>CM038672.1:592249484-592893530 GCA_021605145.1 Aegilops bicornis | reverse complement strand
CGATCTCAATACCTAGTTCAACTGCTACCTAAAGTCTCCTTTTTACTTGTTCCAGAATGCATCATCCTCGCAACTAACCTTATTAGCTTCAAGCATTTGTTTGCAAGGCTTATAGTGATGTGCATTACCGGAGAGGGGCTCAGATACCTCTCCGGCAATCGGAGTGACAACCCCTAATCTCACCCATGCCAACTCAACAAACACCATCGTGAGACACCGTGAAAGCATCTTTATAATCAATTCCCAGCCATTTTCGTTGTGACGCTTGATAGCACACTCAAGTGTTCCTCCGTATTCGGGAGTTGCATAATCTCATAGTTATAGGAACATGTATAAGTCATGAAGAAAGCAATAGCAACAAACCAAAGGATCGTCGTGCAAAGGTTAACGGATGGTCAAGTCAATCACATCCTTCTCTAATGATGTGATCCCGTTAATCAAAATGACAACTCATGTCTATGGCTAGGAAACTTAACTATCTTGATTCAACGAGCTAGTCAAGTAGAGGCGCACTTAGTGACACTGCTTGTCTATGTATTCACACATGCTAAGTTTCCGGTTAATACAATTCTAGCATGAATAATAAACATTTATCATGATATAAGGAAATATAAATAACAACTTTATTATTGCCTCTTGGGCATATTTCCTTCAACAACCTCGTGGAGGCGGATTATCAACACCCAAAATGCAGAGCCAACAACCAATATGCATCGAGTGCTTATTGGTCAATTCTGAACTTCTTCATGAATTAGCGAGGAAGGATCAACTCGAGTCATTGTAGTCATATTTAGGATTACCCGACTGAGTAGAAAACCAAATGGCTCTTGTTGTGGATGAGGTCACAGTGAAAAAAATGTATCATTTGCCAGTAGTCACCATCTAATGCCCCTGAGGTTTTTGATGATTTTATGGACAAAACAGCTAAGGGACTAGTATGTTTGTGGGTTTACACATGTCAAGAGGCTTCAATCAGAAGCTTCAGCATCTTTGTTCGTAGTATGTTAGAGCATCTCCAATAGATGGTCCAAATTTCATGGCGGTCCAAAACCGGAGATGTAAAATTTGGACCGCCAAAAGTGCATTTTGGAGCTCCAAACGCCGCTCAACTCCAGCAGATGGTCCAAATTGATGGTCCAAATTGATGGTCCAAAAGAGCAACCCAATAGATGGTCCAAACCAAAGATGTAAAAACTGAAAAGCGGCTCGTGCATTCCATGCCGTACCATCGTTCAGCCGCGGTTTTGCATTGAAATAGCATCAAAAATTTGAAAATAAAGTGCATCATCATCATAGTTTCAATCAAAAAGTGCATCACCATCATAGTATCAAATCCCTAATACCATCAAAGAGCATCGTCTCAATCAAAGTTTTTTCGCCCTAGAAATTGAAATGTACATGAATATTACTCTATGCGGGTCATCAACACCACCGGCGTTAAGAGGAACCGTGGGTATGATCATCATCTTCACCACCGTATTTGTCGACGCTTCTCAACAAGCGGTGAACTCTCATTGCCGTGAGCACCACCTAAGCTTATCTTCATTAAGCGTCCCATACCGGTCATGTTGCCGACGAAGCCAACTCCAACGCCACTCATGTTGCCGCCATAGCCACCTCCCAAGCCACCCATCATGTTGCCTCCAAAGCCACCTCCCATGCCGCCAAAGCCACCTCTCATGCCGCCAAAGCCACCTTCCATGTTGCCACTGAAGCCACCTCCCATGTTTCCACCAAATGCACCATTCATGGAACCTCCAATCGTGTTCATGTAACCACCCATGGCACCTCCCATGCCTCCTCCCATGGCACCTCCCTCCTCCCATGCCTCCTCCCATGATCATTTGCCTCATGAGCATTTGCTTCTTCATGAGCATTTCATCGCGACAAAGTTCAACCATCTTGAGTTGATGTGTCCATAAACATAAACTTGAGTGTCCTCTCCTCAACCATCTTCCTCTCGTTGGCCGCGGCCTTCTTCTCCTCTAGGTCCACCTTCCTCTCTTCTTCGGCCGCGGCACCTCCTCCTCGGCCTTCGCCTCTTCTTCTCCCTCGGCACCGCCTCTTCAGCCTCGGCCTCACCTCTCCTCTATTTCCTTGAGCTTCAAGATTCTTTTCCTTTCTAAGATACTCTTTTCCCTCGCCATGACAATGGCATCAAATCCTTCCTTGAGATCATTGTCTCCGGCCTTGGTTCCCTTCACTTTCTTGTGCCTATAAGATTTTGTCGCAGAGTGAGGAGGCCTGGCTCGTCTCTCAATGGCGAAATCTTCTTCATCCTCAAGCACCGCACTCTTCTTCTTGACGATTCAAAAGTCTCTAGTTTTCCAGTTCTCCTCATCCTTGAGCTCTTTGTAGCAATGATGAAAGTGAAAGCTTTTCCTTTCCTTTTCTTCTTCTTGCCTTTCATGTTCCTCTCTCAGAAACAATCCTTGTGCAATCATTTTCTATAATAAAACAAGCAACACATCATCATCAACATGTGGAACAAAGAGGAAATATTTGACAAAGCACGCACGAAGAGGAAATATTTACCAAGTCACTATCACCGCAACCACTTGGGTTCATGCGACCAATGTTTGACAAGCAACCTACCCACTTTTGGCATTCGGCGTTGATGGTGGACCAACATTGGCGTAGAGAGTCGCTCGAACGGAAGTGACCACTTGTGTTGCGCTCATCGAAGGTGTTCACCGTTTGGTCGCTTCCAACGCTTGCATCTTGAGAGATTTTCTTCCAAGCGGTGCATATCAACACATCCTCTGCGGTGGTATAATTTCCACTTCTTCCCTTGACAACAAAGCCCTCATGTCCACATCAAGATTGTCATCATCATATTGGGTTTCATATTCTTGTGACGCATACATGTAATCATCATTTGCCACATTTGTCGCGTGCATGAAAGCTTCATTATGAAGACTACAATTGGACGCACAAACAATCAAGAACACATACAATTTGAAACAACAAATGAGAGCACAACCGGAAAATTTATACCTTTGCGACATTTCGTCGAACATGTTGGAGGCGGTGGCCGTCGGCGTGTACATCTTTCTCTCCACGGCCGGCGTATGGCGGCGGGGAGGTTGAGGAATGGATGTGTGCTCTTTGGAGGAGGCCGCGGCCACCGTCGCGAAGTCGTCTCCCCGAGCCGCTGGTTTTGAGACCTTCGCCAGCGCGTAGAATCGCTGTCGGTCGGGTTCTTACGCTGCTTTGGCCGTTTTTCCGTTCTTTCGTCCCTTCGCCGGCTTCGCCACCGGCGCTGTGGCACCGGTCGGGCGGCGCGAATCGGGCGGTGGGGGGCAGCGTGGCGGCTATGTGGTCAGCCCACCGTTCTGGTGGCGAAGAAGGCGGCGGGTCAGCCGCCGCCATGGCGGCGCCGATGGCGGTAAGGCGGCCGCAGGTGGGTCACGCAAAGGGAAAGGAAAGGAATCGTTGGCGGTTAGCGGGCGGCGACTGGTTTTGGACTAGATGCACTTCGTGATGTAAATTTGCACCGCGAGGTGTTGTATTTTACATCACGAGGAGGCCACGGTCCAATTTTTTTTACATATGGACCGTCTGTTGGAGCAGCGTTTTTTGCCTCAGACGATTCAAAAGTTAGGTATTTTTATATTTGGACCGTCTATTGGACATGCTCTTAGCACCCTTCCACACTTTGTATTTGCCGTGTGGGGTTGCATATGCCCAGTTTCCTTTTTTTTTCTGGTTGTACGTTGTGGTTGGCTGTAGCTAGTGGGTGACTTCGATAATTCAAAGCCGACCTCGAGCCTCCGTTCTTAAAATAATGATTAATTAATAATTGGGTCGGCAGCTATCAAGTTGCTTCGACGGATGGCCTAAGGATTGCGACACCGATCATGCATCTGATAATCTGGAATCGTATAGAGAGAGCTCATTGTGATATCCACGACGGTAGAAAAGGTTAACTGAAACAATGGCCCATGTGAGTCTTGTTCAAATCATGATAAACAATGGCTTATGAGACGGCCGCAGCGACGGCGTGGTAGCCGCGACAGTGCGGGCTGCTGGCGAAGGAGCTCAGCGGGAAGGACGTGGAGACGGGGCCGACGTAGAAGCTGAGGCGGTCGCCGGCGCGGTCGACCTCGGCGACGGGGAGCCACAGGAAGAGTACCTTGACGTGGATGCCCTCCAGCGCCACCAGCTTGCCCGCGGTGACGGCGCCGGCGATGCGGGCGTCGTACCTGACCAGCCACTGCTTCGCCAGCAGGAACTCGCACTCCCGCGGGAAGTACACCTCGAAGCCGCCGTCCGGGCCGAGCTCTCGTACCCTCCACTCCCTCCGGCAGGATGCCCCGCGGGAAGTCGTACCGCTCCAGCATCTCGTACGCCGTTGGCGTGTCCTCCGCGGCTACGGCGACGGCGGCGAAGAGGGCGAGGAGGAGGGGGAGGAGGGGGTAGGTGGCCATGGACGGCCCGGGAAGTTCTTGCTTTCTTTGGGTTTGATTGGGTCCGAGCTGCCTGCTTTGCTTACTTGACAAATCACAAATGACGATGGAGGTGTTGGCCTTTGTAGCTTACTGTTGGATGGATGCTCACTTGCTTGTATTTTGTTTACCTTCATACAAAAGTTAGTAATTTGATCATCTTAGTTTATGTTGATCTGCAGGCAGATTAATCATCTCAAGAAAAACATATTTTCGTTGGAAGGGTTTGAATAATTGATTAGGTTAGCGTGTTTGACCAATCATTGAAGAAGTTGTATGAGTAGTTGTAACGCGTGGTGCGTATAAATTACAAATGCACCCCGTCTCTGCCTTGTCTTCTGATTATACTCCTACAAAGTGTGGCTTGATTTGTACTAGAAAATTACCTGTGCTTATCTATTGGTAGGAAATGGCCAAACATGAAAGTGAAGTGGCCTACCACAATATTCCTACATGAAAAGTTGCTCCTACAAAGTGTGGCTTGCATATGCTGTGTTCATCTACTGTTGATACTGCTAACTGATTTGCACGAATTCCATTCAAATGATGCAAGCAAATTCGTTATTTTCTGTTGCATTAATATATTAAGCCGGATTTTAGTGGATCAGTGACACGACATGTCGACATGGAACAATTAGACACAATTATCCACTTGCAAGTGGAGCGTTTGGGACGAGGACTTGCACATTTCTTTAGGGAGGAAGGATCTTAGGAACAAGATGCTAAAAGAATATTACCAAGTTATAATGCACATCTATTATTATATAAGAAAACTCTGGTGGTCAACATCTCTGGGGCTCGCAAAGCTGTGCAATCTCGGTTCCTGGCTGTCGGACTCTTCCTATCCGTCTCGCTAGTGAATTCCCGTCAACTGATCGACCACATGAAGGGCGTTTGGAAGGTTCGTGGGGCGCTGGGCGAACTTCAGTTGGCTGCTAAGGAAGGACATAAATTTGTCCTTGAATTCTCGGAAGATGGAGATCGGCAACATGTCATCAGGGGCGGCCCATGGCAGTACCATGGCGACCCGTTCTTGGTCGTTGGCCTGGAGGCCGGAGCGGACCCTGCATCGGCAGTGTTCTCTCACGTGCCGATGTGGGTTCAGTTCGGGGATATCCCTTTCTACCTCCTCACCAAGGAATTGGCCCGTAGTCTGGGTGAACAGGTTGGGAAACTGGTGATGATTGACCAGCACTCGAGGGGAAACATTTGCGAAAAATTTCTTCGTGCTAGGGTGCAACTCCCCCTGTACTCTGCTCTACTAAAGGAGATCACCTTGGAGGATGAGATCACTGGGGAAGAGGTGCCTGTCTCTCTGCGGTATGAAAGACTGCCAAATTTCTGCTTGTTCTGCGGCTTCATAGGGCATATGGAAGCGAGGTGTGACCTTCCTGATAATGAGAAGAAACTGAGATACTCCAAAGATATCAGTGTGCGTGCCGTCCAGTTTGATGACCCACGCGCCTGGTTCCTGCCGGACAAGATGGGTAAACCCAAGCTTGGTCAAGCGGCTAGTTCTCCTTGGCGTGCTCCCATGCCGTCCAGCAAATCTGCAGTTCATTGCCCGGCCAAGTCTGTTGAGTCGAAGGCGGTTGAGCAAGTGAGTGAAGTCGTCGCCCGTCTAACGGTGGGTGACAAAATGGAACCGATCCATCCTGTGGAGGACACGAACACCATAACTGTCATGGTTGGCGAGCCCGGTGGTTGGTAAGGCGGATGCGTCCTCACTCTGTGGGAGGCCGGTGGTCTGGAAGGGAAAACCATGGCACGCAGGCAAGAGGGAATGAGATGGTGAAGACAGCCCAGAACAAGTGCAGTGTAGCCAACAAAGCGAAGGAATTCAGGTGGTGGACATGGGCTCAAAGCCAGGTTTGATCTGAGAGAAAAAGGAGGGTAACAAGGGGAAAAGGAGGCGTCCAAGGCAACGGAAAAGGTTCTGCGATCGTTGGCTCGGTGCTGGGTAAAAGAGAGGCTCATACGGGAAGGGTCAGAGTATGCTGGTGCAGAGGAGGATGGGGCTGTTTCTGATCAGAACAAGAAGAAGAAAGAGGCTGGGCAAGCGGATGGAATGAGCAACAACGGCACGGATGGAGGTCAGGAAGCTACCGGGCCTGGGCTCCCGGTTCATTGGCGGAGTGTGACAGACTCGCCAGAGCTATGACGATCATATTTGGAACTGCTGGGCTTGGGGCAACCCCGGACAGTTCAGGAGCTCGTGTGCCTAGTGCGCACGTACCGTCCTTCGATCGTCTTCATCTCTGAAACTAGGAAAAGCGAGGAGTATGTAAATAAACTACGTAGGGAGACTAGGTCTCAAGCACTCTATTTCCCATGTTGGAAAAGGGAAGGGTGCAGAATCGCTCTCTTCTATGATGAGCAAGTTGAAATAAAAAGCTCATTGTTGGCCCCGTTACATTGATGTGTTAATTGTCTCAATCCCATGTATGGACAATGGCGGGGTACTTTTGTTTATGGTGAACCAAATGCCAGTGAGAGGCACCACATGTGGGATCTCCTGCGTAGAATCAAACCAGCATCCAGTGAACCTTGGCTTATGATAGGAGATTTTAATGAAACTACTTGGCAACATGAACACTTCTCCAAAACACAAAGGAATGAAAGAAACATGGCGAATTTCAGAGAGGTTCTAGCTGATTGTAGTTTGCTGGACCTCAGCTTCAAAGGACCTAAATGGACATACGACAACAAGCAGGATGGAGGGAACAATGTAAAGGCAAGAATAGACAGGGGTGTGGCAGACCTGCAATGGAGTTCAATATTCCCGAATGCATTGATCGAGCATATATGCTCCTCCAGATCAGATCACCTCCCTTTGTTACTTAGGTTTTGACAGAGGAATGAATGGTGGCCCCTAAACAAAGGTTTCCGCTACGAATATATGTGGGAAAGGATGGATTCGCTCACTGATGTGATTGTGAATTCGTAGAAAGAGAAAAAGACTGCTGAGAACTTATCGGAAATAACAGAGAAACTGTCAGGTTTGCAAAGCTCGCTGAATGCTTGGGCAAAAAAGAATTTCGGCTCGATCATTAAACAAACTTCAGCGCTCAAGAAACAGTTGGAAAACTTTTGGTCTCAGCAAACCTCAGCTGCTAGGGATAAGGAAATTAAAACAGTGGCAAAAAGCTCGACGAGATGCTTCATCGTGAGGAAATGATGTGGAGGCAGCGGTCAAGAACCCTCTGGTTGCGAGAGGGAGACAGAAATACGAAATATTTCCAGCGTAAGGCATCATGGAGGCGAAAGAAGAACACCATAAACAAGTTAAAGGATGAAGAAGGTAACTGGGTGGAGGACCAAACGAAGTTGCAGGATATGACTACAAACTTCTTCAAAAATCTGTACTCAAAAGAAGAAGGTCTGGACCCCAAAGTTATTGTGGACTGTCTTACTGAAAGAGTGACAAATGATATGAACTCATCGCTGCTCAAGGAGTTCTCAGAGAAGGAGGTTAGTGATGCGTTGTTTCAAATTGGACCTCTGAAAGCTCCCAGACCCGATGGCTTCCCGGCTAGGTTTTTTCAAAGGAACTGGAGCACGGTAAAGAAGGACGTGGTGAATTCGGTTCTGAAATTTTTCAGGGAGGGTATCATGCCGGAGGGAACCAATGACACGGTCATAGTGCTTATACCCAAGAAAAACAACCCAGAGCATTTGAAAGATTTTCGCCCCATAAGTCTGTGCAATGTAATCTACAAGGTAATCTCAAAATGCATGGTAAACCGTCTGAGACCCATCTTGGATGAAATCATTTCTGAGACACAAAGTGCCTTCGTCCCAGGGCGTTTAATTACGGAAAACGCAACGATTGCGTTCGAATGCTTCCATAAGATTCAGTATAGCAAACAGGCTGCTAATACCCACTGTGCGTTCAAGTTGGACTTGGCGAAAGCGTATGATAGGGTGGACTGGGGATTCATGGAAGAGGCCCTGTTGAAACTTGGTTTTGAGCGCAAATGGGTGGATTGGGTTATGTGTTGTGTGAAATCTGTGAGGTATTCTGTCAAATACAATGGTGAACTGCTCAAAACCTTTTCCCCTTCCAGAGGACTTCGTCAGGGTGACCCATTGAGCCCTTACCTGTTTCTCTTCGTCGCGGAAGGACTCACCTGTCTGTTGGATAAACAGATCCGCCTGGGAAATATAATTCCTATTAAGATTGCCCCGGGATGCCCTGGAATATCAAATCTTCTGTTCGCCGACGACAGCCTACTCTTTTTCAAAGCGTCAAAAGAAGAGGCCGAAAGAGTGAAACATGTCCTCATTGAATTCCAAAAGGGTTCGGGGCAGCTGCTCAGTTATAGCAAGTGTTCTGTACTTTTCAGCGAGGTTTGCCCAGTGGAGGTCCAGCAAGACGTCAAAAGTGTGCTCGATATCACAGCCTCGACCTTTGAAAGCAAGTACTTAGGACTTCCCACGCCAGAAGGGCGAATGAAAGACTCCATGTTCCAGCCAATAATGGAGAGATTTATCAAGAGATGTTCGGATTGGTCAGAGAGGTTTATGTCTCATGCAGCAAAAGAGGTCCTAATTAAGTCTGTCCTCCAAGCCCTCCCCACTTACTGTATGGGGGTTTTTCAAAATGACCCAGGGTTTCTGCGAAAGATACGAGAAACTGATTCGAGATTTTTGGTGGGGCGATGAAAATGGTCACAGGAAGGTGCATTGGATGTCCTGGGAACGCATGATCAGGCCAAAAAGAGGTGGTGGTATTGGTTTTAAAGATATGAAGCTCTTCAACCAAGCTCTGCTCGCACGACAAGCCTGGAGATTGATTCAAAGACCGAATAGCTTGTGTGCGAGAATTCTGAAATCCAAATACTACCCAAATGGCGAGCTTTTGGACACGGTGTTTGCATCAAATGCATCTCCGGCCTGGCGGGGAATCGAACACGGGCTTGCGCTTCTTAAGGCGGGCCTTGTTTGGAGGATCGGTAATGGAAGAAAGGTTAACTTTCAACGAGATCAATGGATCCCGCGTGAGGAAGGACTGAAACCTGCACAATTTATTCGCCGCTCTAGATTAAGATGGGTAAATCAGTTGATGAATACTGACGGCAATGGTTGGAATTCGGAGTTGATCCACCAACTGTTCTATCGCTTTTGATGTCAAGCGATTTGTAATATTAAACTTCCAATTTGAGGCGGAGGACACTTGTATGCGTGGCACTTTGAGAAATCAGCACCTTTCACGGTCCGGAGCGTCTGTGCATCAACCGGGCGGCATCCATTCAAAACCAGGAAAACCGGCCAGCATCGAGTTCCACAAATGCAGCCAATGACCGGTGCATCTGGGATATTATTTGGAAAGCAAAGGTTCCTGAAAAAATTAAGATTTTTGGTTGGAGAATCGCGACAGACACCCTGCCAACCAAAATGAACAAATGGAAACGTACCCTGGAAGTTGACAGCACCTGCAATATTTGTGGCAACGGAGATGAAGATGAATATCATGCAGTGATTTCCTGTACAAAAAGCAAGGCCCTAAGGAGTGAAATGCAGAAAATCTGGGATCTTCCTAGCGAGTTGCAGTTTAGATACACTGGGGTGGACTGGCTTCAGAATCTTCTAGGAACTTGCAATATGAAAATGAGGGTCAAAACCTTACTGCTGCTGTGGAGATGTTGGTTCCTACGTGATGACTGCATCCATAGTACAGGGAAGGAGTTAATCAGCAGATCAGTACGTTTTTTGGAGCAATATGAGGAGGAACTGAACATCTGCTACATGGTGCATTCGTCAGGTCCAAAGGACAAACAGGCCTTGGGGCATACTGAGGTTGCTTTGGCTGGGAAAGACCGGACTGAAGTTGAAGCTATTGCGGCAATGCAGCAGGAAAATGGTTCGGATCCTGCTTCATGTGCAGCAATTCAGTGGATTCTCTCGGCGGCGATCTTGTCAAACTGAATCGATGCTTCCTTCTTAGGCGAGAAGCGGAGTGTACCATGGGCGTTATTGCTCGCGATCACAGAGGACTTGTTTTCTTCTCGCTGTCCAAAGGAATCGATCGCTGCTCTTGATGGAGGAAGCTGAGGCTGGCTCTGCTACGTGGTCTGCAGACCTTGGCGGCGGCTATCTGAGGCCCTATTATTCTTTGAGGCCCATTGCTCTTTCAGACGAAGGAACTACTAGCTGATTCTTGTAACTTCACTCTTGCTTTTCGGTGCTTCATGACATCAAAGAGGAGCTAAAGAAATTCCAAGGAGCTCAGGTGAGATACACAAATCGAAAGCATAACAAGTTGGCGCACTGTCTCGCAGCCCGAGCTAGAAGTAAAGGGGACACGCAATGGATGGCTAACGTCCCGGATGACCTGAGAACAGTGCTGGCTGCCGACTGTTTGGTTGGCTCAAGAGTAATGTAATTTTACTCTTTTTCCTCAAAAAAAATACTTAAGAGGCTAATCAGAAGAAGAAGAAAAAAAAAGTAAGAGCACTAGAGACCCACAAACTTGCAATGCATGTGATGCTTTAGTCCACAAACTTACAAAAGATGATCAAATCATCCATAAACTTGCACTGCGCGTGAAGATTTAGTCCAGAGCCAATCAAGAGCGGACAAATGGCGCCACGCTGGTTGCGTCGTGGCACCGCTGCTCGCCGTGCCACTTTTGCGAATACCCCATGTATTTTTATGGAAATCATGCGCGAGTACATGCCTGGTTATTCAATGATAATTTGCACGCTCATTTGGATGGTCACTGGGTGCATTGCTCGGGTACGTGCAAGGGGCAAGTGACAAGCGTGTCATAGGATGCATTGGTGATGGGAGCTTCCAGGTGAAATATCCCTTGATCTGATCTCTGCTGTTGTGTGCTGCAATTTGTTTGCATTGCGTGCTGTTTCTAATGCGATGTTCGGATAATTCCATTGTCTGCAGGTGATAGTACAGGATCTGTCGACTATGCTGCGGTGCGAACAGAACAATCAACAATGGCGGGTACACATCAAGGTGGAGATCCACGATAGACCTTACAATGTCACCAAGAACTGGAACTACATCGCCCTTGCGGAGGCCATCCACAACGGGGAGGGCAAATGTTGGATTGCAAGGTAAGCACATTTTGTCCATTGCACAAGCATCATAGAAGAACAAGGCGAGCTTGCAGGATTGCCACTTTCTTTTGCCGTTTTATTTTTTAATGTCTTGATAGACAAGTTAATTATTTTTTGTACGATAAGTATACGACTTAGAAACCAAGTCGGCATGAGATCGTGATCACGACACGATACCACCTCTGGTGCTATTATATAAAGTTTGTTTGAGATCGTGATCACGACACTATACTGCCTCTAGTCCTATTATATATACTGTTACCGGCCGCGGCAAAAGACACACCAAAAACACCTAGGGTTTTGCCTTATCTCGCAACTTGCGCTGCCACCGTAGTCTACTCTATCCCGAACTCCGGCATGCATCGGCGTGTGGAAGAGTATGTCTTCGGAACCATTCGTCCTTGCAATCCTGCACTGGGCGGGGACAAATTAGGTTTTTGGGAAGCTCTCTGTGCGACTGCTCAACTTCGTCATCACAAGTCGTCTTCCGTCCACGTCGGGCGGCGCTACTCATCATCGTCTTCATCACCGTCATCAGCAAACTGTCACCAACATCGTCATCAACAACGTCGCTCCCGCAGCAACTAATGAACAATATGTTCATCGTGATCTGTTCATGTCTCTATCTGTAGTTGTTGTTTGTGTGCGATACTGATGTGCATGCCTTCTAGTTCATCTAGTTTGCTACATTGTTGCATGGTAATCTCCGTTATAGTCATGAATTATGTGCTGAATTTAATATGAACTTGCCTAATATTCCAGCGACCTAACCCCAGTAAACCAAGCAAAGCTTGCCTGCATCGGTTGTAACAGCAACAGCACGCACATTGCCCATCAAATAAAGTGAATAGTTTATCTTTGCTCTTATGTTATGTTCTCAGTTTTGTGCCTAATAGTGACTTGTGAGCTGTGGCCATCCCCTGTGTTCTATCCTGCCAATGCTACGAAGATTATAAGAATTTTTTTGCTTGCCTCGGCTATTTGTGTACATTCTTCTTTCAAAATAGTCGGCCAATATACGTTGCACAATCAGTTCAGAAAGGGTGGTCCAGGCATATACACGTGTGTGATTTCAAGAAAGATGAAGGCTTTTTTTATAAAAGTGCCATGGCGAGCAGCTATGCCACGATGCGGCCAGCGAGGCGCCATTTGTCAGCTCGTGAATGGCCGTGGACTAAAACTTCACGCGCAGTGCAAGTTTAAGGATGGGTTGATCACCTTTTGCAAGTTTATGAAGTAAACCATCACATGCATTGCAAGTTTATGGGTTTCTAATGCTCTTGCCTAAAAAAAACTATACCTAGAGAATCCTATTGTACAAAAACTAGACGACCCTCCGTCAGGTGGGACATTACAATGACAAGTCATGGCTAGTGAACGAGATTCGGCCCCAGCCAACACCAACGCCGGTCTGCCATGTCTTCGATGGCATTTTCGCAAAAGGATTCAAATCTATTATAAAAGTTCATCAAAAGTACAAAGCACCACAAACACAACAAAAATTACATTGAGATTCTTACACCATCGAACGACTACTACCCTCGTCAGAACGAGCCGCCAATGTGTCGTTGTCGGTTGCCGCTGCTCTCCCTATCGGAGCCGACTTGACCTTGTCGATGACAACCAAGAAGTATTCGTGCACGTGCACCTAAGAACACACACAAAAATAGCCAGAATTCTAGCATGTTGTTAATTTTATTAAATCAACGGTAACCGGAAATAGTTGTATTTTTTTGGGTCTCCTTAGTTCTTGTGCTGACAAAACATTGGTGTGTCGTGACAAAGTTTGTCATATTTCTTGTGTGCACATAGGACATTCTGGATTGCATGCTTGTTTTTTTTTCACTTAGTTTACCTGTAGGTTTTTTTCTTTTTTGCGATTACCTGTAGTTTGTTTTAACCTTGTTTTCTAAATATAAGTCTTTTTAGGGATTCAACTATGGACTACATACGGAGCAAAATGAGTGAATCCATACTCTAAAATATGTCTATATACATCCGTATCTAGTTTGTAATGAAATCTCTAAAAAGACTTACATTTAGGAACGGAGGGAGTAGTATATATCAGCAAAAAGTATCCAACATTGTTCATATGGTCTACACTTATATTTTAGTCGGATGTTATGAAGTTCAGCAATTAGGATTTGCAATATGCATACCAACTTGTATTTAGAACAAGCATATATGATACGTCAGCAACCAAGATCAGCTCACCTATAAAATATCAATAAAATGAGAAGATGAAAACGAAGATGCGTAAATTTCTCATTTTTTCGATAGTACATCACATGATACATACTCCCGCCAACTAAGACAAGGCCAAGCGCCAGGTTTACATGTAACCAAAAAGAATGGAAAACCACAAAAAATTATATCAAAACTATGCAACACAACATTACAGGTTTTTTGACGAGCCTGCCAAATCGCTCAGCGCTCCGCGTATAAATGCATATATGCAAACCCGGATAACACAAAGCGTTGGTCCCAGTGTATCCACTTGATGCGGAGACCACCGCCTTCGGCAGAAACAGCAGTATCTGGCTGCCTCAGCTCCTGGATCCTGCTGTATGAGCTTGCCATGTCCAACATCCAATTCAAATGAGCAGCTGCACAATTGGACTCGCACTCAACGCAGAGGGGTTCAGCCACAGAAGACATAGAGTAATTAACACTCTGCTAATTCCTACTATGACCTTCCTGCTGAGACGGCAGACGATGCGTGTATCTCCAAAGAGTGCTCCGCACGTACGTAAGACCTGCGGTGCAAAAGATACATGGCGTGAATCAGCAGCCAAAGACAGAGCATACTTGAGGTTTGGTCGCACCATAGAAACACTATCTTAAAATTTATTCTGCAAATGCAAAATTTAATCTGATGAATCTGGTGGATTCAGACTATGACAGGTATTACCTCCATCCCAAATTACTTGTCTTAGATTTGTCTAGATACATAAGACAAGTCATTCGGGACGGAGGGAATAGTAAACAGTAGCAATAACAAGTTCTGCTCCTTGGGCAGGCACTATATCTACCCCTCCGTTCCAAATTACTTGACCCATATTTATCTAGACACAAATGTATCTAGACACAATACAAGTATAGATACATCCGCATTTTAGACAAATTTAAGTCAACTAATTTGGAACGGAGGGAGTAACTGATAAGTTAATGATCTCTACTTTGCTTTTTTCATGAAATTTTACCTTTCTCCTTTATGGTTATTTGCAATGTATCTAGTGTAATGATCCCATCTGTTAACGGAGTAGCTCGAGCTTGACAGTGGTGCTTGACCGTGCAGGAACACACCTGTTAACCACAACAAATGTAATTCTTCAGCGCACTGACATGCCGTGCTGTAACTCTCAACAGATGGAAAAAGGCGAGAATGGATAGCCATACCCTAGGGGAACTGCGCTCTGCAACCACAAATGAGTACAGCCTGCTGAAGTGCTCATTCTATTTCCTCCATTGTCACTTTCTTTTGGAGATCCGGCAACAACTGAATTCAGTCTCCGAAAACCAGTTCCATGTTTTCCCAAGCCAGACCTTCTCATAGGCTCATTAAGATTATCATAAGAACCATCTGGTGTGGTTGGGGCTGAGTTCAATGATACAACTGAAGAAGAACCAGATGCTTCTGGAGCAAGAACAGTTAAAGTGAGGTTTTCTGAAGTCATATTAGTAGCTTCAAGGGTTAAGACCTGAAAACCAACAATTAACACTATCAGTGCGAGGCATGGAAAATGCAACAAGACCTAAAGAAGCACCGAAATAACCTGCACGGGGAGTTGAGGAACTCGAGCACTGGGCTAGGATTTCGTAATGACAGTTCAGAAGACACAGAGATCATAAGATCACTAGCTGCACAGGGTTGCCAGCTTGTGGCTTGCTTGAAGAAAAGTTTTGATTCTAAAGAGGATAAAAGGGCTGGAAGTCAGAATTATCAACCTACACTTGTTCTCAAGCACATGTTCTATTTTTCCAACAGTTCACCTGTATAATTGCAGCGATATGATATAAGTACAGCATACTGATCAGTAAGACCAGCGCTTGAGCTCGCTAACCCTAGGCGTGGAAGTATTTGTGGCACCTCCACTCATCTTTGGGAGTGACAAAGTCAGAGGTACATCACTGTTGATCCTCCGATCCCTGGAGGACATAATTGCTGGCTTCAAAATAAACGAGTGCTCTTCACCCGGCCTGGAAGGAAACAAGTAATACTTTAAGATATATGGAAACTGTTGGTCTCTGGCAGAAACTTCAAACCAAGGTATAGTATATGTAATGCGATACATCTTCCTGTGTTTATTGCTTGCATAAATAACTAAAAAGAATCATGTGAAAGTAAGGTTTGGCCCAATCCAGCATTAAGGAGACCAGACAACTGCATGTTATACAAAACCAACTTATTCAAACCAAAACTGAAAACTAAGAGAAAGATGGATAACAGCGATAACATTGCAACACGTTGCAAGAATTTCTTTGCTAAGAAAAAGGCAAGGTCAAAGTACTGCAGTCTGCAAATCCAAAGGGGAATCAATTTATGGCAGAAACCACGTCATACTTAAACTTTAAGCTGCAATTGTGGGTCTTTGGAAGCATCCATGAGAAACTTTGCATGTACCTGAGTGACAGATTTGGTAAACTGTGACCATGTCCGACCTCAATACTGGCAATTGGTAGAGATAAAGGAGAGCCTCCTTTGGATGCCTCCTCAAAGACAACAGTAATTGCATCTATGAATACAACTATGTCTTGCACATGCCGTGGAGCAATGTTCTGAGAATCGAAGGTATAAGCATTAGTTTTGAAAGTTTCTTCAGAAACTATGAGAAAATGAAGGATTTGGATGTTAATAGTAACCTTTATTAAGACACAAAGAAGATTTTCTGCAGTACATTTGGCAGAAAAAGAATGAACTTCAATTGGTTGAATTATTTCAACTTTTCTTGACCATCTTTTCCCTGGTAGATATACACCTTCTAGACCACAGCGTACAGAATACCGTTCAGGCTCCAAAGGAACTCCTCTAAAGGAAAGCTGCCCATCATTTATAACATCAGGTGTTTTTGCAGGCTTTTCAGGCACAAATTCTTGATTTTCAGATATTGGGGGTGATCTTATGTTGGGAAGCTGGGCAAGGGCAAAGGAGGATGAAGGCATTGAATAGCTTCGGAAATGACTCAACGAAAATATTTGAGACCCAGAAGCAGAAAAAGATTGCTTGTGTGATATACTGGGATTGAGAGTAGGAGGTGATAAAGAACGAGGAGGAGGTAGTGTGCGATCTAAAGGGAGCAACCAGCTAAGCAGCTCCTGACAAGGATCCTCATAACCATTAGGAAGCCCATTTACAAGATTCTCACGCATATAATTGCTTGATGTACACTTCTCAAATTGAAGAACTTCAAGCACTGGATCTACCATATTGCTAACACCAACATTCACTCTGCAAAACAACCTGCATCCTTCCAACAGAGAATATGAGTGATTAATCAGCACAAACATAAGCAACCCAGAATCACACAGAAGTACATGAATGAAAGCTAACTGCATGGTAGCACCATCAACTTCTTTGTGAAGTTGCTTTCTTTAAAATAAAACAAAATAAACATGTGCATCTAATAAACTAATAACAAACATGATTAGTATATAGACAAGTGCAGTAGTTGTGCAAAGGATTTTTACATAAATTTGCTTAAAGCGTATTAGCTGATTTCACCGAAGATGGTGAGACATAACTCTAAACTTTGCAGGACCCTACTTACCACCATGACGGATATAAAGGTGCATTAAATGAAGAGAAGCA
Organism: Aegilops bicornis; assembly: GCA_021605145.1. Taxonomy (NCBI): domain Eukaryota; kingdom Viridiplantae; phylum Streptophyta; class Magnoliopsida; order Poales; family Poaceae; genus Aegilops; species Aegilops bicornis. The sequence goes on along the minus strand of CM038672.1, from coordinate 592,876,197 downwards.
ATGTATTCAAGGCAGTTGTCAATTTGCCAAAAGTGATGCAGTAAGGTAGTAGATTTCAGACCAGTCTCCAGGCATCAAGTAGATGGCTGTGGAACTAAAATTATAGTGCTCCCTCCATCTGGATATATAGGGTCTAATACGTATTTCGAGATTTACTTTGACTATCAATAAAATCAATAATATCTGCAAGAGACATGCTATAAAAATTATACCATTGGAAACCCCTTTCAAATACGAATTCAACTGTATACTTTTTAACATACACATCATATATGATTGGTCGACTATTTATGCGTAGTCCATAAACTTCCCAAAGTTAATCATTGCAAAAAAGAATCTAGTGTATAATGTCACCCAGCAAGTAAACAGACGGATCGTTCGAAACATACCACGATGTCTCCATTCTGCAGAGCATAGCACCTTACAGTATCCCGAGCGACTCCTCCGGATGTGCTACCATCAAAAAACTCCTTTATCAGAAATGGTATTGTAAGCAGTACTCCTTGAAACTGTGTTATTTCCCTGGCTATCCGAATATAATTGTTCCTCTGCCGTCTTAGTTGCAGCTACTCTTTTCTTGGACCAGAGAGGTTCATCTGACTCCGCAATTCGGACAAAGAAGTTAGATCTTTTGAATTTTTGCAGCGTGGTTTCTATTTGCTGTTTGCGATCTTCCTTCCGAAGGAGGGATTCAGTCTCCAGGATATCTTGTTTTGAAGGAGAAGGTACTTTGTCGTTGAGTTCAACACTCTCCATGTTATCCTCGGCACCGTGAAAACTATCTTCTCTGGCTGTTCCATTTGCATCACCATTTTCACTGACAGGGCTAGATTTATTTGTGGGGTGCCGCGGCGAATTTCCGCTCTTAGACATCACGGCAGCAATTCTAAACGGAGATATGCAGGTCATATCCTGCTTAGAGGCTGATAAGCACGCCAGTATATGAACCTGCTCGCCTGATAACCGAACTAATTCAGATACCAAAACAAAAACAGGTACAGGCAGCAAGTTGCAGTCAAGTAACTTTACCAGGAAAAAGGAAGGGGCGATCCAAAGGCCGCAGCTGCAGCATGTCCGAAACCTCGCCCCAATCCTCAGGAAGCTCCTCTGCGGAAGTAAAATTGCAAATCAGTAAGCTACCGGGCTGGCATTTCCAAGGAGAAATGTGGTACTAGTGAATCTGCAATGCAACGAGGAGAAATCCAAAGCAAGGGAAAGGGGCACCAACTGTTGGGAATCGTGATCCACCCTTCGTCCTGGGAAACATCGCTGTGCTTCCCGGCCGGAGCTGTACTTTTCGAATCTGAAGAAGCGGAAGGAGAGGTAGCAGCGGTGTCGCCGCCGATCTCCCCGGCTCCGTTGCTGGCAGCTTCGTCGTCTTCCGCCACGGCGGAGATGCGGAGCGGATCGTCGGCGATGAGGCCCTCCAGGGTCTTGAGGACCCCCTGCTGCTCGGGGATCCGCGGCAGCTCGGGCTGCGCGGCTCGGTAGAGGAAATTCATGGCCGCTCGCCGTCAGCCGCGCGAGCAGGGGGGGTCCGGAATGGCCCTGGCGGGCGTCCTGGGTCGACTCCGCGCGGCAGAGCGAGGGCGGCCTCCGGCGCTCAGAGCCCGCCGGGCCCCCGCGCGGCGGCGCGGGTCGGGGTCGGGGGGATCTCGGGGTGGGATCGCGGGAGGTGCTGGGAGGGGAGGGGAGGAAGAGCTGCGCCCTGCTGGTGGAGTCGTGGGTGGTGGTGGTGGTGGTGGGTGGTCCCTCGGCGTCGAGCGGGGCAGGCAGATCTGACTGAGCCGGAGACGACGATGATCCATGGCTTAAACTAATCTTGCTCCTTCCCCCCTTGCCAACTAGCACAGGGCCCGGCCCAACTCGCGGCCCAAACGGCTGGGCCCAGCCACCTCTGTCTGCGTACGGCGGATTCTTTTATGCTCGATCAAGAAAAAAAATGGTTACTCTATTCAAACTTCGTAGAGGCTTGTGTGAACATTTGAACATGTTAATTCGGAGGTTTTGGTAAGGAAACAAAGAAGGTAAATGGAAGCCACACGAGGTATCATGGAAGGCAATGACACAACCTAAAGGTATGGTGATTTAGGCTTTAAAGATTTTGGGCTATTTAACATGGCAATGCTGGCGGCATGGCTCAAAGGTTTGGCCGGCTCCTCTAGCTCAGCGAAGGAGGAGGGTAGCTCGAAGGGTATGTCGAAGACACAAGTACCGGCAAAGATCTGGATGTTCCTACGGAGACTGGCCCGACAATCAATTTCGAGAAATGACATTAGAGCGCGCAGAAACATGATTGATACGAGTGCATGCGGTTTTTGCGGGATGGAGGACTCTTGGAAACATTCACTGGTCGAATGCACGGTCTCAAGATGCACGTGGGCATTGATAGACGACGAGTTGGCTGACACTATAGCGACGACCACTAAACTAAACGCAAAGCATTAGCTGTTTACGCTCATGGATTCATTACCACATAAACTGTTTGTAAAACTATCGGTCACCCTTTGGGCAATTTGGTCGGTTAGACGCAAGACGATTTACTTAAGGTATCTTCCGAGAGCCCTCAAGGAACTCATTCCTTCATCACGGGTTTATTGGAGAGCTCAATATGCTCAAAGATAAATAGTCATTATCGGGTGGTGGGCGCACCTGTTGGCTCTTTCACCGTAGGGTGCATCGACTGCAAATTAAAATTTTCCTATGCGCAGAACAACCAAGAACATGCTATGGGAATGGATCACGGATCGTTACCACTACACGCCAAAGGTTGCGTCTGTGAAAATAGAGTTAGAGGCGCCGCGTCAGAGTCGTCTCCTCCTTGTCCGATCTCCTCGAATGCGATCTGCGTCGGATCCCATGCATCGGTTACGGAGCGGGCTGAAGTACACCGCCTCTAACGGTATGCACGCTGCAGTAAGAGGAACACCGTGTGCTAGACTGCTAGATCCGATCACACATTCGGCAGCTAGTGGAGGTGGCTATTCGCAACACATGCAAAACCTATTGACGGCGCCAAAGCGATCAACCGCATGAGTGTGCCGCACCTCCACTTTATACAGGCATCCGTCGAGGGCTCAACACTTGGGCCTCGCACGGATCCTAAAGCCCAAAGTGTGTTCAGCCTAAACTGAAGTTCGAGTAGGATCACATCCGACTGGAGTCGGGTCCAACATCACATGTTCCTTTCCTTAAGCCGACCCCTTACGCTCAAGTCGACTTGGTCGCATGGTCGGATCACCTCGACCGCTTGGTTGGTATGACCTCTAGCAAGGCATGCCAATCACTAAGTAGACAATGAAGCCGGTTGGCGAACCTGCATAACATGTCACACTTCCGCATTTCCCTTTGCCACACGATATATGTTAGCCGGGCTCAAGGTGAGTCTGTCATCCTTGTGCTAGCCCAACCTCTTTCTCGTTCCAGTGATGCTGACGACAAACCGGATTATCTCATAATCCTAGTCGCATGGCCATGCTTATCTTGATCGGATCACATGAGGGGCCTGCTACCTCTTGAGCACTGCGTTGGATTTCCACAGAAGAGGAGAAGATGATGCGACAAAGTAGCGTAAGTATTTCCCTCGCTTTTGAGAACCAAGGTATCAATCCAAAGAGGAGGCTACGCACAAGTCCCTCGTACACCGCACAAAACAATAGCTCCTCGCAACCAACGTGATTAGGGGTTGTCAATCCCTTCACTACCACTTACGCAGAGTGAGATCCGATAGAGATGATAAATAATATTTTTGGTATTTTGATATAGAGATGCAAAGTGAAAAGTAAAAGGCAAAGTAAAAAACAAAGCAAGTATTAAAGTGATGGAGATTGATATGATGAGAATAGACCCGGGGCCATATAGGTTTCACTAGGGGCTTCTCTCAAGAGCATAAGTATTCTACGGTGGGTGAACAAATTCTTGTTGAAAGCAATTGGCGTAATTGAGCATAGTTATGAGATCTTCTAGGTATGATCATGTATATAGGCATCACGTCCAGAGACAAGTAGACCGACTCCTCACTGCATCTACTACTATTACTCCACTCATCGACCGCTATCCAAAGATGCATCTAGAGTATTAAGTTAAAAAGAGTAACGACTTAAGCAAGATGACATGATGTAGAGGGATAAATTCATGCAATGTGATAAAAACCCCATCTTGTTATCCTCGATGGCAACAATACAATACGTGCCTTGCTGCCCTTACATCACTTTGGGAAAGGACAATAATATTGAACCCAAAGCTAAGCACTTCTCCCATTGCAAGAACTACCAATCTAGTTAGCCAAACCAAACGGATAATTCAAGAGACTTGCAAAGATAACCAATCATACATAAAATAATTGAGAGAAGATTCAAATATTGTTCATAGATAATCTTGATCATAAACCCACAATTCATCGGTCTCAACAAACACACCGCAAAAAGAAGATTACATCGAATAGATCTCCACGAGAGAGGGGGAGAACATTGTATTGAGATCCAAAATGAGAGAAGAAGCCATCTAGCTACTAGCTATGGACCCGAAGGTCTGCAAGTAAACTACTCACACTTCGCCGGAGGGGCTATGGTGATGATGTAGAAGCCCTCCGTGGTGGATGCCCCCTCCGTGAACTCCTAACAGCCCCAAGATGGGATCTCGTGGATCTGAGGAAGTTCTTGGCCCGGTGGAATTAGGTTTTGGCTCCTCTTACGATCGTTTGAAGTGCGTGAGGTATATATAGGAGGAAGGAGTACGTCGGTGGAGCAACAGGGGTCCATGAGGCAGGCGCGCGCCTAGGGGCGCGCCCACCCTCGTGACCGCCTCTGTTACTTCTTGGAGTAGGGTCCAAGTCTCTGGATCACATTCGGTGAGAAAATCATGTTCGAAGGTTTCATTCCGTTTGATATTCCGCTTTCTTGAAACACCGAAATAGGCAAAAAACAGCAATTAGGTGGGCCTCCGGTTAATAGGTTAGTCCCAAAAATAATATAAAAGTGGAAAATAAAGCCCAATATAGTCCAAACCCGAGTAGATAAAGTAGCATGGAGCAATAAAAATTATAGATACGTTGGAGACGTATCAGCATCCCCAAGCTTAATTCTCGTCATTCTCGAGTAGGTAAATGATAAAAAGAGAATTTTGATGCGGAGTGATACTTTGGCATAATTTCAATGTAAATCTTCTTAATTGTGGTATGAATATTCAGATACGAAAGATTCAAGACAAAAGTTCAATTGACATAAAAATAATAATACTTCAAGCATACTAACTAAGCAATTATGTCTTCTCAAAATAACATGGCCAAAGAAAGTTATCCCTACAAAATCATATAGTCTCGCTTATGCTCCATCTTCCCCACACAAAATATTTAAATCATGCACAACCAGATGACAAGCCAAGCAATTGTTTCATACTTTAACATTTTCAAAACTTTTTCAATCTTCATGCAATACATGAGCGTGAGCCATGGATATAGCACTATATGTGGAATAGAATGGTGGTTGTGGAGAAGACAAAAAGGGAGAAGATAGTCTCACATCAACTAGGTGTATCAACGGGCTATGGAGATGCCCATCAATAGATATCAATGTGAGTGAGTAGGGATTGCCATGCAACGGATACACCGTGAGCTATAAGTATATGAAAGCTCAACAAAAGAAACTAAGTGGGTGTGCATCCAACTCGCTTGCTCCACGAAGACCTAGGGCATTTGAGGAAGCCCATCATTGGAATATACAAGCCAAGTTCTACAATGAAAAATTCCCACTAGTATATGAAAGTGACAAAATGAGAGACTCTCTATCATGAAGATCTTGGTGCTACTTTGAAGCACAAGTGTGGTAAAAGGATAGTAGCATTGTCCCTTCTCTCTTTTTCTCTCGTTTTTTTTATTTGGGCCTTTTCTCTTCTTCTTTTTTTATGGCCTCTTTTTTTTCTTTTTTTTCTTTTTCGTCCAGAGTCTCATCCCAACTTATGGGGGAATCATAGTCTTCATCATCCTTTCCTCACTTGGGACAATGCTCTAAAGAATGATGATCATCACACTTTTATTTTTCTTACAACTCAACAACTACAACTCGATTTTTAGAACAAAGTATGACTCTATATGAATGCCTCCGTGATGTCGGATATGCAATGAATCAAGAGTGACATGTATGAAAGAATTATGAATGGTGGCTTTGCCACAAATCACGATGTCAACTACATGATCATGCTAGCAATATGACAATGATGGAGCGTGTCATAATAAGCGGAATCGGTGGAAAGTTGCATGGCAATATATCTCGGAATGGCTATGGAAATGCCATGATAGGTAGGTATGGTGGCTGTTTTGAGGAAGATATATGGTGGGTGTATGATACCGCTGAAAAGTGCTGTGATTAGAGAGAGCTAGCAATGGTGGAAGGATGGGAAAAAGTGCGTATAATCCACGGACTCAACATTAGTCATAAAGAATTCATATACTTATTGCAAAAATCTAGAAGTTATCAAAGCAAAGTATTACGCGCATGCTCCTTGGGGGATAGATTGGTAGGAAAAGACCATCGCTCATCCCCAGCCGCCACTCATAAGGAAGATAATCAATAAATAAATCATGCTCCGAGTGCATCTCATAACGGTTCACCATACGTGCATGCTACGGGAATCACAAACTTCAACACAAGTATTCTTTAAATTCACAACTACTCAACTAGCATGACTCTAATATCACCATCTTCATATCTCAAAACAATTATCAAGCATCAAACTTTTCTTAGTATTCAACGCACTCAAAAGAAAGTTTCACATATCTTGAATACCAAGTATATTAATATTAAGCAAATTACCATGCTATTAACGACTCTCAAAATAATCTAAGTGAAGCATGAGAGATCAATAATTTCTTTAAAACAAATCCACCACCGTGCTCTAAAAGATGTAAGTGAAGCACTAGAGCAAAAATTATCACGCTCAAAAGATATAAGTGAAGCACTATGAGCAAAAACTATCAAGCTCAAAAGATATAAGTGAAGCACATAGAGTATTCTATCAAATTCCAATTTATGTATGGCTCTCTCAAAGGTCTGTACAGCAAGGATGATTGTGGTAAACTAACAAGCAAAAGACGCATAAAATAATACAAGACGCCCAAGCAAAACACATATCATGTGGTGAATAAAAATATAGCTCCAAGTAAATTACCGATGGAAGTAGGCGAAAGAGGGGATGCCTTCCGGGGCATCCCCAAGCTTTTACTTTTTGTTGTCCTGGGTTTATCTTGGGAGTGACATGGGCATCCTCAAGCTTAGGATCTTGCCACTCCTTGTTCCATAATCCATCAAAAGAATTTACCCAAAACTTGAAAACTTCACAACACAAAACTCAATAGAAATCTCGTGAGCTCCGTTAGAGAAAGAAAACAAAAGACTACTTTAAGGTACTGTAATGAACTCATTCTTTATTTATATTGGTGTTAAACCTACTGTATTCCAACTTCTCTATGGATTATAAACTATTTTACTAGCCATAGATTCATCAAAATAAGCGAACAACACACGAAAAACAGAATCTGTCAAAAACAGAACAGTCTGTAGTAATCTGCAACTAACGCAAACTTCTGGAACTCCAAAAATTTACCAAAATAGGAAGACCTAGACAATTTGTTTAAAGATCAGCAGCAATTGGAATCAGTATTTTATCACGTTCTGGTGATTTTTAACAATTGTTTTCGTGAACAGAAAGATTCTGGAAATTACAGCAAGATCAAATAACTATCATCCAAGAAGATCCTATAGGTCTAACTTGGCACAAACACTAACTAAAACATAAAACCACATCTAAACAGAGGCTAGATGGATTATTTATTCCTAAACAGAAGCAAAAACAAAAAAACTAAAAATAAAATTGGGTTGCCTCCCAACAAGCGCTATCGTTTAACGCCCCTAGCTAGGCATAAAAGCAAGGATAGATCTAAGTAGTGTCGTAGTAATAAGATAGATCGGTGAAACTCATTTCATATTCTCTACGTTCGGCAGCAAGTTTTCTTTGAGGCAAGCAAAAGTAATCAAAAGGGCTAAATTTAATAGGACAAAAGTCCCCAAGATCAATTTTAGGAGGTATAGGTTCCTCTTTCGCCCTTCAGACGTATTGCACAACCAATTCATCATTATAAGTGTTCTTTTGACAGAACTTGGTGAGCATATACTCAAGAGAGCATCCTAGCTCATTATTTAGAATAGCCAGATCATCATTAAGTTCAGAGATTCTATCAATTAAAATATTGGTAGGCACATTTTTTCTAAGATTTTCATTGAAAGCAACATAGTCGATAGATTGAAAACGCATTATTTCTTCTTGATCAAAAAGGATAGATTCTATGGGAGGACGGCCATCGCTCACCCTATAATGCTTAAAAGATTTCTTTGGCTTCTTTTATTATAAATCTGAATTCATGAGACAAAAATATTGTAGCGGCACGCTTAACAGAGGAGTATTCAATATTAGAAAATTCTAGGAAAATTCTTTGTATAGAAGGGTGCATATGCATAAATTGCCTTTCAAGTTAAACGATAAGCATGGCAACAGCGTCCGCAAGGCTACTAGTTCTATGGATAATAGAACCACCCATAGAGGGTAAAGCACCAAAGACAAGTAAAGAAATCTTGAATTACTCCTTTTCCAATAATGTTACCACTACCGATTCGAAATCTTTTTGTATGATAGGTAGGGGATTCTTCAGCAGGAGCTTTAGAATTTTCTATGATATTATTATCGCCCATATCGGCAATAATTTCCCCAAGTTCAGACATAACGACAAGTAAGCAAACTAACATACGAGCAAACAAAAGGCAAGCAAGAAAAAGGCAAACGGGAAAAAGAGGAGGAGATTGGGAAAGAGAGGGCGAATAAAACGGCAAGGATGAAGTGGGGGAGAGGAAAACGAGAGGCAAATGGCAAATAATGTAATGCGGGAGATAGGGATTGTGATGGGTACTTGGTATGTAGACTTTAACGGCGCGAAGTGGCTTGTTGTTAGGAGTCCAAGTCTTGACTTGCTCTTGCGTAAGCCTCCCGCAACGGTGCCGAGAAATTCTTCTTGCTACCTCTTGAGCACTGCGTTGGATTTCAGAAGAGGAGAGGATGATGCTGACAAAGTAGCGTAAGTATTTCCCTCAGTTTTGAGAACCAAGGTATCAATCCAAAGAGGAGGCTACGCACAAGTCCCTCGACCTGCACAAAACAATAGCTCCTCGCAACCAACGCGATTAGGGGTTGTCAATCCCTTCACGGTCACTTACTTAGAGTGAGATCCGATAGAGATGATAAATAATATTTTTGGTATTTTTGATATAGAGATGCAAAGTGAAAAGTAAAAGGCAAAGTAAAACAAAGCAAGTATTAAAGTGATGGAGATTGATATGATGAGAATAGACCCGGGAGCCATAGGTTTCACTAGTGGCTTCTCTCAAGAGCATAAGTATTCTACGGTGGGTGAACAAATTACTGTTGAGCAATTGACAGAATTGAGCATAGTTATGATGTTGGAGATATGCCCTAGAGGCAATCATGTATGATGATATTTCCTATGTGTTTATGAATAAAGATAGTCCTTGGACATTATCAATGATGTGTATCGACAAGCACGTGACTTGTTTGTGGGACTATGCATTGTATGATGGTATCCTAAAAGGTCCCTAGTCAGAAAGGGCTGTGTGGGCCTTGACCGACTAGACTAGCATATGACACGATCGATGGCTTGGTCTCACTAGCCATGGAGCATTGGATGCTAACCGGATAATATGGACTTGGAAAAGGTCTGGTCGGATTCGACATAGTCGGATCCGAGTCGAGATAAGGTCCGTCAGACGGCAGACCCAACTATGAGACGCAGCGATATGTCATCTGTGAGTCTCTAGTACAACATACGTTCTATGTCCTAAGACCCGAGTGACGCATGTACTCGAGATGGTGATAGACTTGCTTTGGGCCGACCAAACGCTACTCCGTGAGTGGGTAGTTACAAAGGTAGGTTTCGGTTTGTCCAATCCCATCTTTGCGAGACATGGTCGTGCAAGATGGGATTTGCCCCTCCGATCGGAGAGATATACTCTGGGCCCCTCGTGTGATCTCGACCGGAAAGCATGGCCATGCGACAAGGATTATGAGATAATCCGGATTGTGGTCGGTATCATCGAACGAGAAAGAGGTCGGGCTAGCACAAGGATGACAGTCTCGCCTTGAGCCCGACAACATATATCCCGCGCAAAGGGAATGTAAGGCGTGACACGTTATGCGAGGTTCGCCTAACCAGACTTCATAGTCGACTTGGTGGTCGGCACGCCTTGCTAGAGGCGGTACCAACCGTATGGTGCGGAGGTGATCTGAACTGTGACCAAGCCGACTTGAACCTAAGGGGTCGTGGCAGCAAGGGAAGGAACCTCTGAGGTCGAGTTAAATGAGACAACCGGCTCGGATGTGATCCGAATCGGACTAGGAACGTGACCGAGTAGACTTTTGGCTTTAGGGTCCGTCGCAGGCCCAAGTGTTGAGCGCGGCCGGACGCCTATATAAAGTGGAGGTGCGGCACACTCATTAGTTCGATCGCTTGGCGCTGCGACTAGGGTTTGCATGTGTTGCGAATAGCCACCTCCACTCGCCGCCGATCGTGTGTGATCGAACCTAGCGATCCCGCCGACGACGCTCCTCCCCGCACGCCGGATACCGTTAGAGGCAGTGCACTTGCGCTACCGCTGCTTAACTTCGTATGTGGGATCGGACAACCGGCCGCCGAGGGAGATCGAACGAGAGGAGGAGGCGATCCACGCAGACGCCGCTGCCCCAACTCTTCTTCACTGCGGCATCGCTGCTGGCGTCTAGTGGTAACAAGCGTGATCCATCTCCGTAGCATGTTCCCGGATGTTCTACACGTAGGAATTTTTAATTTGCGGTCGGCGCACCCTACCGTAGAGATCCCAGCGGTGGTATCGTAGCCTCTCCTATAGGATTTGGATTCAGATCATTATGCATATTAGATATGTGGAGGCGGCAGATGAGATCTGTTGTCCTTGAAAAGATCGGCTATGTGCACGGTTGATGTGATCAACCGCACATGGGGATCGTTGAGGCTATGTTTTCAGCGTAAATCGGGATCGATGAGGTCGTGACACGATCTACCCCTACCGGTCGGTCATCCGCCATCGGGTTAATTGAAACGTAAACCGAATCGGATTAGCTGATGATCGATAAGATCGGTCAGATCGTAGAATTCGGCGTGATCGGAGTTCATATGTGATCCGTGGATTTTAAACGCGTCAGCGCCGCACTCGCTGGCGCTTCCTTCGAACCCGGCCCGCTAATCGGCTAAGCGGGACCGCCCGTGTAAAGCGTAGCGCCGCGGTATTTTCGTACCCGACACACAAAACCGGTAGAATGCGATTCTATGCATAACTTTGTTTTGCGGGTTTGATGTGAATAGTATGGCTCATGTGTATGTGATGCATGTGTGTAATTTATACGCGGCTCGCGTGTCATGTTTGTCACCCCATTGTGAGCCAAAGTGTTGTCATTATAATGTATAACGACCTGCGTGTCGACTTGTGACTCTATGTAAATTCATTACTAGTTGTAGTAGTTGGATAATAGAGATCAGGTTGGTGGCTTGGCGTCTCGGCATGACAAACAAGATGGAGTTCAGATGGTCATCGAGTCGGAGCCGACCTAGAACAACGTCCATGAAGGAGCCATACTATTTCACAATATGTGTTATATTTGTGATTGTTATGCTTCTTTGTTTCTATGCATGTTAAAATGATAGAATGATCCCTCATGAATATCAAGCGAATTGCCATCCCCGATGTTGCACCTTCGCACATCAAGTAAATGCCTAGTAGTGGGCTCATAAAATTGGGGTCTTCTTTGGGTGTCCTTGAACCGAAGGGTTCGTGGTTTTACACACGACATACGCAATCGCATCAAAGTTAACTTGACAAGGCTATCAAACGGTTTTGGGCCTTGTGGCAAAGAAGGTTGGGAGCCGGGTATGAGATACCTTCCTAATCGGCTGTGAGTCGATAGAGATCACGATTAGCAAGGAGTTGCTTACCGTATAGGTATGTTGGCTATGATGATGCTAAAGCTCACTAGTCGCATGCGCTAGTCGGATCCTGAATCTTGAGAGTTTGCGGAGGGATGCCAACTTCAGTGGGAGTATTTCGCTTAGGCTAGAATTACTCTACATGAACACATTGCTTAGTGATTGCATATTTTACATTTGTAGATCAATGGCACCACCGCTCAACCCAACTTTGCATTGAAATCAATTGGAAAAGGATAAAGCTGAATGGAACAAACTTTTACCACCTGGTATAGAAATTTGAGAATTGTTCTCAAGCACGATAAAAAGGAACATGTTCTAGAGGATCCACTTCAGAGGAACCTCTGCCGATAATGCTAGTGCGACAGCCTAAGAATGCCTACCAAAACTCGTTGATGAATCAACGAGAGATCACCTGTCACGATGCTGGCTTGTATGGAGCCCGATTTGCAACAACATTTGAAAATGTTGAGGCTTACGATATGATCGAGAGTCTCAAGAGCATGTTTCGCATACGTGCTAGGACCGAAAGGTTCAACGTCTGGCGATCCTTGATGGATTGCAAGTTGAAGGAAGGTGATCCAATGAGCCCACATGTGATCAAGATGATCGGATATGTGCAAGCTTTGGATCATTTGGGCTTCCCGCTCTTGGATGAGCCGCTCTTGATGCTGTTCGGGTTCTCTTCCGCCTGACTATGGGACGTTCATCTCGAACTACCATATGCATGGCATGGATAAGAAGCTCACTGAATTGCATGGGATGCTCAAAGTGGCAGAGCAGGATATTAAGAAAGGCACGCATCAAGTGTTGATGGTGCGATAAATCTAAGTTCAAGAAGAGTTGGTCCAAGAAAAAGGCTAAGGCAAAGGGCACGCGAGGCGGTAACCTCTGCCACACTTGAAAAGTCTGGACGGACTCGAAAGACCGCTTGCTTTCACCGCAAGGAGACCGGTCACTTTGGAAGAGAAATCAGCAAGTGGCTTGCGAGCATGGCAAGAAGGTCGGAAATGCTTCTTCGTGCAAAGGTACACTTGTTGCATATGTTATAGACATTTACCTTTGCCGACATACCTAGTAGCTCTTGGGTATTTGATACCGGATCGGTTGTTCATATTTGCAACTCGATGCAGGGCTGATAAGAACTAGGGCGTGTGGCACAAGGGAGATTGACATCGTGGTCGGCAACAAAGCAAGAGTTGCTGCGTTGGAGGTCAAGACGATGCAGCTCCGACTTCCTTCCGATTCATAATGGAATTGAATAATTGTTATTACATTCCCCGCACTTAGTCGGAACATTATTTACGCCTCATGTTTGATGAGTCAAGGTTATGAATTCAATTTAAAGGACAATGGTTGTTCGATATTTTTGAATGGTATGTTCCACGGCTATGCACCCATTGTTGATGGGCTATTTATATTGAATCTAGAACAGAACGGTCTATAACGTGAATGTCAAGAGGCATAAGCCAAATGAGATAAATCCGACATATACGGCATTGCCGCTTGGACACATTAGTCTGAACGCATGAAGAAGCTCCATGATGATGGGCTCCTAACCCGTCCGACTTTTGGGTCGTTTCGAGACATGTGAATCATGCTTGCTCGGCAAGAAGATGACTAAGTCTCCTTTCGCAAAGAGTTGCGAGAGGGCGTCCGAAATTTGTTGGAGCTTATACAAAGTGATGTGTGTGGTCCAATGAGCACAATCGCCAGAGGTGGCTATCAAGATTTCCGTGACTTTTTACCGACTTGAGTAGATATGGATATATCTATTTGATGAGGCACAAGTCGGAGACTTTTGAAAAGTTCAAAGAGTTTGAGCGAGGTTGAGAATCAGCTCGGTAAGACTATAAAGCTTCTGCGATCCGATCGTGGAGGTGAGTACATGAACCTGTGAGTTCGATGATCATCTCGAAAAGTCGAGGTATAGTACCTCGGCTCACACCTCCGGTACGCCACGGAGAAACGGGCGTGTCGAACGGAGGAATAGGACCTTGTTGGACATGGTCCGGTCTATGATGAGCAAATTGGATTTACCCTTGTCATTTGGGGATACGCTCCTAGAAAACTGCAGCTTTCACACTTAATAGGGTACCATCAAAATCCGTGAGACAAGACACCGCATGAGATGTGGTGGGAAGAGTCCCGCTTTGTCTTTTCTAAAGATTTGGGGTTGTGAAGCATTTGTCAAGCGACTTATGTCGGACAAGCTTACACCCAAGTCGGATAAATGCATATTCGTGGATACCCGAGGAAACCTTGGGATATAGCTTCTACAACCTGTGAAGAGAACAAAGTGTTTGTTGCTGAACGGGGTTTTCCTCGAGAAAGAGTTTCTCGGTCGGGAGGCCGGTGGGAGGACGATTCGACTCGAAGAAATTCGAGGACCACTTTCGGGACGGCTCGGTGGTGATGAAATCACACGAGTCGGTCGGGTGGAACCCGTAGTGGAAGCGGCACGGAACCACGGAGGTCGGAAAGATTGGCGCAGAGTGCGCGATGTATTGTTGCTAGAAAGCGACGAGCCCGCCACGTGTCACGGAAGCGATGGTGAGCCCAGATTCGAGGCATGGCTAGAGGCCATGAAATCGAGTTAAAGTCCATGGATGAGAATCAAGTCCGGGACTTGGTTGATCCGCCACCGGCGAATCGCCATTGGTTGCAAATGGGTCTTTAAGAAGAAAACCGATGTGGATGGAAATGTTCAGATCTACAAAGCTCGGCTTGTCGCTAAAGGTTATGGACAAGTTCAAGGAATTGACTACGACGAGACTTACTCACGGTAGCGATCTTGAAGTCGGTGAGGATCATACTAGCTATAGCTGCATATTTCTATTATGAGATATGGCAGATGGATGTCAAAACGGCTTTCCTTCACGGAAATTTAACCAAGGACGTGTATATGATACAACCCGAGGGTTTTGTCGATCCGACTAGCACTAGTAAGGTATGCAAGCTCAAGAGATCCATTTATGGGTTGAAGCAAGCATCTCGGAGTTGGAACATTCGCTTTTGATGAGGTCAATCCGGTCTCGGTTTCATCAAAAGCGAAGAGGACTCTTGTTTATACAAGAAGTTAAGTGGGAGCTCGATAGTGTTTTTGATCTTGTATGTGGACGACATACTACTGATCGGGAACGATGTTTCGATGTTAAACTTCGGTCAAGGGATCATTGAATGGCAAGTTTTGATGAAGGACCTTGGTGAGGCAGTCTATATTTTAGGCATTAAGATCTATAGAGATAGATCGAGGAGGCTGCTTTCGGCTTAAGCGAGCACGTACATAGATAAAGTGTTGAAGCGGTTCAACATGAGTGAGGCGAAGAAAGGGTTCTTCTTGCCGCTCTCACATGGTATAAGGCTAAGCGAGACTTCGAGTCCTTCGACATCCGATGAGCCGAAGCGGGATGAGTAGGATTCCAGACGCCAAAGAATCGGATCCATCATGTATGCCATGATATGTACAAGGCTGATGTTGCTTTTGCAATAAGCCTAACAAGTAGATACCGTGCCAACCCGTGTGAGAGTCACCGGGCAGCGGTAAAGACTATTTTGAAGTACACGAAAAGGACTAAAGAGATGTTCCTAGTTTATGGAGGTGAGGAAGAGCTAAATGCGTCGTAAGGGGTTACGCCGATGCTAGTTTCCAAACCTACAGAGATGATTGTCGATCACAGTCCGGATTCGTGTACGCCCCGAACGGAGGAGCAAGCGAATCTGGATGAGTTCCAAAGCGAGGATACGGTGGCCGATTCTACCACGAAGCCGAATACATTGCGGCTTGTGAAGCCGCAAAGGAAGGTGTTTGGATCCGGCATTTTGGATGATCTTGGTATTTTCCGGCCTCGGTGAAACCGTTGGACCTTTATTGTGATAATTACGGTGCCATCGCACAAGCCAAGGAGCCGAGGAATCACCACAAGGTCGACACATAGACCGGAAATATCACGATACGAAAGATCGTAAAGAATGGTGATGTAGAGTTATGCAAGATTCACACGGATGCAAATGTTGCAGATCCGTTGACTAAGCCTCTTCCACAACCCAAGCATGAGGGGCACGTTAGAGCCATGGGCATTCGATGTCTATTTGATTGACTCTAGTGCAAGTGGGAGGCTGCTGGAGATATGCCCTAGAGGCAATCATGTATGATGATATTTCCTATGTGTTTATGAATAAAGATAGTCCTTGGACATTATCAATGATGTGTGTCGACAGCACGTGACTTGTTTGTGGGACTATGCATTGTATGATGACTGTCCCTAAAAGGTCCCTAGTCGAAAGGGCTGTGTGTGGACGCATGGCCGACTAGACTAGCATATGACACGGTCGATGGCTTGGTCTCACTAGCCATGGAGCATTGGATGCTAACGGATAATATGGACTTGGAAAGGTTCTGGTCGGATTCGACATAGTCGATCCGAAGTCGAGATAAGGTCGAGTCGGACGGACCCAACTATGAGACGCAGCGATATGTCATCTGTGAGTCTCTAGTACAACATACGTTCTATGTCCTAAGACCTGGTGGCGCATGTACTCGAGATGGTGATAGACTTGCTTTGGGCCGACCAAACGCTACTCCGTGGATCGGTAGTTACAAAGGTAGGTTTCGGGTTTGTCCAATCCCATGCCGCGAGACATGGTCGTGCAAGATGGGATTTGCCCCTCGATCGGAGAGATATACTCGGGCCCCTCGTGTGATCTCGACCAGGGAAAGCATGGCCATGCGACAAGGATTATGAGATAATCCGGATTGTGAGTGAGTATCCGAACGAGAAAGAGGTCGGGCTAGCACAAGGATGACAGCCTCGCCTTTGAGCCCGACAACATATATCCCGCGGCAAAGGGAGCGAGAAGTGTGACACGCCAGGCTGTGTTCGCCTAACCAGCCTTCATAATCAGCTTGGTGGTCGGCACGCCTTGCTAGAGGCCGCTACCAACCGCCTGGTCGGAGGTGATCCGAATCGTGACCAAGCCGACTTGAACCTAAGGGGTCGGCAGCTTAAGGGAAGGAACCTACGAGGTCGATTCAGGACCGGTCGGATGTGATCCGGCTGGACTAGGAACGTGACCGAGTAGACTTTGGGCTTTAGGGTCCGTGGCGAGGCCCAAGTGTTGAGCCCGCGGACGCCTATATAAAGTGGAGGTGCGGCACACTCATTAGTTCGATCACTTCCGTGCCGCGACTAGGGTTTGCATGTGTTGCGAATAGCCACCTCCACTCGCCGGGCCGACCGTAGGTGATCGGACCCAGCGATCCGCCGCAGACGACGTTCTCCTCCCAAGACGCGATACCGTTAGAGGCGGTGCACTTGCGCCGGCTTCCGCTAACTTCGTCACGTGGGATCGGACGACCGGCGCTCGAGGGAGATCGAACGAGGAGGAGACGATCCACGCAGACGCGCTGCCCCAACTCTTCTTCCGCTGCACGACACTGCACGTCTAGTGGTAACGAACTGTGATCCATCTCCCGTAGCATGTTCCTGGATGTTCTACGCGTAGGAATTTTTAATTTGCAGTCGACGCACCCTACCGTAGATCCCAACATATGAGAATATCTAGGTATGATCATGTATATAGGCATCACGTCCAAGACAAGTAGACCGACTCCTGCCTGCATCTACTACTATTACTCCACTCATCGACCGCTATCCAACATGCATCTAGAGTATTAAGTTAAAAATGTAGTAACGCCTTAAGCAAGATGACATGATGTAGAGGGATAAATTCATGCAATGTGATAAAAACCCCATCTTGTTATCCTCGATGGCAACAATACAATACGTGCCTTTTGCCTTATACACATCCTTTGGGAAAGGACACATAAAGATTGAACCCGAAGCTAAGCACTTCTCCCATTGCAAGAACTACCAATCTAGTTGGCCAAACCAAGCGGATAATTCAAGAGACCTGCAAAGATAACCAATCATACATAAAAGAATTCAGAGAAGATTCAAATATTATTCATAGATAATCTTGATCATAAACCCACAATTCATCGCCTCAACAAACACACCGCAAAAAAGAAGATTACATCGAATAGATCTCCACGAGAGAGGGGAGAACATTGTATTGAGATCCAAAAAGAGAGAAGAAGCCATCTAGCTACTAGATATGGACCCGGAAGGTCCGGAGTAAACTACTCACACTTCATCGGAGGGGCTATGGTGATGATGTAGAAGCCCTCCGTGGTGGATGCCCTCCCGTGGAGCTTCAAACAGGCCCCAAGATGGGATCTCGTGGATACTGAGGAAGTTCTTGGCGGTGGAATTAGTTTTTGGCTCCTCTTACGATCGTTTGGGTGCACGCAGTATATATAGGAGGAAGGAGTACGTCGGTGGAGCAACAGGGGGTCCACGAGGCGGGGGCGTGCCCTAGAAGCGCCCCACCCTCGTGACCGCCTCTGTTACTTCTTGGAGTAGGGTCCAAGTCTCCTGGATCACGTTCGGTGAGAAAATCACGTTCCCGAAGGTTTCATTCCGTTTGGACTCCGTTTGATATTCTGTTTCTTCGAAACACTGAAATAGGCAAAAAAACAGCAATTCTGGGCTGGGCCTCCGGTTAATAGGTTAGTCCCAAAAATAATATAAAAGTGGAAAATAAAGCCCAATATAGTCCAAAACAGTAGATAAAGTAGCATGGAGCAATCAAAAATTATAGATACGTTGGAGACGTATCAGGGCCCAGAGTATATCTCTCCTGATCGGAGGGGCAAATCCCATCTTGCTCAACCATGTCTCGCAGCATGGGTCTGGACAAGCCCGAAACCTACATTTCTAACTACCCAGTCACGAAGTAGCGTTTGGTCGGCCCAAAGAAGGTCTGTCACCATCTCGAGTACATGCGCCAGCTCAGGTCTTAGGACATAGAACGTATGTTGTACTAGAGACTCGCAGATGACATATCGATGCGTCTCATAGTCGGGTCTGTCCGACTTAGACCTTATGTCGACTCGGATCCGACCACATCGAATCCGATCAGATCCTTCCGAGTCCACATTATCCAGTTAGCATCCAATGCTCCATGGCTAGTGAGACTGAGCCATCCACCGTGTCATATGCTAGTCTAGTCGGTTGTGCGTCCACACAACCCTTTCGACTAGGGGCCTTTTAGGACGGTCATCACACAATGCATAATCCCACAAATAAGCCATGTACTTGTCGATATACATCATTGATAATGTCCAAGGACTATCTTTATTCATAAGCACATAGGAAATATCATCATACATGATTGCCTATGAAAGGATCGATATAGTTGACTAGAGGGGTGAATAGGCAACTAACAATTTTAGTTTTTCTTTACCAAATTAAACTTTGCATCAAAGTAGGTTGTCTAGATATGCAACTAGGTGAGCAACCTATATGATTCAACAACAACAAGCACTTAAACAAGCAAGGGATACAACACAATAAGCTTGCACAAGTAAAGGTGAGAGATAACCAATAGCAGAGCCGATGGAGACGAGGATGTGTTACCGAAGTTCCTTCCCTTTGAGAGGAAGTACGTCTTCGTTGGAGCGGTGTGGAGGCACAATGCTCCCCAAGAAGCCACTAGGGCTACCGTATTCTCCTCACGCCCTCACACAATGCGAGATGTCGTGATTCCACTATTGGTGCCCTTGGAGGCGGCGTAGAACCTTTACAAACAAGGTTGGGCAATCTCCACAACTTAATTGGAGGCTCCCAACGACACCACGAAGCTTCACCACAATGGAATATGGCTCCGCGCTGACCTCAACCGTATAGGGTGCTCAAATACCCAGAGTAACAAGATCTACAAGGGATTAGTGGGGGGAATCAAATTTCTCTTGGTGGAAGTGTAGATCAGACCTTCTCAACCAATCCCTAGAAAATCAACAAGTTTGATTGGCTAGGGAGAGATTCGAAGCGAAAATGGAGCTTTGAGCAACAATGGAGCTTGGGGAGGGAAGAGGTGGTCAACTTGGGGAAGAAGACCCCCCTTATATAGTAAGAGGAAATATCCAACCGTTACCCTAACCTTTCCGAAGCGGACCCCCTCTTAATAGTACGGCTTTCCTACGACTCAAATCCACCGAAAAGAAACATAGAGAAACACCGTCTTCGATAGGCTCCGAGGGGCACCAAATCGTCTTGTGCCTAGACATGAGATATCTGAAATGCTCAATGCACACGACTAGTCCGCAAATGCATTGTCATCAGTCACCAAAACCACGTAGGGAGAAATATGCCCTTACAATCTCCCCCTTTTTGGTGGATTGATGGCACACAGATTTGCACATAGGGATATAAAATGATCATAAGCAAACCCAACATTTATAAAATATAGACAGGCTCCCCCTAGATGTGTGCACTCTTAGAGAAGTGCTTTGGACTGCACGGCACACATACTAGGATCAACACTCCCCCTATATTTAATAAACAAGGCAATCCTTGCAACAAAAAGGATGACACTAAGCATGGAGGCAAGGTAAAGTAATGAGCAAGAAGTAAAGGGCACAAGATAGTATAAGCTCACAATCTACTAAACATACTAGACAATAAGATAAGCTAAGGACATATGTCTTACACCATATGACAGTCTCCTGGACTCACACGAACACAACCACAAACCAACCGACCAAAACAACGAACAAAGTTCCAACAAAATGAAAACAAAGAGACACGACTCGCAAATCCTACACTCTCTCCCACTTTGGCATCGAGACACCAAAAAGGCAAGAGGACACCTACGACACAGGTGGTAGCTCCCTCTGCAGTGATCACCCAACAATCTCCTCATCGGTCTCGGCGGCCGAGAATGGACTCCTCCTTAGACTCGGTCCCATCGATAGCCTCGCTTGGCCATCCGATCGGCCTCGGGAGTGATGTTCTTCTACGACCCAGCCCCGGACACGTGCTTTCGCCGAACGCCTCAAGATCCTCTTGTCGCGCTGGCGACTCTCCTTCTGAGCAAATGTGTCTTGTACTGCCCCTTGGCCTACATGCATAACAGAGCCTTCATCTTGGCCTTCAGCCTCTTAGCCCAAGAGGGCTCACTAGAGGGAGAAGCGTACCCCGCAGAACTATCCTCCTCCTCCTCAAACTCGTCCTCATCAACCTCCATCCTAGCAGCCTCAGCCTCAGCCCGGGTAGTGGTATTAGCCCACTTGTTCTTCTGAAGCAGCTTGATAGGCTCATGGCGAACCCAGTTTGGAGCATGAAACTCTTCATCCAGAAAAGAGCTTCTCCCAAGTCTTGAGATCAAGAGGTGCGGTATGGTCCATAGATGGGAACTTTGCGATTGAGGACCGCAACCGGAGCTCAACCCACATGATATGAGAAACATCAAGTGGTCGAGGAACTTGACGACGCGCCTCCTCACAAAGAAGCATCATATCAATGAGATAAGCATGCACCTTGTCCTTATCACCAATGCCTGCGAAGAGAGTGTTGCGGAAGATCCGGTGCATGACGTCAAGGAAAGGGTTGGGCACCCAAGATGTCTTGTCATTGGCTAACTTCTTCTCCACAAGGAACGGTTGAAGCTTGTTCTTGTTGGCAGACACCAACGGGCACACACTACAAAAAAAAAGACACATCCGTGACATTTTGGGCTGAACGAACATTTTTTCTGTCATGCTTATGACACTTATATGACGATAATTGTGACAAAACCCGATACTATCATAGATGTGGTGGGCTTCTACTCCTGTGACAAAAAATCATGACTGAAAATGGGCTTTTCGTCCTGGGCGGGCCGGAGACGCAGTTGCATGACATTCTTTGGGCCGTCCATGATGAAAAACCGTGGTAGAAGCGAGGCGAGGAAAATATCGGGTGTTCCGGTTATGATGGGTGGTCGGGGCCGAAGCGATGCATGGAGGTTTATGCGTTTCTCTCGTACGCATTAATGAGCTTGGCGTGTGTGCGAGGCATTGCGCTCTAACTGAACCCGAGCGAGGCATTGGGCTCTAACTGAACCCAAGCGATTGCACTAGCTATGTTACTGAACCCGAGTGATCGATCCCTTGTTGTTAACTAAAGCCGAGTGATTCCTTCGCTACTGCTGCTAACTGAAGCCGATCGATGCTACCTTTGGATGAACAGTGAGCGTTGTTGGGGGGTTTGGATGAACAGTTCCCGGTGGGGGGTTGGATGAACAGGACCCCGTGGTAGGATAGGCCGTTGCCGCTGGATGAACAGGACCCCGATCAAGCCGGTTGGGGTGGATGAACAGGACCCCGTGGAGGGCTGGATGAACAGGACCCCGTGGAGGGCTGGTTGAGCGATGAAGCGGTGGAGAAATTTGGATGAGCGATAGCAGAGTGGAGGGTGGTTGAACAGGACCCGTGGAGAGGGCTGGTTGAACAGTAGTCGGTGGAGGAGCGCTGGAGGCTGGATGAATAGTCACAAGTGGAGGTTGGAGGAGGTCGACGGTGGATGAACAGTAGCCCGTGGAGGCTGGAGGAGGTCGACGGTGGAGATGAACAGTATCCCTTGGAGTCCCGTTTTGCGGTACGCCACACCCCTCCCGATGAACAGGACCGTCGCCGCAGAATAACAGGGGGTGTGGGTGAGTGGATGGCCTGGCCAGCGGTGGGAGTAGTAGGGGCGGTGAGGCCTCCGCGGCATCATAGCCGGCCACGGGGAGGTGAGAGCACGCACGCACGGGCGTTGGTTTGGGCATTTGGAGCAAGAAGACAAGAGGTTGAAGAAGCACTACGGCCGTTGGATGGACATCGTCACGGTCACCGGAGCTAGAATCGTTCATATTGACTAAGTTGACAAAGCCTCCGCCCCGCCAACTTAGTAGGCCCACAAGTCAGCCTCTCCCACTATGGTGGGTCCCGGCCAAAGGTGAGGGTATTCATTTTTGTGCGTGAAGAAGGAGGCACTTCCTTGCATGCGAAGATATATGAGTGGGTCCCACCTGCCGCCAGGGGGAACATTTTTCGCTGAATAGAGAGGCCCTTCCGGTGGGTCCCAAATTGCCGTGTGGAGGAATCATTATTTTGCGCGTAATAAGGAGGCATTTCCTTGCTTGCGGCCATGGACCCAAATTGCCGCCTCTCCACGCGTCTGATCCACTTCCGATGGATGTCGTTCATTGACCATAGCCGACCACGCCGCTACCGAGAGCACCGAGGCGGTGGACGACGGCGAGGCCTAGGAAGGGAACGACACGGAGCCGTGGAAGAGTCGGCGCTTGTTTCCCCACGTGGAGGGGGCACGAGGGTTTCTTGGTTAAATGCCCGCTGCCGCGCCGGGAGAATAACATCGGTGTGGGTGAGTAGAGGGATGGCTAGGCCAGCGATGGAAGTACGATGGGCGGTGAGGCTGCTTGCGCTGACATAGCCGGCCAAGGGAAGAGGGGAAGGCGGCGATCCCTTGGCGCTTGTTTGAGCTTTGGAAGCGAGGAAGAGCAGAGATTGAAGAAGCACAACGGCCGTTGGATGGACATCCAACAGTTACTGCTCTCGTGTGTTGACTAAGTCGACACGATGTTGCGTGTGCGTCAACCTTTTTTTAGGAAACCATACGCGTCAACCTGTAGTAGGTGCACAAGTCAGCCTCAAATCTATGGGAAACAGCATACATCCCATCTCTCATTATTTCTAATAATTTGCAGCCCATTTGCTAATTCTTAAGAATTTTTCTGTAGCCCATCTTCTTTTTGTTAGCATTACACCCCATATTGTGGCCATGGTTAAAAATTATACGAAAATTTGCATATTTCTATATGTCAACTGTTTTTAACTCCTAAATATCGAGTCACATTCAAACTATTTTGAAAAAATAATTTATATAAATATAAAATCCAAATGATTGTCCACGCATAAAAATCAATGGAATTTAAAATCTTGTAATGAAATTTTTTTGAAACTAATTCCCGGTTTGATGTGTTTTAAAAATGTACAGCCCATTTCTAGGCAAACCGAATGAAACCCTCGTCGTCTTGAAAGATTTGCAGCCTAGCGAGGCTGATAAAGCAAATGAAGCCTCGTTTGGGTATTTCTTAAAAAAAATAGAATCGGGCTAGCCATTTTTAAAGAAAAAAACACAAGCGGGCTCATGATGTGGTAAACATAAATAAAACTCGCTAGACTGAGTACAACAAGACAACCCCTTTAAGCGTTGTTACCTCGATCCGCTATTAAAACTAGTATAAATAACAACCGCTTGTTCCTCAAAACAAAAAAATAATAATCAAGCTACATTCGCTGGGTCCTCGGTGTCGTGGCTAAATAGTGTAATTCTCTCGTTTATTGACTATGTTGACAATGGCGTGAGCCCCAGGATGTCCAACCATTAGGAGGAACCATTTTTTGGGCTTGTAATAACGAGGCACTTGCTTGCGCATCGCCATGATGCTTTGGTGGGTCCCTACTATCATCCTCTCCACGACATGATCATCTCCTTGTTCCTCTCGGTTGTTGGCAGTGTTGACAACGCAAGAGGGCGGGCGATCGCGCACGGTGAGCGAACCAAGGCGGAGGGCTGGCGTGAGGCCTCAGACCGGAGCAGACAGAGCCATGGAAGATGCTTGGTCCGATCGCAGCGGAGGGGAATCTGAGGTTGACTTTGTTAGTTTAGTGCGGAGTGCGTGTTGGGGGCTGGCGTGGCCGGAGAATAACAGGACGTGTGGGGGGATAGAGGAGGGACTGGCCAACGTTGGAGGAGTGCGGTTAGAGGGCGGGCGGGCGCAGCCGACCATGGGAGGCGGGAGGCGAGGCCCGGAGCCCGGCCAGGGGTGGCTTGGTTTGGGTGGCTGGAGGAAGAAGACAAGAGATAGAAGATACGCGACAAATGTTGGATGTCAATCCAACGGCTGGTAGGCAGAGTCGTTTGTTGACTGGCTAGTAAGTCGACACCACCTTGGATAGGCTATTTCCTTGTGGGTCCCAAATGTCAGAATCCAAATATGACACGGTCATGCAGCCTTTCCTATGAAAATTTACAACCCATTTGATGTGCTAGTTCGAAATACGTTTGTGGGTGCTGGTGGGGGCTAATCACTTGGCTTCTGTAATGCACAGTGAGCTGAAGCAACCGGTGAGAGTGATGTTATTTACCTTGGTTGGGATTTGTTACAATATTTCAATATTTCACTCTAAACAAAATAATGGCAAGCCATTTGCCTTGTTTCAAAGAAAATATGACAGTAACAGCCGAGTTGAAAAGGGCAAGAACATATAACTCCAGCTTACAAACTGTACAAAAGCACGAGGGTTAATTGTTCATCAGGTTTAGACAAAACCCAAGTTGAAAAGGGCAACAACATCTAACTCCAGCACTATTTTCGGCAGTCACAGTCAAATGGATCGGTCAGGTCCATAGAATGAACATCCTGGGTCGTAAAATTTACTGGATTATGATCACAATATGTTGTAAACAGAAGCCCGACACGTTCAGAAGCTCTTTTGCCCACCTGAAACTCCTTTTTTTCTCTTTGACACACCCATCCGTCAAAACCATGCCATTGATAAACTTAAGCCTGATGGACAATAGTAACCTCGCATTCAGCAGGAAGAATGTGACAAATCTAGTGTTTGCATGGTTGGCTACATATCGTTCTAGCGTTATTGTCTTCAATCGAATGTCATGAGAAGTGAGAAAATCCTGGTGCTTACGAATCCACCGATTGGTTATAACTTTCTTACCCCGTCCTATTGCCTAAATATACATGAAGATTGAAAACAGTTAAGGTCTAAAAAAAGAGTGTCGAAAGAGCAACAATTTAACGGTTAATTCTAGTACACTATATGCACGAGCTTCCAATGTGCGTGAAATTATCACCTTTATATACAACTTCTCCAGACATGGAAAGCATTGCAAAGCAAGCCAATAATCTCGCTCAGATCAAAACTATTCATTTGGATATATAAGATCTTGATGTAATCCGGCACCATTGATAGGCCATCCATGGAGAAACTCTTCATTGAGCATAGAACATAATATTTGTACAAAATGTGTACTCCAAGATGATTGTCGGCGTTCTTGGAACGAGGTTCCCCAGACTTGCCTGCCTGCGGCCCACGGCGTGGCTGTGCTAGCAGGCCTGTACGGCCCATCTTCGTCAACAAGGCATTCAAGACCCTCGTGAGGGGCCAAGCCTCGCGAGGCGAACGACACAAGACCTCCTCAGGAGCGGCCTACCAGGTCGGCTCGCGAGGAGCGGAGAGATCAAGGCAGGACAAACCTCACGAGGTTCTCGTGACGTGAGCCATGACGATCAAGATCAGGCGGGCGCCAGCGCGCGCAATGTCCTTGTTTCCCCTTTGGTGCTAAGGAAGGAAGCGCAGTCGTGGAGTACCGAGGCGTCAGGCAAAGGCTTCCATATCGGTGCAACGAGACCAAGACCAGCCGGACGACAAGACGGAGGTCACCATGGAGCCCAAGGCGGCATCATCACGAGCCTTTTTGCGGTGCGAAGACCACTTTTGTCGATAAGTCCGTACTAGCTGTCCCCTTTCAAATTGCCGTTGCTAGGGATCCCTTCCCGCTCAATATTCGGGAAGAGGACCAGGGCCTCTATAAATAGAACTAGTCACCACCGTAGGAGATAACTCATTTGGGAGGCATCTCATCCGATCCGAGCCAATCCTTAGCTGCATCGAGCACAAGAACAACTCAACCTCGTGAGGGCTGTTCTTACCCTTGTATCGTTTCATCATCAGCCCAAGAGGCAATCCACCACCACCACACTGGAGTAGGGTATTACACCACATCGGTGGCCCGAACCAGTATAAACCTCATGTCTCTTATGTTGTGAGTTCGTCGAGTTCGTCCACGAGATCTTAGCAAGCTAGGGCGTGGATCGGTAGGAGGGAAAGAACTTCGCACGCACCCCAGAGTTCGAACCTTAAGGGTTTTGCCAGAACCCGTGATCCGACATTTGGCGCGCTGTAGGGGGTGCGTCGGAGCTCTTCCCGCCAATCGATCCGCCGACGCCTCCGTGGTCTCGATGTCCATGACCCGAGGCCGACTCCGACCGCTGGGCAGCATGACCGCCCGGGCGGGCGCCACTCGCCCATGAAGACCTCAACCCGGCCCAGCGGCACGGCACCACCTAACGCCGCCGGCACGGGCGGCGTGCGCCGGCCATTCACCCTCACTCCACGACAAGCGCGAAGCCGCTGCAAGGGCCGCAAGCCACACCACTGCAACGGGCGCCACACACGGAGCAAAGCGAACATGCGGGTCGCGCATTACCTGATGATGCCGACAGTTGCCGCGTGCCGACCGATGGAGAGCGGCCGGATGCACCGCTGGAACATGTCGCCGAAGCTGCGGATGCGGCAGCGTCAGAGCGCCGCTTCTTCGCTATCTCGCTTCCCTTCTTCGCCGCTCTTCGATCTCACGGCGGGCCTCGCCGCAACCATGTGCCCTCGGGTGTGCCTGGGGGCTTCGCTGACACTAGCACGGCTGGCGGCGCCGGGGCCCCCGTTGCCCCCACGCCGCCTCCGATGAGCATGGGCACGAGTGTTGCCTCCCATGGTCCCAACGAGACGTCGCGCTATCATCCTCAGGACGCCGCGCTGGGCCGGGCAACATCGAGTGTGGGGCACTACGGCGAGGTGTTTGGAGTAACAGCCCCAGAAGCCTATGTGCCCCGCATGATGGATCAAGAGTACACGCCGGCAGATGACCCTGGCTCGTTCCTCGGAGAAAGTTGGGAAGAAGAGGCGCTAGAAGTTGAGGCCTTCCAGGAGCCGACGGGGAACCATGACGACCGCGCCTGCAACAACGACTACAAGGTACCACCAATCTCTTAGGATCAGGCTTACGCAAACCATGGGCTGCAAGTGAATCAGGTCACAATGTCGGCCGACGACCCCGGCGTAGCAGCCCCCCTTCCGCCAGGGGAAGCACGCTGGGGGCCACATGGAGGGTGTTGGATCACGGGTTCTGGCAAAACCCTTAAGGTTCGAACTCCGGGTGCACGCTGAAGTTCTTTCCCTCCCACCGATCCATGCCCTAGGGTTGCTAAGATCTCATGGACTAACTCATTTAACTCACAACACAAAAGACACAAGATTTATACTAGTTCGGGCCACCGCTAGGTGTAATACCCTACCCAAAGGTGGTGGTGGTGGATTGCCTCTTGGGGTGATGATGGACAATACAAGGGAAGAACAGCCCTCCCGAGGTTGAGGTGCTCTTGTGCTTCGTGAACTTGTGGATGTGAGGATGGAAGGTCCAATCGATCCCCTCCTACTGTGGTGACTAGTCCTATTTATAGAGGCCCTGGTCCTCTTCCCAAATATTAAGCGGGAAGGGATCCCACAACGGCCATATTTGAAGGGGAACATCTAGCACAACTTATCCTGACAAAAGTGGTCTTCGCCTGCAAAGGCTCTGGTGGTGATGCCACCTTGGGCTCCATGGTGACCTTCGTCTTGCCGTCCAACTGGTCTTGGTCTCGTTGCACTGATATGGAAACCTTTGCTTGATGCCTTGGTACTCCGCGGCTGTGCTTGCCCCCTTAACACCAAAGGGGAAATAAGGACGTTGCGCGCGCTGGTGCCCGCCTGGTCTCGATCGTCACGGCTCACGTCACGAGAACCTCGCGAGGTTTGCCCCACCTTGATCTCTCCGCTCCTCGCGAGCCAACCTGGTGAGGCCGCTCCTGAGGAGGTCTTGTGTCTACCTCATGGGCGAGGCTTGGCCCCTCGCGAGGGTCTTGGATGCCTTTGTTGATGAAGATGGGCAGACAGCATGGCCGCTAGCATAGCCATGTCGTTGGGTCGCAGCAGCAAGTCTGGGGACCCCTCACGATTGTCAAACCGGCGGATCTCGGGTAGGGGGTCCCAAACTGTGCGTCTCAGGCGAATGGTAACAGGAGACAAGGGACACAATGTTTTACCTGTGTTCTGCCCTCTCGATGGAGGTAATAATTTACCCTCGCTTGATTATTATTGATGATATGGGTAGTACAAGAGTAGATCTACCACGAGATCAAGGAGGCTAAACCCCAGAAGCTAGCCTATGGTATGATTGTTGTTGTTGTCCCACGGACTAAAACCCTCCCGCTTTATATAGACACCTTGGGATAGGTTAGGGTCACACAGAGTTGGTTACAATGGTAGGAGATCTACATATCCGTATCGCCAAGCTTGCCTTCCACGCCAAGGAAAGTCCCATCCGGACGCGGGACGAAGTCTTCAATCTTGTATCTTCATAGTCTTGGAGTCCGGTCGTGACGATAGTCCCAAGTTATCCGGACACCTTCTAGTCCGGACTCCCTCAAGAGTCTCCCTAAACTAGGCTTCAATGACGACGAGTCCGGCGTGTTGATTATCTTCGGCATTATGAGGCGGGTTCCTCCTCCGAATACTTCATAGAAGGTTTTGAACACAAGGATAGTGTCGGCTCTCGCAAAACAAGTTCCACATAACATCGAGAGAGAATAACTTTTGCACGATCTGCTGACGTATTCCGCGGGCGTGACATCACACCACGGCCAGGCCTTTATATGAATCATTTTACCGCTTCACCTCAGCGTGTTTAGCGAGGCGGTTTCCTTTGGCACGCCTTATCAAAGCATAGATCGTGCCCCTTATTCCGGGATTCTCATCAATACGGACGTGGGTAACCCATCCGCCGCCATTGATTACGGCGCTTTGGGAAATAAGCGAAGTTTTACCAGTTGGTGGGGGACGATAGCTTCCCGTCCGTCATTCATATAAGGGGATAAGGATCCACCTTTTCACCCACGCCTTCTTCCTCCTTTGTTTATCCATTTCACAAGACTGAGCTCCAAATACCAAGTCCGCACATCCCACCTCAACCTTTCTCCAACCATGTCGAGTGGGAGGCAGGTGGATGGCCTTCTCCACAAGGAGGGGCACATCACCAAGCTGCGGGAGGCGGATACTTGTCCGCAACATCGCTGCATGTGAGTCTGCCGATGCGGGCAGCTCATTCCAACCCCCGGCCCCATGAGAGGGTAGTGTTTCTACCCCACTTCCTCCATGGACTAGGTTTTCCACTTCACCCATTTGTCCAGGGGCTCATGTTCTACTACGGCCTGGACTTCCACGGCTGGCCTCAATTTCATCCTCAACATCTCGGTGTTTATCGTCGTGGTGTGAGGCCTTCCTTCAAGATTCGGCCCCACTTCAGCTTATGGTCAAGATTTTCAACGTCCGACCGAAGGTAGTGGGCGGCCGCCAAGCCGGAGTGCGGAGGCGCCATGGTTGGCAAGATGGCCAAGGTCCTATGGCTCGAGGGCGCCTTTGTGGAGACAATAAAGGGGTGGCAATCGGGTGGTTCTACATCACCGAGCCACGCGACCCGAATGGGCGGCGGCCCCGAATTTAGATCTGGCTTCCCCACACGGCTCTCGTCATGGAAAGAGACGGCCCGACGTGGGGATTCGGAAGAGCTATCCGGACTCCAGACGTGTGTCCGAAACCTGGTGGACAAGAATCTTAGGCTTGTCGACGCAATCCAGGTGATGCTCATCCGCCGGATTCTCCCATGCCAACAACGGGCCTTCAATTTGTGGGAGTTCAATCCGCACAAAGACCAATTCTGAGCCGGCTCTTCGACACCACGCACGAAGATGCCCGGAAGGTGTCGTTCAAGGGCGCTCCCCAAAGATCCGCTACTAAAGATTGCGTGGTACAGCAAGGCGCCCAGCCGGCGAGGTAAGTTATTTTACCCTTTACGGGACTCTTTTTTCATAGATTGACTCTATGCGCGGATCTAAAACTCCCTAATTTTTGACAGATCGTTGAAGACGGCCGGATAGATTAATCGTCCTGCCTCGCTTGGAAGACCCGGAGGACGCCTGGATCGATTGAGGCCGTCTTGGCTGCTTCCCCATGTGGTGCCGGAGAAGAAGGCCAAGAAGGAGGCCACGGGAACTCGAAGGAGCTCCCCGACGCTGTGCCGCCAGATTCTAAGGCGTAATCTTCTCCCGAGGACGAGGAGGAAGAAGAAGAAGCCTTCCGGTGGGGGAGGAGAAGAAAAGGAAGGCCGCCCCAACGGGGAGGCCGGAGGGTCCAAGAAGGGAAGAACCCTTCCTCCGGACTTTCTCCACCAACGCCGACGACGACGAGGAGGATCGGGCCAACAAGGCCAAGCCCTGGCGAGATCGTAAGTGTCCGGATACCCATGGTTTTTTCATAATTGCATAATGTTCTTTAACGCCAAACAATCATGCAGCCCGCCTAAGGGCGAAGCTCACGACTCATCAAGCGGGTCCTCGGCTCGCCGGAAATGGAGAGTACCGCCTCGGCCGCCTCACTCTCCCACCGCGGACGACGCCATGGTGGGCCCTCAAGGGGGCTTGGTCAAGAGGAGGTAGCACAGGAGGTGCCACAAGGCGACCTCCCGGGACTCTAGGCGGCAGCGGGGGCAAGACCCCGGGGCTTTAAGCTCGACCTCGTCCCGACTCCATGCCGAACCATCACGGCCGTTCAAGTCCTGGACAATGGATCCTTCGCAAGAAGGGTAAGACGCCGGTGTCCTCCGGCCCAACCGAGGCACCGGATAAGCTATCGGAGGCGCCAACGCGCCCATCGAGGAGGAGCACCGCACTATTATGAGTGCGGTGATTCGATCGACAGCTCAGCCCGCCAAGAGCGGACTGACCGAAGCCTGCACCAGCCTTCTAACAAAGCTTTGAGGTAAGTTTAAAACATATAAAATATTACCAGACAGACAAGTAGCCCCTCGATGCTTAGTTCGGTGTTAGGAAAGAAAAGCCGATCGAGGATCTAAAAAGATATACGCAGGAGTCTAACATAAGTATGTCAATATGGGAATGCAAGCGTCATTGCCGACTTCTGCCAAGACCGGGACCGCGGAGGTCAATACATTGAAGCAGTAACTCGAGCGTGTCCGAGAACGAGCCTTGGACAAGCCAAGAAGCAGCTCGAGGACAAGGAAGGTAAGAAATACCTTATTAAAGAAATACCTTATGGAAAAGGTTTTGGTTGCAAAAATGACAGGAATAATATGGGTACCGCAGGGCCACTAACGAGGTGGAGACCCCGAGGGAAGCGTGGCCGTGGTCAAAAACAAAGCGGCCGTGGGAACGCACCGAGCGAGAGAAAGGGGAGGCGCAATGGGCGGAGGTGCGGCAAGAGCTCCCGATTCTCGTGAAAAACACGAGGGTTTGGAGCGTGACTAAGACCCGAGAGTCCGAGCTTGCCTCGGCTCTTGAGAGTGCCAAAGTTGCTAAGGTCGAGGCCCAAAAGCCCTCCAAGAAATCAAGCACTAAAGAAGATAGCGGGCGGTAAGGCATTCTTTATGCAAAGCAAGAATGTAAAAGTAAATTACCTATTACTTACCCCGATTCGAGCTCTCCAGAGCATTCGCAGATTTGCCCAGAAAAGGCCCGATGCCGCCAAGATTCTACCGCGCCGGTGAGGGGAGCTCCACGGAGAAGGTGTTCTGGTCTCAATATGTCGAGGCCGGACATCCGGTGTTCCCCTAAGCAACCAACCAGCGGCACTGGTCGAGGCTCCACAAGGTCGCCGAACAGTGCCATGAGGGGCCTTATAGAGCGGGTGCCGCTGGAGGCCATGCCCGGAGCTACTTCGGCTTGGTCCAATGGCCGGTGGATGCTTGTCCGTGGCTTGAAGTTATCGCGCCCGTCTGCATTGGAAAGGGGTCTGCCGGGCCCCTTGCCCGTGTGCTAAAGTGCACTGGGCAAGCCGGATGCGGAGAAGCTTGTGACGGACGGGCCACCGAAGGGCCATGAGCATCGTACGCCCGAAATGTACTATGAGGGCCTCCTGAAGGGTGCTCGCCGAATAGCGGATGAGTGCTCCAAGGATGTAATTTTTGAATAGACTCGCGTTTGTTATTCTCAGACGCTGAAAACTTGTTCATATGCTTAAGCAACGCTTATTAATTTAAAATATTACCTTCATCCGCTTATCAAATTTGAGAGATGGCAAGTCGTTATTTCAAATTTCATGCCACGAGTGCCGGGTGTTCGGGATAAACTTGAGCACTCTTGTTCCCATTCTTGGGTCCATCTAGGGAGGTGCTCAACACAACGTAACAAGGCAACCAGACTTATAATGCTTGAACACTCTCACTTAGCCATAGAATTCTATAATTTTAAATTTCGTGAAGCTCCTAATATTCGAAGACCGAGTTCGGGCGCTTATCCATGCCTTGGGCCGATAATTCCTGCCTTGCTCTAAGCGGCATAAGTCTTTAGGGACCCGAAAAACCTCTCGAAATGACCGCTCTCGCCTTTATCATGATGGTCGGGCTTAGCTTTTCTCCACCGAGGTGCTCGACCCGTAATAACTGGGCACAATCGCAGTGGTTCTCCCGGTGCTACCTTAGCCGATATAGCGGAACGTAAGGTACCAAAAACACGGGAGCCGGCAAACCCAACTATTGACCCAAGACATGATTCGAGCCAATTCATATAATGCTATAAGTTCGGTGCCGCACTTGTGAAAGTGTTCGGACTTTATCACACCATAATTTTGGGATACCAAGCCCTCGGTGTATTGGTCGCACTAAAGTGTACGGTTGCAACATGTCGTGAAATGAACATATGTATATATATAAAGGAAGTAAAGCAATAATAAGCAAGAGCTATGTATTGTTTTATTCAAAAGGTACCGCAATGGAAGCAGAACGATACAAATAGTGCGGTAAGCAAGGGATGGGACTATCTAACATGTCCTCTCCGTGGGTAAGTCATGGGATGGTATGTAAAACAAGTATAATGCTCGTAACAGAGACCACCTCAACACTTGACGTGGCTTTCCGCTTCCCCTGCTGTTGCATCGTGAGTTCGGGCGATTCAGTGCCGGATGACAGGACTTCTCAAGACGGAGTCCTCAAAGTAAAAAGAAAAGAAAAAGAAAAAAGAAAAAGAAATGACACAAACGGGAGCCCTCGGTGCGGTCGAGCCGCATTCTTGGCGCCCCGCTGTGTTGTCCCTCTCCATATGCCCATGGTATCTCCAGAGCGTAATTATGTACGCCAGAATACTAGTTTCGCAATTTCGCGAGGGCCGGGTTGGGGCCGGATTGTTACTCGTGCTTGAATCGTGCTGTGGTCTTGTTGCAGGTTACCCCGGCGCGCGGCGGTGTCCGGACGCTTAGTGGCCGTGACTTGAGAATTGCCGTGAGAGGGTGCTTTGCACCTCCGCCGTGAGGGTCGCCGCCAGATGCTCCTCCGCTCGGAGAGAGCTGTTCGTGTTTCCATTGACCGTGATTACCTCGACGGCCCGGCATCTTGAGCTTGAGGTATGTAGTGCGGCACCGCATTGAACTTGGCAAATGCGGTTCGTCCGAACATGCATGATAGCCAACAAGAATGGGACGATGTCGAAGATTAACTCTTCGCTTCGGAAGTTATCCGGGATCCGAAGACCACTTCGAGTGTAATCGAGCCCATACAACCGCCTCTACACCGGTATGACGCCTTTAAAGGTCGCTTTTTGTAGGTTTAATCCTTGAGGGGTCAATGCCCATTTTGCACACCGTATCCTCGATAAAGCAGTGTTCAGCGCCGCCGGCCCATCGTGACTCGTGAGGTGAAATACGATAATTGGGTCAAGAACCAATGCGCAAAGCCGTGGATGGATGCTAGTGGGGTGGTCCCTTGATCGAAGGAAGGTGATCGGGCAGGAAGACCATGGGTTGAACTTTGGGGCGATCGCTCCATCGCATATACGCCCCTTTAGTGCACGCTTCCGCTCTCTTTTGGGTATGTGGGTTGCGATATCATGTTCACCGTCCGCGACTTGTGTAGGAAAACCCTTCGTCCTTTATTGTTCGGGCGGCCGGGCACTTCTCCGTCATCGCTTATGCAGCCCCTTGTCATTGAGTTCGCACCTAACTTGCTCGCTTGCTTGAACACCCAACAGTCCCTCGCTGGTGTGATTGGCTCGTTTTCGGGGGTGCCATGTATCCGCACAAGCGATCGAGTATTCGGTCCAAGTTGGACGGCCCTGGTATTTCTTTTGAATGGCTTCTTCAACGACCGGTTTAGAGCCTCACGAATCCGGCATCGACGGCCAGATCTTCAGATATTATCGCCGCTTAATGCGGCGCTTTGTTCTTGTTGCGACGCTGCCTCGCCATTGCTGTCCTTGGTATCCTGGACTATCGGGATGTTTGGCCAAGTTGTTGCTTCGAGCTAGCCAGCTGTCCTCTCCCGCACAAAAGCGAGTCATGAGGGTTGTGAGGGCTGCCATAGATTTCGCTTTTCCTGTCCTAGGTGCCGGCAAGCCACTCGCGTCACGGATGTTATGTTTGAAGGCTGCAAGGGCCTCGCATCCTGACGATACCAACCATTTGATTTTTTTCTTTGTTAGGAACCGAGTCCGTAACTGTCCGCCGATTCTTCCGGGCTGCTGAATTATGTGGCTAAGGTCATCTAAGGCCCGGTGGTCGCACATATGTGCCTCGGAAGTTATCAAGGAATGCGGCTTCCGTGTCCTCCCAACAACCAATTGATTCTCACCGGGCAAGGCTGTTGAGCCAATGCCAAGCTGGTCCTTTAAGCTTGGGGAAGGTATTTGATGGCATGTAGATCATCACCGCGGGCCATGTGGATATGGAGGAGATAATCCTCGATCCGCACCGCAGGATCCGTGGTACCATCGTGATGATTCGATGTTTACGGGCTTGAAGCCCTCGGGATTTGATGATCCATTACTTCATCTCGTGAAGCATAGTGGGTGTGCGGCGCTCAGATTGGGCTATATCACGACGTAGCTCATATGAGCTTTGTTCATCGTGGTTCGCCCGGCCGGTTTTAATCGTATCCGCGCGACGGTAATCATCCCGTTGTTGGCGCCCACGCCGATCTGTGAGATCGATCTTGTATGTTTTGCCTTATCCTCCAATATATCTCGCAAGTCCGCACGCTTTCCCTTGCCTTGGTACTTTTGAGCGGGCGTTAGGGTGTGGCTTGAGCGAGGGCCGAGAGGCTTCTTCCGTCGCTGCCACGGGTGGCTGGTCTCGCCATGTCGCGGCAATCGGCGACTTGGGTGCTTCCTCCTCTAGTTGAGGCAACTACCGCTGCTTGGGGCAGCTTTTGAGGGCTGCTCGAGTTCATACTCTTCGGCCGCAAGGACTTCACCCATCCGTCGCCTAGCAGGTCTTGATCAGCTCTAAGTCAGTTGCTTTTCTTGAGGCTGCTTGCCGTGGCTATAAGCCCGCGCTTGAAACGCCTCCTATTCGGGCGGGATCCTCAGCACGACAAATTAAATTGCCGTTGCCGAGGCTTGCCTCATCTTCGGAGGGAGGCGATAATTATCGCCCTCGACCTTCTTTTCCGCCAGACCGTCGAAGCCGACTTGCTTCTCCCTCCTCCCGCGCCGAGTCCCGCCGGAGGGGGTTCTTCTCGGCACTACTCGTGGTGTTATTATCTCCGTGGCCGGAATCACCGCTTTTATTGTATGGGATTTAGAGTGGCGCCACCGACGCCGGTGCTTCGGGCCGCTTTCTTGAGGGGTCATCCCCGTTGTTCCATCGCTGCTCCCATCTTTCGGGATGTCCACCATGTATATGTCATATGGCGATTTGTGGGTTTTCCAAAGGCCTCGTAGGCACTGGGTCTTGGTTGTCTCTCCGCTGCCGCCGTCCATACCGTCGATGTCTTCGAGTCGAGATCTAGCATGTCGGTTAAATCATCGGCGGCTGGCTACAAAGTGGGTGGTGGGTGGGCGTTGAATTTCTTCGTCAGTCTGCGATCCCAACCTTCATCCCATAGTCCGCCAGTGGCTCTCCGGATAAAGAGAGAGACTTTAGTGAATTCAAGATGTCGCCAAAGGGCGAAAGTGCCGAAGATGTCCGCGGCGGAACTCCATGACCGGGCGCCCAATCGATTCGATCGGCAGGGCACGGAGGGTTCGGAGTCCGGAGAGGAGTCCGCAGACCGGAGTCACGGTCTTCGCAGCGACAGGGATGGAGTTCGCTCGATCGCCAGAGAGATTGTAGCCCCGAGGCGGTGTCCAACCACTCGCCCTCGACAGAATCCGGCCCGATTAAGGGTCGAGGCCGGATATCGTGCGGCCTCCAGGCACTGTCGGCCGGCAGTAGCTAGATCATGCCCATCGAGACAAAGGCGGCACGCTATTGCGTTCTCGAATCCGTCGAAGATCAAGTCTCCGCGGATATCGACCGTATAGTTAAAACTTCAAATCGACCGATGGTCAGGGCGTAGCTTTTGATTCGGGCTTCGGATGGCTGCTTAATTGGCCCGCAAAGGTAAAGCCACGAACACGAAGATCTCGCCCGGGAGAAAAGTCTCACCTGGACCGCGTCGTTGTTGATGATCGGGAGCCATCGGGCCCATCGGTGATTTGCACACGTAGGAACTCTCAATGAAAGCACCAATATCGGTGTCAAAACGGCGGATCTCGGGTAGGGGGTCCCCAAACTGTGCGTCTAGGCGGATGGTAATAGGAGACAAGGGACACAATGTTTTTACCTGTGTTCGGGCCCTCTCGATGGAGGTAATACCCTACCCCGCTTGATTATTATTGATGATATGGGTAGTACAAGAGTAGATCTACCACGAGATCAAGGAGGCTAAACCCTAGAAGCTAGCCTATGGTATGATTGTTGTTGTTGTCCCACGGACTAAAAACCCTCGGGTTTATATAGACACCGGATAGGTTAGGGTTACACAGTCGGTTACAATGGTAGGAGATCTACATATCCAGACGCCAAGCTTGCCTTCCACGCCAAGGAAAGTCCCATCCGGACGCTGGACGAAGTCTTCAATCTTGTATCTTCATAGTCTTGGAGTCCGGCCGTGACGATAGTCCCGGCTATCCCGGACACTCCTTGTCCGGACTCCTCACCCCTGCTCCTGTAACGCCGACAGAGCCCCCGGGCCCAAGGGCTGGCTGGCTTGGCTTCGAGGCGGCTAAAGGTCAAGAGCGGAGCAATCGCGGGCCCCAAAAGCCCGCGGGTTTTGGTCGACGCGTGGCGGTTGATTGACGTGGGCGCCTGCTTCCCCACGCTGCTTTCTAAGAATCGCCTGATTTGACAAGTCCCTTGACATGCCGCACCGGCCTCCCGGCCAAGAAGAGGTCGGGTTCATCGCCGCGACGAAGCGAGATGCGTGGTGGTGACGAGGCCTTGGTGCGAAGCTGCCTCCTCCGGGTATCCACTACCCTTGTACGCCCAAGCCGAGGGCTCAGGAGGAAGGAGCGATGAGCGGCGTCGCCCGCGCCGCGTCCGCGGTTGCCGTGCGATGGCGACACGCGTCGTCGCCCCTGGAATCCATGCCACGGATTCCTCGCACGGGCTCGTGTTATGGGCTCTGATGCCTCCGCGCTCATGGATCCGCTTCCCGCAGTTCTTCTCTGACGTGATGCCGCCGAGGGGACCCCTCGAGCTCGCTGCAAAGATGTCGACCACGACGCCCGTGCGGATCGGAGCAGAGGTTGAGGTGGTTTCCTCCGGCAAGATCTTCATGACCCGTGGCTGGGGTGAGGTTGCGCGGGTCTGCCACGCTGAGGGCGCCTCACGCATCCACTTCAATATGATGGCGCCCACGCTGTTTTTCAAGGTCTTCGGCGCGGAGGCCGCCGCTACCGAGTGCCGCCTCGAGGGGTGCGCCAGACGAGCGCGCGCCCGGCTCGCGACACCACCTCCAAAGAAGAACGACCCTTGGCTGCGTCAGGCGGCTCTCGAGCTCTACGAGACTCGGGAGGTAGATTTACGACCATTGCGCTCGTGCCCCCAAGCTCGCCATGGCCGGAGCAGTGGCCGGGCGTCCACTCGCCGCCGCCGCTGATTTGCAGTATGAGGTTGGCGCTGCCTCGCGGCCCATCTGCTGATGATGGCGTCGGCCGCTGGAGGGTGTAGATAGGATTCTCCTGTGTTCTCGCCTTTTGTTCCCCGCGAGGAATTAAGAAGTACCTGGGGCGGTAAAGGGTCCGTGATGTCTTTGGCGATATCTCCCTTTATTATGAAAATTTGCGACACATGTCCCGTCTGTGCTTGGTCTCCCCTTTCCAACCTCACGGGTGGCTTATTGCTTCACGCTGACAGGTCCCGGTCCCCAGCAGTCGCAGCTGCTTCGGGTATGCCGTGTCGCGTGCCGTGGTCAAGGCCAGGAGGTGAGCGGCTCGAGGTCCAGTATGAGCCCCTGAGGCGCGATGCTCAGGAGGTCCCCTTTAGCGCTCAAGCAGCCATGGTAAGGCAAGAAAGGGAGGCAACGTGGCCGCAGTGCAGGCTGCGCGCAGCGTGGCCTCTTAGGCTGCAACGCTTGGCCAATCTGAGCAGAGACTTATCTTGGCGGGTTGGGGTCGATTCCTTGCGGTGCACCGCTATCGCGTAGCTAGGCCAGGCCCATGCGCAGCCTTCCCTCTTCTCCATGCTCTCCTTTATGCTCTACGCCCTCAGTCCCGCCCTCGAAGCGAAGCTCACCGCCACCGGTATGCTGTGTCGAAAGTGCCGTGGTCAAGGCCAGGGGGTGAGGGCTGGAGAGCCAGTAGGAGCCCCTGAGTCGCGATGCTCAGGAGCCCCCCTTGTAACGCGCAAGCGGATTGCATGGGAGAAGAGGGAGCTCGCGGTGCCTCCTACTGTCATTCTCGTGAGATTCCTGCGAGTCAGCACAAAGAGAAACACAGCTTGCTATTACGGTTGTCAGTCCACCCGGTTGCTTTGCGAGGAGACGAAGGCACTGAGGGCCTGGTGAGGTGACGTGCGCGGGGCGCGCCGCGAGCCAGAGCTTCGGCCGCTCAGATTTGTCGACGTTGCAGGGATGGACCCATGCACAAGCGTCGTGCCAGTGCGAGCAGCCCCTGTGGGAGGCGAGAGCCAAGCGGGCGATAGTCATAGATAGGTTAAGCATGGGAAGCAAACCGCTTAGGTAAAAGCAGGAAGATACTCGCCACCGGTCAAGCCGAAAGCAGCTTTTGGGGATGATGCAGCCCAAGGGGCGCCCCCAGCAAGGTAAGCTAAAGACATGAAGGAAAAGGGATACGTGCCACAGGGATGGACCCCACATGGCCTGGGAATGATGCAGCCCGAGGGGCGCTCCCAGCTAAATAAACTTGGAAAATGTCACCGGTTCTCGCTGATGAAGGTGTTGGGGCAGAAGGTACGCGGCTAAGCGGTCGCTTCCTCATGAGCCACCGGGTCCCGAGCCTCGGGAGGCTCGAGGGTCCAGTGGTTCCTTGGGGACCATCCCCATCTCTCGCCGGGATGGCACGGTGCCCGCCTCCCGAAGTCGCCAGGTGCGCCGCAAGTTGCGCCGGTAGATTTAACGTCACGCCGGGCAGTGCCAAAAGGCATGCGAACGTGAATCAGGCGGTGGGCTCGCAATGGCCCACGCTGAAGGCCGTAAGAGCTCTCGAGATGCGCCCGCTGAGCCCCGACGCCGATGTAGACGCAGCCCGTTGTCCTCACCGGATGGGGAGTCGCACTCGTGGAGCGGCGGTCGCCGCATGGCCCTTGCGCCTTGCGCCTCGGGTGGTCTTGATGATGAATTTCGAGCGGTGGCGCCTCGCCTGTGTCCTCCCAAGGGAAACGTGCATGAAGCACGCCTCCAAGTGGTGCCCGAAGCGCCCTCGTGATGTTGGCGAGGTTCGAGGCCCTCCAAGAGAGCCCCGAGCCTTGCCCGAGAAGGGCGCCGCATGCATGCTTCCTATGCTATGGAGGGAGGCGCTCGGCGCTGGCGCGCCGATCCCGGACGAGGTTCCAGGTCGCCGCGACGCCATCCTCCCGAGGTCCGCACGGCGCAGCTGCTTCTTCTTGGGGATGGCTCGGGAGGGCCCTCGCTCTTGCCGCCGGGTCGCCGATTGCACGCAGCTTTGAAAGGCGTGCTCGAGGGAGCACACCGCATCTCTTTCTTCACACGGATCGTGATGATTCCGCCGCTTCCCGCATCTTGAGGACATTGTAGCCGTGATGGGTCACCGCCATGAACTTGATGTGGTTGGATACCCGAGGATGGCATTGTACGGCATTTGACGGATGTGCTGACGTCAAGCCGGCGAGCTTGGTGCGGTAGTTTTGCGTTCTCCGAAGGTGTGTGGAGGCGGACCTACCCTATCGTGGTGGAGCCGCCGGGTCACTCTGAGAAAGGCTTGGTAGGTCAAGCCGATCATACGGCGGCACTTGGAGGTTGTCGAACGTGTCGACGATGTGACATTGAGCCCTCGTCGCCGTTGATGAGGGTCTTGGTGACTTGCACGTTGCTGGGCGATGACCGGGGAGCAAAGCATCGGAGGGCGCCAGCGGTGACCGCAAGACTTGAGCTGATCCACGTAATCAAGGTGATGGCGACCGGGACCACCGAAAGCGGGCGTGGTGGCCTCAAGCTTGGGGAGGATCGTGACCATTTCACGAGCAAACTATTTGAAGATACGCCGCGAGGCTGGGGCTTGAGCTCCACCTAAGATGCAAAGCGAGCAGCATACGTGGCTCCCGGAAGCCCCAGCCCCTTTCGCCTTGATGGTGGTCGCCATTTCTTCTCGGTGGTGGTGGTAGTGGGGGAAGACCGGCGTTGCTCGAGGACGATCCTCACGAGGCTGGTCCCTCCAGCACCCTTCGCGAGGCCGATCTCGCCGGCCGTCTTCACGAGGCCGGTCCGCGTACTCTGGGCGCGGCCACGCCGCCCCAAAGATCCGCCACCATGTCCTCCTTCTCGCCGCCGCCCCGTCGCGCCGGGCGCCGACTCAAGCCGCCCTTTCTCGGATGGCTCGAGCTCTTCGATAGCCGCCGGTGTTGTGGGTGTGCAGTGTTGTGGAAGGCGCAGAACGGTCAGATCGCTCTTGGATGACTCGGGTTGATCTCGCCGCATGGTGTCGGCCCGGGTTCGCCGCGAGCACGGCTGCTCCTTTGTGCTTCACGCCCTTTGCCTTGGCTTTCTTCTCCTCCGTGGTCCGCAGCCGGGAGCTCAAGGAGGGAAAGGTGCCCTTCCTCGCCTCTGGCGCACTTGGTCGCCAAAGTTGAACAGCTCCCGAGATGTGCACACCCTCCGGATAGCGAAGCTCCTCCTTCACCTTGTAGCCGTCAGGACGCCCATCAGAGAACGCGGAGATGATGGCCTCGTCCGTGACCTTGGGGATCTTCAGACGAACGTTGTTGAAGCGCTGGATGTACTTCTGGAGGGTCTCCCCTGGTTGTTGCTTGACGCGACGCAGGTCTCCCGCGGCCGGTGGGCGGTCATGAGTGCCCTGGAAGTTGGCGACGAAGTGGTCGCGCATCTCGTCCCAGGAGGAAATCGAGCCTGGAGGCAAGTTCAGGAGCCACGAACGGGCACCGTCTTTGAGCGCCATAGGGATCCAGTTCACCATGACTTTCGTCGCCATTAGCGCCTCGATGCTTTCAGCTCATAGAGCTGCAGAACACCGCATGAGGTCCGGGTGCCGTCGTAGCGAGGAGGCAGATTCTGGCTTGAATTTTCCGCCATGCGATGCCACGTAGCTCGGAAGTGACGGCGCGGCCGGCCGTGGTCGCCAGGGGCCCGCCTTGGAGGCGGAGCTTGGTCTTGACGCCACGCTACCGCTTCGCGCAAGGCGGGGCCAGGCCGCGTAGACGCGATCCCAGCACGACGGTGGGAGGAAGCGGGCGAGCGTTTCTGCGGTCGAGGGACCTCTTGACAGCTTCTTTCACGCTGCTGGCGCGGACGCGGGCGGGTCGCATCATGGAGGAGGCGCGCCTTGGCGCCAGGCGCCGCCTTGGGGCAGAAGGTGGCGGAGGTGCTCCATGAGCTACTGCCGTCAGAGCCGACGGAGGGCGGGCTGAGAGAGGGCAGCGGGGAGCCTTCGCGCGCGACAAGCTCGGTGATGAGGTCAAGCTACCGTGAGAGGACGCCGACCGGGCGGTAGCGCAGGAGCTTCGTGGCGCCATGAGAGGCGCCTTGCCCGTGCGTCCTGTGGAGCGCGACGGGCGTGAGACCATGAACCGCCGGAGTTGGCGATGGGGTGGCGGTGGCGGGTCCGCGCTGGCACCGAGGGGTGCGAGGATGCTTGCTGCCGTTCGCCGGGCCGTGGCGTTTCTGGCGGCAGGTGACGGGGAACGACGAGGTGGCTCAGCCGACGGGGCCAGCTCGAGCGACGCTGGTGGCGAGGGCAGCCCGGCGCCAAAGACGACATCGGTGAGGCGTCCGCCATGGAGATGACGAGCACAGCTGGATGCAGAGCGACGTAAAGGAAGCTTTGCACCCCACTGCACGCCAAATGTTGGATCACGGGTTCGGCAAAACCTTTAAGGTTCGAACTTTAAAAGGGCGCGTGAAGTTCTTTCCTCCTACCGATCCATGCCCTAGGGTTGCTAAGATCTCACGGACGAACTCGGCATTTAACTCACAACAAAAAGACACAAGATTTATCTTTGGTTCGAACCACACAGATTGCTCGTAATACCCTACTCCAGCAGTGTGGTGGTGGTGGATTGCCTCTTGGGCTGATGATGAACAAGACAGGGAAGAACAACCTCCCGAGGTTGGAGGTGCTCTTGTGCTCTGTGGAACTTGTGGATGTGAGGATGGAAGGTCCAATCGATCCCCTCCTACTGTGGTGGCTAGTCCTATTTATAGAGGCCTTGGTCCTCTTCCCAAATATTGAGCGGGAAGGGATCCCACAACGGTTAGATTTGAAGGGGAACATCTAGTAC
The DNA here is from genome assembly GCA_021605145.1 of Aegilops bicornis. Classification (NCBI taxonomy): domain Eukaryota; kingdom Viridiplantae; phylum Streptophyta; class Magnoliopsida; order Poales; family Poaceae; genus Aegilops; species Aegilops bicornis. Next base: position 592,832,599 of record CM038672.1, on the reverse strand, counting down.
AGCTTATCCTAACAAAAGTGGTCTTCTACCGCAAAGGCTTCAGTGGTGCAGACGCCTTGGGCTCCATGGTGACCTCCGCCCTTGCCGTCTCCGGCTGGTCTTGGTCTCTAGGTAATCGATATGGAAACCTTTGCTTGATGCCTCGGTACTCCGCGACTGCGCTTGCCCCCTTAACACCAAAGGGGAAACAAGGACATTGCATGCGCTGGAGCCCGCCTGGTCTCAATCGTCACGGCTCACGTCACGAGAACCTCGCGAGGTTTGCCTCGCCTTGATCTCTCTGCTCCTCGCAAGCCAACCTGGTGAGGCCGCTCCTGAGGAGGTCTTGTGTCGTCCACCTCGCGAGGGTCTTGGATGCCTTGTTGATGAAGATGGGCCGTATAGGCCTGCTAGCATAGCCACGCCTGTGGCCGCTGAAGTGCAAACAAATCCGGGGGACCCTGGTTCCCGCACGCCGACAGGAGGGAGCCGGGAGCAAGGCCTCCCCACGCCGCGCCTTGAAGCCGCGTCACCAGTAGTCTCGGCCGGGGAGGCGTCGGGCGAGCCTTCCCGGCAGAGAGACCCGTGGTCGCCGAGGCGCCCGGCGTCTCTTTCCCCTTTGTGTCGCCCGGTTGCCGGGTCGGCTCAAAGGTGGTCGAGGGTGGCGCAAGGCGGGGCCCTCACCGCGATATAAGCAAGGCCGGTACACTTGAAGAAGGCCCGGTTAATACGTGAAGATCGCCGCCCGTGATACTCTCACGTAATAATGAGTGAGGGTCAGTACACGCCGGAGTCTCGGAGAGCCGCCTCGGGCCTCGGGGCTCCTCCCACGCCTAGTGGCACTTAGCTCACATTTGGTGAGAAGACCGAGAAGGCTAGACTAGGCGCGGACGCTGCATTTGCATTGGATCTCTTTTGTGTAACCTTGCCTTCTAGATTTGGATTTAAGTTGAAGTTGAATTTTCATTGATGTGCTTGCTGAAGGTGTCTTTTTCTCGTTCGAGCAATTTTGCTATCTGGTTCTTACCTTACTGAGCCATTTACCATGCCTCCCCTCGTGGGCTCCTCGCATGAGTGGGGCAGGAAAAGATACGCTGCTCTGGCGCCCAAGGGTTCGGCCTGCAGTCGGCGCGGATTCTCAAGCCCTCTCGGCGAGCCAGTGACTCCGGGAGTTCCTCGGGGCTCGCGATCTCACGAACCCAAGACGGGCCTTTCTCAACTAAGGTAAGCCGCAGTGGCAAGCTTGCCGCCGGGCCCGCGGATCCTCGAAGGTGCGTACTCGGCGTGACATAAAGGAATAAAGACAGCGGTTTGTTTACACGAGGGGCTCCCCCTCTCAAAATGCTCTCACAATCTTTAGGGGCCACACCCAAGTTTTTGCATACAGGGTAAAACAGGAAGGGAACATGGGATCAGCTAGATATGTCGCTCGCCGCGTCCTCCATGTTGTCTTCAGACGCACCGCTGGCGTCGCCTCCACCTTCACCAACGCCGGTGTCGCCATCGTCAACCACGTCGCCTTCGTCTGCGGCCACCACCACCACGTCATCTTCAGAAGCGAAAGCTCTGACCAGCGCATCCACGCTGTCCTCCACCCACCGCGCCAGGTCGCCCCGGATGGCTCATCAGACGGGGCAATGGCGACATCAAAGTCGAAGTCGGGAAGGTGTTCCAAGATGATGAAGACACGTGAGAATCTTGGCGCTACCGAGCAGGCTCCTGCTCCTCTCCTCCACGAAATGGGCGAAGCTTCTATCGCATCGGGCTTCCGTGCGCTACCACGCGTCAGAAGAAGCATAGGTGGCATAGTCATTCGAGGTGGAGCGGAGCATTCTCGCCGCAGCGTGGCCTAAGCGCTACGCTGGCCTCGATCCAGAGGTCTGGAGCATGGGGGGCGTGTTTCGCCCAGCGTCAGTCGCCGGGTACTTCCTCCCTATTACGCCACATAGCAATGCACTCGGCGTCATCAACCCGCTCGAAGGGAGAGCAGCTCGGCGCGGGTGCCGTGGCCTCCTCGCGCCTCTCCACTTCGGCCAGTTTGGGCATGAGGGCAGCGGCCCTACCCGCATCCTCCGTCCCCGCAAGCTTCAACCTCAAGTCATACCTACTCTCAAGATCCGCGCGAGCCTCGGCCACCCGGCGATCAACCTCCTCCTGAGCCCTGGCCTCGCGCGCATCGACGACGTCCTCCGCTTGGATGGCCTGGCGCTCCCTCATCTCCAACCGCTCTAGCTCGAGGCTGCGTTCCACAGCTTCCAACGACATCGCCTCCTCAAGCTTCCAGAGCTCTTCCTCCTTGGCGGGTGCCCCCCTCATTGACGCAAGGGCGGCTTTGCGCGCCTCCACCTGCTGCTCCAGGGACGCGCTCTAGGCCTGGAGCTCCCACACATGCTTCTCTGCGGTCTCACGACGGCGGTCAGCCTCACGAGCCTCCTCCAATGCTCGGGAGCAAGCTTCACGGGAAACCTTGAGGGACGCCTCGGCCTTCACATTATCAAGATCACGCTGGTATCGGCCAAGGTTGATGGCCACCTTCAGCTTACGTCGCTCCTCCGCTAGCCGAAGACCCTCAACCTTGAGGTGCGCGTCGACATCCGCAAGTTCATCACCGAGTCGGTCCATCACGCCCATCGCCTCCTAGAAGAGCTCATGACAATAACGGCCCGCCTGTGCTTGAACTTCAAGACGCAGCCCATCTCGGCCCTCCCTCCTCATGGGGTCAGGGCGAAGCTCGAGCGATGCGCCCTTCTCTCGCCAGGGCTGGGGCTGGCGCCGCCCAGTGCGCCGCCGGACCTCGCGAGGGGCCTGAACTAGACGGGGCCACATTGCAAGAGGAGCCGAGGACTGAAGCCGCATACCGCCGTCCATGACTGTGAGGAGGCCACTGGCACGCTTCGCTAAGCTCCATGCCGAGGGCCAAGTGGAGGAAGGGACGACGAGACTGCAGATTCAAAGCGCCAGAGTGGCAAGCGCGCCTCCAACCGACCCTGCTCAGTGGACAAGACGAGGCTCGGGGTGCTCAAGGCCAGCATGGGAGTCGATGAAAGAGGAGGTTGCTCCTCAGGAGATGCAACGGTCTTAGCGGAAGGGACCCTGAAGGACTACTGTCAGGAAGGAAAGCAACACTCAAGAAATCACTAAGGTGATTTACTCATCGAATGGGTGATGTACTTCCTTCGCTTCCGCCGCCCAAAGATACCGCTGCTGCTCGGGGATTCTTTCCTCTCATGGAGCTCCTCAAAGTCCATGCAAAAGCCGGATCAAGGGATTGGACGTGCGGCCAGACGGGGTGCAGCCGGAGAAGCCCTCGAGGGGACGACTTCAGGGGTGACGGGCTGTGGAGAGCAATCGGGCGCCGTCCTACCGCGACCTCCCGAGGCCTCTAAAGCTTTGGCCTCGGGAGTCACAGGTCATGTCAGCCAAATGACCGACACCCTAGAGTGAGATTCATGAGTTCCTGAGGGCGACACCCCAGGAGCCCCAGGCGGCATCTGCACCTCAGCACTCGAGCCGCCAGCCTCCGGTGGTGCTCGCCCCCCTGCATCCACATTCGGGGCGAGCTCGGCGCTGGCGGCAAAGAAGGGAACCACGTCGACGGGGTTCTCACGGGGCCCCACCAGGCCGCTCGGGCACAGCCCCCACTCATCAAAGGAAGGCATGCCCTCTACAAATTCAGCTTTGTTCGTGCAGCGGTACAGCAGTCAGCTCTTCCGAGGCATGTCGTCCGGCGAAGGGACACCTGTCAGGACCTCAAGCACTGTTTGCCGCGTCTTAAGAGGAAGCCCCTCACCGAAACCTCATATGGTCCTGATTGGCTGAGCAAAGCCCACATCGGGCGAGAATGGCGGCTGAGCGGGCGACTCGGGCGATGATTTAACTCCTTCACTCACCATAGGCGCAGTCACGCCACTCTGGTCCTTCAACCTCCTCACCGAGCGACGGGATTTAGACAGGGGCTCATGAGCCTCTCGTGGCCCCAACCGGAGTTGGGAACGGCAGGTCCTGACGGAGAATGGAGCAGAGGGCTATGCACCCCGGCATCGACGAACACCCACCGTGTTCGAAACTCGCTCGTGGATGGAGGAAGCTCAAAGTTGATCCCCCCGCCTGCCGTTGCGACCACAGCCTGGAAGCTCATGCACCCCGAGCTTTGCCGAGGATCCATCATATGCAATGAGAAGAAATGACGAAGAACGGCCACAGAAGGGGCAATGCCCACCATGGCCTCACACACGAAGGCAAAGACGGCAAGGAGAGTCACGGATTGGGGGTCGAGATGCAGCATGTGGATCTGGTAATGTTCAAGCACCGTGTTGAAGAAGGCGGAGAAAGGGGGAACCAGGCCGGCCCAAAGGGCATCGATGAAGATTGGGACCTCGGTGGCTGCCTGGACAATGCGTGCGCGAGACGCAGGCCAAGCCACCGTCTCCCCCACTCGTTGAAGCTGGTAGCGAGCACGGGACGCACCTTGCCCATGGCCTCGTCATTGAGCACTAGGGATCGGCCGACTGCAGGCTCGGCGGCCGGAGGCGCACTTGGTGAAGACAGAGGCTTCTTCCCCTTGTCTGCTTGTTACGACGCCATGGCGATGAAGCGGGCGGAGCACAGGTCAGATTGGAGAGGAGGAGCAGAGTCTCGAGGAGGATTGGGGAAGTAAGGCGTGGGCGATGGAAGAATAACTGTGTAGGTAGCGGGGGCCGCATAGCCAGGCGGACTCCAAGGCAGCATGGGGAAGCGAAGACGCCCATGCCCAATCAACTGCCATGCGTCAATCGAGGCCGCAGGCTTTTGGGGCCCGCGGTGCTCCGTACTTGACCTTTAACCCGCCTAAAGCCAAGCCAGCGTCTGTATGGGCCCGGGGCTACTATCGGCGTTACGGAGCAGGGGTCCCCAGACTTGCACACTGCGGCCTGGCATGAAGCTGTGCTAGCAGCTATGGCCCCATCTTCATCAATAAGGCATTCAAGACCCTAAAGGGCCAAGCCTCACTAGGCGAGCGACACAAAGACCTCCTCGGAGGCGGCCTCACCAGAGTCGGCTCGCGAGGAAGCCGGAGAGATCAAGGCAAAGGCAAACCTCGCGAGGTTCTCGTGACGTGAGCGATGGCCCGATCAAGATCGGTAGGCGCCCGGCCCAGCGCGCGATGTCCTTGTTTCCCTTTGGTGCTAAGGAAGCAAGCGCGATCACGCGAATCACCGAGGCGTCGAGCAAAGGCTTCCATATCGGGTGCAACGAGACCGTGACCAGCGGATGGCAAGACTTGAGGTCACCATGGAGCCCAAGGCGGCGTCATCACCGAGCCTTTTGCGGAAGAACCGCTTTTGTCGGGGATAATTTGTACTAGATGTCCCCTTTCAAATTGGCGTTGTGGGATCCCTTCCCGCTCAATATTCAGGAAGAGGACCAGGGCCTCTATAAATAGAACTAGTCACCACCGTAGGAGATAACTCATTGGGAGGCATCTCATCTGATCTGGAGCCAATCCTTAGCCAGGCATCGAGCACAAGAACACTTCAACCTCTGGAGGCTGTTCTTCCCCTTGTACTGTTCATCATCATCCCAAGAGGCAATCCTCCACCACCACACTGGAGTAGGGTATTACACCACATTGGTGGCCCGAACCAGTATAAACCTTGTGTCTCTTGTGTTGTGAGTTTGTCGAGTTCGTCCGCGAGATCTTAGCAAGCTAGGGCGTGGATCGGTAGGAGGGAAAGAACTTCGCGTGCACCTCAGAGTTTGAACCTTAAAGGTTTTGCCGGAACCCGTGATCCAACAATGATATATAACTTATGCGCAGAAATTTAAAATGCAGCTTATGGTTACAAGTGTAGATGATAATATAAAGTACCTGAAGAACCGTGGAGCCAAACACCATATTGAAATGAGCCACGAGAGATCATGTATTACACCCAAGGTCTCCATTTTAGCGAGAGAGGGGCCGGTTATTTGCAGCAGTGGTGAATAACTAGAATCAAGGATCAACCTTTGAAGTGAAGGGGCATCTTGGATGATGAGCTGCCTTTCGTCAAAAGAAATTCCAATTCTTATAAGGTTAGGCGATTTATTTGGAGACAATTGATTCTAGCGTGAAAACAAGCACCAAGCACTCAGGGCTGAGCAAGCTGAGTGGATGATGTTGTGCAATGGGGCCTCCGATATACTGAACCTCGCACAAGTGAAAGATTCTTGAGAAATGGGAGTCGAAGGTTTAGTATCGTATTGTCTGTAGGTAGCACAACGCATAAAGGTGGCGGTGTGGAGAGAGGAGGAAAACCCATGAGATGGACATTAGTGCTGAGGGCACAAGTACATGGCGTTCGGTATCTGGTAGGTGATTTCCAGGGGAATAGTAGAACTCAAGAAGATGTAGTTTCTACCTCTTGAGCACTGCGTTGGTTTTTCCCTTGAAGAGGAAAGGGTGATGCAATAAAGTAGTGTAAGTATTTCCCTCAGTTTTTGAGAACCAAGGTATCAATCCAGTAGGAGACCACGCTCAAGTCCCTCATACCTACACAAACAAATAAGAACCTTGCAACCAACGTGATAAAGGGGTTGTCAATCCCTTCACGGCCACTTGCAAAAGTGAGATCTAATAGAGATGATAAAATAATATTTTTTGGTATTTTTATGATAAAGACTAAAAGTAAAGAAAGCAAAATAAATGGTAATTGAAATCGCTAGTTGACGAGAGATTAATATGATGGAAAATAGACCAAATAGGTTTCACTAGTGGCTTCTCTCAAGATAGCATAAGTATTACGGTGGGTGAAAAATTCATCGTCGAGCAATTGATAGAATTGAGCATAGTTATGAGAATATCTAGGTATGATCATGTATATAGGCATCACGTTTGTGACAAGTAGACCGACTCTGCTTTGCATCTACTACTATTACTCCACACATCGACCGCTATCCAAAGATGCATCTAGAGTATTAAGTTCATAAGAATGAGTAACGCTTTTAAGCAAGATGACATGATGTAGAGGGATAAACTCATGCAATATGATATAAACCCCATCTTTTTATTCTCGATGGCAACAATACAATACGTGTCAAGCTTTCCCCATCACATCGGGATGGAGCACCGCAAGATTGAACCCAAAGCTAAGCACTTCTCCCGCTGCAAGAAAGATCAATCTAGTAGGCCAAACCAAACCGATAATTCAAGAGACTTGCAAAGATAACCAATTATACATAAAAAGAATTCAGAGAAGATTCAAATATTGTTCATAGATAATCTGGATCATAAACCCACAATTCATCGGATCTCGATAAACACACCGCAAAAGAAGATTACATCGAATAGATCTCCAAGAGAATCGAGGAGAACTTTGTATTGAGATCCAAAGAGAGATAAGAAGCCATCTAGCTAATAACCATGGACCCGAAGGTCTGAGGTAAACTACTCACACATCATCGGACAGGCTATGGTGTTGATGTAGAAGCCCTCCGTGATCAATGCCCCCTCCGTGAGCGCCTTAGGAAAAAAGGCCCCAAGATGGGATCTCACGCATGTAAGGTTGCGGTGGTGGAATTAGGTTTTCGTGGTGCCCTCGATGGTTTGGGGTTACATAGGTATATATAGGAGGAAGAAGTAGGTCGGCGGAGCCACGAGGGGCCCACGAGGGTGGAGGGCGCGCCCAGGGTGTAGGCGCGCCCCCCTGCCTCATGGCTTCCTCGTTGGTTGCTTGACGTCCACTTCAAGTCCTCCTCGGATCACGCCTGCTCGTAAAAAATCGCCTCAAGGTTTCATTCTGTTTGGATTCCGTTTGATATTCCTTTCCATCGAAACACTGAAATAGGCAAAAAAAAAACAACAATTTGGCTGGGCCTCCGGTTAATAGGTTAGTCCCAAAAATAATATAAAAGTGTATAAATAATCCCATTAAACATCCAAAACAGAATATATAATAGCATGGAACGATAAAAAATTATAGATACGTTGGAGACGTATCAAGCATCCCCAAGCTTAATTCCTGCTGGAGTCTCGAGTAGGTAAAATGATACAAACAGAATTTTTGATGTGGAATGCTTCTTAGCATAATTTTCAAAGGTAATTCTTTTTTATTGTGGCATGAATATTTAGATTCAAAGATTTAAGATAAAAGTTTAATGTTGACATAAAAACAATAATACTTCAAACATGCTAATCAAGCAATTATGTCTTATCAAAATAACATAGCCAAAGAAAGCTTATCCCTACAAAATCATATAGTTAGGCCATGTTTCAATTTCGTCACATAAAATGTTCTCATCATACATAACCCCGATGACAAGCCGAGCAATTGGTTCATACTTTTTAACGCGCTTCAGCCTTTTCAACCCTTATGCAATACATGAGTGCAAGCCATGCACTACAAAAAAAATACACTTCCGTGATGATACGTGTTTGTCACAAAGAGGTCACCTTTTTTGTCATGCATGTACATCCATGACAAATTTATGATGTAATCAAGATAGTCATACATCTTTGTCATAGAAGTGTTCCATGACATTACCAAAATTATCATCACGGAAGTGTCCACTTCCATGACGATAAATCGCGTCACAGAAGTGCTTTCGTCAAGGGTGACCGACATGTGGCATCCACCGTAACGGAACGGCGTTAAGCTATCGGGTCGGATTTTGGAGCCGATAACACATTAATGACCCACCAACGGGAAATTTCCACGTGTAAAATCATCATTACCGTTTGGAGGAAACACGTGTCCGGCTCATCGTTGGGACAGATGTCATCCACTCATTGGGATGTAAGGCGCCTATGGTGCCGACGCGTGGCACGACTCCATCAAGTTTAAATGGGCCGCCCAACTAAAGGCCCACAAGATTTTGCGGACCAAAATGGGCCGCCCAGCTTAAAGGCCCACGAGATTTTATGGACTATAATGGGCCGCCCAGCTAAAGGCCCATTAAGATTTCATGGGCCATATTAGGCGGCCTAGTAAAGGCCCACAAGATTTTGTGTGCCATAATGGGCCGCCTGTAAAGGCCCACAAAATTCTTATGGATCATAATGGGCCGCCTAGCTAAAGGCCCATGAGATTTTGCCGACATTAATGGGCGGCCCAAATTGTGAGGCCCACAAGATTTTGAGGACCCTAGTAGGCCGCCCATTAACCTGTCATTTGCCATGTTTTGGGCCAAATGTCGCCCATATTTGATCCGTCCATTAATGGCTCGCCACGTTCGGGCCTAATAATGGCCCATATAAGATCCGCCCATTAAAAGCCTCCCACTTTACAGGCCAAATCACGGCCTGCATCGGTCTGACCCTTTAAGAGGCTTTGGGCTCCATTATGGCCCATATCGATTCGCCCGTTGATTGGGCGCTTATGCTTTTGGGCCCACTTGCTAAAGGCCCATTTAGTACTTCGCCCGATATTAGTTTCGGCCTGTTAAGGGCCCATTTAACATTTCGCCCTATATTAATTTCGCTCTGTTAAAAGCCCGTCCATATAGTTGGGCCTAACTATTGCCTGGTTTGCATCCGCCCGCTTGTACCGATATCTGATTGGGCCAAACAAGGACCGAGACAACTTTGGCTCTGTTAAAAGCCCATGAATTGATTCGCACAATCATGGGTCGGGGTCCATTTCGCCGCCGCCGCCTGCGTGAGCTATTCGACACGCTTTCAGTGTCCGGCCTACTTCTACCCTCCTAAAAGCCCATTGAGTTTTCTTGTCGAATCTACTAGTGGGCGGTTTGACGGGCCCATGATGCGGATCATACATCGTGATTGCATGATGGCCCGATTATGTACCGTAATTTTACGGTTTGGCGGTTCTTCATGAAGACAGGATATATATATAGTAAAATAACTGCAGCATCGTGAATAAGAAAAACCTAGACCATACAATAAAAGAAATTACGACATATTACATCCATCGGGCATCAAAGTTCGCCACTATGATAAGCTTAACAGACCAGTTACATAGATCGGCATCAAAGATCGCCACCAAAGGCAAATAAACACGCCGAAAAAATAATATACAAAACTGACAAAGTACTTCAATAGAGTTCAAGAAAGGTTAGCCTGGCTGGGAGCTGCAGCTTGGTATAGCGGTGAGCAAGATGATGAGATCAAGGCTTGTTCAACACTTATATCTTCCTCACTACGAAAGATAAACAAGCGCATGGATGACAGGTTTTCCACATAAAAGTATCGGTGCTAACAATTCATCACATTTCTTCTTTAATAAAGTGACACAGCTTTAAAATTGCATTAACACAATATGGTATTGTTCAGCCAAGACATGACGAGGAAATGACATTGTGAAGGAGTTGGCGACTTCACGACACCACCGGATTACGGATCAAGAACTCATAAGTATCAATGGTTTGTGTGTTGTCAATTTATCCCATTTCAAATTGGCAAATAAAGAGAGGCGGTTTAAATAATACTCCTCCGTCGGAATTACTTGTCATCAAAATGGATGTGTCTAGAACTAAAATACATCTAGATACATCCATTTCAATGACAAGTATTTTCGGAACGGAGGGAGTAGTAGAATTATTTTTTTGCGGGTGATATGACATTGTTCATAGTTAAGACATTGCGTATATGACATTGTCTTTGTAGTGGGTAGGTTCACCACACCATTGGATTACGGATGAAGAACATATACATACATGCATTGCAAAAGAAGATCACTTGCTCCGTATAGTTTAATTTACATGGTATGAAGAAGGAACTTGGTTGTACAACTGAAAACTTAAATTGAGAAGGACAAACTTTTGTTTATGAACTACATAATAAACTTTAAACATGCAATTTGGTGCAAACACCAAAAATAAACAAGCTATTGCAGTCATGCCTAACCAAATATACACAACAAAGTTTGAAGGCTTGAAAAGGACAAACTTACATTATCGGTGAAGACAGGCTCTATAAAGCCCTTGTCCATGCCGATGATGGGGGGCAATTCAAGAAGTTTAGCACAGAATGTTCTTCATAAGCATTTCCTTTATTATACAATTTGTTAAGATTAAATATAGATGTAATAATAAACGAAAAAATGGAAAATATTTAATATAAGATGAAGAGTGGTGCTACATAACCAAGTAGCTATAAATGTATGTGCAGCGACATACAGAAAAAGGCATGACCAAGAGCAATGCACAAATAAACTTCTTCAAAGACCAACCTTATGGTAAGAGTAAATATAGATCCGATGTGTAGAAAATGGAGGGCAAAGGAAAATAAGCTGCAGAGTGATGGTACATGAACAACTACACACAATATAAGTACACCGATAAAGGAGAACATGTACTTACAAGAACAATGCAGAGCTAAAAAATTCATTGGCATTGGATATATTCTACACTAATGTAACCATTCATGATCGACGATAATTTGGAGCGAACAATTGATAAGCAAGCTATCATGCATACTGCTGTCACATAATGAACCAGGTATGTATGCAAGTACGGTGGATACAGGACAACATGTACTAACAAGAGCAAAGCAGCGGGCAGTATATTTGCGATATCCTCGTCGTTTCTTTTCAAACCGAATTCTTCTTCGAGCAGATTTCGCAAAAAGATCCGTAAGGCACATGCGGAAAAGTAGTGGTTCAAATTGTCATGTGATTTCATAGGCGGTACCTCATCCCGAACGAGACCAGTGCATAACAAGGTTTTTCCATTCAATGTCTTCTAAATTTAGCACAGGAGACTTCACCGAAATTCGTTTATAGACTTGCCATCAAAGTGTGATTTCCTCAGTAACACCGATATCGCTGCAATGGTTCCTTGAAAAGAACAAGCAAGCTTTGCTCGTCATGACTATCCAGATTGACCTCACCTAGTTACAACAATGTAATGTAAATCATTCATGTGTTCGATCAGCAGAAAACAGGAAAATAATAACCATGAATAATAGCACTTACACGTAAGTTGGACAGAAGATGTGAAAATGGTGTTTGTCTTCACTATAATCTTCCCATGATGGGAATATATGCACGTAGTCCCTAACAACATTGAAAGCATTGTCTTTAAACTGGGAATAAATGGAATGGGGTTCCAATCTGCAGGAATTGGCCGTCTGCGGTTGGGATAGGTCTTCGGTAGGTGGACTTCTTTGTACTTTTGGTCTTTGGAGTAGGATTTTTTGTGGTATGGCTGGTGCTATGGCAAATGAAATCGGTATACCTTTTGGTCGGAGTGCAGTCCCGTGTGGTGGGGCTAGTGGTGTGGCCAGTGAAGTATCGGTCTGATCTGCTGGAGTCGGTCCTATGTTTTGTGTCACCGGGTTGTACAACCAATATAAGTGGGCGCTGTTCGATTTCTCCCAAGACCACCACGCTTTTCAAGGACTTTGCTAGTGCTCCTTCAGTGTTCGACAATCACCCTCTTCCTTTTTGATGTCCGATGCACAAGAACATCATTTGAGTGAAAAACATGGTATGACGACAGATGGAATATGTATTGATAATGGATGGGCATGGCATCTCGAGTTATATGATGAGTAAACTAAGCGGATGGTGGTGCAACAAAGTAGAAGAAATGCAAGACAACATATGCAAGATACGCACAATCAATAAAACCTTGCCAAATTAGAACAGGCACCTTGATGGGTGAACAGGACCAAGCCATCCGCCTTTTGACTCCTTGAGGTTAGAATAGTCATTAGGATGATATTCAACAAGAATCAGCAATTGGGGAGCGTCACGAGTTTCATTGCTTCGAATGGCACTCAATGCCTTGGTACCAATTTTGTAAGTCATTGCGGTGTCCCACAATATTCTTCTCGATGCGCGGATTCGATATTCACCGTAATTGCGTATAATATCGAGAACCATGAAAACATAAATAGTTGTGAGATTATCTTTGTAATGCGTATGATATTCTAATATAGGGCGCCCACAGAAACACTTATGTGCTATCACTTTGGATTCGATGAGAGAGCTCATGTGTCTGTAATATAGTGCGTGCATTTATATAATCCGGCACAAGTACACACAAAAATAGGCTCCAAGTAAGGATAATTTGGCGGATGATAGGTTCATAATATATCAGATACGAGTTTATTGCCAAACCATGATAACAAGAGCACACAACAACTAGGTAGATCATAGTGTACATAATGTGGGTACACCATAACCACGATATATAAATCGGGAAAGTGGAACCGGCTTGAAAATACGGTGTTGTATTGCCGCTTAGTAATTGAAAGCCTATCGATCACGTGATGTGCCAAAGACTATCGAACATGGTAAAGAAGAGCAAGCAGATTTTGGATGATAAAATGTTGGTTGCGCAGTGCCCACATTAAGATGAACCAGAGCGCATTAAGAATGCAACTCCCAGCTGTCTCTCGACCATTTCAGACGGTTGGATGAAGATCCTACATCTCCTAACCGTTCTTCTTCCTCGTCTCTTAATTCTTCCCATATTGCATCAACACCGCACGGCCGCCGCCACCGCCCCATCGCTGTGTTCCTCCGGGCCACCCCACCCCCACCCGCCGAGTTTTCTTCGCTCGGCGAGGCCCCACAACCACCCGAGCCCCTTGGATCGCACCGCGAACTCCAGTGAAGCTCTGAAAAATCGATCGACCCAATTTTGAAATTTAGTCTACTGTGATTTAACTAGTGTGGAATATAAAAGGGGAAAACCATAAGCATTGGGAGTATAGTGTTGAGCGTGCCATGGCGGATCACGAAGGTGCAAATCGGACAAAGGCAACTTGCAACCAAGACAAGAAATCAGAGTAAAGCAAGAGCGATCTATTTTCTATTGCGATAAATAAGTTGAGCAGATATCTGAAAGAGTACCGCCTCTGCAGTGCGCTGCAGTAACGCGATCACGAGAATTTGACGGTGTCAAGCGGTAGTGATGGCTGTCAACAAGTGGAAGCAGATCTAGGAGGGTAGACGGTGGCGGCGGGCGTGTGGACGAGGATTTGTCAGGAGGGGAGCGCCCGGCAAGGTGGACGGCCAGCGGGGATGAAGTGAGAGGACGGGATGCAAGGATCCGGTCCAAGGCGTGGATGAGAGAGGTCGATCTCTTTGTGATGGACGGCGGCTGGGTATCAGCCTGGCATGGTGGAGGAGGACGGCGGTGGATGGGGTGGCGGACGGCAAGGACGGAGGAGGTGGGGTGGAGAGGGTGTTTTGGCATACGGAGTACTCTAATGAGGAAAAGGGAGGTAGAGAGGAAGGGGGAACCATGTATTCAGGTGGCGCTTGTCAAAATGCAAGGAAATTTACAAACTTAGCCCCTGCTTCAAATTTCTACTACATCACAAAGCAACATTAGTCGGTTGGGGATAGGACGGTAATCTCAATACACAATCAATATTTGCCGATTTAGAGTTTGTTTTTGGTGCCCACCGTGTATGAATATGAACCGGGGAGGGAGTCGACGGTGCTGCAGTAGTGATGGCTGTCGGCGGCGTGGAAGCAGATCTAGGAGGGTAGACGGTGGCGGCGGGGCGCGGTGGACGAGACGGTCGTAGGAGCGGCACCGGCAAGGTGGACGACAGCGGGGATGAAGCAAGAGGACAAGATGCAAGGATCCCGGTCTGAAGGCGTGGACGAGAGAGGTCGATCTCGACGGTGGCATCGGGGTATCAGCTCCGGCATGGTGGAGGAGGACGGCGGTGGATGGGGTGGCGGACGGCGGCGGACAGAGGAGGGTAGGGTGGAGAGGGTGTTTTGGCGCCCACGGAGTACTAATGGGGACAAGGGAGGTAGAGAGGAAGGGGGGGAACCATGTATTCAGTATGCGCTTTGTCTCAAATGCGAGGAAATTTACAAACTTAGCCCCCATTTCAAATTTCGACTACATCACGCAACATTAGTTGGTTGGGGATAGGACGGTAATCTCGCATACACGAATATTTGCCGACGAGAGTTTGTTTTGGCGCCCACCGCTTATGAATATGAATCGGGAGGAGTCGATTTCGCCGAGGGCACACTGTGTTTTGGTGCCCACTGTATGAATCTTGTGAGAGGCGGTTACGCCACGTTTGGGTGAAATTACAAACCTACCCTATATCGAAACCTATAGAAATCCAACGAGATAGGCTTTATGTGGCGTGGATAGGCGTAGTGATTTCCATCTCGCAGATTTTGGTTTCTATGGTTACTACGACTTTCCCCCGCTTGCCTGTAATTTGCACAAAGGTGCACGCCATTACGTACAACTCAATTCAATCCCGCTTGTATTCTACTATTTTTTTCCCAAGGGATCCATTTTCAATTGGAATTACATTATATATACATTGTTTTTTATATATACTTTCAAAAGCACAACACCATTTATACATAAATATGGTTTACAAATGGCATGATCTCAGATTCATAAGGTTGTATCCATCAATTTGGATTTTCAAATATTTGAAACCACTTTATGTTGAAATCCAATGTATGCATTCCTCGCTAACTGTCTCCAATTAATGTGTGTTTCATGCGGGATTTTTTTACTTCTCAAACATGTATAATGTGTTTCACACACGCAACATATAGTTTAATCCTGCTTAGACATTAATTGCATATAAACCATGCATTGTTTGTAATTGAAGAATCTATGGATCACCAATATTGATAAACTATATAACATTACACGTGTGCCCAAATTCAAATGAATATGCATGTTTGATGCACCAATTATGCTATGATATTATCGATGTCGTGATCTCCGGTTTAAATATTTGAATCCTTTAATCCAGATATTCGTCTCATATAGCTATCACTCATGCTTATATAGGACTATCTCTCGACCTATACGCTGCTCATCGCCTCTCGTGCATCTCTCGTATACCGGTATGTCGACAATGATCTTTTATCTTCGTGAACATACCGACGGTACTCTCTCCCTCGACCTTCATCACTCTATCTCTCTCTAAGTATATCTCGCTCCCCGCTATGTGTCTCTAGCTATGATTCTCCATGTGGAATCTCTTTCTCTCACACAAACACAAACCTTTGTCTCCACAGGGTCTCTTTTCTCTCAACTATTCCCATGTGTGCCACTCGCACACCCCTCATACAGGGATGTCTTTCCCTCCTTAGATATGAGAACCTACGACTCTTCCTCTTCAATATCTCTTTCTCACACACAAACACAAACTCTGTCTCCTGTGGTCTCATATTTCTCCATTGTTCTCTTGTATGTCGCTTCAAACACACACCCTCTCCCTAGAGATATCTTGTGTTCCCTCATATGTCTCTCTAGCTATCACTCTCGCTAGAAATATCTTTCTCTCTCAGACACAAAACTCCGCCTCTCCTGGATCTCATTTCTCTCTGATATCCTGCTTGTATATGACATGCACCCTCTCTCTATCTCTCTCACACCCACACACATAACCCAGCCTTCTGATCCACTTGACTCCTATATCTAACGCACACTGGCTAGCATCTTTATCTTTCTATTTATCTGTTGCTCCATCAACCTTCTTTCTCGCCCTCACTCTTGATTCCTATCACGCACACTACATATGTTTCTCTCTACATGCAGTCAAGTCCCTCTCACACACATATATAACTTCACCCTTTGAACCACCCGACGGTCATCTCCAACACCCAAACTAACGGATGTCCCTCTAGCTAGCATCTCCATCTTTGTATCTATCTGTAGTTTCTCCGTCAACATTTCTTTCTCGCACGGAGTCTTGCTTCCTATCACCCACACTATATATGTCTCTCCATACATATGCATTTATAGGTTGATCTCTTTTGCACAATCGTTGTGCCTCACCCCTCTGCTTTCGCCATAGATGCATGCTCCAGCCCACGCCACTATCTCTTAAAGACAAAAACACATGCTGGGTTGTCGGGCCTTCTTCCTCGTGCATTCTCACATGCATGCATATTGTCATACCGACCCGCCTCTCCCATGTCGTTGATCTTATGACTTATGTCTTCTTTCTTTTATCTCGATCATAAAGGCCACACACACACACACACATCCCACGTATACATGTATACCTCTCACACATGCACGCTCAAGGTCTCTATGTCTCCATATGTAGTTAATTACCCTCAATCCTAACGCCACATCGAATCGTTCTCCTCTTTTGTGCACATAACTTCCGCCTGGATGGGCAAAACACACACTCTTCCCCTATATCCCCGAAACCAATAAGACCATCCCTTTGTTTAATTCCCGCCTACATGGACCATAGATATATAGTAGTCTTCCTCAGTGTCTCTCGAACAAACACGTTCTCTCGATGTCGACTCCTCTCACGCGCACGCACCTTCTCTTCCCTCTCTACGGGCATTTTCTCTCTCGCACCCCATCGTTGGTGGCCTCTCGCCATACACATCACCTCTCTATGATGAAGCCATGCACACTTAAATTACATCCGCCACAGAGGACCCCACACACACACACACACACACACACACACATACAAGACGCAAACACACACACACACACACACACACACACACGCAAGCACGCACGCACGCACGCACGCACCCCCCACACACACTAAGACTCCATCTCTCTCTCTCTCTCACACACACAAACACACACACACACACACGCACGCACCCCTCCCCCCACACACACTTAGACTCCATCTCTCTTTCTCTCTCTCACACACACACAAACTAAGACTCCATCTCTCTCTCTCCTCTCTCTCTCTCTCTCTCTCACACACACACACACACACACACACACACACACACACACACACCCCACACACACTAAGACTCCATCTCACACACACATGCTCTAGGCGGAGCATTTGTTCCTACCACCCTTCATCCAACCTTACCCGTATGATAAACAATCACCTTTATTTACTTGCATAACATGGACAGATTCCACTTTACTTTTGTAGTCAGCAAACTTATCATCTGCACTTTATAAAAAACGAGTTGGCGATGATGGTGTGCCTGCCATCTTGTAATACAGACCGTATGATCTATATCTGACGGATAGAAAGCAAACTATGATAATTTTACAAAAGATACCCGCACCTCTCTCCACATCATTATCTCCCGCAACCTCATTGCTCAGCAATTAAAAAAGGAATAAGTCTCTGGAACAATCTAGCATGCATGGTGGTTACTGTCACCGCCGCTGGCCATCCATCCCCATGCCTCCGCCCATTCCGACCACCAGCCACCACCACGCCCACTCCTCCTTGCCTTATCTCGCATCTTTCCTTTTTTCGATGACATTCTCGAGATACCAGTTTTCCGATAAAATTCTCAAGATGTCATTAGTTTTTACACATGGGATTACTCCTGCATGGGTCAATCACAACAGGTGTTTTGTAAAAGAATGCATATTGATGTTCTGTTCAATGCACGAGAATCTTGCTTGTAATTATATAACGCAAATCACGAGCAGGAAGTGACATTTTTTTGACACAACCACGTTAACATGGCCATGTAAATCACGAGCAGGAAGGAGAAGGGAAGCGGGCCGTGGAGTAACGCTTTTTTACCACAATTTCTTAGGAAACTGAAAGTGCAATAATTGAGTAGTTTTGCAAACTACCATTACTACTACACCAAACAGTTCAAAACCTATACTCCCTTGCCGGTCGCGCTTCCCGCTGAAACGCCGGGCTACGCCTCGAGCGCCATGCACAGATTAATGCCCGGCCAGAGCGGAGGTGACCTCTCACTAGCGCCGACTTTGAAGTAAGCGCGACGGCCGAGAGAGCGCCGCTTCCCGGTGCACGCGATCGCCTGCCGAGATCGGCCATAGGCCCTGCTTTGGGGTCCATGGGTTAGAGTTAGTTTGAGCTAGTTGGGGCTCAAATAGCCCTAAAGTATCCAAGCATGAGGGTTTAAATTGGAGCAAGTTGCACCGAACCCACAAAAAAACTATCCCACCCAAGAGGTGCTAGCGGAGATAGTTCTCATTGGGACCAATCGAAAAATCACTTTCCTCTCTCCATGAAGTGCATTTATTGTCAATCTAACCCTGTCACCCAAACACCTCTTTGGCTACAGTTAGTTCAGGGTTAGTCATGAGTTAGTCTAACCTCTAGCTAAGTTAGAGTATCAAACAGAGCAAAGATAGGACATGCAAGTTGCTCAAAGCATACGGTGCAAATTGCATACATGAAAGGATTTTTTTCTTTTTGAAAACGGAACGTGAAAGGAATTTTTTAGAATGCTCTTGGCATGTCACTAACATGTGATATTTAACCGACCTCAATAGACGGCAGTAAACGCCAAATTTCGCTGCACTTTGATAGAGACGAGGAGGGAGAAGCGATACAGGCTGCCGGATTACTAGAGATAGGTGTCGCACATAGCGTGGGTTAGCCATGTACTAGTATGATATAACTACACTGGGCTGCCGTGTTTCGTACTCTTCCAGTCCACTGTGGAGATGATTGGTTAATTTTATATCGCTGAATAATATTAAATATTATGAGTGCAGACGCTCCACCACAGGTTACTTGCTCCTTTTCGGTCGTCCGGAATCTATTGTTCTTCCACTCTATTTTCTTTTATGTGAGCTTTGTTCATCCTTTTGCCAACAAAGTAGACATCTAGCATCAAGGTGCACGTGTTATGCAACGATCGCTCCATCTATATGAAGAACACGTGGAATTTGGAACTACGAGACGGACATGTACCTGTGGGTGGGACGATCTAACCTCGAAGAGTAATGTAAGCGCAAGAAGTGAAGTAGAAAGGCACAAATGGTATGAACATGCGTGGCATACAGGGTGTGTTTGGTTGCGTTCTCGTCAAAGATAGTTGTTCCCCTTCATGCATGCTCAACTCAACACCCTCTTCATGCATGCTCTCTTCATGCATGCTTCTAGTGTATTTGTGCTAAACTAGTGTGGACTCATGCACCCTCCATACACTCTACCAAACACCCAAAAGTAGGTCGAGAAGGGAACTCTTGGGCGGCATTTGTCTCTTACTACGTAGTACCACTAATGTTGTACGTGCAATGCACGGTGATGTTATGGAGTACGTGCCTAAGTACTCTACTACTACTATATTAGTTGGAGGCACATATTAACTTTTATATTTGTTTACGTGTATGCCCCGAGACCTTCCAACTAGACATGTCTTTCTCTCCAGGTCGCACTTTGTATCGTTCATACCACTAAGTACTACTACCCGTGGTCTCCGACCCAGAAGTGGAATAAGTGGAGACGCTCTACCACGCTGTTTTTCTGTTTGGGCTCTACCACGCTGTTCATGTCCCACTCCTTTCACGACGTAGGGACATCCAAAGACGCGTCGTGTTTAGCACCCTTCGTCGTAAGAGTTGAAACGCTAGCATTCATCATAAATAAAAATAATTATAAATCGGCGGTGATACTATTTTTTTTTTATAACCAATCAGCAGCGATACTATACCACGCGGTTTCCTTGCTCCTCGATATCGGAAAGAATACTTACATTCGCCAACATGTGGGACGCCGACCATCCCGGTCCACTTGCCATGCACGCAGTAACTCCAAGGGAGAGTCACCCAGTCGTCACAACAAGCAAAGAACAATGACTAATGAGCCGTCAAATCACAGGCCCACTTCCCACTTTGAAGTTGCTCGGACGAAGGAACCATCATGACTTCGTTGAATTCCGCTTCTTGAAGAAAACTACTGCATCAAAGCAGCATCGCTAGCTACAGATTTACTCCAATAGAGGCCTCCTTTCGCTCATAGGATAGGAATATGAAAATCATAGGAAGTGAGATGACATGCATCTCAATTCCTATAGAGAAAGAGATGCCATTTGATGCATAGGATAGGAATGTTTCCATTTAGTCTAGGCTAATGTCTTTGGTAATTTGCTCTAAAAACTACATGTAGTAACTAGTACTAGTCTTTGGTACATGCTCGTACTGCACACGCACACACACACTAACTACTAGTACTACTACTTCTCACATGCTGGCCAGACGCCGTGGTTCTCCTTCCCGGCTTTGTCGGCGACACCCCATCGTGCTTGGATCTCCGCGACCTCTCCAAGCACAGTAAGGCCCTTTTCTTTCTTCTTGGCGGCGGGCCTCTCTTTTCTTGAGTGCTTTCTCGACTTTTCCGCTCCCCTCAGGCGGCTTTGGCGCCTCTTGTTCTACCCATTCTGCCTTGGCATCTTCAAATTCCTCCCACATAGTTGTGAGGTCGCGAGCGGCGATGAACTCGGCACGGCGGGATGCCATCGCTTCCCTACCATTTTGTGTTGCGTTAAGTGGCGGCGAGAACTCGGCGGCGGGATGCCATCGCTGCCTTACCGTTAGCGTCGGCGTGGTGGCATGAACGACGCTTGGTGAGAGCTCTGGGTGGAGTGGCGGACAACCGTGATAGTGCATTGGTTTGTCAAGAGCTCAAGGACGTAAGACGAAGGAAATTAGGATTCCCTTCAATCCTGGTCATTTATTATCGAGTAAAATGCATTGGCGGTCATCGAACTTGTCTTGATAGCTCACTTTGATCATTGTATACGACATATGGTGATTATACGGTCAATCGGCTCAACAGATAGCTCCGTGATTTGTATGGTTGACTGTCAAACAGTCCGCATGCGCCTCATCAGCTCGTGTTCTTTATCTATCTACTGGCGGGCCTACCTGTGAATGGAGAAAGAAATACTGTAAAAACCAAAATTATGCGTATGTGGGGAATCAAACCACGGACTCGTCACGCAACGCACCCTCGTCACCAAATGAAAATGAAATACTGCGTCGGACACTCACGCCACAGTCAAAGCATGCTAATGCATGCACGTGCCCTCTAAATCAAAGTCCTGCCATGGCACAACGCAAACGGCGCAGCCCACACCGCCGCTACCGCCGTTGTTCGACATTACTGTTTAGACGTTTGATGGAGGCCTACGCGAATGCCGAACATGTATTCACCTGGCTCAACACCAACGGTCATACTCGGACCGCCTTGCTCATGTATATCGTCCATCACAACACCAATCTATAAAACAGCCTAAGCTAGAGAGGGTACTATGGTAGTATGGTACGGAGTATGTACTATCGTGAGCGACCGATCTTAGTGCCACTGCACACCAAAACCCCTTCCATCGCTAGCGCGCGCTTCCCGCCTGAAACGGTCACCGTCTCTCCAGAATGTCAATGTCGCATTCACCGGACTTAACTGCAGGTGCAATTGGTGTGTCACTGACATGCGGGCCAGACGCCCGTTCTGCCCACATGTCAGTAACCCAAACGCATCTGCAGTTAGGTCATCAAGCGGCGTCCCCATTCACGCCTCGACGTACCTACTCCGGCGCCAGCTTGTCCATCTGCTCGCCATGCTCATTGCCATTCGTCCGCTTATATTAACTTGAGTCCCAGCTCCAGCCATAGCCAAAGACCCACACTTATTCTCCTCCGTCCCTTCCTTCGCTCGGCACCACTTCAACCATGGCCTCTGGCGCCCGAAGCTCTCTTGGACGTCTTGTCGCAGAGCAGAGCGAGGGCATCGGCGGCTCCGCTCTGGCGCGCTCAAAGCTCTCTTCGATGTACTTGTCGTGAGGAGCAAACAAAGGAGATCGCCGGCTCCTCGCCGCCCTCGCCGCCCACGACCACCAAGCCGGCGCCGCGTCTTGTGGCCAAGCGGCAGCGAGGAACGATAATCTTGCTAGGGGAACGCGTTGCGAGAAAATTAAAAATTTTCCTACGGTTTCACCAAGATCCATCGATGAGTTCATCTAGCAACGAGTCAAGGGAGAGTGATTGCATCTACATACCACTTGTAGATCGCGTGCGGAAGCGTTCAATAGAACGGGATGATGGAGTCGTACCGCCAAGATTCAGATCACCGATGACCTAGTGCCGAACTGGACACACCTCCGCTGCTCAACACACGTGACGGAGGCGGATGACGTCTCCTCCTTCTTGATCCAGCAAGGGGAAGGAGAGGTTGATGATGATCCAAAGACGACGACGGGCGTGGTGGTGGATGCAAGAACTCCTAGCAGGGCTTCGCTAAGTGACTACGGTAGGTGGAGGTGGTGTAGCAGGAAGGGAGGCGCCAAGGGCTTCGTGGTGTCTTCCCTCCTCCCTCCCTTTATATAGGTGCAAGAGATGGGGAGGGCGCAGCCTGCCCCTTCCTCCAAGGAAGGGTGCGGCCAAGAGGGGGAGGAGTCCATCTCCCCAAGGCACCCTGAGGTGCCTTCCCTTGGACTCTTCCTCCCCAAGTCTCCTTGGCGCATGGGCCTCTTGGGGCTGGTGCCCATGGCCCATATGGGCCAAGGCGCACTTCACAGCCCATGTGGCCCCCCGGGCAGGTGGACCCCCAGTGGACCCCGGACCCCTTTTCGCACTCCTTTGACAATACCGATAAAGTGCGAAACTTTTCCGGCGACCAAAATAAGACTTCCTATATATAAATCTTTACCTCCGGACCATTCCGGAACTCCTCGTGACGTCCGGGATCTCATCCAGGACTCTGAAAAACATTCACTTTGTTGCATACTCATACAACCCTAGCGTCACCGAACCTTAAGTGTGTAGACCCTACGGGTTCGGGAGACATGCAGACATGACCGAGACGTTTCTCCGGTCAATAACCAACAGCGGGATCTGGATACCCATGTTGGCTCCCACATGTTCCACGATGATCTCATCGGATGAACCACAATGTCAAGGACTCAATCGATCCCGTATACAATTCCTTTTGTCTAGCGGCATTGCACTTGCCCGAGATTCGATCGTCGGTGTAACATCCCAAATTTTGGAATGTTAATATAATTAATTGACTTGTTTGTTTGTTTGCTTGAGTGAATTAAACTTGAGTGAAATTTGAACCTTTTCAAAAACTTTTGAATGAGAGGGAATAAAATGACTTTCCCTTCTCCGGTAAATTCAAATTCATCCTATTAAAATCAATGAGAGAAGATGACATGACTTCTTCAACTATAAAGAATTTGAACGGAGTTTTGCAATTTAATTCTTTCAAATATTTGCACTTGCTTTTCTATTTTTCTTCCCCGAGAAATACCCCAAAAAAATAAATTCTTGCAAGCAAGAAAGAGCGGAGGAAAATGACCCTCCAAAATCAGGGGCATTTTTGAAAATATTTGAGCCAAGAAAACCAAAGTTTTTATTTAAAAATTATTTGCAAAAAGAAATAAAGCCTTTAGGGATTTTCTGAAAAACATTTTTTTAAGTTTTTATTTTGGCCGTGGAATAATGCTCATCATCTACATTTTATTTTTCTGATAATTTTAGTATATAAAAACTCTTTATTCCGAATTGATTTGATTTCCTTTTATTGTTTTAGTTTCCTAATTTTAAAAATAGGAATGGAATCGTTTTTATTAGGAAAAACCTGCTGGCCCATTAAGCACTTTCCTATTCTAGCCCAACAAGAGATCATCTCCTTCCTCTGTTTCCTCTCACGTTAGAAGCTTTCCATATCCATGGAGACAGAATCTCCACCTTCCCGATCTCCCTCGTCTTTCCATCCCAGCGCCTCCCCGAGACCGCCTATAAAACCCCCTCCCTCTCCTCGCTCCATTTCTCCCATCACCACGTGCCCTCCTGCCCGTAGCCTTCTCGCCACCGTCCTCCTTTTCCCGCCTAGAACGCCACCAGGAGCTCTCCTGAACCTCCCCATCGCCCAGCGCCACCTCCTAGCGCCGACCCTCCTCCGCCACCCCCACCTCGGCCGGGCGACCTCGCCCCGAGCAGCCTCCACATAGCCGTCTCCTTCCTGCCATCTCTGCCTCACGTACAGGTAACTCCGTTGTTTTCAGATTTATTTCCGTAACAGATTTAGTTCCGTTCTTGTTTAGCTTATAACTTTTTGATCTAGAAGTCCAATGATGCTGATTCTTTTTGCGTTAGATCACAATTTTCTTGTAGTTTCCAAAAATATATAATTTGTCTATGTTTGGATTTATAAAATTGAGTTAGATCAGATTTGAATTAAAGCTTGTTTTGCTTATTCGGGAGTTTAAAAATAGGTTTTAATTAATTCTTTTTGCTCCTGGTCTCTAGGACCTTTGTTTATCCAGTAGTATTTAGTATTTTATTTTCAGGTTAATTTAAATTAGGTTTTTAGCAAAACAGTACTGTTTTAGTATTAGTTCTGTTTTAGCTTTTTCTTTATTGTTTTTATTAGTTTTAAAGTATTTCTTTTTGTCACTTTTGACAAAATTAGTTGTGTTTCTGTTAGACAACAGGAGAAAATTTATTTTTATTAAAAAAATTATTTTCCTTAGTTTTGTATGAAAACTTCTATAGGTCATAGTTAGAGTTTTATAAAAGCTTTTTATTTGTTTCTTTTTGCAAATAAAATTTTATGGAAAAAAATACTTTCTGATAAATTATTAATTTTAGATTTTATTTTCTGTTAATTAATTAGTTTAGAATATTATTATTTGATAAGTTTTTACTTACGCAAAACTATATTAGATGTTTGTAGCAAAGTCATAGATCTTCGTTAGTAGTTTTTCTTTGTAGTTTTATTTGAAGTTTCTTTTGATTTTGTTTGAGTTTTATTATCGATTTTCCTTGCTGTTTTGATTGTTATTTCGAGTGCTAAAATTGTTTGCTAGGATGTTTGCTTATGTGAATGCTATGTTTGACTATATAGATTTTCAACGGAGTGACGATTAGTTCTTCCAAGTCATTTTCTGACAGCGTTGTTATCTTCATCACGTATTACCGTGCAAGTTCACTTTGATCATTGCTTTCATACCTATGTTTTTATTGCATTTAGTGGCATCCTTGCAACCACCCCTCAAGAGTGTTATTGAATCCTTGTAGTTGAGTAGTATGCATGAGGTAGGAACCCATCACCCTGTTACCAAGCCCGGACGTTATTTATTTTAATGCTACGCTTATAGTAGACGGGGTTTGGTATGAGTGCACGAGAGTGGTGTGAGAATGCGTATCTACGTCAATGACGCATAACTCCATGATGGCATCTGCAAGGATCTGCATTTTCAAGGCCTCAAGACTTCAAGACTCAAGGCAAGAATTCAATACACACCATCGGGTGAAGGACGGTTGACGGGCACCACAGAGAACCCAAAGTGGTTGGCGGGATGCATGGAGAAGCGCCATGACATCTTGCGGAAAGCTTCACCCAGACTCAAAGAGACGGAAGAATACTTCATGCCCTAAGCTTACCTGCAACCGCAAGTCAATATGGGCTCTGGCTTGGTTGACCTTAGTTGTGACTCTGGCTGGGACGGTGCTAGCAGATGTAGAACTACGGTAGAGATTGGATGGGCACCGACGGTGGTCGAGGAACTCTTGAGGAAGACCATGTTTCGGTCATCTTGTTCTCAAACACCACAAGTGCGAGAACGTAAAGAGAGGGATCGAATCTTGCGGGTAAAGTGTACAAACCTCCGCAGAGGGTTAAAACCTAATCGATTAGCCGTGTCCCCTGATTTTACGGACAATTTGAGCCTCACGGACTTGGATCTATCTCGGAACTCTCAACACCGGATTGATAACTTAATTGTGGGCAACATATGATGATTTTGGGCTATGAGGCATCGGTTGGCGGAACCATGTCATGATAGAAAACTCCTTAGTACATACTTCATTCTATTCCTTTGATGTAGGTAAAATAAAATCAGCTTTTACGCAAAAAAAACTCATATACCGAGCAATAAAGCCATTTTGCATATTGTATAGTTTTATCATCTGTTTTCTCATATTGTGATCTTAGGGTACATTCAATGTCTTGACCTACACTGCTGCAACGTATCATGTTGCGTATATTTCCTCGACGAGTAAGAGTTACGATACAGGTTACGGTCTACACTCAACTTGCCGATGGCGTTGATGGGACTCCACACCCGCTTGATTGTTTCCATGAGTATTATGAGGTATATATCAGTTTTACGTTAATTATACATGTGATTGCACTTTGATATATACATTGATGTACTGTGTGCCAAAAGATCTTGATCCAGGATGGCACAGAGATACACAGAGGCTTGACCGTCGAGGTCGGGTCGTTCTGATCGGTATCCCGATACCTTTGTTCAATCTCGCTATCGCAAGTCTCTTTACTCGTTCCGTAACACATCATCCCGTGATCAACCCCTTGGTCACATTGTGCACATTATGATGATGTCCTACCGAAAGTGGGCCCAGAGATACCTCTCCGCTTTACACGGAGTGACAAATCCCATCTCGATTCGTGCCAACCCAACAGACACTTTCGGAGATACCGTAATGCACCTTTATAGCCACCCGATTCACGTTGTGACGCTTTGGTATACCCAAAGCATTCCTACGGTATCCGGAGTTGCACAATCTCATGGTCTAAGGAAAAGATACTTGACATTAGAAAAGCTTTAGCATACTTAACTACACGATCTTTTGTGCTAGGCTTAGGATTGTCTTGTCCATCACATCATTCGCCAATGATGTGATCCCGTTATCAATGACATCCAATGTCCATGGTCAGGAAACCATGACCATCTATTGATGAACGAGCTAGTTAACTAGAGGCTTACTAGGGACATGGTGTTGTCTATGTACCCACACATGTATATGAGTTTCCTATCAATACAATTATAGCATGGATACTAAACGATTATCATGAACAAGGAAATATAATAATAACTAATTTATTATTGCCTCTAGGGCATATTTCCAACGATCTCCCACTTGCACTAGAGTCAATAATCTAGTTCACATCGCCATGTGATTAACATCGATAGGTCACATCGCCATGTGACCAACATCCAAAGAGTTTACTAGTGTCGCTTAAACTAGTTCACATCACCATGTGATTAAGACTCAATGAGTTACGGGTTTGATCATGTTTTCCTTGTGAGAGAAGTTTTAGTCAACGGTCTGCAGATTCAGATCCGTATGTACTTTGCAATTCTCTATGTCATATTGTAAATGCTGCTTCCACGCTCCACTTGAAGCTATTCCAAATGGTTGCTCCACTATACGTATCCGGTTTGCTACTCGTAGTCACTTTCGGATAGGTGTTAAAGCTTGCATCGACGTAACCCTTACGCCGAACTCTTTATCACCTCCATAATCGAGAAACATGTCCTTATTTACTCCAAGGACAATTTTGACCAACGTCCAATGATCCCCATTCTGGATCATTCTTGTACCCTTTTGATCGACTCATGGCAAGGCACACTTCGATGGCAAAGACACATAGCATACTATAGAGCCTATGTCTAAAGCATAGGGACGACCTTCGCCCTTTCTCTCCTTTACGTAATTGGTCGAGCTTTAAGTCTTAATTTCATACCTTACATCTCGTGCAAGAACTCCTTCTTTCGATCGATCCATCTTGAACACCTTCAAGATCATGTCAAGGTATGTGCTCATTTGAAAGTACCATTAAGCGTTTTTGATCTATCCTCATAGATTTTGATGCTCAATGTTCAAGTAGCCTAATCCAGTTTTCTATTGAAAACACTTTTCAAACAACCCTATATGCTTTCCAGAAATTCTACATCATTTCTGATCAACAATATGTCAACAACATATACTCATCGAAATTCTATAGTGCTCCCACTCACTTCTTTGGAAATACAAGTTTCTCACAAACTTTGTATAAACCCAAAATCTTTGATCATCTCATCAAAGCGCACATTCCAACTCCGAGATGCTTACTTCAGTCCTTAGAAGGATCATTTGGAGCCAAAGATAACTTTTAGCATCCTTAGGATCGACAAAAACTTTTTGATTGTATCAGATACAACCTTTCCTTACAAAACTGGTAAGGAAACTCGTTTTGACATCCATCTGCCAGATTTCATAAATGCAGCTAAATGCTAACATGATTCCGACGGACTTAAGCATCGCTACGGATGAGAAAATCTCATTGTAGTCAACTCCTTGAACTTGTGAAAAACTCTTTGCCACAAGTCGATCTTCATATACGGTGACATTACCGTCCACGTCCGTCTTCTTCTTAAAAAACCATTTATTTCAATGGCTTGCCGATCAACGGGCAAGTCCACCAAAGTCCATGCTTTGTTCTGATACATGGATCCTATCTCGGATTTCATGGCTTGTAACCATTTGTTGGAATATGGGCCCACCATTACTTCTCCATAGCTCGCAGGTTCATTGTTGTCTAGCAACATGACATTCAAGACAGGATCACCGTACCAATCCGGCAAAGCGCTGGCGTCCTTGTCGTCCCTCACGAGGTTCGGTAGTGACTTGATCTCAAGCTTCATGATCACTATCATAAGCTTCTACTTCAATTGATGTAGGTGCCACAGAACTTCCGTGCTCGCTACACACCGGTTGAAGTGATGGTTCAATAACCTCATCAAGTCTCCACCATCCTCCCACTCAATTCTTTCGAGAGAAACTTTTCCTCGAGAAAGGACCCGTTTCTAGAAACAATCCCTATTGCTTTCGGATCTGAATTAGGAGGTATACCCAACCGTTTTGGGTATCCTATGAAGATGTATTTATCCGTTTCGGGTTCGAGCTTATCACGATGAAACTTTTTCACATAAGCGTCGCAGCCCCAAACTTTTAAGAAACGACAACTTAGGTTTCTCCAAACCATAGTTCAAACAAAGTGCCGCCTCAACGGAATTACGTGGTGCCCTATTAAAGTGAGTGCGGTTGTCTCTAATGCCTAACCCATGAACGATAGTGGTAATTCGATAAGAGACATCATGGTACACACCATATCCAATAGGGTGCAACTATGATGTTCAGACACACCATCACACTATGGTGTTCCAAGCGGTATTAATTGTGAAACAATTTCCACAATGTCTTAATTGCGTGCCAAAGCTCGTAACTCAGATACTCATCTCTATGATCATATCATAGACATTTTATCCTCTTGTCACAATATTCTTTAACTTCACTCTGAAATTACTTGAACCATTCAATAATTCAGACTTTGTGTTTCATCAAGTAAATATACTCAACATCTACTCGAATCATCTGTGGAAGTCGTAACATAACGATATTCATCACATGTCCCAAAGACTCATTGGACTGCACACATCAAAATGTGTTACTTCCAACAGGTTGCTACCTTTGTTCCATCTTCAAACCGAGGCTTTTCGGTCATCTTGCCCATGTGGTATGATTTGCATATCTCAAGTGATTCAAAATCAAGTGAGTCCAAACGATCCATCTGCATGGAGTTTCTTCATGCGATACACCAATAGACATGGTTTGCATGTCTCAAACTTTTCAAAACGAGTGAGTCCAAAGATCCATCAACATGGAGCTTCTTCATGCGTTTTATACCAATATGACTTACATGGCGATTGCCACAAAGTACGTGGTACTATCATTACTATCTTATATCTTTTTGGCATGAAAATGTGTGTCACTACGATTGAGATTCAATAAACCATTCCTTTTAGGTGCTAGACCATTGAAGGTATTATTCAAATTAACAGAGTAACCATTATTCTCCTTAAATGAATAACTGTATTGCGACAGACATAATCCAATCATGTCTATGCTCAACGCAAACACCAAATAGCAATTATTTAGGTTTAACACCAATCTCGATGGTAGAGGGAGCGTGCGATGCTTGATCATATCAATGTTGGAAACACTTCCAACACGTATCGTCGGCTCACCTTTAGCTAGTCTCCGCTTATTCCGTAGCTTTTATTTCGAGTTACTAACACTTAGCAACCGAACGGGTATCTAATACCACGGTGCTACTAGGAGTACTAGTAAAGTACACATTAACATAATGTATATCCAAAATACTTCTATCGACCTTGCCAGCCTTCTTATCTACCAAGTATCTAGGTAATTCTGCTCCGAGTGGTTGTTCCCCTTATTATTACGAAGCACTTAGTCTCGGGTTTGGGTTCAACCTTGGGTTTTCTTCACTAGAGCAAAGAACTGATTAGCCGTTTCATGAAGTGTCCCTTCTTGACATTGCACTTCTTGAAACTAGTGGTTTCACCAAACATAAACAAATTATGCTCCTTCTTGATTTCTAATTAAGCGGAGTCAAACATCGTGAATACATCAAGGATCATCATATCTATCACTGACATGTTATAGTTCATCACGAAGCTCTAGTAGCTTGGTGGCAATGACTTTGGAGAAACATCACTATCTCATCCGGAAGATCAACTCCCACTCGATTCAAGTGATTGTTGCACTCAGACAATCTGAGCACAAGCTCAATGATTGAGCTTTTCTCCCTTAGATTGCAGGCTAAGAAAATCGTCGAAGGTCTTATACCTCTTGACGTGGGCACGAGCCTGAAATCCCAATTTCAGCCCTCGAAACATCTCATATGTTCCATGACGTTTCAAAAACGTCTTTGGTGCCTCAACTCTAAACCGCTTAACCGAACTATCACGTAGTTATCAAAGCGTGTATGTCCGATGTTCAGTAACATCCACAAACGACGCTTGGGTTCAGACACCGAGCGGTGCATTAAGGACATAAGCTTTCTCGACCGCATAATTGCTATTGTCAACTTTCAACTATATTTTCTCTAGGAACATATCTAAACAAGAGAACTAAAGCGGCGAGCTTATGACATAATTTGCAAAGATCTTTTGACTATGTTCAGGATAATTAAGTTCATCTCGTGAACTCCCACTTAGATAGACATCCCTCTAGTCATCTAAGTGATTACATGATCCGAGTCAACTAGGCCGTGCCCGATCATCACGTGAGACGGACTAGTCATCATCGGTGAACATCTTCATGTTGATCGTATCTACTATACGACTCATGCTCGACCTTCGGTCTCTTGTGTTCGAGGCCGTATGCGTACATGCTAGGCTCGTCAAGTTAACCTAAGTGTTCTGCGTGTGTAAGTCCGGCTTACACCCGTTGTATGTGAACGTAAGGATCTATCACACCCGATCATCACGCGTGGTGCTTGAAGCGACGAACTTTAGCAGCGGTGCACGATTAGGGAGAACACTTTCTTGAAATTGTTATGAGGGATCATCTTATTTACTACCGTCGTTCTAAGTAAACAAGATGCATAATCATAATAAACATCACATGCAATTATATAGTAGTGACATGATATGGCCAATATCATATAGCTCCTTTGATCTCCATCTTTGGGGCTCCATGATCATCTTGTCACCGGCATGACACCATGATCTCCATCATCGTGTCTTCATGAAGTTGTCACGCCAACGACTACTTCTACTTCTATGGCTAATGCGTTTAGCAATAAAGTAAAGTAATTTACATGGCGTTCTTCAATGACACGCAGGTCATACAAAAATAAAGAAAACTCCTATGGCTCCGCGGTTGTCATACTCATCGGCATGCAAGTCGTGATTCCTATTACAAGAACATGATCTCATACATCACATATATCATTCATCATTCATCACAACTTTGGCCATATCATATCACAAAACACTTGCTGCAAAAACAAGTTAGGCGTCCTCTAATTGTTGTTGCAAGTTTTACGTGGCTGCAATAGGGTTCTAGCAAGAACGTTTTCTTACCTACGTGAAAGCCACAACGTGATTTGTCAACTTCTATTTACCCTTCATAAGGACCCTTTTCATCGAATTCGCTCCAACTAAAGTGGGAGAGACGGACACCGCTTAGCCACCTTATGCAACTAGTGCATGTCGGTCGGTGGAACCCGGTCTCACGTAAGCGTACGTGTAAGGTCGGTCCGGGACGCTTCATCCCACAATACCGCTGAAGCAAGATAAGACTAGTAGCGGCAAGAAAGTTGACAACATCTACGCCCACAACAAATTGTGTTCTACTCGTGCAATAGAGAACTACGCATAGACCTAGCTCATGATGCCACTTTGTTGGGGAACGTTGCAGAAAATTAAAATTTTCCTACGGTTTCACCAAGATCCATCGATGAGTTCATCTAGCAACGAGTCAAGGGAGAGTGATTGCATCTACATACCACTTGTAGATCGGCGTGCGGAAGCGTTCAATAGAACGGGGATGATGGAGTCGTACTTTCGCCGTGATTCAGATCACCGATGACCTAGTGCCGAGCGGACGGCACCTCCGCGTTCAACACACGTCTGCGAGCGGATGACGTTTCCTCCTTCTTGATCCAAAGCAAGGGGAAGGAGAGGTTGATGATGATCCAGCAGCACGACGGCGTGGTGGTGGATGCAGCAGAACTCCCAGGCTTCGCTAAGCGACTCACTGGGAGGAGGAGGAGGTGTAGCAGGAAGGGAGGCGCCAAGGGCTTGTAGGTGTGTCTTCCCTCCCTCCCCTCCCTTTATATAGGTGCAAGAGAGGGGAGGCGCCTTGCCCCTTCCTCCAAGGAAGGGTGCGGCCAAGAGGGAGGAGTCCATCCTCCCCAAGGCACCTGGAGGTGCCTTCCCCTTGGACTCTTCCCTCCCAAGTCTCCTTGGCGCATGGGCCTCTTGGGGCTGGTGCCCTTGGCCCATATGGGCCAAGGCGCACTTACAGCCCATGTGGCCCCCCGGCAGAGTGGACCCCCGGTGGAGCCGGACCCCTTTCGCACTCCGGTACAATACCGATAAAGTGCGAAACTTTTCCTATGACCAAAATAAGACTTCCTATATATAAATCTTTACCTCCGGACCATTCCGAACTCCTCGTGACGTCCGGATCTCATCCGGGACTCCAAACAACATTCGATTGTGCTGCATACTCATATTCATACAACCCTAAGCGTCACCGAACCGTAAGTGTGTAGACCCTACGGGTTCGGAGACATGCGAGACATGACCGAGACGTTCTCCGGTCAATAACCAACAGCGGGATCTGGATACCCATGTTGGCTCCCACATGTTCCACGATGATCTCATCGGATGAACCACAATGTCAAGGACTCAATCGATCCCGTATACAATTCCTTTTGTCTAGCGGCAATGTACTTGCCCGAGATTCGATCGTCGGTATCCCGATACCTTTGTTCAATCTCGTTACGGCAAGTCTCTTTACTCGTTCAGTAACACATCATCCCGTGATCAACCCCTTGGTCACATTGTGCACATTATGATGATGTCCTACCGAGTGGGCCCAGAGATACCTCTCCGTTTACACGGAGTGACAAATCCCGATCTCGATTCGTGCCAACCCAATAGCAGACACTTTCGGAGATACCTGTAATGCACCTTTATAGCCACCCGATTCGTTGTGACGTTTGGTACACCCAAAGCATTCCTACGGTATCCGGGAGTTGCACAATCTCATGGTCTAAGGAAAAGATACTTGACATTAGAAAAGCTTTAGCATACGAACTACACGATCTTTGTGCTAGGCTTAGGATTGTCTTGTCCATCACATCATTACGCCAATGATGTGATCCCAAGCTATCAATGACATCCAATGTCCATGGTCAGAAACCATGACCATCTATTGATGAACGAGGTAGTTAACTAGAGGCTTACTAGGGACATGGTGTTGTCTATGTACCCACACATGTATCTGAGTTTCCTATCAATACAATTATAGCATGGATACTAAACGATTATCATGAACAAGGAAATATAATAATAACTAATTTATTATTGCCTCTAGGGCATATTTCCAACAAGTACACGGTAGGTCGCCACTGCTCTGGTCCTAGGAAGGCCACCGCTCCTCCACTCAGTCGACGCCAAGCTTGGTGGGATAAAAATCGGTGGCCGATTAGCCGCTTGATGGCGACGTGGAGGCGGAAATCTTCATAACCTTGTGCTCCGAAGGAGGAGGTTATTGAGGCGGATAAGGAGGAGGCAAAGGCAATGGCCTCGCTTTCTCGGAGTTCATGGTGGACATGGTGGTCGGGGCCCAGTGATCGTTTAGATTAGGTTTACTGAGGTTTTAGTACGGTTTATGCGAAATATGTAATGAATTTCATCCAGTTTATAGGAAAAGTTCTCGAAATGTAATGAATTTCATCCAGTCAATTTGAAATTTGCTTTGTTTGCAATAATTTCGTCCGGTTAGTTCATATAGTTGTCGAAAGGTATGCGGGCAGCATCGGATGGCATCCATTAGTGTCCTCGGACAGATGCCGGTGTAAATTTGTGGGCCAGCGCTGGAGATGCCCTAACTATCATGCTATAATCTCTAACAATCCTCCATTATTTGGCAGGGAACAGTTATCCCTCGACCAAAATCAGATCTGCGGTGTTTCGCACTCCTCCCGCGTAAGAGTGTAAACTCTTGCTTACATAAAAATGGAGCAAGTGGGCGGCCTTTGTACGTCATATCACTTTCGAACTAGCCCGCCTAACGAGCGGGAAAGCACCGCCCTCGTCATTTTGTTCTGGATTTCTATCGCTCGATCGCGAAAATGTTACGCCGCAAGTTCTAAAGGAAAAGGCGGCACACTTACGACCAAGACGCTGCCGCAACTAACCCGACCCGGCCAGACGCCGCTCACCAAAGGGGACACGCGTTGTCTTGCA
Source organism: Aegilops bicornis (assembly GCA_021605145.1). Taxonomy (NCBI): domain Eukaryota; kingdom Viridiplantae; phylum Streptophyta; class Magnoliopsida; order Poales; family Poaceae; genus Aegilops; species Aegilops bicornis. The sequence goes on along the minus strand of CM038672.1, from coordinate 592,797,395 downwards.
ATTTCACTGACATGTGGGACCATAATTGAATAAACCGTCGATAGCCGAAATCTAATCGCTCGGCGGGCGTCGGCTGAGAAGAGAGAAACGGGGGAGGGAGAAGAGATCGCCCGCCCGCCGCGCATGGACTCCAAGAAATATACGGTGATAATGTGAGGTGGGCCATCTTTGGAGTCAGGACGCTTTGGAGCCCGCTCTCACCGCCTCGCCCCTCAAGACGCCAGCTGCCCGCTACATGCATAGCAAGTAGTCCCCGCTTATGTGGAGGAGAGAGAGGCATTGACAAGGTCAAGGAATGTGATGGAGACAATAGCTTTCATCAAAATAAACAATGAATACTCGTTGTTCGTCCTCTATATCGGAAAGAATACTTTCATTCGCCGACATGTGGGACGTCGACCATCCTCGTCCACCTGCCATGCACAAAATTATCCTGGTCTACCCGGTCGTATCGCAGGCCCAACCTTTCCCATCGTAACTTGTTAGGACGAAGGAACCATCATGACTTTGTTGAATGCCGCTTCTTCAAGAAAACTTCTGTACATAATACTGCTACCACACGCCAAGACCGGATTTACACTGTACCACGCCATATCACCGAAACCCACTAGGCCAAACTAGCCCGCCTAGGTCATCTATTTTGGAACGGAGGGAGTACGTCCTGCACTTTGCTATGATTTTGTGTTGCACGTTCTCTGTACTTTTGCTATGATTTTCCTACCCTATGAACCAAATGAGGCCTGAATGTATGTCGACTATTGTGCGATGGATCGCTAAGCCTACAATTTTAGGAGCTAGGGCTATTGGTCGATCGACGAGGGATAAGTATAAGCGTACCACGAGCTCATCAGCCCCAACGCTTTCTCTTCAAAGGTGAGTGTTTTGCAAGTACTATAGTTCGCAGTAGCTAGCCTACTAACACCAAGAATCATCAAACAAGCCTGGCGATATGATAAACAGTTCAAAATTACATCTAAGCATGCCATATATTACATCAAAAGCTGGTGAGGATACATACATTTCCATAACTCGGAGAGGGTTCGCATGATTCATCACATGATTCACTATCAAACAAAAGTAGCAAGATCTGCCCACACAAGGCGGTGCACTAGCCCTAAGATGGTTTGATAACACGCATCGTTACGGCAATTAAACATTGTGGCAATGCAAACTACCACGAAGGATTAGTGCGACCAACTATTTCTTGTCATCGATCTTCCGGGCAATGACCACAAAGACGGACAGCGGCATGGGAATCGATTTACGGGCGATGTCCACAGATCGACGCGACATCAGAATCGATCTCTGGGGCGATGTCCACATGATGGACAACGGCATCGGAATCGATCTCCGGGGCGATGCCAACAGGACGGGCCACGACATCAGAATCATCAAGGACAACCACCGGCACCTGCACAACCCTAACATATTAGCAAGCACATTGCAAATAATCAAAAAGCAAGCACATTGCAAATAATCAAAAAGCAAGCACATTGCAAATAATCAAAACCACAACTATGGTAATAAGCCATTATTTTTACCTTGTGCAGCTCACCAGGATCTCATCCTCCGGGGCCATCTCCTCGTCCTCGATGGGGGCCGAATACTACTGCTCAACGGCGACTATCTCCTCAAACTCGGTCTTGAGCCTCACATAGGTGGCAATCAGAGTTCCTCGGGTAGGCACGGTGGGGCCCTTGCTGTTCTTCCAACTTTCTTTGAGGAGTTCGTCCGCCAACGTCCTCAACTCTTTGGCCAGTGCTTGTTTCTTGGAGTTCTTTGTCTCCATGGGTTGGCCCGCCAACATGGTCAACTCGTTGGTCGGTGCTCGCTTCGGAGATCGCTGTCTCTAGTGGGTTGTCCGCCGCAACTCTTTGCCTAGTGCTCCGTGATCCATCAATGAACCGACAAACAAAAAGCAATCGAAAGGAAACCACAATCGCAATGAAAGCGGAAAAGAATAGGATGTGAGAATCGGTTGGTGCTTCGCAAAAAGAAGATTATTGGAATGAAAATATAGCAGCATAAGCGATTCGCCCACCTTTCCTTCGGCCGGTAGAGAAGAAAAATGGCGAAGTGAGTAGCCTGGAGTGAGGTTTTCTTCAAGAAAGGGAAGAAAGGGCTTGAGCAGCGTTCCAATGAAATGATGGTTGCTTCGCCCAGTCCAACTTGGAGGCCACCTTACCGCTATTTGGTAAAGGTGTGGGTATTGTGATATGATGGGTCATGACGGCCACACCGGGGTGACGGTGAGTCTCGGCTGTAGCACCTCGGCTGTGATTTGGTGGATGGCACGGGCCGGGATGCTTTGAAATGTCCCGCATGTAGATATAGCGGCTAGTCATATAGGAGTGCTCAATATTGTGCACCTTGACCAAGGCGGAGAGGAAAACGAGAGAACTATGTAATTAATGCATGAGTTTAATTAGGGTAGTTTTGTAAAGTATGAGATATGATACATTCCTCCAATCGCAAAAATGCCTTGGTTCATGAGATTTGAGATTTGAGCCCTATAAACCGGAAGGGAGGGGGAAGTCCGCAGACGGTGTAGTCTAGTCACTTGTTGAAATCTCTAGAAAGGCAAATACTCCTTTCCGGTTTACGTGTCTATACTACTCCCTCCGTCTAGGTGTGTAAGTCATCTTCTGAAAACCAAATAGTCCCAAAACACTTAGTAGCGGTGCATTAATTTCTACCTTGTTTCTTGTTTCTTGACATACATATCAACCAATAAGAGATGAGAGGTGTGCATGCTTTTAATGACTTGCAATGGCTAGTTCATTGCATGGAATGCTATTAATTAGCAAATAAACATTGGTGACCCTGGAGGAAGCGGTGCTAAGCGCGTGGACCTATGCAGAATGAGTATCAACCAATGGATAATGGAGTTTAATTGTTAAACAATAGCAATTTTGTCTCATGCAAGAGCACGGCTAGTACTCCAAGGAACTGCACCACGCGAGCGCTCAGAATCGCCACTTTCGGTTTGCGCTTGGCTCTTCGCCTCTTCAAGAAGACAAACAATGATGTTACTCCTACTTCTACGAAGATCGAATCCACCTTTGCATGTCCGTCCACCTCATGCGGGAGAGATAGCGATGTAGCGAAAGCTTCTACTACTGCTCACGCCTTTGCGACTATGAAAGGTGGGCCCAACAGGTGGTTGGCCCACCTATCATGCAGCCAAAGGCAGGTGCAGTTAAGGCACCGGAGCTCGTCCGCGAGGGAGAGGGCGTCGTAGTAATCAAGGGGCTGTTTGGTTCTAGGCCTAGGAGTGCCACACTTTGCCATACAATGTTTACCAAACTTGCCTAAGGTTAGTTCTTTAAAATGAGAGCCACAAGTTGGCAAGCCTAAGGGAATCTTGCCACACTTTTTGTGTGTATGTGATGTGGGACCATAGTGTGGCTTGCCTAAGATGTGGCTTGAACCAAACACACACCTAAGTTGGTCAAACTTGCCTAACCTTAGGTGTGGCAAGCTTTGGCAAACTTAGTTTCAAACCAAACAGCCCCCAAATTTCTCGGTCTTGTACGAGTTGACGCGACACATCAAAGCACTGCACTCGATAAAAGTCTTTTTACACATTTCAAATGGGCTACTTCGTATGTAGGAGTAGACATATTCTGCTTCGTATGTAGTCACTTGGTGCAATCTCTAAAAAGACTTATATTTGGAAACAGAGGGAGTACAACACATGCATGCATGCCGTGACTTTCCTTTTGATACCTCCATGTGTTGATTTGATGCACCTTGCCAAATTTTGACTATAAATTTAACTAACCAAATTTTCATGCATGTCACAAAAAATTACGGGGCTGTTTGGATTGTGACTATGTTTGTCTTATGTTGCCACATTATTTTTCCCACACTTGCCACACTTGCCTAACCTTGAGTTGCTCAAATTGTGAGACACAGTTTGGCTTGCCTAAGGGAATCTTGCCACAATTTTTGTGTCTATGACATGTGGGGTTCCTTTGCTAATAAAAAAATTCTTGTCTTAGGTGTGGCTAATAAAAAGACTTATATTTAGGAGCGGAGGAGTAGAAAATATAAATAATAATGCATGTTGGGGCAACCCACGTTTCCGCTAATTTTAGCCGTGGGCTTGTTCACAATTTTTACGAGGGGTGGTTGTTCATTTAATGGAGGGACTTGTAGTACCAGACTTGAACGATACAAAGTGCGACCTGGCACACCGTAACACCACTTGGAACAAGCGGGTAGCTATCTCAAAAAATAATCAACAACTAAAAAAACCGCGACCTGACATGACTACTATGTTGCTAACTTTACCCATTAAGATAATGAGGGTGCTTCTATTTGTTAGTGTATGTTTCATCAACTAGTACCACTATTACATTAACCTCACTCTCTCAATATATGTGCCAATGAGGATGCTCGATTTTGGTGGGCTGCACAAAAACTTTGGGTGCTTCATTGCCTCGGCGACTTCCGTCCTTTCACTCGAGTCACTAATCTCCGCTTGCTTTCTTCCTTCTTTGTCGATCGCTTAGCTTATCTCGGCTTCGGTCAAAGGAAATAGTAATTGATATGCTACCTCACACGGGTTGGTCTTGGTCTTTATCCACGATTATTGTGCCTGTCATATGTATTAGTAATTTGGTATTGTGCTACTGTTTGCCGATTTCATAAAGGAGTAATTTGGAGCTGAACTCGCAGCAAATCATTACATCGGGTGATTTCGGTAGAACTGCACAAAATGATCGGATGGACAAGTACTTATCTTGCTGCTATGTACTCCAAAGTTCACTCGAGACAACGGATCGACTATGGGCAGAACTCACGACATTAGACACATCATGCGTCAAAGCGAGAATGGCTTGAGAGCTTTTGATAGATTTGCGGTGGTTGATAAACCGATGCGGCTGTCCCTATGAACTATGACAATCAAACAGGTGATTGCCAAGGCTAAGAGTTCAAAGGACAACATGAAATCCACAAAGCACATAAGAAGAAGATTGAAATCATCGGAAAATCAAGAAACTCAAGTAATAGCGTTGGATTATATCCAGACGGCTAAGAATCTAGCAGACCCTTTTACGAAAGGGCTATCACAGACGATGTTGACAAGAAGTGCCTATATTCATTCGAGTATCAACCGGCGTCAACCAATTGTCAAACTCCAAGTATTAGGAGAGTGAGCATAAAAGTATTGCTTGGTGCATAGCCCGGAAAAAGCATGATCTAGTCTTTGGTCCCAACTTGTGCCTTTTGGTTATTGACACATATGGTAGTGAACTATATGGCATGGAGTCTAAAGATTCGAGACAAGTTGGTTGTGGCGATATATTCATCGGCACTTAATCGGCCTCGCACACCAAGGATGCTCCATTTCGGTTGAACTGCACAAAAAATTTGGGTGGTTCATTTTCTCAACCGCCTCCTTTCTCATCCGCAATGTAGAATTTTGGCGAGATCTGAGGACCAAGATGAGCGATAAACTAGTTGGATGAAAGTAGTGGCCAACTTGCTCAAACCTCCTCGACGAGGCCACTATTTGAGGATAAACCTACAAGCAAAGTTCAAATTATGCATCTTTGCCTCTTATGTACTCAAAAGTTTACTCGTACAAGAACTAATTTTAGCAAGAAGTACCTCCGATTGAACACCATTTACGGTCTGTACCCTAGGTGATTAAAGTTCGTCCATGGATCATATTGGCTGTGATCTCAATCATTTGGATGCATAAACATAATGAGCATGTGTATATCTGAATCTTTTTGTGAATTATGTATGAATATTGTTGTGTGATCTATCAATCATTTTGATGCATAGATATGCTGAGCTTGTGTATATATGAATCTTTTGAGTTGTTGATAGTGAATGTTGGCTATGAATATGAACGTGTCCTGTGAACCTGAGTTTGATATGAATGTTTACCTTCTCTGTTGTATTTGTGTGTGAACTTGTTAGCATGCCTACTTGTCGGGTATAAAACGCTTGAGTCTCTTATAAAAGTAATGTTGTGTCCAATTTATGTTTTCCTTCTAACCACATTATATATATTTATATTATTACTATTATCGTATATTTTATAGAGACTTATATATACATTATAAAAAACATCCCGCGTGTTATTAACTTATAAAAGTAAATGTTTAATGTAAAATCCTGGTTGTTTTTTGACTCACGGGCAAGGAAAATCCTGGTGATTGCGTTACAAAAGCTTGCGAAGATTTTAAGGACCAATTTAATTATAACGCTCATTTTATTTTGAGCAATAACTCGCTAATTTCTTAATTATATATATAAAAATGTGCCTCTCCGGTTTATTCTTTGATATTAATTGCTCCTTCTAACATAACATTATATATATAAAGCCCACCTAATACGTGTATTTCAAGGAAGTGCAAATGGGCTGGAATTTCTTAGAAAATATAAATGGGCACGATTGACGTGAAATTATTTGTTCACCCAGCCTAGCAAATGGACTGTACATTCTAGAAAACATGGGTTAAATATATGCCACATTTTTGCGGTGACATGTGGGCCAATAGGTCGAAGCCTCTGAGGCGTTGTCAACTTGGTCAACAAATGATTGTGTCATCCACGACCATTGGATTTATATCCAACGGCCGACATGCGCCTTCAATCTCTCGTCTTCTTCCTCCGGCGTCCTTGGGACACGCTTTGGTCCGGCCTCCGTGACTTCAGCGGCTCTGCTTAGCGCATCATTGGCTATGACGCTACCCCACCGCCGGCCGGGCTATCCCTCCACCCCTCGACACCTCCTGTTATTCTCCACAGACTACATTACGCCTTGTTGAGAACCGGTTATAACCCTTCTCCTCCTCTCAATCTGCGACTCCTTTGCCGCGTTTTCCCATCTCCGAGTCGTTCCCGTCAGGCCTCGCCGTCGTCGGCGCCTCGGCGTATTCGTGCGGCGTGGTCAACAAATGAGTCATCGGAAGAGGATCAGACGTGGAGAGCTCTGACGGCTGGGACCCACGAGGTCCATGGTCGCGCGCAAGGAAAGTTCCTCCTTATTAAGCTGAAAAAATGTTTCCTCCACGGCTGGGACCCACGGCTATATCTTCGCATACGGAAGGAAGTGCCTCCTTGTTTTCTGAAAAAATTATTCATCCGTTGACATTTGGGACCCGTCGGTTGGTGGTGACTTGTGGGCTGCTAAGAGGGCGTGTACGCATGCGGCTTTGTCAACTTAATCAATAAATGATTCAAAGAATTTGGACCGTTGGATGTTAATCCATGACCGGTACTCCTTCTTCAACCTCTGTTCTTGCTCCTGTCTCCCGTGCACCGCTTGTCTTTACGCACCTTTTGAACGATGAAGTTTCCCACTCCTCTCCATCTGCGACTCCTTTGCCCGTCTTCCCCATCTCGGGTCGTTCCGGTCTGGGTGCGCTCGACGCGGTGTGGTCAACGTGGTCGACAGCAACCGAGTCATCGGAAGATGATCTACGTGAGAGGTCGACAGTGGGGGACGACCACGCCCATGGGCGCATGCATGCAGCGGAACGCAGCGAGGTCAACGTGGTCAAGGAACGACTTCCATCTAAGTATATCGTACATGGAGAGTCTCGAAACTGGGTCCATGGCCGCAGCAAGTAAGTGCCTCCTTATTACGCGGAAAATAATGATTCCTCCAACTCACCGGCGAGGACCCTTTGGATGGGCCACCGTATTTCTTGAAAAAACGTTTGCCCCACGAATGCTGGGATCCACCGACGGGCCACCATATTTCGCGAAAAGCGTCCCCCATTGTCATTCCGGACCCACCGGAAGTGCCTCGTTATTACGCACAAAAAATGAATACTCCCACAGTAGCTGGGACCCACCTTGGTGGGAGGCTGACTTGTGGGCCTACTAAGTTGACGGGGACGAAGGGCTTTGTCAACTTAGTCAATATGAACGATTCTAGCTCCAGTGACCGTATGATGTCCATCCAACGGCCGTAGTGCTTCTTCAACCTCTGGTCTTCTTGCTCCAGCCGCCCAAACCAGCGCAGGTCGTGCCTCATGCTCCTGCCTCCCGTGGCCGGGTCAGGCCATGGAGGCCTCACCGCCCCTACTATTCCCACCGGCTGGCCAGGCCTGCGGACGGCAGCCTCACAACACAGCCGAACCAATGAACCCTCGTACTCCTCTCATGCGAACTTCCGCTGCGTCTTCCCGACTCGCGTCGTCCCCTTCCTAGGCCTCGTCGTCCACCACCACCGTGGTGCTCTCCATGGCGTGGTCAACATGGTCAAGGAACGACTTCCATCGGAAGAGTATCAGACGTGGAGAGGCCGACGGTGGGTCCACGGCTACAACACAGTTTTTTGTTGTTATTTGCCAAGTAAGTCGCTTTGTCGGGCCTGTTGGGCTGCAAATCTTTCAAGACGAGGAGAGCTTTCATTGTTGGCGAGAAAATGGCCCATCGGTAATGAGAAATGGGCTGTACATTTTTAAAACACATCAAACCGCAATTAGTTTCAAATATCTTTTTTTTTCATTTGAGATTTTAAATTACATTAATTTTTTATGCGTGGAGAATTTGTTGGATTTTAAATTGATATACATTTATTTTTAAAATCAGTTTGAATGTGAGTCGAAATTTCGGGATTAAAAACAGTTCGGACCGCTTTTGAAATATGCAAAATTTCGTATAATTTTTAACCGTAGCCCACAGTGATGGGCTGTAATGCTAACAAAAAGAATATGAGCTCCAAAAAACCTTAAGAATTAGCAAATGGGCTGTAAATTATTAGAAATAATGGCAGATGGGATGTATGTCGCTTTCCATAGATTTGAGGCTTTCCTAAAAAAAGGTTGGCCTTTAGCGGTGACTATTGGATGGCCATCCAACGACCGCCGTGCTTCTTCAATCTCTGCTCTTCACCGCTCCACCGCTCAAACAAGCGCCCATTTGGACTGCCTCCCTCCTCCCCATGGCCATTGTCTTGCCTTGAGCCTCACCGCCCCATCAGTACTCCCATGTTGGCCTAGCCATCCCTCTACTCACCCACACTGCTGTTATTCTCCGTGACGCGGGCAGACTAACTAGTAAACCCTCGTTCGGTCGTACTCCCCTCCGTGTGGGAAACAACCGCTTGAGTCTTCCACGCCTCCGTGTCGTTCCTTCCTAGGCCTCGTCGTCATCCACCGCCACAGGTGCCTCGGCGCAACCTGGTCAACGTGGTCGGCAATGAGCATGCATCTGAAGTGGATCAGACGTGGAGAGGCCGACAGCTGGGTCCACGGCCGCACGCAAGGAAATGCCTCCTTATTACGCCAAAAATAATGATTCCTCCACGACATCGAGGGACCCACCGAAAGGGCCTCTGTATATCGCGAAAAAACTTTACGCCACGACCGGCTCGGACCCACCAGCTATATCTTCGCATACGCGCAAGGAAGTGCCTCCTTATTACGCACAAAAAAATGAATACTCTACCGTTAGCTTGGGACCCGGTATAGTGGCGAGCTGACTTGTGGGCCTACTAAGTTGACGGGACGGAGGGCTTTGTCAACTTAGTCAATATGCACGATTCTAGCTCCAAAGGATCAGACGATGTCCATCCAACGGCCGTAGTGCTTCTTCAACCTCTGGTCTTCTTGCTCCAGCCGCCCAAACCAAAGTGCCGGTCGTGCCTCATGCTCCTGCCTCCCGTGGCCGGGCTGCGATGCGGCGGAGGCCTCACCGCCCCTACTACTCCCACCGTTGGCCGTGCGGTCCCTCTACTCACCCACACCCCTGTTATTCTCAAGGGCGGCAGCTTCACACCGCACCGAATGAGTGAACCCTCATACTCCTCTGGCGTGGGCATCCCGCTGCCGCGTCTTCCGGGCTCGCGCCGTCCCTTCCTAGGCCTCGCCGTCGTCCACCGCCCTGGTGCTCTCGGCGTGGTGTGGTCAGCGTGGTCAAGGAACGACTTCCATCGGACATGGATCAGACGTGGAGAGGTCGACAATTGGGTCCACGGCCGCAAAGGAAGTGCCTCCTTATTACGCATAAAATAATTATTCCTCCACCGACAGGGGGACCCGCCGGACGGGCCACCATATTTCGTGAAAAAAATGTTTCCCCCCTGACTGCTGGGACCCACCAGCTACACCTTTGCACGCAAGGAAGTGCGTCCGGGCAAAAAAAAAACAAAATGATTCGCACCCCTGACTGCTGGGACCCACCAGCTACATCTTCACACGCAAGGAAGTGCGTCCGAAAAACGATTAAGCCCACATCTTTGGGACCCACCAGCTACATCTTCGCACGCAAGGAAGTGCACGGCGGTGGGGACCCACACGGTCGAAGGCGTCACGCAGCATTGTCATTCGTCGCGAACGTGTATGCGTATATATATCGGTGGATGTAGAAACGCGCCGTGTCGTAGTAGAGGCGCCGCGTAGCATGTACACGCACGCATACGTACAGCGGCGAGGGTGCAAGAAAGAAAATACGGCCACGTACATACATACGGGCAGGGTCTCAAACGCCTACTCGGCGCGTCACATTACATGGCTGGGTCGGAACGGAGAAACAGCGTCGTCTGCCGTGTTCATGGGGAGGCAGCGGAATGCGTCGTGTTCATGGGGAGGCAACGGAATGCGTCGTGTTCATCGAGTCAACGAACGCGGGAGCCAACCGGGCTGGGTCGGAACGGAATGCGTGCTCGTGTTCGCCAGGGGAGGGCTTGGACGGAACAGGCGATGGAAATGAGGCTGGCGTCTGCGACAACGAAGAAACGGCCTTGTGTTCGACCTGCCACGTTAAAACAGGATCCTGTTCATCGGGAGGGTGCGGCGCATGCCGCAAAACGGAGGAAGCAGACCTCCTACGGTCCGAAACGGGGGTCTGTTGATCGGGAGGGTGTGGCGTACCGCCAAAGCAGGAAAGCGGACCTCCCTACGGTCGAAACGGGGGTCTGTTGATCGGGAGGGTGTGGCGTGCCGCAAAAGCGGACAAAACGGACATGTGTTGGGCGCTACGGTCAAAACGGGGTCCTGTTCATCGGGAGAGGTGTGGCGTGCATCGCAAAAGCAGGACTCCACGGGATACTGTATTCATCTCCACCGTCGACCTCCTCCAGCCTCCACGGGCTCACCGCCGACCTCCTCCAGCCTCCACGGGCTCCTGTTCATCCAGCCTCCACCGCGCACTCCACCAGCCATCGCTCAACCACCCCTCCATGGGCACCCCTCCACCGTCTCTGTTCATCCAGCCCTCCACACCACGGGGTCTGTTCAACCACCCCTCCACGGCCACCCCTCCACCGTCTACTGTTCATCTAGCCCTCCACACCACGGGGTCCTGTTCATCCAGAGGCAACGCCACCGCTCACTGTTCATCCAAACCCTGTCACATCCTAGCTAGTCCATGCATTAGAGTGTTGCATCATGTTTACTTTCCATCAGAAAGTTGAAATGGGGAAGACAGAACCCCCAGTACCCCTCTGAATTCCCCTAGGGTTTACTAAAAATATTTTCAATGAACACAGAAATGCCCTTCTAAAATGTTCATGCCTTTTGCCTTGGTCCTAAAACCACTTTGTCGAGGTGATGCACAAATTTCTAGGTCACTCTAAGGTCCTTTGGATTAAATCTTTAGCTATTTGAATTTGGGCATTTAAATTATATAAAATATTTCAAATGCTCAAATAATCCCAAACTAAAATGTTCCATGTCGGAAATATTCCAACTAAGGACCGTGGAGTTTGGTGAATTTTGGAGTTGCCTAGGTATTTTTAGAAAAGCCCAACACTTACGTAAAAATAGAAAAACAGAAATTGAAAAAGGGAGAAGGACTTACCCGGCCGCAGCCATCAGACAGCCCAGTGGCCGCCCAAAGATCGTGGCCGCCCACGCCACCACCGCTTTCATTGCCGCCATTGAGCATAGAGGTGACGCCTTGAAGCGCGAAGCTTCGCCACGGCGTCACCGCTTGCCGCCTGGCCACCGAGCACTGGGTGAGCTCCACGTCGCCGCCCGACCCGTGGACACCTCATTCGCCTCTGCCTCTCTCCTCCCTCTCCGCACCATGGCCGATGCACCGGCCGCCGACAACCGCCAGTAGTCGCGTCCTCCGCCGTCCCCGTGCTGCACCACTGTGTCCATCCGCTTCGCCGTTGCCGATTACATCGAGCAGGCCGAGCCCGAGGACTCGTGACGCTCGCAACCCTCCGCCGACCTCGTCTTCACCGAGCACCGCCAGATCCCTTCGACGCCGCCATCGCATCAGCTTCGTCTCCGACCGCGCCAACCATTTCTCCGAGACCACCGTGAGCTCAGCAACCTCCCCATCCTCTCCGTTTGCTTTCTCGCACCGTAGCAACCGCGACGAAGCTCACTCCAAGACGCCGGGCCGCTGAGCTCGTCGCCGACGGTTCTCCGGCCAACCATCGCCACGCCATCGTGTCCAACACACTCACCGCACTCCCGAAGCACAACGCACCACTTCCGTGCCTCGCCCGTTCCTCAAGCCTCGGGTTCATCTTCACCCGACTCCGCGATCGCTTAGCTCTGTCGCCGGCGACGCTTCCGCCACCCCGAGCCCAACCACCACCACCAAACGCCGTGGCTTGTCCCCGGCCACTGCGTAGATGTTCTCCGCCCGTCCATTTGGTCGCTGAATGCACAAACCCACTCGCGCGCCGTTCGCTCGCTGGCGGCTAAACGCCGATGGGTTGACCTTGACTTTGACCGAGGTGGGCCGGGTTGACTCCCGAGTCTATGACATTGGGGCCCCCTCCGCTAATTATCCAGATTAGTTTTAACTAATTAAACTAGTTTAATTAACTCATCGACATGCGGGGTACCATTGGTCAGGTTGACTCGACGACCCGTTGACCCCAGCGTCACCTCGACGCATCGGCCGACGCAATAATAACTAATTTCTGGATTTATTTTTATATAGGAAATTCTAAATTGTTGCAAACTTCAAAAATTCATAGAAATTAATCTGTAACTCCAAATGCAAAGATTTATATATGAATTTTGATCAGAAAAATTCAATCTATCCATTGGTAATGGTTTCATGCATGTCAGAACAAGTTAACCTTGCTGTTTAATCAAAATAAGATAATGCACCTTTATGGCTATGTTTAATGAGCTAACATTTGAATCTTTGGTTCAAATGAGTTCATTCCTCTCTCTCGTTTCTAGCTTGCATTAGGCCAACACACATTCATGTTGCCATGTCATTGCATGCATCATATTGTTGCATATTGTCATGTGTTGTTTATGTTCGGTGTGTCGCTTCGTGATAGGTTACGCCTCCGAGGATAACCCGAATATCCGTCTGAAGGGCAGTATCCTACTACCACTACATCGGGCAAGCAACCCATTGATCATTCGATACAAACCCATGTTCTCGCTTACGCTCTTGTTTCTCGCATTAAGACAACGCGAATCAAACTATTGAGTGTTGCGGTAGTTGAACCCACTTCCTTTGCATGACTGTCATTGCCACGGTAATTCAGATGAATCCCACTAGTATGTGTAGGAGTTGGTTGAGCCATGTTTGTGATTCCTACCATGCTATGCTTGCTATGCTTAGAGTTGTGTCAGGTCTGGCTCATCGGGAAGATGAACTGGAGTGAAAGGTGGTGTCGGGTTCGAGAGTGAAAGTGTTGAACACGACTTGGTAAAGGTATCGATGAGAGGCCATGTAGGAGTACATGGTGGGTTGTTTCATTGGAACCGTCCCTAAGAACGAGATCTGTGTGTGTGATTTAAGACTCGGCTACTACCACGCATTGGGATCCTTAATTGACCCTCTCGACTTATTAACCACTCTTGTCCTCCGTCTGGAATTGCAAGTAGTTTACGGTGTTTGTAGCATCTTGGGGCAGCATACGTCAGCCGCTGACCTTAGGGGTGGGCTGTGTTATGCGGTAGGCACGTGGCACGGTGTACCGGGTCGCCTGCTTGGTGTCTCGGGAACCCTGCTCACATCGTTCGGCCGTTAGTGGAAACCTCGGCCAGACTCCCTGCGGATGGAACCCCAATAGGCGATAAAACTGGACTAGGGACTCGTGTGTTTAGTCAGGTCGTGGCCGACACCCTCGCTGGGCTTCCGCTTGAAGGTTGCCGAGTACATGTCGTGTAGCAGCAATAAGTGGTGAGAGCGTGTGTGAAGAAGTACACCCCTGCATGGTATAGAACTATTCGAATAGCCGCGTCCGCGGTAAAGGACTACTTGGTCACCTATACAGGTTCATAGACAAGTAAATGGATACTACTAAAAGCCTCAAGATAAGTGTGAGTATCAAGGATGGCCCTCTCGCAGTTGACGAGAGAGGATCCACGGTGGAGTATTGTGATGGTGATTAGTGGACTCGTGCAGCGATAAATGCTTTTCAAGTGGTGTCACGTGGGATAGCTTAGCCAAGAGTCAAAGCGGGCTTGTTGCAATAACTCCACTACCTTCTTGACAATGTGCATGTATAATAGGATTACATTTGTAAGACTTGCTTTGAGTACCCGTACTCATGTTTGCTTAATTAATGTTTTGGGCGACAACACCAACCCCTCCGATGGGTTCTACGTAGACCTCGGCGTTGTGAGTGACTAGCCACCTGTGGTGATCCAAGGCTTGTGAAGGGCCACTGTAGATAGAAAGGCTTCATCAAGCTTTCTTTCTTTTTAGAGTCTGTACTCAGACTAGTTTGCTTCCGCATGTGCTTGTATGTTTGTATGACTTGAGTGTTGGGTCATGTGACCCTATCTGTATGGATATGTTATGTATGGCTCCTCGGAGCCTCTTAAATAAAGTACTTTGAGTTGTAGAGTTTTGTTGTGATGCCATGTTGTATGTACTCATATCGGGCATATTGTGGGTATGATTGAAATGCTTGGTATGAGTGGGATTCGACAATCTAGTTGTTTATCCTTGGCAGCCTCTCATATGGGGAAATGTAGTCTAGTGCTTCCTAAGCGATAGTAGTCCGCTACAGCCCGGTTCACCGGAGTCCTGCTAGCCCAGCACTACTGCTTTGGACACTTGACTGGCCGACATGTGTTTCACCTCGTTCCTATATGCATCCTTCGGGAAATGTCACGCTGGTGATATTGAGTCTGCCTAGCCTGCTACTGACCGGGATACCGGAGTCCTAGCTAGCTGCTACAGCCCGAATTCATACGTCGATGACCGACATGCTCGATGTGATTCATGTATGCCTGTCTCCATGGGTTAGCGCCGCTTTGGGTTCACGACTAGCCATGTCGGCCCGGGTTCTCTTTCATATGGATGCTAGCGACATTGTCATATACGTGAGCCAAAATACGCAAACGGTCCCGGGCCATGGTAAGGCGACACCCGTGGGGATACCGTGCGTGAGGCCGCAAGGTGATATGAGGTGTTACCGGCTGGGTCCACGTGACTTGGAATCGGGGTCCTGACAAACCCCCCGCAACGCTCACTGTTCATCCAATCGATCGGCTCCATCGGGTTCAGTTAACAACCATCGATCGATCGCTTCGGGTTCGATAACGCGTAGCCCTCTGAAGGTAATCGCCGGGTTCGATTAGAGCCCAACACCTCGCTCGGGTTGATTAGAGCCAACGCCTACACACGCAGCAGCGTCACGTATGAGAGAAAGCAGCATCGCCGACCCCGACCTCCCACCGTGAATCGCAACTCCCGAATTTTCCTCCCCTCGCTTCTACCACGGTTTTTTCCGTCATGGGCGACTCCAAAGAATGTCATGCAGCTGCGTCTCCGGCCCGCCCAGGACGAAAAGCCCATTTTCTTTCATGATTTTTTGTGATAGAAGTAGGAGCCCACCACATCTATGATGATACCAGGTTTTGTCACAATTATCGTCATAGAAGTGTCATATGTATGACAGAAAAAAAATTCGTTCGGCCCAAAATGTCACGGATGTGTCTTTTTTTGGTAGTGATGGATATAGCACTATGGGTGGAATAAAGTATAATGACGGGGGTTATGTGAGAAGACAAAAAGGTAGAAAGTCTCACATTGACGCGACTAATCAATAGGCTATGGAGATGCCCATCAATTTATGTCAATGAGAGGAGTAGGGATTGCCATGCAACGGATGCACTAGAGCTATAAATATATGAAAGCTCAACAAAATAAACTAAGTGGGTGTGCATCCAAGTTGCTTCCTCACGAATACCTAGGGCATTTTGAGAAAGCCCATCATTGGAATATACAAGCCAAGTTGTATAATGAAAAATTTCCACTAGTATATGAAAGTGACAACATAGGAGACTCTCTATCATGAAGATCACGGTGCTACTTTGAAGCACAAGTGTGGAAAAGGATAGTAACATTGTCCCTTCTCTCTTTTTCTATCATTTTTTTCTTTTTTGGGCCTTATCTTTTTTTTCTTTGGCCTCTTCTCCTTCTCTCTTTTTTTTATTTAGTCCGGAATCTCATCCCGGCTTGTGGGGGAATCATAGTCTCCATCATCCTTTCCTCACATGGGACAATGCTCTAATAATGTTGATCATCACACTTTTATTTACTTACATCTCAAGAATTACAAATCAATACTTAGAACAAATTATGACTCTATGTGAATGCCTCCGGCGGTGTACCGGGATATGCAATGAATCGAGAGTGACATGTATAAAAAATTATGAAAGGTAGCTTTGCCACAAATACGATGTCAACTACATGATCATGCAAAGCAATATGACAATGATGGAGCGTGTCATAATAAACGGAACGGTGGAAAGTTGCATGGCAATATATCTCGAATGGCTATGGAAA
Source organism: Aegilops bicornis (assembly GCA_021605145.1). NCBI lineage: Eukaryota > Viridiplantae > Streptophyta > Magnoliopsida > Poales > Poaceae > Aegilops > Aegilops bicornis. The sequence continues at coordinate 592,780,691 of CM038672.1, read as the reverse complement.
TGCCATGATAGCTAGGTATGGTGGCTTTTTGAGGAAGATATAAGGAGGTTTATGTGTGATAGAGCGTATCATATCACGGGTATGGATGCCTTTGGCGAAGTTTGCACCAACTCTCAAAGGCGAGAAAGGGCAATGCTGCGGTACCGTAGAGGCTAGAAAATTGTGGAAGGTTGAGAGTGCGTATAATCCATGGACTCACATTAGTCATAAAGAACTCATATACTTATTGCAAAAGTTTATTAGTCCTCGAAGAAAAGTACTACTACACATGCCCCTAGAGGGATAGATTGGTAGGAAAAGACCATCGCTCGTCCCCGACCGCCACTCATAAGGAAAGCAATAAAAGAACACCATATATGTCAAAATTGTCACACAACTTTTACCATACGTGCATGCTACGGGACTTGCCAACCTTAACACAAGTATTTCTCAATTTCGCAATTACTCAACTAGCACACTCTAATATTACTACCTTTATATCTCAAAACACTTATCAAGTATCAAACTTCTCATGATATTCAATGAACTCAATATGAAAGTTTTTATTATGCTCATCTTGGATGCCTATCACATTCGGATTAATTTCACAATTAAAGCAAATTACCATGCTGTTTAAGACTCTCAAAATAATATAAGTGAAGTATGAGAGATCAATAATTTCTATAAAATAAAAACCACCACCGTGCTCTAAAAGATATAAGTGAAGCACTAGAGCAAAAACTATATAGCTCAAAAAGATATAAGTGAAGCACATAGAGTATTCTAACAAATTCTGAATCATGTGTGTCTCTCTCAAAAGATGTGTACAGCAAGGATGATTATGGTAAAATAAAAAGCAAAGACTCAAATCATACAAGACGCTCCAAGCAAAGCACATATCATGTGGTGAATGAAAATATAGCTCCAAGTAAAGTTACCGATAGACGAAGACGAAAGAGGGATGCCTTCCGGGGCATCCCCAAGCTTAGGCTTTTGGTTGTCCTTGAATTTTACCTTGGGGTGCCTTGGGCATCCCCAAGCTTAGGCTCTTGCCAATCCTTGTTCCAAAGTCCATCAAATCTTTACCCAAAACTTGAAAACTTCACAACACAAAACTTAACAGAAAATCTCGTGAGCTCTGTTAGCGAAAGAAAACAAAACACCACTTCAAGGTACTGTAATGAACTAATTCTTTATTTATATTGGTGTTAAACCTACTGTATTCCAACTTCTCTATGGTTTATAAGCTCTTTTACTAGCCATAGATTCATCAAAATAAGCAAACAACACGCGGAAAACAGATCCTGTCAAAAACAGAACAGTCTGTAGTAATCTGTATCAAACGCAAACTTCTGTTACTCAAAAACATCTACCAAAATAGGACGAACTAGATAATTTGTTTATTGATCTACTGCAATTCGAATCAGTATTTTATCACGTTCTGGTGATTTTAAACAATTGTTTTCGTGAACAGAAAGTTTCTGGAATTTTCAGCAAGATCAAATAACTATCATCCAAGAAGATCCTATAGGTTTAACTTGGCACAAAGACTAATTAAAACATAAAAACACATCTAACCAGGGGCTAGAGAAAAGATTATTTATTACTAAACATAAATAAAAAGCAAGAAAATTAAAATAAAATTGGGTTGCCTCCCAACAAGCGCCATCGTTTAACGCCCCTAGCTAGGCATAAAAGCGAGGATATAGATCTAGGTATTGCCATCTTTGGTATTTATCCTTTTAGTGGAGTTATGCTCGAATCTGGGGGGTTCCTTATGTTTCCCCTCATACTCAGAGATTCTTAGATCTAGAGCGTCCAACCGTTTGTTGCAAAGTGTAATCAAGGTATTCATGCGATTAAGGTTTCCTCCAACATTTTTAAGAGGTTCAAGAGACTTTTGCAATTCGCATAGTTTTTCTAAGATTTGGGTTCCCTCTTGAGTAAGAGTTGGTCCCTTTTGTGGTGGAAGTATTCCTACTATCCCCTCTATAATTTCATAAGAAAAACTAGAATCAGTTTCAATAAAATTCCCTTTGGCGGCAAAATCAAGGAGTTGTCTATGGGATACGGTTAGCCCAACATAAAAATTCATAAGTAAAACCTTGAAATCTCCCTCTATAGTGCAACCACGATAGGATCCTATCATCCTATACCAAGCATCTCTTAGATTTTCTCCTTGTTTTTGTTTGAAGTAAAGAACTTCGAACTCGGGAGACAAAGGAGTAGATAGAGGACTAGCCATAACGACGAAGCAAGCGAAAAAGAGGCGGACGGAAAAGAGGGCGAATAAAACGACAAGGGTGAAGTGGGGGAGAGGAAAACGAGAGGCAAATGGCAAATAATGTAATGCGAGGGATAAGAGTTTGTGATGGGTACTTGGTATGTTGACTTGTGCGTAGAATCCCCGGCAACGGCGCCAGAAATCCTTCTTGCTACCTCTTGAGCAGTGCGTTGGTTTTTCCCTTGAAGAGGAAAGGGTGATGTAGTAAATTAGCGTAAGTATTTCCCTAAGTTTTTGAGAACCAAGGTATCAATCCAGTAGGAGACCACGCTCAAGTCCCTCGTACCTACACAAACAAATAAGAACCTTGCAACCAACGCGATAAAGGGGCTGTCAATCCCTTCACGGCCACTTGCAAAAGTGAGATCTAATAGAGAGGATAAAATAATATTTTTTGGTATTTTTATGATAAAAACTAAAAGTAAAGAAAGCAAAATAAATGGTAATAGAAATCGCTAGTTGACGGGAGATTAATATGATGGAAAATAGACCCGGGGCCCATAGGTTTCACTAGTGGCTTCTCTCAAGATAGCATAAGTATTACGGTGGGTGAAAAATTACTCTCGAGCAATTGATAGGATTGAGCATAGTTATGAGAATATCTAGGTATGATCATGTATATAGGCATCACGTCTGTGACAAGTAGACCGACTCCTGCCTGCATCTACTACTATTACTCCACACATCGACCGCTATCCAGTATGCATCTAGAGTATTAAGTTCATAAGAACAGAGTAACGCTTTAAGCAAGATGACATGATGTAGAGGGATAAACTCATGCAATATGATATAAACCCCATCTTTTTATTCTCGATGGCAACAATACAATACGTGTCGTTTCCCCATCACATCGGGATGGAGCACCGCAAGATTGAACCCAAAGCTAAGCACTTCTCCCGTTGCAAGAAAGATCAATCTAGTAGGCCAAACCAAACTGATAATTCGAAGAGACTTGCAAAGATAACCAATTATACATAAAAGCATTCAGAGAAGATTCAAATATTGTTCATAGATAATCTGGATCATAAACCCACAATTCATCGGATCTCGATAAACACACCGCAAAAGAAGATTACATCGAATAGATCTCCAAGAGAATCGAGGAGAACTTTGTATTGAGATCCAAAGAGAGATAAGAAGCCATCTAGCTAATAACCATGGACCCGAAGGTCTGAGGTAAACTACTCACACATCATCGGACAGGGCTATGGTGTTGATGTAGAAGCCCTCCGTGATCAATGCCCCCCTCCGTGAGCGCCGGAAAAAGGCCCCAAGATGGGATCTCACAGTACGTCTGAGAAGGTTGCGGCGGTGGAATTAGGTTTTCGTGGTGCCCCTCGATGGTTTGAAGTGCGTAGGGTATATATAGGAGGATGATGTAGGTCGGTGGAGCCACGTGGGGCCCAGGTGGGTGGTGGGGGCGCCTAGGGGGGTGGCGCCCCTCTGCCTCGTGGCTTCCTCATTGGTTGCAGACGTCCACTCCAAGTCCTCTGGATCACGTTTGTTCGAGAAAATCACGTTCCGAAGGTTTCATTCCATTTGGATTCCGTTTGATATTCCCCGCCCTTCAAACACCGAAATAGGCAAAAAAACAGCAATTTGGGCTGTGCCTCTGGTGAATAGGTTAGTCAAAAAAATAATATAGAAGTTTATAAATAAGCCCATTAAAAATCAAAAACAGACTATATAATATCATGTAACAATCAAAAATTATAGATACGTTGGAGACGTATCAGTAGTTCTGTGAATTCAGGGGATTTCAGCCAGGCGTCCACCGTGCAAGTCATGGTATGCTTGCTCAGGTAGCATGACGGGATGCAGAGGCTTTGAACGGAGCCCTGGTGGGAGGAGATGATGGCTCTGGGGATTTCAAAATCATTGAAGAGAGATAGGCGGACGGTCGAGATTAAGGGGCATGGCGCCATAGAGGGCGCCACCGAATTGAGAGGACTTGGGTGCGGCAGCAATCCTTGGTCGGGAGAAGCGAGATGATCTCCCCAAGGATGGCGTCCGGGAGAGCGCTGATGTTGTCCACCCGAGATTCTACGGGTTCCTGGGATCCGGTGGGGGCGGGGTCACCGCTTCTCCCAGGCTGCAAAAGTCTTGGGATCTACAATAGTTGGCTGAGAGCCTCATCTTCTTGGTATTTGAGGGTCAGCCAACTCCATTTTCCTCGAGGCGGTCAGCTCACGGATTTGAAGCAGTGTGAATGACGAGCCTAGTTGTAGTCTTGAGTGAAGAAGAAGGAGCTGGGGTTTTTTGTAATAGTGAGGAAGAAGGGGCTGGGGTTTTCTGTAGGGAGTGAGGTGAGGAATTTGGGAATGCAGTGGAGGCGGTGACGTGGTGGGTGGGGAGTGAGGAGGAAGAAGAGCACCGGAGTTTTTTGGGGGCGGTGTCTTTGGGTGTGGGTAGTGCCTCTCATTAAGTAAATATATGGGCTTTTGAATTGATTGTATTATTTACTAGGGTGGATGGGCTATTTTGTCTTGGGTCCAGAGAAATAATTACTACTAGTACAGTGGAGACACTCTACAGCTACCCAGAAAAACAATTACTACTAGTACAGTGGATACACTACCGCTTCTGGCTCCTCCTAGGTCATCGAAATGTCTCCCTCTACTGAATGCCATTTTACTTTTGTTCACCGACATGCGGGCCATGCAACGCGCGGGCCCAAATGCCATCCACCAAATTAGAAGGCAGTATGCAAGTGGAGAGTCACCCCGGTCGTAGCGCGACAGTAACGAGCCGTCGTATCACAAAACCCCACCTCCCCACAGTCTAAGTTTGACGGACGAAGCAACCATCATTTCACTCTTCGCTGAATCCCCTTCTCCCTCACCGTCTTCAAGAAAGCCAACACTCGCATCTGCCACTGTTCTTCTCTCCCAACAAAGGGAAGGTAAGCGGATCCGTGATGTTGGTATATTTTCGTTCATAGAAAAAAAAGAACTTCTGCAAAGCAGTAACCGATCCTCACTCTCTTTTTTGTTTCATTGTCATTGCGATTGTGTTTTCCTTTCAATGGTCTCCTAGTATTCATCAGTTTCATGATGGACCAAGGAGAACCAGGCAAAGATCTGCCGATATTGGAGGCGCACGCGGGAGGCTGATCCCACGAGACGAGAGCTCCAAATAGATGGAGGCAGCCACCAAGCCGACCCAGATCACGCCACGGCCACTCTTGAGATGGTCAACGCCTGTTTGAGGTTACAGCCCCTGTGGGCACAGCAGAGCAGTTTTCCCCTTCGAGGATGTGCCACCCCCCCGCTGAGGTGCCCAAGGTGATTATCTTCTTTGCCGATCTCGATTGTGGTTTTTCATCTAAGTATGTGGTGATGAATAATGCAAAAATTTATTAGCTTCGATGCCATGCTATACATAGTGGTTTAAATAACTTTTGTTTCTTATACTAGAAAGTAATTCAGAATTTGTTTCTGTTTCAATTAGAGCCCTGATGCGGAGACATAAGGATTGTGTGGTTGTACATGTCACTTTCGCTATGAGGCGGATGACCTGAATATACGCACTGGGAAAACATAGTTCTTAGGTTGTTGGATCCTGGAAGCCATTTGTGCTTATACCAATGTCGAGTTGTATTCCAGCCTCACTGTTGTCAGACATGTTGTCTAGGTTGTACTGAAGCACAAGAATTTCAAAGCTACTCCTTCGTTTTTGAGGCATACTGTTCTTGTCAAGCTTACGCAGGAAGATGACATGGCATGCCTCCACAAACAAGTTTATGAGTGGCAAGGCCACAAGGTTATCTTCATGAAGGTTCACAGGATTGAGCTGCTACCGGACGTCCTCGATGATGTTCATGGAAAGATCCGTCTTGTGTCCAGCCCAAATTAGATCGAGGCATGAAATATTTGCCCCAGCTAGTGTTTAATAGTAGTTTGGATTGTGTCTAATTATCCGAACCTTGCCTATTATTGAGCCCTCTGGGGCTAGTACTATGCTTGAATCCGTCTATGGGAAATGCTGCTACTTTTGTGTGCCCGTGAATCATGTGAGAATCATCGTAATTGTTGCCGAAACAGATGCGTCCTCACTAGTTTTTTCATGAATATGGCATGGTAAGACATAAGTTGTCACGGTTTATCATACGAGCAGTGTGTGTTTGATGAAATAGAGTACTCGTTCGAGAACTGTGCGCCGATGTATACATAAGTACTTGTAAACATTGTTGGTGCTACCCCACTTGTAAGCAGTTGTGCAAAACACGACACATTGGCTCAGCTCGCTTCAACACTAGGCTATTGACCAGCTAACAATCAACAATCTGCTGTCTGACATATAAGCAACTATGTATCTTGTTACAGTGGTTCATGCAGTTAACTGAGGCCACAATGTAAATTCCAAACATTCACACGCTAGTCCAGCGTTCATGTGGAACACTCACATTAAACTCGGCTTCATAAAAAACTTGAAAAGCATAAGTTAAGCAATTTTATACATCTCAATGATTCATTGAATATAACAAACATATACTAGTTCACAACAAAAGACAAAGTTGTGAGAAGGTTTAGAAATCAGGAAAAAAAACAAGCAAGGCTTCTCTGAGCAAGGACCTCTGGTAGGCTTAAGGCCAGTTCTTTTGCGAAATTTGGGGATTCTCGAATCGACCCCTACCAGCTTCTCCCGAGAATCTTTGAGCCCCATTTGTTTTACAATCACATCTAATTAGACCCTAACTAGCTAGGATTGTAAAACAAATGGGGCTCAAAGATTCTGGGAGAAGCTGGGTAGGGGTCGGATTCTAGGAGAATACCCAGATTCTGGCAAAAGAGTTGGGCCTAAATTTCCTGGAGTTCACTCTGGTTTTTTCTTGTTGCCACCATCCAGGGTTAGGTTCTCTCATTCCAGAATAACCAATTATAATTGTGTTCTAAGCTGGAATACTTGAATGAACCATGCAAAGGATTATCTTGACCAGCTGAAATTCTTGTGCATTCCACTAAATTTAAGCACCCCTATTTGCGTAAATAAGCAGACCACAATGCCTCTTGTCCTTTTGTCCCAAAAACCTCCAGATGCGGTCGTGCCGGCTAGTCCTCGGTCCATGGATGAACTGGTTGAAAGTGCATTACGGACTAGGATGTGATTATTTTCGCTCGTCCTTGCACTGCAATCAGGAAGTAAAACGTACGAATCAGCTTCTTTTATATTGCGTTGGTCATTCTACCTAGTTACTACCAATGTAGGAATACCTGGAACACTAGTGGTTAGAGGACGGCAGCTAGGAATAGCCATCTCATTTTGTGCAGTTGTACTAAAACTGAGGAGTGTACTTTTGATTGCGCAGATAGAAGCGATATGGAAGCAGACATCCCTGTTTATGCGTAAATCTGAAATCTGATTATTTAAGCGATGTGAGATATTTGCAATGGCGCATGATTAACAGCGGCATCTATTGTGTTATAATTGGCACTAGATTGACAGTATGAAAGTGCCCTTAAGTAAGTAGCATCACATCACATCAACATCGCCACTAGATTAACATGCAAAACAATAGCATTAGTATTCTTGTCATGAGAGTAGCACATGGTCGATAAATGTGCAATCAAATTTGTGCAGTTCCCAGGATGAAGCAATGTTAGCGGTGTGAGATTTAAGTGTAACTGCAAAAACACAATTCATGGGAAATAAAGCAAGACGGAAGCACTTCATAAAATGGTGGTGGCATTGCTTCAATTTATCGACGGCACTAGACCATTACTTATAGTGACGTTAGGTGGCATTGCTTAATGCTTCATGTGATTTTGCATTAACGGTAGCGATATGGGCGTAGGGACAGCAGGGGCATAAAGTGGTGAGGCAGATGTGGTTCTTGAGAGCGGCAAACACTTTCGAGCAACATGTCTGCATTTGTCCCATTTTTATCTCCTCTCGACATTTTCCTATGTGAGCACAGAAATCTAGACCTGCTCATTCTCATTTGCGTTGTCCCCAACACCCCTCACTTTATTTCCTTTTTCAACCAAGAGAGCGGTCCACTTCCCCACCCTTCGCCATCCACCATGCTTTCTTCGCCTTTTCAACCAAGAGACCGGTTGGGTAGCCAGTATCTACTACTTTCCCCCGTTTCCTCTTAGAACCAAGTCCTAGATTCATGCTACAGCTTTCCCACTTTCTTCCGTGTTTGAACCAACTCTTAGAGTTGGCTGTATGAACTAGCTTTACCTCTAATAATAGTAAAAGTCTAGGTGGCTTTGGAACAGCCGACGGAAGTAGAAAAACATCCACACGCAGACACGTGGAGAGCTGGGGCAGTACAGCAAGGCAGGTTTCGAAGGAATATATACCTGAGGGTCATCAACATCTGGCAAAGACGGCGTCGGGAGGCCGCATCTTGGCCACAATACCGCAGGGAGGAAGAAGGGGTCGTAGGCCCTCCTGAGTCAGCGCTCTCTCAGAGAGAACGACACGGCCGCCGATCGGGACATGCGGGCAGCCGTTGGTCTCCTCCCTCGCCGCTGCCGACAGCGTGAACGATGCAGCTACACCCCTGCCCCGGTCGAGGTGGTCCAGTCGGATTAGTGACCAGCCGTGAGTAGAGAGAGAGTGTGGCCACCTATGTCTTGCTTAGATCTGGAGAGCATGAGAGAGTGAAAGAGAGGAACCCTAGTAAAGCAAGCGCTAAGGCTCCTGCTTATATATATAGTGGAGTGATTTTGTTGTACCAGCTTCAAAAAATGCGCCTCACGTGTACCCACGAGTGGGTGTGAGAGGACTAGTGTGTGCGTGCACCGCTTCTCTTCGTGAGAGTGCAATATACTATGCCCAAAGAACATTCGCCACAAGAGTAATAGTATAAGTGTGTGACGTGTGAGCTAAAATAAAATGTGCGCGACGTCTTTTGTTTTTTAGAAGTTCTAACGGTAGGGTGTGAAGAGAACATATGTGTGTGACGTCTACCTGTAGATAGACGGTGGGTGCGAGAGGACTCGGGAGAGTCGTGACTCGTGAGGGTGTGTGTGTGCGTGAGAGAGAGGGGGCACATATTAATGCAATGCATCTGTCCGTAAATCATTATTCGACAAATGTTCGCCACAAGCCGTTTCCTGAAGAACGCCGTAAGAACCGTTAGATCGGCATCCGACAGTGTCAGTTTTGCCATGTCATTTAACAGAACAGCCACTCCTCCTACATACAAATCTTCCATGTGAGTGTTAGCAATTGCTGTATGCTCCTCCCTCCGTTCCAAAATGCAGTGCATATAGCTTTATTGAAAATTCGAACCTCGCAAACTTTTACCGAGTTTTCGTGTACCAAAATGCACATATAGAATACCCAGTATATATCATTTCATTCATCTTCGAGAGGTAACTATAAAGGTGGGGGAGGATTCTACAAAGAAAGACCATCATATCACCTGCAGCAATTTCAACCATCCTTTGGTGTGGAGGAATATCATAGGAACTCTATATGATATGATTTTTATAGGATTTTTTCCTTTAGAGCCATTTGGTTCATAGGAATAGATTCATATACTCCATATTTCAAAGGAAATAAACATGATATCATTTTTATAGCTTTAGAGCCACTTGGTTCATATGAATGGATTCCTATACTCCCATAATTTCAAAGGAAAATAAACATTAGCGTATATTCAATAGAAAAGTTCCGATGATGTGAACCAAATGACATCTCTTTTCTAATCCCTCCTCATAGGAATTGAGATACATGTCATCTCTAGATTCAATAGAAAAGTTCCTATGATGTGAACCAAATGACATCTCTTTTCCAATCCCTACTCATAGGAATTGAGATACTCCATGTCATCTCTTTCCCTACAACTTCCATGTATACATATTCTATTCCTAAATAGCTAGTACAACCCACCAGTAGCTTTTTTCCTAGAGATGCAACTATGGCACAAGAACACGTCATGCATGCAAGTCATAAGTCACATTGTTTTTCTACTCTATGCATGCAAGCACCACATCATCAATTCGTGCATGTTACTCATAAGTTATTTCTTGCATTAATTTTTGTATTGACAATGTATGTGCTGGTCACGTGCACACATATGTAGTTCACATTCACATTTTTGTTAGAAATGTCATTCTTTTACCTGCAATTCATTTTTTCTCTTTAGTTATAGATGTTTTTGGAGGAACTTTTATGCATTATCTATACCCTTATATAGTGTGCGAATAACTTTGAAAGATGGTCGTTGGATGAAGCTAATCCGACAGTGCAGAGATGGCAAATCCGGCACTACTAGCCGTTGTATATCATCAACATTCCACGATTACGCCACATGTACAATTTAGAAGACTCCATGGTTGAACTTAAGCATAATGCACAAACCTCAAAACACAAGCACTTCTCCTTTGTTCTAGAATCTTCCGTATCATAATTGCCCAAACTTTTTTTTTCTAAATGAATTGCCATTATTTGTTTTTTACTTTATGCTTTACAATGCACAACCCATGAATCTTAACCTTTTTATAAAACTAATTGATTTTGAATGAGATGAACTATAAGAACTAAACGAACATCTACATCATGCATATATGACTCAAAGCTTTACATGCTATAGTGTGTATTTATTCATAATTTGCTTTCCAAATCTCATGCGTTCAATGCATGTGTACCTTACTAATTTTGAGTAGAGTAGCAAATTTCACGCGGCCGTGGGTATATCAAAATGCAGGGCCCATGCATCATTGCCTTTTGGTCGAACCTACGTCCACAATTTTTTATACGTATATCTCCACTGGTCCCTGAACCCAAACTGCTGCCTTGTTCCCGTAAAACCAAGCAGTCCACACATATTAAGGCGTCGACTCAAACTCAGTCCCTCTCCCGTTTACTACGACGTTGCCCCGCATCCTGTAGTACTCCTACAAACCCTACCACCGCACGCATCATTGATTTTCTTCAAGAGGACGAGGGAGAAGCGGATTTGTAGTGGAGGCGCTTTAAAAAAAGGATTTGTAGTGGAGGCCCCTACCCTAGGGTGCCCTAGGTAGCTGCCGCACGCATCATTGGTTTTCTCTTTTCTTAATGCTCTTGCACCCTAGATTGAAATGATGGTTGCTTCGTCAAGTCCCGACTTAATGTGGGAAAGGTGGGGCTTTGTGATTTGACCCTCATCGGCTCATTTACTACTCTTTGCGGCCTTCTGACCGGGGTGCCTCCAAGTCCAACAGCTGCTCCGAACTGTAATTTGGTGCATCGCACGTGGAACAAGACGGTGGATGAGCCACATGTCGGCCAAAGGGGTCGTGTTAAGTGTGTCGCCATTTCATGTGCGGACTGACCCTGCTTGAGTTGCTACACCAACACGACAGGAGCAGCCTACCACTTGGTTTTGCTCCTTGGTGAATCTCGACTATATTGATCTAAAAAGATACATACTGTACTACCCTCTCTGTCTTGGTTTATAGGGCGTGCACGTAGTTCTAGGTCATCCATTTGATTAACTAAATATGAGTTACTATGTCACAAGAAGTATATCATTGGATTCTTAAGCGGATGTAGTTTCTAAACATATACTGTTCATCACATATATAGCCAGTTAAATTCTCAACCTAGAACGACGTGCATGCCCTATAAATCGATACGGAGGAAGTAGTAAAAATGAGGTGATTTTACCGAGCGATGGGCGGGGGAGCATGGCCTATCATGCGGTCCCACGTGTCATGATGTACCAAGGCGATGCGCGTGTCCCTTTGAGGCAGACAATGGCAGTAGCAATACTACGTGGTTTTCTTGAAGGAGATGATGGCGAAGCGAAGTGTGAAATAATGGTTGCTTCGTCCGTTTGGGAAGGTGCGGCATTGTGATTTGACGTCTCATTGCTCATTACTACTCTGCGGTATGATGACGGTAGGTGCGCCCCTCTTACTGCTTGTTATTTGGTGCATGACACGTCGACCCGGTTGCTATATGTCCCACATGTCGGCGAGAGGAAGTACAAAATTCATGAAAGCGAGCATCGACGGAGGAGTACAAGACACGACTTGGTTTTTGCTGCTTCGCGTGATCCATCGATACAAACCCGGACTAAAAAAGGCGAGTGGTCTTTTCCTACCGCACGGTGGGAGTTTGGCATAGTCGGTTCGAGGCAAGGAGGCATGAAGGGAAACAAGCAAATAAAGGTTGAGTGACTTAGTTTTGGGAAAATCTGATTTTACGGAGTACGTACCCACTATGGAGGTAGTACTACTTACTACTCCCTCCTTTCCGGTTTATAGGGCTCATCTAAAAAAATTCGTTTTTTCGTTTTATAAGTCTCAATTCTACTAGTAGCAGTAGTACCATCACATGTTGGATGTCGAGGTGCGTTAAATCACCCGATGCAAGCAGTGTCAAGAGAAAACTCACCAATGCATGTAGAAGTTCATGGTAATTTAGTGGTCATGCATGCATTCGTTCTAATTAATGCCTCGGTAAACATAACTTCTTGAGAAAAACGAGTGTACTAATTACTTGCGCAAACTACAAAATTAATTCCACCACGCACCGTCCACCTTGGTTGGAGAGATTTTGAAATTGAGCCATAAACTGGAAAGGAGGGAGTAGTAACATATCCTAGGGTAGCTTGCTGCACCATGGACTCCAAGGAAATTGCTGTAGTAGTACTACTCCTATATACCACTGTACTAGTCCTACTACTCCCTTCATTTTTATATACAAGGACACAAACTCACATTACAGGTACCAAGGTAAAATTGAATGTCTTGCCTTGTAAACCCGCTTTTCTTTTTGTTCAGTGAGACCATTAATACACCGCATGCATGCAAGGAAGGAATAAGAAGCTGATTGGAGTGTCATTATGATTGCATGCATGCAAATATTAAATAGGTTGCTAGTTCGAGGAAATATCGTTAAATTTTGTCTCGATTACTATTTGTGGCCTTGTATAGATGCAAAATGTATTTTCTATAGTGGCCTCGTATAAGTAAATGGAGGGAGTACTAAAGGATATATATTCCAAACAATACGATAAACTCTCTAACCAAGGTAGGGACGAGGGAGTAGTAAAATTTTCTCCTCGTCCTGTGAGCCACCACGCGCGTGGGCGAGGGAGCGGGCGTAAGGCATACTAGTAAGCAAGCTTCACCTCGTCTTGCGAGCCACCGCGCCCGTGGGCGGGGGAGACGGTGTACTAAGCAAGCTTCTCCTCGTTCTGCAAGTTGACGGTATACATCAAAAGTAATACGTACAGAGCATCTCGAGTGTATAGAGCCTTGCCTCTATGCTAGGCCCCACATGGTTTGCCTCTTTTTTAAGATAACACGTCAAGTTGCAATTTCTTTGTTCACCCATGGTAGACGATCCTCCATCAAGTGGACAACCAGTACACGTGTCAAATTACCATGTGGGCTACCTTTTCGTACAGAAATGAGCTCCACCGTGTACCCAGCAGCGGTGTGGTTGGGGAAAGAGGCAGAATGCGTGTGCGCTGTGCGTGCACCTCTTCTCTTCGTGCACGTCCCCCACCTACGTGGGTGTGTGTGAGAGAGATACAAACCTAGACATAATGCGCCGTCCAGCCCCATGCCTCCGCGCAGTCAGACCACCAGTCACCACCACGCCCACTCCTCCTCACCTTATCTCTCATCTTTCTCGAGATATCATTTTTTCGATGAAATTCTCGAGATACCATTTTTCTGATAAAATTCTTGAGGTATCATTAGTTTTTACACATGGGATTACTCTTGCATGGGTCAATCACAATAGGTGTTTTGTAAAAAAATGCATCTTGATGTTCCGTGCAATGCACGGGCATCTTGCTAGTCCATGAAAACAACACATGGCAAAATTTCATGACGAACGAGGGATTTGAATCTGCTGGGAGGGGTTGTTTGGATCTTGCCCGGGGTAGCCAAAATATTGCCGACCCTTTTGTCCACCGGTGCCTTTGCCACCAATGAACGAGGAATGGCTCGGGTGTTCATGCATCCTCCAGCGCGCATGTTGGAGACGAGCTCGCATGATCTGTGCTTTTTTTTCCCACCACGCCGCCCGAGACGGCCATAGACCGACCGGCGACCCGGAAATTACGCCATCCAACCATAGCCGCACACATTCTAACAGCAACTCAACCAACCGGACGAAATTCATGCAAACATGGTGATATTTCATATAAACAATGATGGAATTCATATAAAATACCGGATTTTCATACAAACATGACGGATTTCATTACATTCAAATCAACTACGCGGTGCTACTTACGACAGACATAGGTATATAATACCTGGCCTAAATGGTCACCCGCCGATCCATTTGTGTTCCTCATGTCCGGCTGCACGATCACCGGACTGTCGGGAGCCCCGGAGGTATATGCTTCAGCGCAAAGGATGACTCGCTTCCCCACTGCCCAACTGATATCGTTGGCTGATGCCCAAGATGATGGTGGAAGGGGGCTTCTCCGCTTCCGTGGAGCCCATGCGGGGTCAATGAAGGTCCTCGCAACAAAAGGATCCGACAAGACACCTGTTGTGTACGGCGGCGTCGCCTCCGCAGTGGCCTTCATGGGACCCAAGCGGCGGCGGCCTCCCGTGTTCTACTTCTCCTCGATGATGGCGGCGGACGCGGAGGCGCTGGCCACCAACTTCGTCGCTCTCCGCGCACCCGGCTTCTCTCTGCCTTGCATGGCGCGGCCACCGGCATGGGAGTCTCGGCCACGAAGCAGGGAGATGTGGTCGCGAACCACGGGAGGCGTGGTGCAGCGAGGCGGCGTGGGCGGCGACGACGCCCGGCGCTGCTCCTCGTCGAGCTGGCACTGGAGAGGCAAAGTTCTTTGAACTGCGATCGGCTTGGGCGGCAACTAGCTCTGTCGGCGAGGAGGAGGTGGATCAGCGAGCTGCATAGCTCGTATCCGGCGGGCTACCCAGCCGGCTTGGATGCGGAATAACTACTCTTAGTAAGCCATTGTAAGAGTGGACAAAATGTTGGAGGAGATAGGGGATGGTGGAGGTGTGCAATTCTTGGCCGGCGTTTGGCCTCATTTAAATAGGAGATTAAATAGACGGCGGACGGGAGGAGCTCGGCCGGCGTTGCGTTTAATGCCGGCCCGGTCATGAACGGACGTGTGTCCAGAGTGGGTTTCTCGGCTTCCACACGGGTTTCATGGAGGCGTTTGAATGCGGCAAGGAGGCGTGTTCAGCCGGGCGTGCAGCGAGTGGCGCCCTCGACTCTGACGTACGACACCGCGCCGTTCTTCCGCTGACGTGTGGGCTCTTTCGGTACATGGCCTGCATGTCAGTGACCCAACGCAGGCAGCGCACGACACGGGAACTTTTGGTGGGCCAGGGCGGTCACAAGCGGGCATTTTATAAGCCGATGATTGTTCATTGAGTGTGACATCATCTATTTCATGTAGATAAGCCTACTATATAATGTAAGAAAATTTTAAAATTTTCGTATATACGTTGATAGCCTGTTCGATACATTGTGATTCATAAAGACCGCTGCAAACATCAATGTTCTGCTTATCACAGATAAGATTGATTAATACCCGTAACAATCCATGTCCTTAACAAAGGGTGCATGCACATATAGGTTGAGCGTGTGTCTTGCGTCATGTGCGGTGTGCATGCGGCGTCACGAGTGTTGCGTGCGTGCATGTATGCGTTTCAATGTTGCATGCATGTGTGTGTATGTGCGTGTGTTCGTGAGTGCATGTGTATGTCGGTGTTGCACGCTGCATGCGTGTGTGTGTGTTTATGTATGCGTGTCGAGTGTTGCACGCTTTGCATGCGTGCGTGTGTTCGTGTGAGTGTTGCGTGCGTGCATGTATGCGTGCGGGGTGAGGCTACACGTCGGTCGGGACTTTTTCATCTCTGGTCGATGGAGATTTTGCAGCCGTTGGATCTGAAATCAAGGGCCCGCGGTTTATCTTCAACCTCCACCCCCTGAGCCGCTAGCCACCACCGGCCGAACCGCCCCCCCGCAGCCAGCCGCCCGCGCCACCACGCCGCCCGCCCGCCCGAAACCACTACCCATCGCCGGTCCGCCGCCGCCCCGGTCATCCCTCTAGCTCCCCCCCCCCCGCGCCGAGCTTTTTCTCCGGCAATCCCCACGCCACCGCCCAATCACCGCGCCTCCCCATCGCTAGCGACTGCCAACCAGAGGTCTCACAACTTCGAATCCCCACCGACCACTAATTTATTACCATTTCTGTCCTTCATATACGCGCTGACGGGTGGGCCCTATGGTAATGTGCGCTGCTGAATGTGGACCGTTTGATCGTCAATTGATCATGTCATCAACAAATTACGGAGCTATATGGTGAGCGGTGACCGTATGATCACCCTAAAATATATTTTATTAACATAGTACAAACTCAAACTAACATTTCTTTCTTTCATGCTCTGTGACAAGTGGGCCCCACGCAGTTCTGGCGCCCGATGGTGCAACACTAGTTGCGCCACGTGGAACGTTTGACTGGTCAATTGATTGTGTCATCAACAAAATACGGAGTTGTACGAGTGATCCAGTGACCGTATAATCATGACATGTATTTTTTTTAACACGGTACAGACGCAAGAGCTCATATATACGTACAAGCACTCACCGCTATAAGTGCACACACGCAGACCCTACCCCTATGAGCACCTTTGAGAGAGTGAGCCAGCATATGATCTTGAGATTTTACGAAGTCACCATAGGTGCCTCGTAGTCGAGTGGAACGTCTCCTCCCACTGAACGCACATCACCGAAAAATACTGAAATTAACCCAGGATAAATGCGAGCACCAGGACTTTAACCCTGGTGGGCTCGAGAAACCACTGTCCTCCTAACCATCCACAAAATGTATGCGGTGACCGTGGTGAGCTTATTCTAAAGTCCAGTGACCATATCGTGCTTTTGCTTCAAATACAATGACCGTAAGTGTCGTCAACATAATACGGAGCACGCATCAAATACAATGTCCGTCAGTGTCATCAACAAAATACGGAGACGTATCGTGAGCTAGATATCGTATGATCACCACGAGAATGTATACGGTGACCGTAATGAGCATATTCTGAAGTCCAGTGACCGTATAGTGCTTTCGCTTGAAATACAGTGACCGTCACACGTGAATGTGTCATGGGCATGCATACTTTTAGAGGGCCGAGAGATAGTTTGTGTGCGTACGTGAAAGTGGTGTAGAAAGAGGGTGTGTCCGGTGGAGACAAGGAGAGATATGCCCTTCATTTCTCTTTCATGTGACTAATATTTTAGGAGAAAATATAAACACTCACAATCTGAACAAATATTTTTGGATGCACCATGCAATTAACTTTCATGTATAACATTGTACTATTGTATATGCTTATTTTCATAGTGGCCGATTGCGTGTGTGGTGTGGTGGGCACATCATTTCTAGTTGGGGTGGGCACATCATTTCTAATTGTGGTGGGTATACATGAGGACTCATGGGCCGGTTCCATCCTGCGCCACATAGGTTGGACCGAGACGCTAAGAAGACCCATGTGGAGGACTCGGCGTACAACACGAAGCTACTAGAGTCGTGGAGGACTCTATCCCCACTGGTGATAAGCCGACTATATATGATTTGTAACCCTAGGCACCGAGTATGTTATAGAAGCCTGGGGGCTAGTTCGTCGATAGTATACACACACACACACACACAATGCCTGGTATTCACATGTACTTTGTGCACACCCCTATCACTAATATACAGTACCAAGAGTAGGCTTTTTCCTCAACTACAAGGGTCCAAACTTGGGTAAAACTTTGACTCGTATTACCATCCGGCCTAATAGTCAGGGATATCCTAACGAATGATCTGATGGAATCATATAAGCCAAATAGTAAGAGAGAGGTGTGTACGTGGGGGGGCAATGTGTGAGAGAGGCCTAAAGATAATGTGCGTAAGGGAGACACGTAGGCACATATATGTGCGTATAGAGGGCTAGTAGAGACCGTGCGTGTGTATATATGCATGTGAGAGAAATAGTGTTTTCCAACTGAGATTAGTGAAAAGAGTGGTACATAGTAGTCAGAAAGAGAGAGAGATATAGAGAGAGCGTGTGCGTGAGACACCCCGACACCCCGGGAGAGATTATGAGCATGTGTGAAAGAGAAATGCCGATGTATATAAAGCATGTGCACTTATGCGTTAGATAGAGAGAGATATAGCGCATTTGTGAGAACGGGCCGAGGCATAGTGCATCTACGTGTAAAAGGCGGTTCTACGCATTAAATTAAAATATAAATGGCATTATTATTTTTTGATGAGATCATGAATTTTGCAATTTGCGTATGAACGAAAATTGGTGTATCAGACACCCATACTCTATTGAATTCTAGCATGTGCATGTTTTTGTTTCATATTATCGACCCATAGAGTGAGAGCAGTTTGAAATATAGGCAATGCATTGCTTTTGCTTCATATATAAACATTAATTAGTGCACTCCATGTTGTTAGTGTGAAGCACTTTATACATTTGTCACTTACATGGATACATTCCAAATTGCTAGCTATGAAATAGAATACATGTTGAATTCAACATAAAGGGGTTTCAAAGATTGAATTCATAGGAAGTGCATTCATCTATTTGAACCGAGATAATGGCATTTGTAAACCAGATCTAAAAGGGGCATCAATCTCTGTTGTGCGTTTGAACATGCTATATATTCATACGCATGTCTAACTATTTTTTCGCAACCAAGGAGATTATATCTGGAACCATGCATGAACAATGTATATTCAAATGTACAATGTATATTTTAATATATACTCATGTACAATGTATATTCAAATGTACCCCCTCCATTCCAAAATAATCGTAGCTTTAGGATTTTCAAGACTAAAGATTTGTGAAGTTTGACAAATCCTGAAAGTTCAATTCAAGAGAACCGAAAACGTTAATGCTTCTGCTCCCAAATATTGAACAGAGCGCCAAATAAGCCTCTGGTCACCCGAAACCATGCGAGACTAATGTTTGGTGGTAGGAAATTACTGTCCTGACTCTGGCCCATACAACCTATCGGCCCGATGTCCAAAGGTCTAAACCGGGGTAGGTTTGTAACTTCACCAAGATGCCAGTCTCAACCGCCTCCAAGAAGCATTCAAACGCCGTGGGCGCCTAAACACCCATGCGCTTGGCCGAAATCTATCCCGCCCACCATTTGGGACACACAGATTCTTGTCCTACCCCCAACCCGCAATATGTCTGAAATTCTAGATGGGGGCAAAGTTTGTAACTCTCCCCAAATTTCAAACAAGCACGTCTCAAACCGAAACATTGTTCCCCCTTAGTTCCCCCTCCCTCTGTTTCCCCATTCATACTCCGTGGGCACCAAAACGCCCTCTCCACCAGCCGTGAAACCCCAGCCTCCTCCGTCCTCCACCCCATCCCGCCTAATCCACGCCTTCCTCCTCCATCCTGTTGGAGCGGTACCCGGCCGTGCGTCCAACGCATAACCGCAACATAGCGCCCTCAAGGACTTAGCAGCTGAAGCCGGTGCAGATATGCCTCCACGACGCCAACGCCAACATGCGCCGTACCAGAACCACTTCGACCACGCCGTCCTGCGCCTCACCACTGCCGCTCCTGTCACAACCGTCCACCGCACCGGAGCTGTTCCTGCTACGCCATCGTTCGTCGCCTCGGATCTGGTTCCCCGCCGCTGACAGACGGCCACCGCACCACACTCAACAACTTGGCCATGGGTTCGTCCAAGGCTCCACCGTCCTCCACAACTTCTTGTTTCCAGCGAACCACAAGAAGATCGTTTGAAAAACAGAAGGAGGGCACATCACTGCCAGCAGAAAGAGGTGCTCCTCTTCCCTTATTCGTGCAAATCTTACATCTCTTCTCACACCGTATTCATCCCATGAAAGAAACTAGTTGAGCGCTTCTTACTGCATCTTCTTCGTGATACTAAGCGCAAGGTTTCCTTCCATTTAATATTTCACCTTTGCTAGAGGTGGTAGCCGCCTGGATTTCAATTCAGGTCGGTCGAATCGCAATTAAAAGAAGCAGCACCCGCTTAGGCGAGCGGAGCACCTAGTCCGCCTGTTTTCTAGGGAAGCGGCGCATCGATGTCTATCATAGGGGTGTGGGGTGCAGGAGCTTCTTGCGCCCGATCTGGAGGTCGGCGGGGCTTGAAGGGATGGCCGGGGGGCGGTGCCAAGCACGGCGGTGCGGTGAGGTCGAGGGGAGGGCGGAGGCAGGGGACTGGGTCGGTGGTCGCTGGCGTTTTGAGGAAGATCGTAACACTGATTGGCTGGAGGTAGATGAAGGCGACCTGCCCGTTCTTTGTACATCGGACGGTGCAGAAAAAATGGACTAACCTATTTGTTTTCAGTCAAATGTTATTTTCATAGAATCCTGTAGTAATTTATGTCTCCCGTCATTTATTTCTCACCGGCCTGCTATCTGCTATGTTTACACTGTACTACTTGCGCACGCACTTCACCCATACTCACACTATTGTTTTTTTATGCATGGGTATTTCAGACTCTGACGCGGTGTTGATGAATACAAAAAAGAAAAGTGAAAGGATCGAGAAGAGGTGTCTAGAGGGGGTGATTAGACACTAAGTAACAAAAGTTGCAGTTTTTAATTTCCTTATGTTGAAGTGGAGTTTTGGCACTAGTTTAACAAACACAATACATATCAAGCAAGCATGCAAAAGAGTATATGAGCAGCGGAAAGTAAAGCATGCAACTTGCAAGAATGTAAAGGGAAGGGTTTGGAGTGTGCAAGCGCAATTTGGAGACACGGAGATTTTTGAGGCGTGGTTCCGATAGGTGATGCTATCGCACATCCACGTTGATGGAGACTTCAACCCACGAAGGGTAGCAGTCTGGCGAGTCCACAGAGGGCTCCACCCACGAGGGGTCCACGAAGAAGCAACCTTGTCTATCCCACCATGGTAAATGCCCACGAAGGACTTGCCTCACTAGCGGTAGATCTTCACGAAGTAGGTGATCTCCTTGCCCTTACAAAATCCTTGGTTCAACTCCACAATCTTGTCGGAGGCTCCCAAGTGACACCTAGCCAATCTAGGAGACACCACTCTCCAAGAAGTAACAAATGGTGTGTTGATGATGAACTCCTTACTCTTGTGCTTCAAATGATAGTCTCCCCAACACTCAACTCTCTCTCACATGATTTGGATTTGGTGGAAAGAAGATTTGAGTGGAAAGCAACTTGGGGAAGGCTAGAGATCAAGATTCATATGGTAGGAATGGAATATCTTGGTCTCAACACAAGTGTAGGTGGTTCTCTCTCGAGAAAATGTAGGGTTGGAAGTGTAGGTTCGTTCTGATGGCTCTCTCCATGAATGAAGAGGAGGTGGAGGGGTATTTATAGCCTCCACACAAAATCTAACCGTCACACACAACTTGCCAAACTCGATTGGACCGAATTGGTAAACTCGGTCGGACCGATTCAGCAAATCTAGTGACTGTTAGGGTTTTTGGTGGAACCGACATGCAACTCGGTAGGACTGATATGGTTAGGGTTAGGGCATAACATAATCTCGGTGAAACCGATTACACAAACTCGGTGAGACCTATTTTGGTAATAAGCTAACCAGAGAGTTGGTCAGGTAAACTTGGTGGGACCGATTCGCTCATTTCGGTGAGACCGAAATGTTACAAAAGGGAAACAGAGAGTTTACATTGCAATCTCGGTGGGACCGATCGCCCATCTCGGTGGGACCGAAACGTTACGAAGGGAGACAGAGAGATTACAATCCCATGTCGGTGAGACCGAGATCCCTATCGGTGAGACCGATTTGCCTAGGGTTTGTGGCAGTGGCTATGACATCTGAACTCAGTGGCGCCGGATGAAAAGAATCGGTGGGGCCGAGTTTGACTTTTGGTTTAGGTCATATGTGGATGCGAGAAAGTAGTTGAGGGCTTTGGAGCATATCACTAAGCATTTTGAGCAAGAGCCTCATCAAGCAACACCTCATCCCTCCTTGATAGTATTGGCTTTTCCTATAGACTCAATGTGATCTTGGATCACTAAAATAGAAAATGTAGAGTCCTGAGCTTGGAGCTTGAGCCAATCCTTTTGTCCTTAGCATTCTGAAGGGGTTCCACATCCTCTAGTCCATGCCACTCCATTGTTGAACTTATCTGAAACATACTAGGTAAAAGTGTTAGTCCAACAAGATATATGTTGTCATTAATTACCAAAACCACCTAGGGAGCACTTGTGCTTTCAAAAAGACAGAAGTCGCTCCAGTGTAATTAGAAGATAAGCACTAAGCGTTTCAGCGCTCTAAAGGGTGTAGTGTCAGCAGATGGAGACAGTAAACGTAGCTCTGCAGTTGATGATCTCAATTGGCACACACAACCATCTCAGGTGCTTGCTTTAACTTCGCGCTATCAAATGTGGTTGCATGTTGCATATGGTGTCTAGCTTGTATTGCTTCCAATTTGGTTAAATTGCATTTGCTTACTTTACACATTATATCTTTGATAATTACATGCCTTCCTGTTTTTGATACATACTACATATGTCTATTAACCATGTTTGTACATTGAACTAATGCTCTTTTGTATTCCTCATCAATCACTTATGGTGAGACAGTCACCCCAGTGGGTTACTGTGAGACGCGCTACTCGTTTAAAGAGTGCAGTGTCATCCTCCCCACACGATTCTCAAGAAACAGCAAGGCTAAATGAAGATAGTCAATGTAGCTCTCTAGTTGATGATCGCAATTCCCCCACACCACCATCGCAGGTGCTTGCTCTTACTTGGCAGTGTGATATGTGGTTGCATGTTGCATATGGTGTCTACCTTGTAATGCTTCTAATTAGGGTAAATTGCATCTGCTTAGTTAACACATTATACCTGTGAATATGACATGCCTTCCAGTTTTTGGTACATACTACATCTTTCTATTAACCATGTTATTACATCAAACTACTTTTCTTGTGTATCCCTCATCAATCACTTCTGACGATACACCTTCAGTTGACAGTGTAATATTGGTTGCATCTTGCATATCATTTCAAACATGTATTGCCTCTAATTTGTTGAAGTGCCACTTATAATGAGGCACATCTAACTTGGTAGAGTGATTTTGGTTGGATCTTTCATATGGTGTCTAGATTACATTGCTTCCAATTTGTTGAAATGCCTTCTGCTTAGCATTTTTCATACATATTCCATCCTCCTACAATGTGGTTGCCACACATAAAAGTTGTGTTCGTCAGTATCATGCATCAACAATTTGGAAGTGCGAATTTCATTCCCTTTTCTTGTGTGTTTACTTGACAAGGCAAAATCTAAAAGGATGAAGGCACGGAATGATGGTGGTCCTCTGGAGCAACCGAAACAGATGATCTCTGCAGATTCTCCTGCTACTCCTATCATGGTGCAAGTTCCAAATCTCATCTCCCTACTCCACAACCCCAGTGCTTGCTCTAACATGGCGGTGTGATATCTGGTTGCATGTTGCATATGGTGCCTAGCTTGTATTGCTCCTAATTTGTTAAATTGCATCTCCTTAGCTTACACATTATACATGTGAATATGACACGCCTTCCTGTTTTTGGTACATACTACATCTGCCTATCACACCATGTTCTTACATCAAACTACTGTTCTGTATATCCTGCATCTATCGCTTATGATGAGACAATCACACCCGTGGGTTAGTATGAGACGCGCTACTCTTATAAAGAGTGCAGTTTCATCCTCTCCACATGATTCTCAAGAATCAGCAAGCCTAAATGAAGATATTAAACGTAGCTCTGTACTTGAAGACCGCACTTCCCCTACACCACCATCGCAGGTGTTTGCTCTAACCAGCAGTGTGATATGTGGTTGCATGTTGCATCACGGTGTCTAGCTTGTAATGCTTCTAATTAGGGTAAATTGCATCTGCTTAGTTTACACATTATACATGTGAATATGACATGCCTTCCTATTTTTGGTACACACTACATCTATGTGTTAACCATGTTCTTACATGAAACTACCTCTATTCTGTATCCTGCATCAATCACTTACAATGAGACACCTTTATTCGTTGCACAGTGCATATTATTTCTAGCCTGTTGCCATGTATTGCTTCTAATTTGGTCAAATACATTTGTTAGACCACCCTTTTAATTTGGCAGAGTGATATTGGTTTCATCTTTCATATGGTTTCTAGCTTGCATTGCTTCTAACAAGTTCAAACACCTTGTGCTTAGTTTACACTTTATACATCATACATGTCAATATGTCACGCCGTCCTATTTTTCATACATATTCCATCCTCCTATCATGCTGCTGCCTTACATGAAAGTAGTGCTCGTCAGTATCATGCATCAATGAGTTCTGAAGAGCAAATTTTATTCCTTTTTCTTGTGGGTTTGACTTGACAAGGCAAAATCAAAAAAGAGGAAGGAAAAGAGTAAGGAAGGCGATGATGGTGGTCCTCTGCAGCAACGTAAACGGAGCATCTGTACGGATTCTCCTTGTACTGCTAGTGCATTACAAGTTCCAAGTCTCCGCTCCCCTACTCCACCATCCAAGGTGCTTGCTCTAACTTGGCAATGTGATATCTGGTTGCATGTTGCATATGGTGTCTAGCTTGTATTGCTCCTAATTAGTGTAAACTGCATCGGCTTAGCTTACACATGATACGTGTGAATATGACACGCTTTCCTGTTTTTGGTACATACTATATCCGTCTATCACACCATGTTCTTACATGAAACTACTCTTCTTGTGTATCCTGCATCCGTCACTTATGATGGGACACCTTTAAGTTGGCAGTGTGATATTGGTTTGTGTCTTAAATATGATTTCTAGCATGTAGTGCTTCTAGTTTGATGAACGCCACCTATGACGAGACAGTTTTAACTTGGCAGAGTGATATTGATTGCACCTTCCATATGGTGTCTAGCTTGCAGTGCTTCTAATTTGTTGAAGTGCCTTCTGCTTAGTTACCACATCATAGGTGTGAATATGTCAAGCCGTCCAGATTTTCCTACATATTCCATCCTTGTATCATGACTTTGCCTTTCATCAGAGTAGTGTTCGTCAGTATGATGCATGAATGAGTTCTGAAGAGCGAATTACATTCCTTTTTCTTGTCGGTTTGAACTCACAATGCAAAATCAATAAAGCGGAAGGAAATTGGTAAGGCATTGGATGATGGTGGTCCTTCCGAGCAATCAAAGCAGAGGGTCTCTACAGATTCTACTCCGCCATCCTCCCAACAAGATTTGCAAGACAACGCCAAGGCTAGGCAGTCCAACGTGGCAGTAGATGATGAGCACATCTCCCTACTCCACCATCACGGTGCTTGCTCTAACTTGGCACTATTATATGTGGTTGCATGTTGCGTATGATGTCTAGCTTGTATTGTTTCTAAGTTTGTTGAATTGCATCTGCTTACTTTACACATAATGCCCGTGAATATGACACGTGTTCTGCTTTCTAGAACATACTATATCTGGTCACACCATGTTCTTACATCGGACTCACTGTTCTTGCATATCCGCATCGGTCACTTATGATAAGGCACCTTTAAGTCACCAATTTGTGATATTGGTTGTGTCTTGCATATGATTTCTAGCATGTCTTGCTTCTAATTTGTTGAAACGCCATACGCTTTGAACTTGGCGAGTGATATTCGTTGCATCTTTCATATGGTGTCTAGCTTGCAGTGCTTCTAATTTGTTGAAATGCCTTTTGCTTAGTTACCACATCATAGGTGTGAATATGTCACGACATCGTGTTTTTCGTACATATTCCATCCTCGCATCATGTGTTTGCCTTTCATCCATGTAGTGTTCATCAGTATCATGCATGAATGAGTTCTGAAGAGCGAATTTTATTCCTTTTTCTTATCGGTTTGACTTCACAATGCAAAATCATTATAGATGAAGGAAATTAGTCCCAAGAAGGATGATGGTGGTCCTTCGGAGCAACTCAAACAGGGGGTCTCTACATATTCTACTCCGACATCCTCCCAACAAGATTCGCAAGACAACACAAGGCCAGACAGTCAATGTAGATGTGTAGATGATGAGCACATCTCCCCTACTCCACCATCACAGGTTCTTGCTCTAACTTGGCACTATTATATGTGGTTGCATGTTGCGTATGATGTCTAGCTTGTATTGCTTCTAACTTTGTTGAATTGCATCTCGCTTACTTTACACATAATGCCCGTGAATATGACACGTGTTCCTGTGTCTAGCACATACGCGTACATGATGAGCACATCTCCCCTACTCCACCATCACAGGTGCTTGCTCTAACTTGGAACTGTTATATGTGGTTGCGTGTTCCGTATGATTTCTAGTTTGTATTGCTTCTGATTATGTTGAATTGCATCTGCGTAGCTTACAACTTATACCTGCAACGATCACTTACCCATAAGACACATTTAACTTGGGACTGTGATGTAGGTTGCATCTTGCATTGTCTTCTAGCTTGTAATCGCTTTTAATTTCTTGAAATGGCACTTCTACGAGCAGACACTTTTTACACGATAGAGTGATATTGGTTGCATGTTCATATGGTGCCTAGCTTTCATTTCTTCTAATTTTGTTGAAATGCCTTTT
This sequence comes from Aegilops bicornis, assembly GCA_021605145.1. Classification (NCBI taxonomy): domain Eukaryota; kingdom Viridiplantae; phylum Streptophyta; class Magnoliopsida; order Poales; family Poaceae; genus Aegilops; species Aegilops bicornis. Next base: position 592,753,917 of record CM038672.1, on the reverse strand, counting down.
GCTTCTTGTTTTTCATACATATTCCATCCTCCTATTATGCGTGTGTGAATATGCAACGTTTTTTTTGTATATATTCCATCCTCCTATCCTGCACTTGCCTTACATCAAACTAGTGTTCGTCTGTATCATGCATCAACCAGTTATGCAGAGTTAATTTTATTCATCTTCTTGTGGTTTTGACTTCATAAGGCAATATCAGAAAATAGGAAGGAAAAGAGTAAGTTAGGGGATGTTGGTGGTCCTCCGCACCGATGCAAACAAAGAATCTCTAGATTTTGCCATCGCCATCGCTAATGAAGTTGAAGTCCCAAGTCTACATGATGAGTTCATCTCCCGTACTCCACCATCGTAGGTGCTTGCTCTAAGTTGACAGTATGATAATTGGTTTCATGTTGCATATGTTGTCTATCATGTATTTCTTCTATTTTGATTAAATTGCACTTGCTGAGTTTATACGTTATACATGTGCATATGACATGGCTTTCTGTGTCTAGAATACTTTGCATCTATCTATCATACCATGTTCTTACATCAAAGTATTGTTGTTGTGTATCCCGCATCATTCACTCATGATTGGACGCTTTTAACATGGCAATTCGATAGTGGTTGCATCTTGCATTGTTGTCTGCTTATAATTTTTCGAATTGCCACTTATGAGAAGACACTTTTAAATTGGCAGAGTAATATTGGTTGCATCTTTCATACGATGTCTAGCTTGCATTACTTCTATTTTCTTGAAAATCCTTCTACTTAGTTTACACATCGTAGCTGTGAATATGTCACGCTGTCCTATTTTTCTTACATATTCCATCCTCATACAGTTGTCTTACATCAAAGTATTGCTTGTCTGTATCATGCATCAATGAGTTCTGAAGAGCGATTTTATTTTTGTGTGTTGTGGGTACGGCTTGACATGGCAAAGTTAAAAAAGAGCAAGGAAAAGAATATAGTAGGGAATGGTGTTACTCGTCAGGTGAAACGGAAAAGGATTTGCCCTCGAGATTCTGCTGGTACTTAAAGTGCAGTAGAAGGTCCAAGTCCACCGGCTAAATCTACAAACACACTATCACCTGCTCCACCAGCTGCAGCATCCGCTTCAACTTTACCAGCATCTCAATGAGTTACTAGTTCGTTTGCTCCGGAACTGGCCAGTTCCCGAGCTGCCTTCACACCTAACACTACTTCCGAAGCACTGCTGACACCACAGGACTTGGCAAGATCAGATGAACCTCATGAGCATCAATACCAAGACGGTACCTGACCTAGTCAAGTTGCAGTTGCATGCTCCTTTATATGTACTCTCACAGTTTGATGTGCACTAACACTTTCCATATTCGTTGTTGAACTAGCACCACGGCACAAGCAGAAATAGACATCAGGGATAATGCTTGACAGATTAACAAAATCTAAAGGAGGAAGAATGGAGATCCATTTTGAGGCAGGTTTAAAAAGGCCACGTGATGCCACAAAGTCAGCCAAGTTAGTATCAGAGGCAACATTTGTCGTTAGGTGTCATGCACGTATCCTCCCAACATGGATCGATCTGAAATGAGAAAGACAATACCCGCTTTAACACCTTCCTTGACCATTTATCCGTAAGTAATGTTATTCATCGCAATTAGTAATATTGTCTTGCTCTGTCCCATACTTTCTAGCTTCCTCCTAATAAGACTCACATTCTTTTTTCAACAAATGAGGTTCAAGTTGGATCTGAAAGATGATGCGACTAAACTAGCATGCACTCATGTTTTTCAGTTTGCTCTACGACAGTATCGATACCACCTTAGAAAATCTCACTTTGAAGGCAAGGCTAACAATGGAATCGCCCAAACATCTCCAAAGGAATATATTACAGATGAAGATGGACAGCCCTTGTTAAACACCGGTGCGATCCAAAGTATCAGGTAGGCCATATGTATTTGATGAGACCACATATTGAACTTGTATTTATGTATGTGCCTTACAAGTGTATTTTCTTCTAGGCTAACTGTTTGAAGAACAAGACCAACCGTTCTAAAGTGAAATTCTAACAGACAACATGATCTCGTAGCTATATTGCACACTGCGAGGCTCTTGTAAATAGCTGCTACTACCTTCTTTTTTGTGCCATATTATCATATCTATATTGACTTGTTCCAAATACAGAGGAAAGCCTGTGCGGACCAAAAAGAACCTGAACCGAATGTAGTGCAAATCTTCAAGGGTTGCCACACCGGCAAGATGAAGGGCATGAGCACACCAGTTCAAGCCGCTGTTGTAAGTCCTTACTCCTCCTGCCTTTGAACTGATTGGTCTGTGATGTGTTCATTTAACTGCTTGGTTTGCAGCCAATGTCAGTTACTTTGTTCACTTTTATACACAGTTGTCTTAACGTATCATTTCACCTTACATGGTTTAAAAGAGATGAAGGATATTCTTTTGGTCTTGATCTGTAATCTAGTTGTGATGTTCACGTGCGCACAGAATGATAAAATAGCCTGTTTTTTTTATATCTGTTTGCCCATGATATGAATGATGTCATACCACTACAAAAAAATACACTTCCGTGATGATACGTGTTTGTCACAGTAGGTCGCGTTTTCTGTCATGCATGTACATCCATGACGATTTTATGATGTAATCAAGATAGTCATACACTGCTTTTCAGAGAAGTGTTCCATGACATTACAAAAATTATCATCACGGAAGTGTCCACTTCCATGAAGATAAATCGCGCGTCAAAGAAGTGCTTTCATCAAGGGTGACCGACACGTGGCATCCACCGTAACGGAACGCCGTTAAGCTATCGGGCCGGGTTTTGGATCCGATAACCCGTTAACAGCCCCGACCAATGGGGATTTTCCACGTGTAAAATCATCATTGGCTGAAGGAAACACGTGTCGGCTCATCATTGGGACACATGTCATCCACTCATTGGACAGAAGGCGCCTATGATATGTCGACACGTGGCACGGCCCATCAAGTTTAAATGGGCCGGCCCAACTAAAGGCCCACAAGATTTTGTGGACCATAATGGGCCGGCCCAGCTAAAGGCCCACGAGATTTTGCGAACCATAATGGGCTGGCCCAGCTAAAGGCCCACAAGATTTCATGGGCCATAATAGGCCGGCCCAGGTAAAGGCCCACAAGATTTTTGTGTGCCATAATGGGCCGGCCCAGGTAAAGGCCCACAAAATTCTTGCGGATCATAATGGGCGGCCCAAATTAAAGGCCCACGAGATTTCGCTGACATTAATGGGCTGGCCCAGCTGTAGGCCCACAAGATTTTGAGGACCCTAGTAGGCCGGCCCATTAACTGGCTGCCATGTTTTGGGCCAAATGCCGGCCCTTATTTGACCCGGTCCATTAATGGCCTGCCACGTTCCGGGCCTAATAATGGCCCATATAAGATCCGGCCAGTTAAAAGCCTCCCACTTTCTGGGCCAAATCACGTCCCAGATCAAGTCCGGCCCTTTAAGAGGCTTTGGGCTCAATTATGGCCCATATCAGATTCGGCCCGTTAACTGGACGCTATGCTTTTGGGCCCACTTGCTAAAGGCACATTTAGTAATTCGGCCTGATATTAGTTTCGGCCTGTTAAGGGTCCGTTTAACATTTTGGCCCTATATTAATTTCGGCATGTTAAAAGCCCGTCATATAGTTGGGCCTAACTACGACCCGGTTTGCATCCGGCCTGCTCGCAGCGGATATCTGATTGGGCCAAACAAGGACCAAGACAACTTTGGCCTGTTAAAAGCCCGTGAATTGATTCGCACAATCATGGGTCGGGTCCATTTCAGTGCTGCCGCCCGTGAGCTATTCGACACGCTTTCTGTGCCCAACCTACTTCTCAGCCTCCTAAAAGCCCATTGAGTTTTCTTGCGAAAAGAGGGCCGGGGGTTACTCGGCCTATTAAAGGCCTGAATCTACTAGTGGGCCAGTTTGACGGGGCCCATGATGCGTATCATACATCGTGATTGCATGACAGCCCGATTATGTACCGTAATTTTACGATTTGGCCGGTTTACAAGAACAATGCAGAGCTAAAATAATTCACTGGCATTGGATATATTCTACACTAATGTAACCATTCATACAGATAAGATAATTTGGAGCGAACAATTGATAAGCAAGCTATCATGCATACTGCTGTCACATAATGAACCAGGTATGTATGCAAGTACAATGATACAGGACAACAGGTACTAACAAGAGCAAAGCAGTGGGCTGCATATTTGCGATATCCTGTCGTTCTTTTCAAACCGGAATTCTTCTTCGAGCAGATTTCCTGCAAAAAAGATCCGCAAGGCACATGCGGAAAAGTAGAAGTTCAAATTGTCATGTGATTTCATAGACAGTACCTCATCCTGGGAATGAGACCAGTGCATAACAAGGTTTTCCATTCAATTTCTTCTAAATTTAGCACATGAGACTTCACTGGAAATTCGTATATAGACTTGCCATCAAAGTGTGATTTCCTTAGGTAACACCGATACTGCTGCAATGCTTCCTTGAAAAGCACAAGCAAGCTTTGCTCATCATGACTATCCAAATTGACCCTCGCCTAGTTACAACAATGTAATGTAAAACACTGATGTGTTCGATCAGCAGAAAACAGGAAAATAATAACCATGAATAATAGCACTTACACGTAAGTTGGACAGGAAGATGTGAAAATGGTGTTTGTCTTCACTATAATCTTCCCATGATGGGAATATATGCACGTAGTCCCTAACAACATTGAAAGTATTGTCTTTTAAACTGGGAATAAATGGAATGGGGTTCCAATCTGCTGTGAATTGGCCGTCTCTGCAGCTTGGGATAGGTCTTCGCCGGTGGACTTCTTGTACTTTTTGTCGGAGGGATTTTTCTATGGTACGGCTGGTGCTATGGCAAATGAAATCGGTATACCTTTTGCTGGAGTGCAGGTCCTGTGGTGGGGCTAGTGTTGTGGCCAAAGTGAAGTATGGAGTACAGTTCTTTGGAGTCGGTCCTACGTTTTGTGTCACTGGTTGTACAACCAATATAAGTGGGGTGCTGTCTGATTTCTTCGGCACCACCATGTTTTTCAAGGACTTTGCTGGTGCTCCTTCAGGTTCGGCAATCACCCTCTTCCTTTTTGATGTCTGATGCACAAGAACAACATTTGAGTGGAAAAACATGGTATGATGACAGATGGAATATGTATTGATAATGGATGGGCATGGCATCTCGAAGTTATATGATGAGTAAACTAAGCGGATGGCGGTGCAACAAAGTAGAAGAAATGCAAGACAACATATGCAAGATACGGCATAATCAATAAAACCTTGCCAAATTAGAATAGGCACCTTGAAGGGTGAACAGGACATGCCATCTACCTTTGACTCCTCGAGGTTAGAATAGTCATTAGGATGATATTACGAACAAGAATCAGCAGTGGGGAGCATACGAGTTTCATTGCTTCGAATGGCACTCAATGCCTTGGTGCCATATTTGTAAGTCATTGCAGTTGTTCCACAATATTCTTATGATGCGCGGATTACGATATTCACTTTGTAATTGCGTATAATATCGAGAACCATGAAAACATAAATAGTTGTGAGATTATCTTTTAATGCAGATGATATTCTAATATAGGGCGCTGTAAACACTTATGTGCTATCACACGGATTCGATGAGAGAGCTCATGTGTGTTGTAATATGGTGCGTGCATTTATATAATCTGGCACAAGTACACAAAAAATAGGCTCCGTAAGTAAGGATAATGGCGGATGATAGGTTCATAATATCTTTGTATAGAGAGTTTATTGCCAAACCATGATAACAAGAGCACACAAGAACTAGGCGGATCATAGTGTACATAATAGGGTACACCATAACCATGATATATAAATCGGGAAAGTGGAACTGGCTTGAAAATACGGTGTTGTATTGCCGCTAGTAATTGAAAGCCAATCGATCACGTACATGCCAGCTCTATCGAACATGGTAAAGAAGAGCAAGCAGATTTTGGATAACAAAATGTTGGTTGCGTAGTGCCCACACATGATGAACCAGAGCGCATTAAGAATGCAACTCCCAGCTGTCTTTTGACCATTTCAGGCGGTTGGACGAAGATCCTACGTCTCCTAACCCTTCTTCTTCCTCGTCTCTGATTCTTCCCATACAGAACACCGCACGGGCCGCCGGCCGGACCACCGGCCCCACCGCCTATGTTCCTCCGCCACCCCCACCCCCACCCGCGCCCCAACCCCCACCCGCGTCGAGTTTTCTTTGTTTGGCGAGGCTCCACAACCACCCGAGCCCTTCGATAGCACCGGCGAACTCCAAGTAGCTCAAAAATCGATGACCCAATTTTGAAATTTAGTCTACTGTGATTTAACTAGTGTGGAATATAAAAGGGAAAACCATAAGCATTGTGAGTATAGTGTTGAGCGTGCCATGGCGGATATGAAGGTGCAAACCGGACAAAGGAAACTTCGCAACCAAGACAAGAAATCAGAGTAAAGCAGTGGCGATCTATTTTCTTGCTGCGATAAATAAGTTGAGCAGATACGAAAGAGTACCGCCTCTGGTGCGGCGCCGTGTATGCATCTGCTGAGAATTTGACAGTGTTGCGGTAGCGATGGCTGTCGGCGGCGTGGAAGCAGATCTAGGAGGGTAGACGGTGGCGGCGAAGCGCGATGGGCGAGACGCCAGAGAGCGGCGCCCGGCAAGGTGGACGGCAATGAGGATGAAGCGAGAGGACAGGATGCAAGGATCCCGGTCCGAAGGCGTGGATGAGAGAGGTCGATCTCTTGTAATGGACAGCGGTGTCGGGGTATCAGCTCCGGCATGGTGGAGAAGGACGGCGGTGGATGGGGTGGCGGACGGCGGCGGACGGAGGAGGGTGTGGTGGAGAGGGTGTTTTGGCGCCCATGGAGTATGAATGGGGAAAAGGGAGGTAGAGAGGAAGGGGGACCATGTATTGAGGGCGCGCTTGTCTCAAATGCGAGGAAATTTACAAACTTAGCCTGCTTCAAATTTCTACTACATCACAACAACATTAGTCGGTTGGGGATAGGACGGTAATCTCGCATACACGAATATTTGCCGATGAGAGTTTGTTTTTGGCTCCCACCGTGTATGAATATGAATCGGGAGGGAGTCGATTTCGCCGAGGACACATTGTGTTTTGGCGCCCACCGTATGAATCCGGTGAGAGGCGGTTACGTCACGTTTGGGTGAAATTACAAACCTACCCCTATCGAAACCTATAGAAATCCAGCAGATAGGCTTTATGTGGCAGGGATAGGCGGTAGTGATTTCCATCTCGCAGATTTTGGTTTCGAGGTGATTCGCGACTTTCCCCGCTTCGTTCAAATTTTGCAGAGTGCAAGTTTACCATGCCAACTCAATTCGAATCCCGTTTGTATTCTATTTTTTCGGGCGGGATCCATTTTCAATTGGAATTACATTCTATATACATGATTTTTTATATATACTTTCAAAAGCACAACACCATTTATACATAAATATGGTTTACAAATGGCATGATCTCAGATTCATAAGGTTGTATCCATCAATTTGGATTTTCAAATATTTGAAACCACTTTATGTTGAAATCCAATGTATGCATTCCTCGCTAACTGTCTCCAATTAATGTGTGTTTCATGCGGATTTTTAACTTCTCAAACATGTATAATGTGTTTCACACACGCAACATATAGTGTAATCCCGTTTAGACATTAATTGCATATAAACCATGCATTGTTTGTAATTGAAGAATCTATGGATCACCAATATTGATAAACTATATAACATTACATGTGTGTCCAAATTCAAATGAATATGCATGTTTGATACACCAATTTGCGTTATGATATTATCGATGTCGTGATCTCCAGTTTAAATATTTGAATCCCCTTTAATCCAGATATTCGTCTCATATAGCTATCACTCATGCTTATATAGGACTATCTCTCTGGACCTATACGCGTTCATCGTCTCTCAGGTATCTCTCGTGCTACCTGTATGTCGACAATGATCTTTTATCTTCGTAACACACTGATGGTACTCTCTCCCTCGACCTTCATCACTCTATCTCTCTCTAAGTATATCTCGCTCCCTGCTATGTGTCTCTAACTATGATTCTCCATGTGGAATCTCTTTCTCTCACACAAACACAAAACTTTGTCTCCCGGGGTCTCATTTCTCTCTACTATTCCCATGTGTGCCACCCGCACACCCCTCATCTGAGAGATGTCTTTTCGCTCCTTAGATATGAGAACCTACTGAGTCTTCCTCTTCAATATCTCTTTCTCACACACAAACACAAACTCTGTCTCCTGTGGTCTCATATTTCTCCATTGTTCTCTTGTATATCGCTCACACACACCCTCTCTCCCTAGAGATATCTTGCGTTCCCTCATATGTCTCTCTAGCTATCACTCTCGTTAGAAATATCTTTCTCTCGCAGACACAAAACTCCGTCTCTCTGGATCTCATTTCTCTCTGATATCTGTTTGTATGTGACTCACATGCAACCTCTCTCTATCTCTCTCACACCCACACACATAACCCAACCTTCTGATCCACTCGACTCCTATCTCTAATGCACACTAGCTAGCATCTTTATCTTTCTATTTATCTGTTTCTCCATCAACCTTCTTTCTCGCCCTCATTCTTGATTCCTATCACACACACTACATATGTTTCTCTCTACATGCAGTCAAGTGCCCTCTCACACACTTATATAACTTCACCCTTTGAACCACCCGATGGTCATCTCCAACACCCAAACTGGCGGATGTCCCTCTAGCTAGCATCTCCATCTCTGTATCTATCTGTAGTTTCTCCGTCAACATTTCTTTCTCGCACGGAGTCTTGCTTCCTATCACCCACACTATATATGTATCTCCATACATATGCATTTATAGGTTGATCTCTTTTGCACAATCGTTGCGCCTCACCCCTCTGCTTGCCATAGATGCATGCTCCAGCCCACGCCACTATCTCTTAAAGACAAAAACACATGCTCAATTGTCGGGCCTTCTTCCCTGCATTCTCACATGCATGCATATTGTCATACCGATCCGTCTCTCCCATGTCGTTGATCTTATGACTTATGTCTTCTTTCTTTTATCTCGATCATGCGCACGCCAAGACGCCAAGACGCACACATCCCACGTATACATGTATACCTCTCACACATGCACGTTCAAGGTCTCTATGTCTCCATACGTAGTTAATTACCCTCAATCCTAACGCCACATCTAATCGTTCTCCTCTTTTGTGCACATAACTTCCGCCTGGATGGGTAAAACACACACTCTCACTTAACAATCTCCTTCTAGCTACCCCCCGCATCTCTCACTCTTCCCTATATCCCCGAAACCAATAAGACCATCCCTTTGTTTAATTCCCGCCTACATGCACCATCGATATATAGTAGTCTTCCTCGGTGTCTCCCGAACAAACACGTTCTCTCGATGTCGACTCCTCTCATGCGCACGCACCTTCTCTTCCCTCTCTACGGGCATTTTCTCTCTCACACCCCGTCGTTGGTGGCCTCTGCCATACACATCACCTCTCTATGATGAAGCCATGCACACTTAAATTACATCCGCCACAGAGGACCCCGCGACACACACACACACACACACATGCACACACACACGCACACACGCACGCACACACACACATGCACGCACGCACACCCCCCCACACACACTAAGGCTCCATCTCTCTCTCTCTCTCTCTCTCTCACAAACACACACACGCACACGCATGCACCCCCCACACACACTTAGACTCCATATCTCTCTCTCTCTCACACACACACACAAACTAAGGCTCCATCTCTCTCTCTCCTCTCTCTCTCTCTCACACACACACACCCCACACACACACTAAGACTCCATCTCACACACACATGCTCTAGGCGGAGCATTTGTTCCTACCACCCTTCATCCAACCTTACTCGTATGATAAACAATCACCTTTATTTACTTGCATAACATGGACAAATTCCACTTTACTTTAGTAGTCAGCAAACTTATCATCTGTACCCTTATAAAAAAACAAGCTGACGATGATGGTGTGCCTGCCATCTTGTAATATAGACCGTATGATCTATATCTGACGGATAGAAAGCAAACTATGATAATTTTACAAAAGATACCCACACCTATCTCCACATCATTATCTCCCGCAACCTCATTGCTCAACAATTAAAAAAGGAATAAGTGTCTGGAACAATCTAGCATGCATGGTGGCAGCACTGCCGGGCGCCTGGCCCATCCCCATGCCTCCGCCCATTCCGACCACCACCACCACCACGCTCCACTCCTCCTCGCCTTATCTCTCATCTTTCATTTTTTCGATGACATTCTCGAGATACCAGTTTTCCGATAAAATTCTCGAGATATCATTAGTTTTTACACATGGGATTACTCCTGCATCGGTCAATCACAAAAAGTGTTTTGTAAAAAAATGCATATTGATGTTCCGTGCAATGCACGAGAATCTTGCTTGTAATTATATAACGCAAATCACGAAAGGTGAAGTGACATTTTTTGACACAACCACGTTAACATGGCCACGTAAATCACTAGCTAAAGTAAATACCATTATACTTATATCCCGATGCAAAAGGTTGAGTACATGTCCAAGAGTAGAGTCGCACACACGCACTGCCTCTCGAATCTCACACACACACACACACACACACACCAGCCACGTGACGCCCACTTAAGCGGAACACGAGTATGTTACAATTTGTGCACCCGCGGGTACACGTGATGCTGCACATTTATTTAAGCCGGAAGGCGAACCCAAACAGTAGTTGCATTCATTCCCCTCCCTCCGCCTCTTCTCTGGTCGCCGTCGCCCGGTAGCCATGGGCCGGCCGAAGGTAACAACATACGCCATACTCCCGCCGGAGCGGCGCTTTAATATGGAAATTTTAGTGGTCATCCATGCATCTTTTGTGCTAGAACTCCTATATAAGGGTTGACCGGTCGCTTCCCGCGGACGTGCGTGGGCGGTGGAAGAGGAAGCAGAAGGGAAGCGGGCTGTGGAGTAACGTTTTTTACCACAATTTCTTAGGAAACCGAGTGCAATAATTGAGTAGTTTTGCAAACTACCAAGATTACACCAAACGGTTCAAAACCTATACTCCGTTGCCAAGCGCTTCCCGCGTGAAACGGTCGGCCGCTCGAGCGCTGGCCCCAGATTAATGCCCGGCCAGAGCGGAGGCGACCTCTCACTGGTGCCGGCTTTGAAGTGGCGCGACAGCCGAGAGAGCGCCACTTCCCGGGGCACGCGACTGCTCCGCGTCGAGGCCAGCCATAGGCCTGTTTGGATCCATGGGTTAGAGTTAGTTTGAGCTAGTTGGGGCTCAAATAGCCCTAAAGTATCCAAGCATGAGGGTTTAAATTGGAGCAAGATGCACCGAACCCACCAAAAAACTATCCCACCCAAGAGGTGCTAATCGGAGATAGTTCTCATTGGGACCACCGAAAAATCACTTTTCTCTCTCCATGAAGTGCATTTATTGTCAATCTAACCCTGTCACCCAAACACCTCTTTGGCTACAATTAGTTCAGGGTTAGTCATGAGTTAGTCTAACCTCTAGCTAAGTTAGAGTATCAAATAGGAGCAGTATAGGACATGCAAGTTGCTCAAAGCATACAGGCAAATTCGTACGTGAAGGATTATTTTTCTTTTTGAAAACGGAACATGAAAGGAATTTTTTAGAATTCTCTTGGCATGTCGCTAACATGTGATAGTTAACCGACCTCAATAGACGGCAGAAACGCCAGCCCGCCGCACTGCGATAGAGACAAGGAGGGAGAAGCGATACAGGCTGTTGGATTACTAGAGATAGGTGTTGCACGGAAGCCAAGAAATATGGTGATAGCGTGGGTTAGCCATGTACTAGTATGATGTAACTACACTGGGCTGCCGTGTTTCGTACTCTTCCAAATTAATCGTGGAGATGATTGGTTAATTTTATATCGCTGAATAATATTAAATATTATGAGTGCGTACGCCCACCACGAGGTTCCTTGCTCCTTCTTGGTCATTCGGAATCTATGTTCTTCCACTCTATTTTTTTACGTGATCTTTGTTCATCCTTTTGCCAACACGCGAGACATCAAGGTGCACGTGTTATGCAAGGATCGTTCCATCTATATGAAGAACACGTGGAACTGGAACTACGAGATGGACATGTACCCGTGGAGTGGACGACGATTTAACCCGAGTAATGTAGCGCGATGAAGTGAAGTAGAAAGACACAAATGGTATGAACATGCGTGGCCTATATGGTGTGTTTGGTTGCGTTCTCGTCTCAAAGATAGTTGTTCCCTCTTCATGCATGCTCAACTCAACACCCTCTTCATGCATGCTCTCTTCATGCATGCTTCTAGTGTATTTGTGCTAAACTAGTGTGGACTCATGCACCCTCCATACACTCTACCAAACACCCAAAAGTAGGTCGAGAAGGGAACTCTTAGGCGGCATTTGTCTCTTACTACTACCACTAAATGTTGTACGTGCAATGCACGGTGATGTTATGGAGTACGTGCCTAAGTACTCTACTACTACTATATTAGTTTGAGGCACATATTAACTTTTATATTTGTTTACGTGTATGCCCCAAGACCTTCCAACTAGACGTGTCTTTCTCTCCAGGTCGCACTTTGTATCGTTCATACCACTAAGTACTACTATGTGTGGTCTCCGACCCAGAAGTGGAAGAAGTGGAGACACTCTACCACGCTGTTTTTTACGCTGGGCTCTACCACGCTGTTCATGTCCCACTCCTTTCACCGACGCAGGGACATCCGGCAAGTGCCGTGTTTGGCACCCTTCGTCGTAAGAGTTGAAACGCTAGCTTTCATCAGAAATAAAAATAATTACAAATCGGCAGTGATACTATTTTTTTGCGAACCAATCAGCAGTGATACTATACCACGCGGTTTCCTTGCTCCTCGATATCGGAAAGAATACTTCCATCCGCCAACATGTGGGACGTCAACCATACTGGTCCACTTTCCATGCACGCAGAACTCCAAGGGAGAGTCACCCGGGTCGTCGCGCCGTAGTAACAATGACTAATGAGCCGTCAAATCACAGGCCCACTTTCCACTTTGAAGTTGCTCGGTCGAAGGAACCATCATGACTTCGTTGAATTCCGCTTCTTGAAGAAACTACTGTACCAGCAGTACTGCTAGCTACAGTATTTACTCCGCATTCACGCCCGACGAACCTACTCCGGCGCCAGTTGTCCATCCGTCTACCGCGGCTCATTGCCATTCGCCCGTTATATTAACTTGAGCCCCAGCTCCCAGCCATAGCCAAAGACCCACACTTATTCTCCTCCGGTCCCTTCCTTCTGTCGACACCACTTCAACCATGGCCTCCTGGCGCTCCGAAGCTCTCTTGGACGTATTGTCGAGGGAGCAGACGAGGGACATCGGCGGCTCCGCTCCGGGCGCGCTCCAAAGCTCTCTTCGACGTACTGTCGCAGGAGCAAACGAAGGAGATCGCCGGCACCCCCTTGGCCGCCCTCCGCCGCCACGACCACGAAGCCGGCGCGCGTGCGCGGGTGCAGCTGCCAGCGAGGAAGAGTAGTACATGGTAGGTCGCCGCCGCTCTGGTCCCGGGAAGGCCACCGCTACTCCACTCAGTCGACGCAAACCTTGGTGGGGTAAACATCGGCGGCCGATTAGCCGCTTGACGGCAACGTGGAGGCGGAAATCTTCAGAACCTTATGCTTCCGAGGAGGAGGTTATCGAGGCGGATGAGGAGGAGGCAAAGGCAATGGCCGGCTTTCTCGGGTTCATGGCCAGACATGGTGGTCGGGCGCCGGCGATCGTTTAGATTAGGTTTACAGTAGGTTTTAGTACGGTTTGTGCGAAATATGTAATGAATTTCGTCCAGTTTGTAGGAAAAGTTTTCGAAATGTAATGAATTTCATCCGGTTAATTTCATCCGATTAATTTGAAATTTGCTTTGTTTGCACGAATTTCGTCCGGTTAGTTCATATAGTTGTCGAAAGGTATGCGAGCAGCATCGGATGGCATCCATCAGTGTCCTCGGACAGATGCCGGTATAAATTTGTGGGCCAGCGCTGGAGATGCCCTAACTATCATGCTATAATCGCTTAGAATCCTCCATTATTTGGCAGGGAACAGTTATGCCTCGATCAAAATCAGATCCGCGGTGTTTGGCACTCCTCCCGCGTAAGAGTGTAAACTCTTGCTTACATAAAAATGGAGCAAGTGGACGGCATCAGTAGCACGCCATATCACTCGAACTAGCCCGCCTAACGAGCGGGAAAGCAACGCCCTCGTCATTTTGTTACGGATTTCTATCGATCGATCGCGCGAAAATGTTACGCTTCGCAAGTTCTAAAGGAAAAGGCGGCACACTTACGACTCGTACGCGTCGCAACCCCGATAGTCCGGCTCGCACGCCGCTCACCAGAGGGGACACGCGTTGTCTTGCAGTTTCACTGACATGTGGGACCATAATTGAATAAACCGTCGATAGCCGAAATCTAATTGCTCGGCGGGCATCGGCTGAGAAGAGAGAAAGCGGGGAGGAGAAGAGATCGCCGCCCGCCACAAGACGGACTCCAAGAAATATATGGTGATAATGTGAGGTGGGCCATGCTGGAGTCCGGACCGCTTCTAGAGCCCGCTCTCACCTCCCTGGCCCCTCAAGACGCCAGTTGTCCGCTCCATGCATAGCAAGTAGTCCCCACTTATGTGGAGGAGAGAGAGGCATTGACAAAGTCAAGGAGTAACAGTGGAGACAATAGCTTTCATCAAAAATAAACAATGAATACTCGTTTCTCGTCCTCTATATCGGAAAGAATACTTTCATTCGCCGACATGTGGGACGTCGACCATCCTGGTCCACCTGCCATGCACAAAATTATCCTGGTCCACCTGCCATGCACAAAATTATCCTGGTCTACCCCGGTCGTATCACAGGCCCAACCTTTCCCACTGTAAGTTGTTCGGACGAAGGAACCATCATGAATTCGTTGAATTTCGCTTCTTCAAGAAAGCTTACTTGTACTGCATAACATCGCTACCACACGCCAAGACCGGGCGACACTTTGTACCACGCCATATCATCGAAACCCACTAGGCCAAACTAGCCCGCCTAGGTCATCTATTTTGGAATGGAGGAGTACGCGTCTCTGACTGCTATGATTTTGTGTTGCACGTTCTCGTACTTTTGCTACGATTTTCCTACCCTATGAACCAAATGAGGCCTGAATGTATGTCGACTATTGTCTGGTCGATCGCTAAGCCTACAATTTTAGGAGCTAGGGCTATTGGTCGATCGACGAGGGATAAGTATAAGCGTACCACGAGCTCATCAGCCCCAATGTTTCTCTTTGGTGAGTGTTTTGCAAGTACTATAGCTCGCATAAAGAGCTAGCCTACTAAGACCAAGAATCATCAAACAAGCCCTGCTGATATGATAAACAGTTCAAACTTACATCTAAACATGCCATATATTACATCAAAAGCTGGTGAGGATACATCTATTTCCATAACTCGGAGAGGGTTCGCATGATTCATCACATGATTCACTATCAAACAAAAGTAGCAAGATCTGCCCACACAACACAGTGCACTAGCCCTAAGATGGTTTGATAACACGCATCGTTATGGTAATTAAACACAGGGCAATGCAAACTACCCTGAAGGATTAGCACGACCAACTATTTCTTGTCATTGATCTCTCGGGCAATGACCACAACACGGACAGCGGCATGGGACTCCATTTCTGGGGCGATGTCTACAGGACTGACCACGACATCGGATCGATCTCTGGGGCGATGTCCACGGGATGGACAACGGCATTGGAATCAATCTCCAGGGCGTTGCCAACAGGACGGGACACGACATCGGAATCATCAAGGACAACCACCGGCACCTGCACAACCCTAACATATTAGCAAGCACATTGCAAATAATCAAAAACCACAACTATGGTAATAAGCCATTATTTTTTACCTTGTGCAGCTCACCAGGGGATCTCATCCCTCTGGGGCCATCTCCTCGTCCTCGATGGGGGCCATCACCTTGCTAGGGAATATCGCTTCTCAACAGCGACTATCTCCTCAAACTCGGTCTTGAGCCTCACATAGGTGGCAATCAGAGTTCACAGGGTCGGCACGGTGGGACCCTTTGCTGTTCTTCCAACTTTCTTTGAGGAGTTCGTCCGCCAACGTCCTCAACTCTTTGGCGGTGCTTGTTTCTTGGAGTTCTTCGTCTCCATGGGTTGGCCCGCCAACATGGTCAACTCGTTGGTCGGTGCTCGCTTCACGGAGATCGCTGTCTCCAAAGGGTTGTCCGCCGCAACTCTTTGCCTAGTGCTCCAGGATCCATCAATGAACTGACAAACAAAAAGCAATCGAAAGGAAACCATAATCGCAATGAAAACGGGAAAAGAATAGGATGTGAGAATCGGTCGGTGCTTCGCAAAAATAAGATTATTGGAATGAAAATATAGCAGCATAACTGATTCGCCCACCTTTCCTTCATCAGTACAGAAGAAAAATGGTAGAAGTGAGTAGCCTGGAGTGAGGTTTTCTTCAAGAAAGGGAAGAAAGGGCTTGAACGAGCGTTCCAATGAAATGATGGTTCTTCGTCCAGTCCAACTTGGAGGCCACCTTACCACTGCTGGTAAAGATGTGGGTTTTGTGATATGACAGGTCATGACGGCCACACCGGGTGACAGTGAGTCTCATTGTAGCACCTCACCGTGATTTGGTGGATGGCACGCGGGCCGGATGCTTTGAAATGTCCCGCATGTAGATACTCCCTCCTTTCCGGTTTATAAGGCTCGGTTCAAAAATCTCACCAACCAAGGTAGATGGTGAGTGGTGGAATACTTTTGTAGTTTGCAAAAGCACCCAATTAATGCTCTTGTTTTCTCAAAAAGTATGTTTACCAATGCATTAATTGCAATGCATGCATGCATAAATTACATGCATTGGTCAATTTTCTCTTAATACTTGCATGCAATGATTTAATGCACCTTGGAATCTGAACATGTGATGTGAAACAACCAAAGTAAGCCTTATAAAATGGAAAAACTAAAATTTTGACATAAGCCCTATAAACCGGAAAGGAGGGAGTAGAGCGGCTAGTCATATAGGAGTTCTCAATATTGTGCACCGCGACCAAAGTGGAGAGGAAAACGAGAGAACTACGTAATTAATGCATGAGTTTAATTAGGGTAGTTTTGTAAAGTATGAGATACATTCCTCCAATCGCAAAATGCCTTGGCTCATGAGATTTGAGATTTGAGCCCTATAAACCGGAAGGGAGGGGGTACAGCACAGGTGTAGTCTAGCCACTTGTTGAGATCTCTAGAAAGGCAAATACTCCTTTCCTGTTTACAGGTCTATACTACTCCCTCCGTCTAGGTGTGTAAGTCATCTTACAAAAACCAAATAGTCCCAAAACACGTGCATTAACTTCTACCTTGTTTCTTGTTTCTTGACATATCAACCAATAAGAGATGAGAGGTGTGCATGCTTTTAATGACTTGCAATGGCTAGTTCATTGCATGCAATGCTATTAATTAGCAAATAAACATTGGTGACCCCAGGAGGAAACGGTGCTAAGCGCGTGGACCTATGCATAATGAGTATCAACCAATGGATAATGGAGTTTAATTGTTAAACAATACTCCCTCCTTTCCGGTTTATAGGGCTTATCTCAAAATTTTATGTTTTCCATTTTATAAGGCTCAATTTGGTTGTTTTCCATCACATTTTCAGATTCCAAGGTGCATTAAATCATTGCATGCAAGTATTAAGAGAAAATTGACCAATGCATGTACTTTATGCATGCATGCATTGCAATTAATGCATGGATAAACATAATTTTTTGAGGAAAACAAGAGCATTTATTAGGTGCTTTTGCAAAACTACAATCTGTATTCCACCACTCACCATCTACATTGATTGGTGAGATTTTTGAATTGAGCACTATAAACCAGAAAGGAGGGAGTAGCGTCTCATGCAAGAGCCTGGCTAGTATATGCGTGCTCCAAGGAACCGCACCACGCGAGCGTTCGTAACTGCCACGTTCGGGTTGCGCTTGGCTCTTCGCCTCTTCAAGAAGACGAAAAATGATGCTACTCCTACGTCTACAGTATCGAATCCACTACTGCATGTCCGTCCACCTCGTGCGGGAGGGATAGCGTGTAGCGAAAGCTTCTACTTACTATTCCTGCCTTTGCGTCTATGACAGGTGGGCCCAACAAGTGGTTGGCCCTCCTGTCATGCAGCCAAAGGCATGTGCAGTTAAGGCACCGGAGCTTAGTCCGCGAGGGAGAGGGCGTTGTAGTAATCAAATTTCTCGGTCTTGTATGAGTTGACGTGACACATCAAAGCACTGCACTCGATAAAAGTCTGTTTACATATTTCAAATGGGCTACTTCGTATGTAGGAGTAGACATATTCTGCTTCGTATGTAGTCACTTGTTGCAATCTCTAAAAAGACTTATATTTGGAAACAGAGGGAGTACAACGCATGCATGCATGTCGTGACTTTCCTTTTGATACTTGCATGTGTTGATTTGATGCACCTTGCCAAATTTTGACTATAAATTTAACTAACCAAAATTTCATGCATGTCACAAAAAATTACGGGGTTGTTTGGATTGTGACTATGTTTGTCTTATGTTGCCACATTATTTTTCCCACACTTGGCACACTTGCCTAACCTGAGTTGCTCAAATTGTTAGACACACTTTAGCTTGCCTAAGGGAATCTTGCCACAATTTTTGTGTCTATGACATGTGGGGTTCACTGCTAATAAAAAAATTCTTGTCTTAGGTGTGGCTAATAAAAAAAGACTTATATTTAGGAATGGAGGGAGTAGAAAATATAAATAATAATGCATGTTGGGGCAACCCATGTTTCCGCTAATTTTAGTCGTGGGCTTGTTCACAATTTTTACGAGGGGGTGGTTGTTCATTTAATGGAGGGACTTGTAGTACCAGACTTGAATGATACAAAGTGCGACCCGGCACACCGTAACACCACTTGAAACAAGCGGGCAGCTATCTCAAAAAACAATCAACAACAAAAAAACCCGCGACCTTGCATGTAGTAGTACACAATTTTAAACGATTGTTTTGATGGAGTGAAAAAGGAAAACTACCCCACTACTTACATATAGGCCGGAGCCTCCACGCTTTCTTGCTAGGGTTGCTCTATTCACATACTCTCATCCTCTCCAGATCTAAACAAGATAGGGGTAGTAAGACTGTCTTTCTCCCTTCAAAAAACACTGGCTTACTATCCTCACCGCTGGTTACAGATCCGGACGTATCCCCCTCCGCCGGTGAAGGGGAGGAGGGGTAGCGTTTAGGCCGTCATCGACAGCGAGGGAGGAGACCCACTGCCGGCCGCACCGTTATCTACGGCGGCTGGTGCGGGAGGTCCTCCGATCCTTCACATTGCACGTGGGCGGATCCGCCTCCCGCCACCCACCTATCCACATCCCGACGACCTTCAGGTATATCTTCGTTCGAAACCGCCTTAGCTCTACTTCCCTAGCTCGCTACGTCACTGCATGTGCATCATTTTCTACCTCTCAGCCCCTCTCGATCGGATGGTCCAACGTCACCTACTTTTTTCTTCTATTATTAGAGGTAAAGCTACTTCATGGAGTCGAATCTTGTTTCTCCGTCCGAACAGACTTGTCATTGAAATGGATGTATCTATATGTATTTTAGTTCTAGACACATCCATTTTGATGACAAGTAATTCCGGACGGAGGGAGTACTTGGTTCAAACAAGAAATAAAGTGGGGGTGGGGGAATTTAGTATGTACATCAGACTTGGTACAAACAGGAAGGAAAGGGGGTGAAAGTAGTATAGAATGGTCATCCAACCGGTCTCTTGGTCGAAAAGGGAAATATAGGGGTAACGCTGTACACAGTTGTATGACCAGGACTAGATTTGCTATCCACACATAGGAGTAGGTGGCTAGAGTGAACAAAAATGGGACCAACCCAGATATGTTTCTTGGATGTTTGTTTCTCGGGGCAACAAACTATGAATCACCACTTTATGCCCCTGTTTATGTACATGGTGTTGTACTGTTGGTGCACCCACTGTCCCATGCCCTTATACAAAATATTTAGGCTCCGGTCGGAATATAGGGGCAGAAAACATAGATCTTGATGAAAATAGAGGAATAGGAAAGGAATGTAGGTATAAAACTATGGAACAATGAATCGGAGGAAACTCTCAAGTGAATGTGTTCGGATGGACTCTGAAATGTACAGATTTGTTTTTTAGAGTAGCATGCATGGCGGTATGAGATGCTATTTGTTTATTCAGCTGCACAGTGACTACTCTTGTCCTCACCTCACGTACCACACATAGGTTGATTTTTTATTCCGCAAACACAAAGACAAAGAACCTGTCTAACACATGGCGAAGGCCAGCCTCAAAGCTTCCGCCCAAAAAATGAGCAGCGCATGGATGTTTCTAATCCTATGGAATCAGTACTACTGCACCAGCTTTCCTATGAAACACTATTCACCTTTCTCGTGTTCGACGGTTGGAAGGAAAGAATACCGTAGGAATTGTGTTCCTACGAAAATCCTGCACCAAACTCAGGAACCGAATGCAGCCTTAGCTGTTCTTAATATAATGTCCCCGGTAAAAATGAAGCCATGCCACTGCTTTTTGCTGTAATTGTTTGAGACTCGACAAGTTTAGCCAAATGTTTTTGCATGTAATTGTTTGAGACGCCGACTGTTTCCTCTATGCCTTTTTGTGCAAACAGGGATATCCAATTCACTGGTTGTTGTTGTGACCTTTTGGTGCCTTTGCACAAAACTCTTCTTAAAAGAAGTGACTTTTGTGCTGTTTAACTGGAATGTCAGAATGGGACAGTTGGTTCATTTTGGTGGAACTGCACAAAGGGAGATCTGTGTTCCAATCCTCATCATCCATATTGGCGACATAACCTTCCTTTAGGTAAGAATGATATTTAATGCATGTGTTCATCTCTATTTTCCGACTGCCATGAGAAAATAATGCTGTTTTTTACTTGTACACTTGTACTCCCTCACTGACAAAACCAATTCTGAATTAGAAGGCCAATCATGTACTTGGTTTCACCAACTGGTGAGGAGAAAGAGAAACAGAGCATGAAGAGGAAGAAGAAGAAGAATAAATAGTGCCAAGGTGATCTTGCTAAAGCCAGAGGCCTCAGTCGAGGCCATTCAAGGGCTCCGGCAACGACTACCTTACATGTGAGACGATCCTCCAAGGAGCCCTTCCACTTCCGCTGTCTCACTTAATTAATTAGGAGTACTTAAGTACCACTAATTTATTACTACCTAATTTTCCTGTTGGAGTTAAACAAATCTTTAGTAGGACCCTATGTTGAATCATGTACGTGTGAATGTTTGTCTATGGAGGTGAATCATGTGGTGGAGCAGGGAGGGAATATTATTAGTGTCATGACATAATAGTGCTATTGTTTTGCATGTCAATTTATTGCCATTGGTTCAACGAGGCAATGTTTTGTGTATTGTCCATCATGAATTTGATGCTACTGTTTGAGTAATATGCTAATGTCTTCCTATCCTTTCTCACTAAGCTAATGAAGGTTTCACCTTGTTCCTACTTGTGCAAACAGGGATCATGTTGTGCCAATCATACATTTTAGTGGAACTACACAAGACAATACAATGAACTGTATCCCAGCCAAAGGCTTTAACTCTGCCGAAGTTCTTGATAATATTTCGATATAATCTCAAAGATTGGTAAACAAGAGTGATTTCAGCCATACATTTGAAGTGCACCAAAATATATACTATTGTGTGATTCCAGTGAGTGCTTTATCATCTCTTATGGGACTACATGAATAAGCTTTTTTTCTCAGGTTGGTACGGGCCTAAGGCCTTCATCCATATTAGTTTGCTGTCATCTCTATTTGTATCGTGCTACTGTCATGAGAAACTCCTGTATCTTTAAACTTTTAAGTTTTGCAACCTATGATAAATGGCAATGCTTTAAGTGTTGAGTTGACCTAATTGGCACTGATTAAATAAACTAATACCTCTCTTTAAGCAAGACTACTATGTTGCTAACTTTACCCATTAAGATAATGAGGGTGCTTCTATTTGTTAGTGTATGTTTCATCAACTAGTCCCACTATTACAGTAATCTCACTCTCTCAATATATGTGCCAACAGGGATGCTCGATTTTGGTGGAACTGCACAAAAACTTTGGGTGCTTCATTGCCTCGACATCTTCCGTTCTTTCCTGTCAGTTGCTAATCTCCGCTTGCTTTCTTCCTTTGTTGTCAGTCGCTTGGCTTATCTCGGCTTCCAGTCAATGGAAATAGTAATTGATATGCTACCTCACACAGGTTGGTACTGGTCTTTATCCTGATTATTGTGCCTGTCATGTGTATTGGTAATTTGGTATTGTGCTATTGTTTGCCAATTTCATAAAGGAGTAATTTGGAGCCTGACTCGCAGGCAAATCATTACATCGGGTGATTTCAGTAGAACTGCACAAAATGATCAGATGGACATGTACTTATGCTGCTGCTATGTACTCCAAAGTTCACTCAGACAAGCATCGATGTTGACAAGAAGTGCCTATATTCATTCGAGTATCAACCGGCATCAACCAATTGTCAAACTCCAAGTATTAGGAGAGTGAACGCCAAAAATATTGCTTGGTGCATAGGCCAGAAAAACGCAGTCCAATCTTTGGTCCCAACTTGTGCCTTTTGGTTATCGGCACATATGGTAGCGAACTATATGGCATGGAGTCTAAAGATTCCAGACAAGTTGGTTGATGCGTATATTCATCTGGCACTTAATCAGTCTGCACGCCAATGATGCTCCATTTCAGCTTGAACTGCACAAAAAATTTGGGTGGTTCATTTTCTCAACCGCCTCCTTTCTCGTCTGCAATGTAGATTTTGGCGAGATACAAGACCAAGATGAGCCAAGAACTAGTTGGATGAAAGTAGTGGCCAAGTTGCTCAAACCTCCCTCGGCACGAGGCCACTATTTGAGGATAAGCCTACAAGCAAAGTTCAGATTGTCTGTGCTGCCTCTTATGTACTCAAAAGTTTACTCGTACAAGAACTAACTTTAGAGAAGTACCTCCGATTGAACACCATTTACCAGTCTGTACCCTAGGTAATTAAAGTTCATCCATGGATCATATTAGTTGTGATCTCAATCATTTGGATGCATAAACATACTGAACATGTGTATATCTGAATCTTTTTGTGAATTATGTATGAATATTGTCGTGTGATCTATCAATCATTTGGATGCATAGATATGCTAAGCTTGTGTATATATGAATCTTTTGAGTTGTTGATAGTGAATGTTGGCTATGAATATGAACGTGTCCTGTGAACCTGAGTTTTATATGAATGTTTACCTTTTCTGTTGTATTTGTGTGTGAACTATTAGTATGCCTACTGTGGGGTATAAAACGCAGGTCTCTTATAAAAGTAATGCTGTGTCCAATTTATGTTTTCCCTTCTAACCACATTATATATATTTATATTATTACTATTATCGTATATTTTATAGAGACTTATATATACATTATAAAAACATCCCACGTGTTATTAACTTATAGAAGTAAATGTTTAACGGAAAATCCTGGTTGTTTTTGACTCGCAGGCAAGGAAAATTCTGGTGATTGTGTACAAAAGCTTGCGAAGATTTTGAAGGACCAATTTAATAATAACGCGCTCATTCTTATTTTGAGCAATAACTCGCTAATTTCTTAATTATATATATATATAATGTGCCTCTCCGGTTTATTCTTTGATATTAATTGCTCCTTCTAACATAACATTATATATATAACGAGCCCACCTAATGCTTGTATTTCAAGGAAGTGCAAATGGGCTGGGGTTTCTTAGAAAATATAAATGGGCCTGATTGACGCGAAATTATTTGTTCACCCAGCCCAGCAAATGGGCTGTACATTCTAGAAAACATGGGTTAAATATATGGCACATTTTTACAGGCTGACATGTGGGCCAATAGGTCGAAGCTTCACATTGTATGCGTTGTCAACTTGGTCAACAAATGATTGTGTCATCCACATCCATTGGATTTATATCCAACGGCCGCATGCACCTTCAATCTCTCGTCTTCTTCCTCCAGCGCCACGGGACCGCCTTGTCCGCCTCCGTGACTAGCGGCTCTGCTTAGCACGCATCGCTGCGAAGCGCTACCCCACCGCGGGCCAGGCTATCCCTCCACCCCTTGACACCTCCTGTTATTCTCCACAGACTACAGCCCCACGCCGCAACAGAACCAGTTATAACCCTTCTCCTCCTCTCAATCTGCGACTCCACTGCCGCGTTTTCCCATCTCCCAGTCGTTCTGTCCGGGGCCTCGCTGCCGCCCACCGCCTCGCTATGTTCGGTGTGGCGTGGTCAACAAACGAGAGTCATCGGAATAGGATCAGATGTGGAGAGCTCGACGGCCGGGACCCACGAGGTCCATGGTCGCACGCAAGGAAAGTTCCTCCTTATTAAGCTGAAAAAATGTTTCCTCCACCGACAGCCGGGACCACGGCTGTATCTTCGCATCGGAAGGAAGTGCCTCCTTGTTTTGGCGAAAAAAATATTCATCCCATTGATACCGGGACCCGTCTGACGGTGGATCGACTTGTGGGCCCACTAAGCGGACGATGTATGCACGGCTTTGTCAACTTAATCAACAAATGATTCTAGCAATTTGGACCATTGGATGTTAATCCAACAGCCGTGCTCCTTCTTCAACCTCTGTTCTTGCTCCTCGCTCCCGTGGGCGGCATCAAGGGCCGGTTGCCGCCAAGACCAACCAAAGTGAAGTTTCCCACTCCTCTCCATCTGCGACTCCACTGCCCCGTCTTCCCCATATCCGGGTCGTTCCAGTCTGGGTGCGCTCGGCACGATGTGGTCAACGTGGTCAACAACCGAAAGTCATCGGAAGACGACTGTACGTGAGAGGCTGATAGTGGGGACGCACCATGCCCATGGACGCATGCATGCAACGGAACGCAGCGAGGTCAACGTGGTCAAGGAACGACTTCCATCGAAAGTATACTATACGTGGATAGTCTCAGCTGGGTCCACGGCCGCAGCAAGTAAGTGCCTCCTTATTACGCGGAAAATAATGATTCCTCCAATCGACAAAGAGGGACCCACCGGACGGGCCACCATATTTTGCGAAAATAACGTTTGCCCTCGACTGCTGGGACCCACCGACGGGCCACCGATTTCGCAAAAAAACATTCCCCATTGCCACCGGACCCACCAAGTGCCTCCTTATTACGCACAAAAAGAATACTCCCCTGCTAGCTGGGACCCACCTTGGTGGGAGGCTGACTTAGGGCCTACTAAGTTGACAGGACGAAGGGCTTTGTCAACTTAGTCAATATGAACGATTCTAGCTCCAAAGGACCGCGATGTCCATCCAACGGCGGTAGTGCTTCTTCAACCTTTGGTCTTCTTGCTCCGGCCGCCCAAACCAGCGTCGGTCGTGCCTCATGCTCCCCGCCTCCCGTGGCTGGTTAGGCCGCCATGAGGCCTCACCGCCCTACTATTCCCACCGCCGCCAGCCTGCGGCGGCGACGGCCTCCTGGCGCAGCCGAACCAGTGAACCCTCGTACTCCTCTCCGCGCGGGCTTCCACTGCCGCGTCTTCCCCGGCTCCGCGTCGTCCCCTTCCCAGGCTTCGCCGTCGTCCACCGCTGTGGTGCTCTTCGCGCGGCGTGGTCAACGTGGTCAAGGAACGACTTCCATCAGAAGAGTATTGTACGTGGAGAGGCTGACAGCTGGGTCCACGGCCAAAACCCAGTTTTTTTTGTGATTTGCCAAGTAAGTTGCTTTGTCAGGCCTGTTGGGCTGCAAATCTTTCAAGACGAGGAGAGCTTTCATTCGGCTGGCCGAGAAAATGGCCCATCAGTAATGAGAAATGGGCTGTACATTTTAAAACACATCAAACTGGCAATTAGTTTCAAATATCTTTTTTTTTTCATTTCAAGATTTTAAATTAAATTAATTTTTATGCGTGGAGAATTTGTTGGATTTTATATTGATATACATTTATTTTTAAAATCAGTTTGAATGTGAGTCGAAATTTCGGGATTAAAAACAGTTCGGACCACACCGAAATATGCAAAATTTCATATAATTTTTTAACCGTGGCCACAATATGGGCTGTAATGCTAACAAAAAGAATATGGGCTCCAAAAAAACCTTAAGAATTAGCAAATGGGTTGTAAATTATTAGAAATAATGGCAGATGGGTTGTATGATGTTTTCCATAGATTTGAGGCTTTCCTAAAAAAAGGTTGGCCTGGCAAGAATCGTTGGATGGCCATCCAACGGCCGTCGTGCTTCTTCAATCTCTGCTCTTCCTTCTCCAACCGCTCAAACAAGCGCCGGTGGGACTGCTTGCTCCCTCCTCCCCGCGGCCGGCTCTGCTGCCACGCAGGCCTCACCGCCCCACGTACTCCCATCGCTGTCCTAGCCATCCCTCTACTCAACCACACCTGTTGTTATTCTCCGGCGACGGCAGACGAACCAAGAACCCTCAGACAACAGATTCTCCGCTGCAGGAAACAATCGCCGAAGTCTAACCTGCCTTCGTGTCGTTCCCTTCCTAGGCCTCGCCGTCTTCCATCGCCCTTGTGCTCTCGGCGCGGCCTAGTCAACGTGGTCAACGACCGACATGCATCTGAAGTGGACTGTACGTGGAGAGGCCGACAGCTGGGTCCACGGCCGCACGCAAGGAAATGCCTCCTTATTACGCGCAAAATAATGATTCCTCCACCTGACATCAGGGACCCACCGAAAGGGCCTCAGTATTTCACGAAAAAAACGTTACCGCCGCTGACAGCTCGGACCCACCAGCTATATCTTCGCACGCAAGGAAGTGCCTCCTTATTACGCACAAAAAAATGAATACTCCCTCTGTTAGCTGGGACGCAGATAGTGGCAGGCTGACTTAGGGCCTACTAAGTTGACGGGACAGAGGGCTTTGTCAACTTAGTCAATATGCACGATTCTAGCTCCAGTGACCATACGATGTCCATCCAACGGCCATAGTGCTTCTTCAACCTCTGGTCTTCTTGCTCCAGCCGCCCAAACCAGCGCCGGTCGTGCCTCGTGCTCCTGCCTCCTGTGGCCGGCTGCGATGCGGCGGAGGCCTCACCGCCCCCTACTACTCCCACCGTTGGCCAGTCCATCCCTCTACTCACCCACACCCCCTGTTATTCTGCGGCGACGGCAGCCTCACACCGTAGCGAACCAGTGAACCCTCATACTCCTTTACGCGTGGGCATCCACTGTCGCGTGTTCCCCGGTTCCGCGTCGTCCCCTTCCTAGGCCTCGCCGTCGTCCACCGCCCTGGTGCTCTCGGCGCAGCATGGTCAACATGGTCAAGGAACGGCTTCCATCGGACGTGGACTGTACGTGGAGAGGCTGACAGCTTGGTCCACGGCCGCAGCAAGGAAGTGCCTCCTTATTACGTGCAAAATAATTATTCCTCCACCGACAATGGGACCCACCGGACGGGCCACCGTATTTCATGAAAAAACGATTCGCCCACCTGACTGCTGGGACCCACCAGCTACATCTTCGCACGCAAGGAAGTGCGTCCGTGCAAAAAAAATGATTCACCCCCTGACTGCTGGGACCCACCAGCTACATCTTTGCATGCAAGGAAGTGCGTCCGGGCAAAAAAAACGATTCGCCCCCCTGACAGCTGGGACCCACCAGCTACATCTTCGCACGCAAGGAAGTGTGTCCCGGCAAAAAAAATGATTCGCCCCCCTGACTGCTAGGACCCACCGGCTACATCTTCGCATGCAAGGAAGTGCGTCCGGTAAAAAAATGATTCGCTTCGACTGCTGGGACCCACCAGCTACATCTTCGCACGCAAGGAAGTGCCTGACAGTCGGGACCCACCTGGTTGAAGCGTACGTAGCGTTGTCATTCTAGTCGCGAACGTGTACGTACATACTGGTCGTTGTAGAGGCGCGCACGTGTCGTAGTAGAGGCGCGCACGTAGCATGTACACGTACGCATGCCGCGAGGGTGCAAGAAAGACAATACGGCCACATACATACATAGGGGCAGGGTCTCGAACGCCTACTCGCGCATACGTACATGGCTGGGTCAGAACGGAGAAACAGCGTCGTCGTCGTGTTCATGGGGAGCCAACCGACTGGGTCGGAACAAAATGCGTGGTCGTGTTCATCGAGAGGGCTTGGACGGAATAGACGATGGAAACGAGGCTTGGCGTTCCGCACAACGGAGGAAACATACCTCCTATGTTCGGAACGGGGTCCTGTTGATCGGGAGGGGTATGGCGTACCGCAAAACGGAGGAAATGGACCTCCTACGGTCGAAACGGGGGTCCTGTTGATCGGGAGGGGTGTGGCGTATCGCAAAACGGATGAAACGGACCTCCTACGGTCGAAACGGGGGTCCTGTTGATCGGGAGGGGTGTGGCGTACCACAAAACGGACGAAACAGACTTGTGTTGGAGTGCTACGGTCGAAACGGGGGTCCTGTTCATCGGCAGGGGTGTGGCGTATCGCAAAACGGGACTCCACGAGATACTGTTCATCTCCACCGTCGACCTCCTCCGGCCTCCACGGGCTACCGTCGACCTCCTCCAGCCTCCACGGCCTCCTGTTCATCCAGTCTCCACCGTGGCGCTTACTCCACCGCCATCGCTCAACCACCCCTCCACCGCTCATCGCTCATCCAGCCCTCTACACCACGGGTCCTGTTCAACCACCCTCCACGGGCACCCTCCACCAGATAATCGCTCATCCAGCCCTCCGCCACACCACGGGTCCTGTTCATCTAGAGGCAACGCCACCGCCATCGCTCATCCAAACCCCCGCAACACTCACCGCTCATCCCAGAGGCAGCATCGATCGGCTTGATTAGCATCGATGAGCGGCGAATCGCTCGATCGGGTTCA
Source organism: Aegilops bicornis (assembly GCA_021605145.1). Lineage (NCBI taxonomy): Eukaryota > Viridiplantae > Streptophyta > Magnoliopsida > Poales > Poaceae > Aegilops > Aegilops bicornis. The sequence continues at coordinate 592,724,931 of CM038672.1, read as the reverse complement.
GTTAACAGCCATCGATCGATCGCTCGGGTTCAGTAACGCGTAGCCTGCAGTGCAATTGCTCGGGTTCAGTTAGAGCCCAATGCCTCGCTCGGGTTCAGTTAGAGCCAACGCCTCGCACACACGCGCGTACGTGTACGAGAGAAACGCGCATCGCTCGGCCCCCGACCTCCCACCGTAACCGGGAACTCCCTGAAATTTTCCTCCCCCTCGCTTCTACCACGGGTTTTTTTCGTCATGGACGGCCCAAAGAATGTCATGCAGCTGCGTCTCAGCCCGCCAGACGAAAAGCCCATTTTCTGTCATGATTTTTTGTCACAGAAGTAGGAGCCCACCACATCTATGATGATACCGGGTTTTGTCACAATTATCGTCATAGAAGTGTCATATGTATGACAGGAAAAAAATTCGTTCGGCCCAAAATATCACGGATGTGTCTTTTTTTTGTAGTGTACTATGTTCATCTTACTTTAAACCATGTCTCTTTATCCTTAGATGTCAACGAATGTGAGGAAATAGACAATACAGTAGGCATGCTACATGGACATATGTTCCGAAAGTGATTTTATTATGTAGTTGGCACTACAGTACATGCTAATGTATTACAGTAGTCCACCAAAATAAGTTATGTATAAACGTGAAACCTACTTTGTTTCTTTTTGTCTCATTAGTAACTTATCTGGTGCACTAATCTACAAGTTCAAACTTTCAGCAAGCTATGGAACAAATGACTGAACAACCACAACCACATGAAGGTGACGAGGCTGCCACAGGCCTACCACAGGCACAATATCACCTCTTGATGAAGTATCTCTCCACTAACAGTGCAAAAAGCACCTTCCTGCGTAATTCTGGGTTGGTTGTCAAGGTAACTGTCGGTGTCAAAACCGGCGGATCTCGGGTAGGGGGTCCCGAACTGTGCGTCTAGGCAGATGGTAACAGGAGAAAAGGGACGTGATGTTTTTACCCAGGTTCGGGCCCTCTCGATGGAGGTAATACCCTACTCTTGCTTGATTGATATTGATTATATGGGTAGTACAAGAGTAGATCTACCACGAGATCAGAGAGGCTAAACCCTAGAAGCTAGCCTATGGTATGATTGTTGTTCGTCCTACGGACTAAAACCCTTCGGTTTATATAGACACCGAATAGGGTTAGGGTTACACAGAGTCGGTTACAATGGTAGGAAATCTACATATCCGTATCGCCAAGCTTGCCTTCCACGCTAAGGAAAGTCCTATCCAGACAAGGGACAAAGTCTTCAATCTTGTATCTTCACAGTCTAGGAGTCCGGCCAAAGATGATAGTTCGGCTATCCGGACACCCCCTAGTCTAGGACTCCTCAAGAGCTCCCGAACCAGGCTTCAATGACGCATTTAGTCTGGCACGCATATTGTCTTCGACATTGCAAGGCGGGTTCCTCCTCCAAATACTTCATAGAAGGTTTTGAACACAAGGATAGTGTCCGCTCGCAAAACAAGTTCCACATACCACCGTGAGAGAGAATAATTTTCCGCATGATCTGCTGACGTATTCCACGGCGTGACATCACACCACGGCCAAGCCTTTATTCGAATCGTTTTTTACTGTCCCACCTCAGCGCGTTTAGCGAGGCGGTTTCCTTGGCACGTCTTATCAAAGCATAGATTGTGCCCCCTTATTCCGGGATTCTCATCAATACGGACGTGGGTAACCCAACCGCGCCATTGATTATGGCGCTTGGGAGATAAGCGAGTTTTATCAGGCTGGTGGGGGACACATAGCCTCATCCGTCCATATAAGGGGATAAGGATCCACCCTTTTCACCTACGCCTTCCTCCTCCCTTGCTCATCCATTTCCGCCAAGACTCGAGCTCCAAATACCAAGTCCGCACATCCTTCCTCAACCATCTCCAGCCATGTCCGGAGCGGGAGGCAGGTGGATGGTCTCCTCCATCACGGAGGGCCAAGTAAAAAGACTACGGAAGGCCGGATACTTGTCCAGCGACGTCGCACATCGGCTCCCTGACGAGGGGCAGCTCATTCCAACCCCCAGGCCCCATGAGAGGGTGGTGTTTCTCACCCACTTCCTCCAGGGACTAGGTTTTCCACTTCACCCATTTGTCCGGGGGCTCGTGTTCTACTACGGCCTGGACTTCCACGATCTGGCCCCGAATTTCATCCTCAACATCTCGGCGCTCATCGTTGCAGGCGAGGCCTTCCTCTCGCATCCAGCCCCACTTCGCTTATGGCTGAAGACCTTCAATGTCAAGTCAAGGTAGTGGGTGGCCGCCAAGCGGAGTGCGGAGGTGCCATGGTTGGCAAGATGGCCAAAGTCCTATGGCTCGAGGGCTCCTTTGTGGGGACCATAAAGGGGTGGAAATCGGGGTGGTTCTACATCACCGAGCCGCGCGACTCTCAATGGGCGGCGGCCCTCGAATTCCGATCTGGCTTCCCCACGCGGCTCACATCATGGAAAGAGACGGGCCTGTCAGGGGTGATTCGACGAGCTATCCGTACTCCAAACCTGCGTCCAAAACCTGGCGGACAAGAATCTCAGGCTTGTCAACGTTATCCGTGTGATGCTCATCCGGATTCTCCCATGCCAATAACGGGCCTTCAAATTGTGGGAGTTCGATCCGGCACAGCACCCAACTCTGAAAAGGCTCTTCGACACTACGTACAAAGATGCCTGGAAGGTGTTGTTCAAGGGCGCCGAGGCTCCCACATCCGCTACCAAAGATCGCGGATTCAGCTCGCAGCGTCAAGCTGGCGAGGTAAGTTATTTTACCCTTTATGGGACTCTTTTTTCATAGTTTGACTCTATGCGGGATCTAAAACTCCCTAGCCTTTGACAGGAATGGCTGAAGACGTCCGGACAGATTAACTGTCCGGCCCCTTTGCCAGAAGACCCAGCGGACGCCCGATTGACGGGCTGCTGGCTCCAACACCTCATGTGGTGCCGGAGAAGAAGGCCAAGAAGAAGGCCACAGGAACTCGAAGGAGCTCCCGGCGCCAGGTGCTGTCGGACTCATGCCCGACAACCCTGAGGCGGAATCCTCCTCTGAGGAAGAGGAGGAGGAAAAAGAAGCCTCTCCCCCAGCGGGGGAGAGAAGAAAAGGAAGGCCGCCCCAACTGGGGAGGCCGGAGGGTCCAAGAAGGGAAGGACCCTTCCTCCGGACTTCTCCACCAACGCCGACAACGACGAGGAGGAGTGGCCAACAAGGGCCAAGCCCCTGGCGAGATCGTAAGTGTCCGGATACCCATGGTTTTTTTTCATTGCATAGTGTTCTCTAATGCTGAACAATCATGCAGCCCGCCCAAGGACGAGCTCGCCGCTTCGCCGAGCGGGTCTCGAATTCGCCGGAAGTGGAGAGTACTTCACTTCCGGCCGCCTCACCTCACGCCGACGACGCCGAGGTGGGGCCCCAAGGGGCCTGGTCAAGAGGAGGTGGCGCAGGAGGCGCCGCAAGGCAGCCTCCCGGACTCCAGCGCGAGGGGAGCGAGACCCCAGGCTCTAAGCCCGACCCTTGTCCGGACTCCATACCGGAACCTTCGGGTTCAAGTCCGCAAGCGCCCTTCAGAGGAAGGGTAAGACGCCGGTGTCCTCCGGCCCAACCGGAGGCACTGATAGCATCGAGGCGCTTAACAGCGCCTCCATCGAGGAGGAGCACCGCCTTGTTATGAGTGTGGTGATCCGTAAAGTTCAGTCCACCAAGAGCGGGCTGTTGAAGCCTGCAACGGCCTTCTAACAGGCTTTGAGGTAAGTTTTCTATATATGTAAGAAGATTACCGCATAGACAGTAGTCTCGATGCTTAGTTCGGTGTTCGGAAAGAAAAGCCGGACTGAGGATCTAAAAGATATACGCAGGAGTCTAACATAATTATGTCAATATGGGAATGCAGGCTGCCCCGCTGACCTCTGGCCAGACCGACTGCTGGAGGTCAATGCATTGAAGGAGAGCCTCGAGCGGTCCGAGAACGAGCTCGCCAAGCCAAGAAGCAGCTCGAGGACAAGGAAGGTAAGTAATACCTTATGGAATTTAAAAATGTGGTTGCAAAAGATAACAGGAATAACATGGGTACTGCAGGGGCCACGAGCGAGGTGGCGACCACAGAAGGAGGCGGTGTCCGTGCCGAAACAAAGCGGCCATGAGCGCACTGAGCGAGAGAAGGGGAGGCGAAATGGCGGAGGTAAGGCAAGAGCTCCAGGCTCTCGTGGAAAAACATGAGGGTTTGGAGGCGTGACTCAAGACCCGAGAGTCCGAGCTTGCCTCGGCTCTTGAGAGTGCCAAAGCTGCTAAGGCCGAGGCCCAAAAGCCCTCCAGGAGATTGAGGCAATAAAGAAGATCACAAGGGTAAGGCATTCTTTATGCAGAGCAAGAATGTAAAAGTCAATTATCTAGTGCTTACCCGAATCCGGAGCTCTCCAGAGGCTTTAGATCTGCCGCTGGAGTGTCTCCGATGCCGCCGCTTTCTACCGAGCCAAGAAGGAACTCGACGGAAAAGGTGTTTTGGTCTCAGATATCGAGGTCGAACACCGGTGCCCTTTGAGCGAACAACTGAAGCAAGTGGTCGAGCTCCACAAGGTCGCCGAACAGGCCATGAAGGGCCTTATAGCTCGGCTGTGACCAAATGAGGCCATGCCTGGGAGCTACTTCGGGCTAGTGCAGCGGCTGGTGGATGCCTGTCCATGGATCGAAGTCATCAAGCGCTCCGTCTGTATTGAAGGTGCCCGTAGGGCCCTTGCCCGTGCCAAAGTGCACTGGGGCAAGCTGGACGCGGAGAAGCTGGTGACGGACAGGCCGCCGCCGGGCAAAGAACATCGCAAGCCCGAGAAGTATTATGAGGGCGTCCTGAAGGGTGCCCGTCTTATAGCGGGTGAATGCTCCAAAGATGTAATATTTGAGTAGACTCGCATTTGTTATCCTGTGCGCTAAAAACTTTTTCATATGCGCTAAGCAACGCTTTTGAATTTAAAATATTACCTTCTGTGCGGCCGTTTATCAAATTTGAGAGATGGCGAGTCGTTGGCTTCAGCCCCATGCCACGAGTGCTGGGGTGTTCGGGATAAACTTGAGCGCTCTTGTTCCCATTCTTGGGTCCTTCGAGGGAGGCGCTCAACGCAACGAACCAGGCAACCGGACTATAATGCTTGAACACTCTCACTTAGCCATAGAATTCTATAATTTTAAATTTCAGTGAAGCCCCTAGTATTCGGAAGACCGAGTTCGGGGCGCTATCCACGCCTTGGCCGGACAATGCCGGTTCCTCGCTCTAAGCGGCATAAGTCTTTAGGGACTCGAAGAAACCTCTCGAATAGCGACCGGCTCTCGCCTTTATCATGACGGTCAGTTTTAGCTTTCTCCACTGAGGTGCTCAACCCAGCTCAACCGGGGCACAATCGCAGTGGGTCTCCCAGCGCTACCTTAGCCGATATAACGGAACGTAAGGTACCAAAACATGGGAGCCGGGCAAACCCAACTATTGACCCAAGACATGATTCGGAGCCGATGCATATAATGCTATAAGTTCGGGGTGCCGCACTTGTGAAAGTGTTCGGACTTGTCACACCATGTTTTTGGGGTACATAAGCCCTCGGTGTATTGGCCGTACCAAATTATGCAGTTGCGCAATGTCATAAATGAACATATATAATGGGAAAGAATGCAATAATAGGCAAGAGCTATATATTGGTTATTAAAAACAAACTGCAAATAAAAGCGTAACGATACAAATTGTGCAATAAGCAAGGTACGGGACTTTGACATGTCTCTTCTTCCGGGGTAAGTTTGCGGTGTGGTATGTAAAACAGGTATACCGCTCGTAATAGAGACCACTGGACACTCGACGCAGTTTTCCGCTTCCCCGCTGTTGCATCTGTATTCGGCATGAATGCGACATGTGGCCTCTGGAGAACAGAGTCCTGAAAGTAAAAGGAAAAAAAGGAATGACACAAACGGGAGCCCCTAGTGCGGTCTAGCCGCATTCTGGGCGTGCCGTGGTCGTGGCCCGTCCCCTATGCCCATGGTGCTCCAGATTGCAATTACATGCGCGTAGTACTGGCTTCGCGAGTTCGCGAGGGCTGGGGTTGGGGATGCATTACTACGCTTGTTCGGAACGTGCCAGGCGGTCTTGCTGTAGGTTACTCCGGGCGCTCGACAAAGGTCCGATTGTTTATTGGCCGGACTGGAGAATTGCCTTAAGAGGCTGTTCTGCACTTCTGCCGCAAGGGCGGCCGTATGCTCCTCCGTTCGGAGGGAGCGTTTGGTATTTCCATTGACCGTGATTACGCCTCGAGGGCCTGACATCTTGAGTTTGAGGTACGCGTAGTGCGGCACCACATTGAATTTTGCGAATGCGGTTCGTCCTAGCAGTGCGTGATAGCCGCTGCGGAATGGGACTATGTCGAATATTAACTCCTCACTCCGGAAGTTATCCGGGGATCCGAAGACCACTTCAAGTGTAGCGGAGCCTGTGCAGTTGGCCTCTACACCTGGAATGACGCCTTTAAAGGTCGTCTTTGTGGGTTTGATCCTTGACGGGTCTATGCCCATTTTGCACATTGTATCCTGATAAATCAGGTTCACGCTGCTGCCGCCGTCCCATCAGGACTACGGTGAGGTGAAATCCGTCAATAATTGGGTCAAGAACCAATGCGGCGAAACCGCCGTGGACGGATGCTAGTGGGGTGGTCCTTCGATCGAAGGTGATCGGGCAGGAAGACCATGGGTTGAACTGGGCGACTGGCTCCATCGCGTATACATCCCTTTAGTGCGTGCTTCCGCTCCCTTTTGGGTATGTGGGTTGCGTATATCATGTTCACCGTCCGCACTTGTGTGGGAAAGCCCTTCATCCTCTATTGTTTGGCGGTCGGGCTCTTCCTCGTCATCGCTATGCAGCCCCTTGTCGTTGTTTTCGGCGCTTAGCTTGCTCGCTTGTTTGAACACCCAACAATCCCTGTTGGTGTGGTTGGCTGGTTTTCGGGGTGCCATGTATCCGCACAAGCGATCGAGTATTCGGTCCAAGTTGGACGGGCCCCGGTATTTATTTTGAATGGCTTCTTCACGACCGGGTTTAGAGCCTGTGAATCCGGCATTTATCGTCAGATCTTCAGCATTATCATCGTTAACGCGGCGTTTATGCTTGTTGCGACGCGACCTGCCATTGCTGTCCTTGGTATCCGAACTACCGTGGTGTTTGGCCAAGTTGTTGCTTCGAGCTAGCTACTGTCCTCTCCCGCGCAAAAGCGGGTCGAGTGTGGTGAGGGCTGCCATGGATTTCGCTTTTCCTGTCCTAGGTGCCGGGCTAGCCACTCGTCATGGATGTTGTGTTTGAAGGCTGCTAGCGCCTCTGCATCCGGACGATTGACGATCTGATTTTTCTTTGTTAGGAACCGCGCCCAGAATTGTCCGCCGATTCTTCCGGCTGCTGAATTATATGGCTAAGGTCATCGGCGTTCGGTGGTCGCACATATATGTGCCCTAGAAGTTATCAAGGAATGCGGCTTCGTGTCCTCCCATCAACCGATTGACTCTGCCGGCAAGCTGTTGAGCCAATGCCGAGCTGGTCCTTTAAGCTTGAGTGGGAGGTATTTGATGGCATGTAGATCATCACCGCGGGCCATGTGGATATGGAGGAGATAGTCCTTGATCCGCATCAGGATCTGTGGTACCATCGTATGATTCGATGTTTACGGGTTTGAAGCCCTCGTGATTTGATGATCCATTACTTCATCCGTGAAGCATAGTGGGTGTCTTGGCGCCTCTGTATTGGGCTATATCACGACGTAGCTCATATGAGCTTTGTCTACTGTGTTCGGCCCGGCCGGATTTACTGTATCTGGCGTGACGGTAATCATCCTGAGTCGTTGGGTGCCCACGCGATATGTAGATCGATCTTGTATGCTTTGCCTTATCCTCCAATATATCTCGCAAGTCCGACGTGTTTTCCCGTGCCTTGGTACTTTTTGAGCAGCGTCGGGGCGTGGCTTGAGCGGAGGGCCGAGAGGCTTCTCTGTCGCAGCCACGGGGTGGCCGGTCTGTCATGTCGTGCGGTGGTGATGTGGGTGCTTCCTCCTCTGATCGAGGCAACGGCCTACGTTTGGGGTAGCTTTTGGAGGGGCGTTCGAGTTCATACTCTTCGCCGCAAGGACTTGATCCATCCGCCGACTAGCAGGTCTTGGTCAGCTCTAAGATGTTGCTGCTTTTTCTTGAGGCTGCTTGCCGTGGCCATGAGCCTGCATTTAAAACGCTCTTGTTCGACGGGGTCCTCTGGCACAACGAATTCGTCATTGTCGAGGCTTGCCTCGTCTTCGGAGGGGGGCGCATAATTATCGTCCTCTACCTCTCTTTCTGACGCACTGTCGTGCGGACTTGCTTCTCCCTCCTCCTGCTACCGGAGTCCCGCTTTGGAGGGGGTCATCTTCGCACCGTCCCGGGTATTATTGTCTCCGTGCCGGAATCACCGCTTTTGCTGTGGCGGGATTTAGAGCGGCGCCACGACGGCGCTTGGGCTGTTTCTTGGAGGGGTCATCCTCCGCTGTTCCATCGCCGTTCCCATCTTTTGGGATGTCCACCATGTATATGTCGTATCACGAGGTGGCCTTCCAGTGCCCTGTAGGCACTGGTTCTTGGTCGTCTCCAGCATCGTCGTCCATACCATCGATGTCTTCGGAGTCGAAGTCGAGCATGTCGGTTAAATCATCGACAGTGGCTACAAAGTGGGTGGTGGGTGGGCGTTGAATTTCTTCGTCGTCCGCATCCCAACCTTCCTGACCGTAGTCCGGCCAGGGCTCTCCAGATAAAGAGAGAGACTTTAGTGAATTCAGGATGTCGCCAAAGGGCGAGTGCTGAAAGATGTCCGCGGCAGTGAACTCCATGACCGGCGCCCAACAGGATTCGATTGGCAGGGGCGCGGAGGGTTCGGAGTCCGGCACCCTGGAGTCACAGTCTTCCCAAAGGACAGGGATGGAGTTCGGCTCAATCGCCGTAGAGATCGTAGCCCCCGAGGCAGTGTCCAACCACTCGTCCTCGATCGGGGGAGTCGGCTCTGAGCTAAGGGTCGGAGCGGACTCTGGTGTGGCTTCCAAGGCACCGCTCGGGCGGCAGAGCTAGATCATGCCCATCGAGACAAAGGCGGGCGCATTTGGCTGTGGCTCGAATCCGTCGAAGATCAAGTCTCCGCGGATGTCGGCCGTAGTTCAAACTCCCAAATCTGACTCGATGGCGGGGCGTAGCTTCGATCTGCTTCCAGATGGCCAAGTGAATTGCCCGCAAAGGTAAAGCCGCCCGAACACGAAGATCTGTCCGGGAGAAAAGTCTCACCTGGACCGCGTCGTTGTTGATGATCAAGGAGCCATCGGGCCTAAAGATGACGACACAGAGGAACTCTCAATGAAAGCACCAATGTCGGTGTCAAAACCGGCGGATCTCGGGTAGGGGGTCCCGAATCGTGCGTCTAGGCGGATGGTAACAGGAGACAAGGGACACGGTGTTTTTACCTGTGTTCGGGCCCTCTCGATGGAGGTAATACCCTACTCCGCTTGATTAATATTGATGATATGGGTAGTAAAAGAGTAGATCTACCACGAGATCAGAGAGGCTAAACCCTAGAAGCTAGCCTATGGTATGATTGTTGTTCGTCCTACGGACTAAAACCCTTCGGTTTATATAGACACCGAATAGGGTTAGGGTTACACAGAGTCGGTTACAATGGTAGGAAATATACATATCCGTATCGCCAAGCTTGCCTTCCACGCCAAGGAAAGTCCTATCCGGACAAGGGACGAAGTCTTCAATCTTGTATCTTCATAGTCTAGGAGTCCGACCAAAGATGATAGTTCGACTATCCGGACACCCCCTAGTCCAGGACTCCCTCAGTAACCTCGTCCAAATCGCCTACTGAAAAAATCTTCCGGCTAGACAGAGTGATATATATGTGCTCCAAACACAAGTCCAATCCCTAATGGACGTCATTTCTGAAACAAGAATAGTGGTTGACAAATGTCGTCAAGATATAATGGTTTTGAAACCAGACTATCAGACATTCGCTTCATTGTTCAAGAGCAATGGCGGAAAATGGTGAAGATCATGCTGCTCCATCAGATTATACAGCCTGAAACATTAGCACTCAGGTCAAATGATCTGTGCTTCTATACATCTGATGGTGCTTTATCAGCAAGGACTGTAAACTTTATGTCAACAAGCCTTTTGTTGTATGGTTGGAATTTATTACAGCATTTATGATGCTGCCAAAGGCTACAGTAATCACGGTGCTATTTTTCTATAGTGTAGGTTTATCTTAGTAATGTATTCGGCCCAAAGCTTCGTAGGAGCCCAACATGCCAACATTCGTCAGGCCCATTCCAATTGGGCTAAAAACGATTATGGGCCGAAATTTGCATGTAGCGCACTAAAAATATCTGGGCCTAAATCAGCATAAGCTTTCATATTTTTCTGGTAGGTCGGTGCCCATAGTGGGCCTTTAACATGCCTAAACATAATTTGGGCCCTCAGTAACAATAGGTCATTTACACGTGTAAATATCTCGAGCCCATAAAAAACATGGGCCTTTAATAGGCCGAAAGTGAGATTGGGCCTGATTGTGCCAAATAACCCACTGGTCTTAGCAGGCCGAAATGGTGGCCCATTTACAATGCGGATCGTTCACGGGCCGAAATTCGAACGGGCCGTAAATGCGTCGACCTACTACACAGGCCTTTAACAGGCCGGAAATTCAGTCCGGCTTGATTAGTGTCATTTTTAAATGGGCCGTTAATAGGCCCGATGTGACGTTGGGCCACATATGGCCCATGGATTTCGCCCGACGTTAACAGGCCGAAAATCACAACAGGCTGAAAGTGGCCCAAATCTATAGTGGGCCTCTAACAAGTCGAATGTCAGACATGGCCGAATATGACCCAAATCCTTCACGGTCGTTTATGGCCGAAAGTTTCAATGGCCTATAAATGGTCTCAAATGAAGGAGGGCCTTTAACAGGCCGGAAATACACCGGGCCGTAGTTTGGCCCAAATACTTAGCAGACTGTTAACGGGCCAGAAGTGACCATGGGCCGCAATGATGACAAGTTTAGGAGGGGGCCGATTTGACACTAGTCGTACGGGCCTTAACTGAGAATGTTGGGCCTTTAGCTGGGCCGGTCCATTATGGTCTGCAAAATCTTGTGAGCCTTTAGCTGGGATGGCCCATTATGGTCCACTAAATCTTGTGGGCCTTTAGTTGGGTCGGCCCATTAAACTTTATGGGCCACTTTTGGGCCCGTCCACGTGTCAACATATCATAGGCGCATCTCGACCATTGGATGAGTGACACCTGTGCCAACGCGGAGCTGACACGTGGTTCCGTCGGCCAATGAGAATTTTACACGTGGAAAATCGGCATTGGTCGTTGCTGTTAGCAAGTTATCGGATCCAAAACCAGACCCGGTAGCTTAACTGCGAGCCATTACGGTGGATGCCACGTGTCGGTCTCCCTTGACGAAAGCACTTCCATGACGCGGCATTTATCGTCATGGAAGGGGACACTTCCGTGATGATAATTTTGGTAATGTCATGGAACACTTCTATGACAACACAGGTATGACTATCTTGATTCTGTCATAAAATCGTCATGGATGTACATGCATGACAGAAAACGTGACCTACTGTGACAAACACGTATCATCACGGAAGTGTATTTTTTTTGTAGTGACATTGAGTCCCTCATCACGAACGTGCAGCATCTCCATGAATTCCTTGCACTTAGCAGGCATCCTCTTCCAACTGGTCATCCAAGTCATAGCCCGCTCCTCATCCGTGTGGAAGTGGACGGAAGCAAAGAACTGAGCCACGATCTCTGGGTCAAAGTCCATGTGGAACGTGATAAACTCTTCAATGCCAAACTGCTCCACCAAATCCAACAAGTCACCAAAGTATGCCCGATCCTTGTTCAGATGATTCATAGCAATCCACTGAACTGGAACATAGATGTTCTGCTTGGACTTGATCACATCGAGGAAGATGAGATTTTGCTGCTTGGTTCAAAACAGATCATTCCCTCTGACATTCTCACGAGGCTTCACATAGGGGTTGAGCCTCCTTCGAGTGATAAACTCGGCTAGAGGCATCTCATCCATGCCAACATTTGGCTCCTTGAACTTGCTAGTTGTGGTCTTGATGTGGCGTTGTGGGGCATTGGACCCCTCTGGAGCTTCTTGGTTGCGAAGCCGCTTGGAGCTTGTGTCACGGCTGGGATTTGAGCGCCGGACATTGGAACCGGTGCCACCACCTATGACACACAACACAAACACACGAGACAAGCGAGAAAGGGTCGTTGCAAAGACAAGGGCCAAAACCAAATGAAACATGTAGAAATGAGATTGGGAGGATAAAACAACGTAGTTTTTAACTCCACGGTAGTACCGGACCAGGGTGCGGATGTAAAAGTTTACAGCCGCTCTAGCTGTGGGTCTGTGCCGGGGTAGCACGGTAGTACCGCACCTGGAGCGAAAGTAAAATTTTACTTCCGCGCCCGGGGCGGTAGTACCGCTCTAGCGGAGCGGTAGTACCGCATGGGGGCGGTTCTCGGGCGAGCGAGCGGTAGTACCGCACGGGGGCGGTTCTCGGGCGAGCGAGCGGTAGTACCGCTCCAGGAGGAGCGGTAGTACCACACGGGATTTAAATCTCGCAAGAACATCATCTACGGATCTAGAAACATCCACAAAAGTAGATCGGTACTACCAATGATCAAAACTACACTGTTGCATCACACCAAATAGCATATCTACTGCACTAGCACTCTCCTACAATCTTCTCTTGCAAAGATTTAGCCGAAAATCACACGAACTACACATGCATCTACCCAAGACCTAGAAGCATACAAAAAAGAGCAAAAAGAGAGGGACTAGGGGAGATACCGGGGTCCATGGCAAGAGGGCGAGGTGGGGAACGATCCCACCGATCGGAATGCGAGGATAGCGGCTGGAGACGGATATCCGGCGAGGTCCTCAGGCGTCGTTCTTGGGCAGGAGAGAGAGATGGGGTGGGGAAAAGAGATGAATGGGTATGGGGGAGTTGGAACTCCCCCTGCCCGCTCTTAACCCCCACGCGCTCGCGACTGCGCGGTAGTACCGCGGGTCATCGCGGTAGTACCGCCCGGGCGGAAGTACCGCACACAGGGCGGTAGTACCGCTCTTCCAGCGGCAGTAAAAAATTACTGCCACGATGGAAGCGGTAGTACCGTGCCTGGGATGCAGCTGTGCACGCACAGGGCAACCCATCTCTTGTAGTAGTACCTGATACGTCCATTTACATCATGTTTTCTTACTATTATTTATGATGTTTTTATGAATAATAATGCCTTTTGGAGTAAGTCTAATGCCTTTTTCTCCCATAATTTGCAAGGTACACACCAAGGGGGAGAATTCCGGCAGCTGGAAATCTGGACCTGAAAAAGCTACGTCAGGCTACCTATTCTGCACAACTCCAAATGAGGTGACACTTCACGGAGATTTTTTATGGAATATTTAAGAATTGTTGGAGCAAATAACTACCAGAGGGGGCCCACCAGGTGGGCACAACCCACCTGGGCGCGCCAGGGAGCCCAGGCGCGCCCTGGTGGGTTGTGCTCACCAAGGCCCACTCCGGTGCCCATCTTCTGGTATATAAGTTATTTTGACCTATAAAAAAATAAAGAGAGGACTTTCGGGACGGAGCGCCGCCGCCTCGAGGCGGAACTTGGGCAGGAGCACTTTTGCCCTCCGGTGGAGCGATTCCGCTGGGGGAACTTCCCTAATCATCATCCTCATCATCACCAACAACTCTCCCATCTTGGGGAGGGCAATCTCCATCAACATCTTCAACAACACCATCTCGTCTCAAACCCTAGTTCATCTCTTGTGTTCAATCTTGTTACCGGAACTATAGATTGGTGCTTGTGGGTGACTAGTAGTGTTGATTACATCTTGTAGTTGATTACTATATGGTTTATTTGGTGGAAGATTATATGTTCAGATCCATTATGCTATTTAATACCCTCTGATCATGAGCATGTTTATCATTTGTGAGTAGTTACTTTTTTCTTGAGGTCACGGGAGAAATCATGTTGCAAGTAATCATGTGAATTTGATATGTGTTCGATATTTTGATAGTATGTATGTTGTTATTCCCTTAGTGGTGTCATGTGAACATCGACTACATGACACTTCGCCTAAGGGAATGCATTGTGGAGTAGCAATTAGATGATGGGCTGCGAGAGTGACAGAAACTTAAACCCCAGTTTATGCGCTATTTCGTAAGGGACCGATTGGATCCAAAAGTTTAATGATATGTTTAGAATTTATTATTAATACTTTTCTCATAGTTGCGGATGCTTGCGGGAGGGTCAATCATAAGTAGGAGGTTTGTTCAAGTAAGAACAACACCTAAGCACCAGTCCACCCACATATCAAATTATCAAAGTAGCGAACACAAATTAAACCAACATGATGAAAGTGACTAGATGAAATTCCCGTGTACCCTCAAGAACGCTTTGCTTATCATAAGAGACCGTTTTGGCATGTCCTTTGCCTCAAAAGGATTGGGCTACCTTGCTGCACTTTTTTTACTACTATCGTTACTTGCTCGTTACAAATTATCTTGCTATCAAACTACTACGCTACTTACAATTTCAGCACTTGCAGACATTAGCTTACTGAAAACTACTTGTCGTTTCCTTCTGCTCCTCGTTGGATTTGACACTCTTACTTATCAAAAAGAGCTACAATTGATCCCCTATACTTGTGGGTCATCAAGGCTATTTTCTGGCACCGTTTGCCGGGTAGTGAAGCGCCTTTGGTAAGTGGAATTTGGTAAAGAAACATTTATATAGTGTGCTGAAATTTATTGTCACTTGTCCCTATGGAAAACAATCCTTTGAGGGGTTTGTTCGGGGTATCTTCACCTCTTCCAGAACCAAAATTAGTTACCCCTCAACCTACTGCACCTACTGAAAATATTGAATATGAAATTCCTTTGGGTATGATAGAACAACTGCTAGCTAATCCTTATGCAGGAGATGGAAAAGAACATCATGATATGCACCTGATATATGTAGAACAAATTTGTGGATTGTTTAAGCTTGTAGGTTTACCTGGAGATGAAGTTATGAAAAAGGTTTTCCCTTTATCTTTGAAGGGAAAAGCATTGGCATGGTATAGGCTATGCGATGATATTGGATCTTGGAATTGGAATTCTTTGAAATTGGAGTTACACCAAAAAAATTATCTTATGCATCTAGTTCACCGTGATCGGAATTATACATATCATTTTTGGCCTCGTGAAGGAGAAAGTATCTCTCTAGCTTGGGGGAGGCTTAAGTCAATGTTATATTCATGCCCCAATCATGAGCTCTCAAGAGAAATTATTACCCAGAACTTTTATGCTCAACTTTCTCATAGATCAAACCATGCTTGATACTTCTTGTGCTGGTTCTTTTATGAAGAAGACTATTGAATTCCAGTGGGATCTTTTGCAAAGAATTAAACGCAATTCTGAAGATTGGGAACTCGACGAAGGTAAAGAGTCAGGTATTAAGCTTAAGTATGATTGTGTTAAATCTTTTATGAATACCGGTGCTTTTCAAGAGTTTAGCACTAAATATGGACTTGATTCTGAGATAGTAGCCTCCTTTTGTGAATCATTTGCTACTCATGTTGATCTCCCTAAAGAGAAGTGGTTTAAATATCACCCACCTGTTAAAGAAGAAATCAAAGAACCGGTACCAGTTAAGGAAGAAACTATAATTTATAATGTTGATCCAGTTGTCACTTCTGCTTATATTGAGAAACCACCTTTTCCTGTTGGGATAAAGGAACATGCTAAAGTTTCAACTGTGGTTAACAAAAGCTATATTAGGACACCTAAACTTGATGAACAAATTAAAGTAGAACCTAGCATTGCTATGGTTAAAGATCTCTTGGAAGAAGATATGGATGGGCATGTTATTTATTTCTGTGAAGAAGCTGCTAGAATTGCCAAACCTGATAAAAGGGATAAACATAGACCTGTTGTTGGCATGCATGTCATCTCAGTTAAAATAGGAGATCACTGTCATCATGGTTTATGTGACATGGGTGCTAGTGTGAGTGCTATTCCTTACACCTTATATCAAGAAATTATGAATGACATAGCACCCGCAGAGTTATAAGAAATAGATGTTACTATTAAACTTGCTAATAGAGACACCATATCACCATTTGGGATTGTTAGAGATATTAAAGTCTTGTGTGGGAAAATAAAATACCCTACTTATTTTCTTGTTCTTGGTTCCCCACAAGTTGACTTTTGTCCCATTATCTTTGATATACCTTTCTTGAACACCGTTAATGCTAAGATAGATTGGAAGTAACAAATTGTCGGTGTTAGCTTTGGTGATGAGTCTCATGAGTTTAATTTTTCCATGTTTAGTAGAAATCTTCATGAAAAAGGAATGTCTAGTAAAGATGAATTAATTGGTCTTGCTTCTATTGTTGTGCCACCTACTGATCCACTAGAACAATATTTGCTAGACCATGAGAATGATTTACATATGCATGAAAGAAATGAAATAGATAAGATTTTCTTTGAACAATGTCCTCTGCTTAAACACAATTTGCCTATTGAAACTCTAGGAGGTCCTCCTCCACCTAAAGGTGATCCCGTGTTTGAATTAAAACAATTGCCAGGCACTTTAAAATATGCTTATCTTGATGAAAAGAAGATATATCATGTTATTATTAGTGCTAACCTTTCAGAACATGAAGAAGAAAGATTATTGAAAGTTTTAAGGAAGCACCGAGCTGCTATTGGATATACTCTTGATGATTTAAAGGGCATTAGTCCCACTCTATGTCAGCACAAAATTAATATGGAACCTGATGCTAAACCCGTTGTTGATCACCAACGTCGGTTAAATCCAAAGATGAAAGAAGTGGTAAGAACGGAAATATTAAAACTTCTGGAAGCAGGTATAATCTATCCCATAGCTGATAGTAGATGGGTAAGTCCTGTTCATTGTGTCCCTAAGAAAGGAGGTATAACTGTTGTTCCTAATGATGAGAATGAACTTATTCCACAAAGAGTTGTTACAGGCTATAGAATGGTAATTGATTTTAGAAAATTAAATAAAGCAACTAGAAAAGATCATTACCCTCTGCCTTTTATTGATCAAATGCTTGAAAGATTATCTAAGCACACACACATTTTGCTTCCTTGATGGATATTCTGTCTTTTCACAAATACTTGTTTCTCAACGTGATCAAGAAAATACCACTTTTACTTGTCCCATTGGAACCTATGCGTGTAGACGTATGCTTTTGGTTTATGTAATGCATCTGCTACCTTTCAAATATGTATGACTGCTATATTCTCTGACTTTTGTGAAAAGATTGTTGAGGTTTTCATGGACGATTTCTCTATTTATGGGAAGTCTTTTGATGATTGTTTAAGAAATCTTGATTGAGTTTTGCAGAGATGTGAACAAACAAATCTTGTCTTGAATTGGGAGAAGTGCCACTTTATGGTTAATGAAGGCATTGTCTTGGGTCATAAGATTTCTGAGAAGGGTATTGAAGTGGACAAAGCTAAGGTTGATGCAATTGAGAAAATGCCATGTCCTAAGGACATCAAAGGTATTCGTAGTTTCCTTGGTCGTGCTGGTTTCTATAAGAGATTTATCAAAGACTTCTAAATTTCTAGGCCTCTTACAAATCTTTTGCAAAAGGATATTCCTTTTGTTTTCGATCATGATTGTTTAGAAGCTTTTGAAACACTCAAGAAAGCCTTAATCTCTCCACCTATTGTTCAACCACCTGACTGGAACTTGCCTTTTGAAATTATGTGTGATGCTAGTGATTATGCTGTTGGTGCTGTTCTAGGACAAAGAGTTGATAAGAAACTGAATGTTATTCATTATGTTAGTAAAACTCTAGACAGTGCTCAACGAAATTATGCTACTACTGAAAAGGAATTTCTAGCAGTGGTGTTTGCTTGTGATAAATTTAGATCTTACATTGTTGATTCGAAGGTTATCGTCCACACCGACCATGCTGCTATTAAATATCTTATGGAAAAGAAAGATGCTAAACCTAGACTTATTCGATGGGTTCTCTTGTTGCAAGAATTTGATTTACATATCATTGATAGGAAAGGAGATGAGAACCCCATAGAAGATAACTTGTCTAGGGTTGAAAATGTGCTTGATGACCCACTACCTATTGATGATAGTTTTCCTGATGAGCAATTAGTTGCAATAAATGTTGCTAATAGTACTCCTTGGTATGCTAACTATGCTAATTACATTGTTGCTAAATATTTACCACCTAGCTATACATACCAACAAAAGAAAAAAATTCTTCTATGATTTAAGACACTACTTTTGGGATGACCCACATCTTTATAGAGAAGGAGTAGATGGCATTATTAGACGTTGTGTACCTGAGCATGAACAGGGACAAATCTTACGAAAATGTCACTCCGAAGCTTATGGAGGGCATCATGCTAGAGATAGAACTGCTCATAAGGTATTGCAGTCTGGATTTTATTGGCCTACTCTCTTCAAGGATGCCCGTAAGTACGTCTCATCTTGTGATGAATGTCAAAGAATAGGTAATATCGGTAAGCGTCAAGAAATGCCTATGAATTTTTCACTTGGCGTTGAACAATTTGATGTTTGGGGATTTGACTACATGGGACCTTTTCCTTCCTCTAATGGGTATACACATATTTTGGTTGTTGTTGATTATGTTACTAAATGGGTAGAAGATATTCCATCCAGTAGTGTTGATCACAACACCTCTATTAAAATGCTTAAGGAAGTTATATTCCCAAGGTTTGGAGTCCCTAGATACTTAATGACTGATGGTGGTTCACACTTTTATTCATGGTGCTTTTCGTAAAAATTCTTGCCAAGTAAGATGTTAACCATAGAATTGCATGACCCTATCATCGTCAGTCTAGTGGTCAAGTTGAACTTAGCAATAGAGAAATAAAAATAATTTTGCAAAAGACTGTCAATAGGTCCAGGAAGAATTGGTCTAAAAAATTAGATGATGCACTTTGGGCTT
Source organism: Aegilops bicornis (assembly GCA_021605145.1). Classification (NCBI taxonomy): domain Eukaryota; kingdom Viridiplantae; phylum Streptophyta; class Magnoliopsida; order Poales; family Poaceae; genus Aegilops; species Aegilops bicornis. The sequence goes on along the minus strand of CM038672.1, from coordinate 592,705,875 downwards.
ATAGAACGGCATATAAAAATCCTATGGGTATGTCTCCTTATAAAATGGTTTATGGAAAAGCTTGTCATTCTCCTCTTGAATTAGAACATAAAGCATATTGGGCAATTAAAGAACTCAATTATGATTTCAAACTTCCTGGAGAAAAGAGGTTATTTTATATTAGCTCATTAGATGAATGGAGAACCCAAGCTTATGAAAATGCAAAATTATTCAAAGAAAAAGTTAAAAGATGCCATGACAAAAGAATCCAAAAGCGTGAGTTTAAAGTCAGAGAATATGTTCTTTTGTACAACTCTCGTTTTAGATTCTTTGCAGGAAAACTCCTCTCAAAATGGGAAGGCCCATATGTTATCGAGGAGGTTTATCGGTCTGGAGCCATCAAAATAAATAATTATGAAGGTACTAACCCGAGGGTTGTCAATGGGCAACGAATAAAGCATTATATCTCAGGTACGCCCATTAATGTTCAAATTAATATTATCCTAACTTTGACACCGGAAGAACACATAAAAGAGTCCTTCCTGAGCACTCTAGAATTGTGAAAATAAGGAGGTACGTGATACGGTAAGTAAATGGACTCCAAAAAATCCGCAATTTTTTTGTTAGTTTTGGAATATTTAAGAATTTTGGAAATAAAGAAACTTGCAGGAAGCGTCCCCTGGTGGGCACAAGACACCAAGGCGCACCAGGCTTGCCTGGCGCGCCCAGGTGGGTTGTGCCCACCTGGGACACCTCCCAGACTCCGTTTTTCTTCCGTATACTTGTCCTCCAAGACAAAAAATCTATATATACTTCCCGAACCTGTTAACCACCATATGAGTGGAGAAATCTTCTGTTCTCTTTTCTTGCTGTTTTCAGTCAGATTTATCAAGCCAGATATCATTCTTCCTCCTCCTCCAACAACATGGAAGAAGATGCTTGGTTGATGAAGATCGAGACAAAGAGGGAGGATCCTACGAACACCGTCAAGGGAGACAAGGGCAAGGGAGCTACCATAGATCCATCGCCGGTGGCAGCACAAGCATTGCTAGCCGAGGAGGAGGAAGAAGATGTCCTTAAGCCCTACATTACTCACCTTACTCCTGCTGAGATTGAAGCTTTTCGTGTCATTGAAATAGTTCGCATATGAAATAAGTATCTTACCCGCGAAAATGTTCTGCAACAAGAGCATATCATCTATCTCCGGAGTGCCATCCTTTGGTTGGAGAATCTCTTGATCCTTAAGGACAGAATTGCTTCATCACTGCTACCTCTTGAGCACTGCGTTGGATTTCGCCGAAGAGGAGAGGATGATGCAGCAAAGTAGCGTAAGTATTTCCCTCAGTTTTTGAGAACCAAGGTATCAATCCAGTAGGAGGCTACGCGCATGTACCTCGTACCTGCACAAAACAATAGCTCCTCGCAACCAACGCGATTAGGGGTTGTCAATCCCTTCACGGTCACTTACAAGAGTGAGATCTGATAGAGATGATAAATAATATTTTTGGTATTTTTGATATAGAGATGCAAAGTGAAAAGTAAAAGGCAAAGTAAAAACAAAGCAAGTATTAAAGTGATGGAGATTGATATGATGAAAATAGACCCGGGGGCCATAGGTTTCACTAGTGGCTTCTCTCAAGAGCATAAGTATTCTACGATGGGTGAACAAATTACTGTTGAGCAATTGATAAAATTGAGCATAGTTATGAGGATATCTAGGTATGAAGGCACGTATTGTATTGTCGCCATCGAGGATAACAAGATGGGGTTTTTATCATATTGCATGAATTTATCCCTCTACATCATGTCATCTTGCTTAAGGCGTTACTCTGTTTTTAACTTAATACTCTAAATGCATGCTGGATAGCGGTCGATGAGTGGAGTAATAGTAGTAGATGCAGGCAGGAGTCGGTCTACTTGTCTCGGACGTGATGCTGTCACTAGGAAAGGACACTGCAAGATTGAACCCAAAGCTAAGCACTTCTCCCATTGCAAGAACTACCAATCTAGTTGGCCAAACCAAACGGATAATTCGAAGAGACTTGCAAAGATAACCAATCATACATAAAAGAATTCAGAGAAGATTCAAATATTAATCATAGATAAATTGGATCATAAACCCACAATTCATCGGTCTCAACAAACACACCACAAAAATAAGATTACATCGAATAGATCTCCACGAGAGAGGGGGAGAACATTGTATTGAGATCCAAAAAGAGAGAAGAAGCCATCTAGCTACTAGCTATGGACCCGAAGGTCTGAAGTAAACTACTCACACTTCATCGGAGTGGCTATGGTGATGATGTAGAAGCCCTTCGTGGTGGATGCCCCCTCCGCGGAGCTCCGAAACAGGCCCCAAGATGGGATCTCATGGATACAGGAAGTTGCGGCGGTGGAATTAGGTTTTGGCTCCTGTTACGATCGCTTGGGGGTGCGAGGGTATATATAGGAGGAAGGAGTACGTCGGTGGAGCAACGGGGGCCCACGAGGCAGGTGGGGCGCGCCCCACCCTCGTGACCGCCTCATTACTTCTTGGAGTAGGGTCCAAGTCTCACGGATCACGCTCAAGCGAGAAAATCACGTAGGTTTCATTCCGTTTGGACTCCGTTTAATATTCCGTTTCTTCGAAACACTGAAATAGGCAAAAAACAGCAATTCTGGGCTGGGCCTCCGGTTAATAGGTTAGTCCCAAAAATAATATAAAAGTGGAAAATAAAGCCCAATATAGTCCAAAACAGTAGATAAAGTAGCATGGAGCAATAAAAAATTATAGATACGTTGGAGACGTATCAGGCATCCCCAAGCTTAATTCCTGCTCGTCCTCAAGAATTTTTTTGATGCGGAGTGATACTTTGACATAATTTCAATGTAAATCTTCTTAATTGTGGTATGAATATTCAGATCCGAAAGATTCAAGACAAAAGTTCATATTGACATAAAAATAATAATACTTCAAGCATACTGACTAAGCAATTATGTCTTCTGAAAATAACATGGCCAAAGAAAGTTATCCCTACAAAATCATATAGTCTGGCTATGCTCCATCTTCCCCACACAAAATAATTAAATCATGAACAACCACGATTACAAGCCAAGCAATTGTTTCATACTTTAACATTTTCAAAACTTTTTCAATCTTCACGCAATACATGAGCGTGAGCCATGGATATAGCACTATATGTGGAATAGAATGGTGGTTGTGGAGAATACAAAAAGGGAGAAGATAGTCTCACATCAACTAGGCGTATCAACGGGCTATGGAGATGCCCATCAATAGATATCAATGTGAGTGAGTAGGGATTGCCATGCAACGGATGCACTAGAGCTATAAGTATATGAGAGCTCAACAAAAGAAACAAAGTGGGTGTGCATCCAACTCGCTTGCTCACGAAGACCTAGGGCATTTGAGGAAGCCCATCATTGGAATATACAAGCCAAGTTCTATAATGAAAAATTCCCACTAGTATATGAAAGTGACAAAATGAGAGACTCTCTATCATGAAGATCTTAGTGCTACTTTGAAGCACAAGTGTGGTAAAAGTATAGTAGCATTGTCCCTTCTCTCTTTTTCTCTCATTTTTTTATTTTTTATTTGGGCCTTTTCTCTTTTTTTATGGCCTCTTTTTTTCTTTTTTTTCGTCCGGAGTCTTATCCCGACTTGTGGGGGAATCATAGTCTCCATCATCATTTCCTCACTTGGGACAATGCTCTAAAGATTTCTCGAAATGGGTGGAAGGATGGGAAAAAGTGCGTATAATCCATGGACTCAACATTAGTCATAAAGAACTCATATACTCATTGCAAAAAATCTAGAAGTTATCAGAGCAAAGTATTACGCGCATGCTCCTAGGGGGATAGATTGGCAGGAAAAGACCATCGCTCGTCCCCGACCGCCACTCATAAGGAAGACAATCAATAAATAAATCATGCTCCGAGTTCATCACATAACGGTTCACCATAATGCATGCTACGGGAATCACAAACTTCAACTCAAGTATTCTTTAAATTCACAACTACTCAACTAGCATGACTCTCATATCACCATCTTCATATCTCAAAACAATTATCAAGCATCAAACTTTTCTTAGTATTCAACGCACTCAAAAGAAAGTTTCACATATCTTGAATACCAAGTATATTAATATTAAGCAAATTACCATGCTATTAACGACTCTCAAAATAATCTAAGTGAAGCATGAGAGATCAATAGTTTCTTTAAAACACATCCACCACCGTGCTCTAAAAGATCTAAGTGAAGCACTAGAGCAAAAATTATCACGCTCAAAAGATATAAGTGAAGCACTATGAGCAAAACTATCAAGCTCAAAAGATATAAGTGAAGCACATAGAGTATTCTATCAAATTCCAATTTATGTATGGCTTTCTCAAAGGTGTGTACAGTAGGGATGATTGTGGTAAACTAACAAGCAAAGACGCAAATAATACAAGACGCTCCAAGCAAAACACATATCATGTGGTGAATAAAAATATAGCTCCAAGTAAATTATCGATGGAAGTAGATTTAAAGAGGGATGCCTTCCGGGCATCCCCAAGCTTTGACTTTTTGGTGTCCTTGGATTATCTTGGGGGTGCCATGGGCATCCCCAAGTTTAGGCTCTTGCCACTCCTTGTTCCATAATCCATCAAAAGAATATACCCAAAACTTGAAAACTTCACAACACAAAACTCAATAGAAATATCGTGAGCTCCGTTAGAGAAAGAAAACAAAAGACTACTTTAAGGTACTGTAATGAACTCATTATTTATTTATATTGGTGTTAAACCTACTGTATTCCAACTTCTCTATGGATTATAAACTATTTTACTAGCCATAGATTCATCAAAATAAGCAAACAACACACGAAAAACATAATCTGTCAAAAATAGAACAGTCTGTAGTAATCTGCAACTAACGCAACCTTCTGGAACTCCAAAACTTCTACCAAAATAGGAAGACCTAGACAATTTGTTTAATGATCAGCAGCAATTGGAATCAGTATTTTATCACGTTCTGGTGATTTTTAACAATTGTTTTCGTGAACAGGAAGATTCTGGAAATTACAGCAAGATCAAATAACTATCATCCAAGAAGATCCTATAGGTCTAACTTGGCACAAACACTAATTAAAACATAAAAACACATATAAAAAGAGGCTAGATGTATTATTTATTCCTAAACATAAGAAAAAGCAAAAAAAAAACTAAAAATAAAATTGGGTTGCCTCCCAACAAGCGCTATCGTTTAACGCCCCTAGCTAGGCATAAAAGCAAGGATAGATTTAAGTATTGCCGTCTTTGGTAGGCAATCCATAGGTGGCTCTCATGATAGATTCATATGGTAATTTTATTTTATTTCTAGGAAGTTTTTCCATTCCTTTCTTTAAGGGAAATTGGAATCTAATATTCCCTTCCTTCATATCAATAATTGCACCAATCGTTCTAAGGAAAGGTCTACGAAGAATAATAGGGCAAGAAGGATTGCAATGTATATCAAGAACGATAATATCTACGGGCACATAATTCCTATTTGCAACAATAATAACATCATTAATTCTTCCCATAGGCTTTTTAATAGTGGAATCCGCAAGATGCAAGTTTAGAGAGCAATCATCAAAGTCACGGAAATCTAGCAAATCACACAAGGTTTTGGGGATAGTAGAGACACTAGCACCCAAATCACACAAGGCATGAAACTCATAATTTTTAATTTTAATTTTAATAGTAAGTTCCCACTCATCATAGAGCTTTCTAGGGATAGAGACCTTCAACTCAAGTTTTTCTTCATAAGATTGCATCAAGGCATCAACAATGTGTTCGGTAAAGGCCTTATTTTGACTATAAGCATGAGGAGAATTTAGCACGGATTGCAACAAGGAAATACAATAAATTAAAGAGCAATTTTAATAATTAATTTCCTTGAGATCCAATATAGTGGGTTTAGCAACATCTAGGTTTTTATTTCTTTCAATCCCACGTTTACCAATTTCATCATCAAGATCTAAATACTCCGAATTTTTGGAACGCCTTCTAGGTAAAGGAAGATCATATTAAATTTCATCAAGATTCATATTGCAAAACAAAGATTTAATGGGGGACACATCAATAACTTTTAGATCTTCATCTTGATTTTCATAGGAATTGGAAGAACACGCTTTAATAAAGGCATCTTTGGAAGCACGCATCCTAGCGGTTCTTTCTTTGCACTCATCAATGGAAATTCTCATAGCTTTGAGAGAATCATTGATGTCATGCTTAGGAAGAATAGATCTAAGCTTTAAAGAATCAATTTCAAGAGAAATTCTATCAACGTTCCTAGCCGAATCATCAACTTTAAGCAATTTCTCCTCAAGCAAAGCATTAAAATTCTTTTGCGAACTCATAAATTCTTTAACACTATTCTCAAATTCAGAGGGCATCTTATTAAAATTTCCATAAGAGTTGTTGTAGGATTAAAATTCCCTCTATACGCGTTGTTACCAAAATTATTCCTGCCAACAAAATTCACATCCATAGATTCATTGTTATTCTAAATCAAAGTAGACAAAGGCATATCATTAGGATCAGAAGAAACACTCTTAGCCACAAATAATTTCATGAGTTCATCCATCTTTCCACTCAAAACATTAATTTCTTCTATCGCATGCACTTTTTTATTAGTTGATCTTTCGGTGTACCATTGAGAATAATTAACCATAATATTATCTAGAAGTTTTGTAGCATCTCCTATAGTGATTTCCATAAAAGTGCCTCCCGCGGCCGAATCTAAAAGATTTCTAGAAGCAAAATTCAATCCGGCATAAAAGTTTTGTATAATCATCCACAAGTTCAAACCACGAGTAGGACAGTTACGTATCATTAATTTCATTCTCTACCAAGCTTGTGCAACATGTTCATGATCAAGTTGCTTAAAATTCATAATATCGTTCCTAAGAGAGATGATCTTAGCGGGAGGAAAATACTTAGAGATAAAAGCATCTTTGCACTTGTTCCAAGAATCAATACTATTTTTAGGCAGAGATGAAAACCACGCTTTAGCATGATCTCTAAGCTTAAAAAGGAAATAGCTTAAATTTAACGACATCATTATCGACATCTTTTTTCTTTTGCATATCACATAAATCAACGAAGCTATTCAGATGAGTAGCGGCATCTTCACTAGGAAGGCCGGCGAATTGACCTTTCATAACAAGATTCAACAAAGCAGTATTGATTTCACAAGATTCAGTATTGGCAAGAGGAGCAATCGGAGTGCTAAGGAAATCATTATTATTGGTATTGGTGAAGTCACACAATTTGTTAGTATCTTGAGCCATCGTGACAAACAAGCAATCCAACACACGAGCAAACAAAAGGCAAGCAAGAAAAAGGCAAACGGGAAAAAGAGGAGGAGATTGGGAAAGAGAGGGTGAATAAAACGGAAAGGGTGAAGTGGGGGAGAGGAAAACGAGAGGCAAATGGCAAATAATGTAATGCGGGAGATAGGGATTGTGATGGGTACTTGGTATGTAGACTTTTGCGAAGACCTCCCCGGCAACGGCGCCAGAAATTCTTCTTGCTACCTCTTGAGCATAGCGTTGGATTTCCCCGAAGAGGAGAGGATGATGCAGCGAAGTAGCGTAAGTATTTCCCTCAGTTTTTGAGAACCAAGGTATCAATCCAGTAGGAGGCTACGCGCAAGTCCCTCGTACATGCACAAAACAATAGCTCCTCGCAACCAACGCGATTAGGGGTTGTCAATCCCTTCACAAATACTTACGAGAGTGAGATCTGATAGAGATGATAAATAATATTTTTGGTATTTTTGATATAGAGATGCAAAGTGAAAAGTAAAAGGCAAAGTAAAAACAAAGCAAGTATTAAAGTGATGGAGATTGATATGATGAAAATAGACCCAGGGGCCATAGGTTTCACTAGTGGCTTCTCTCAAGAGCATAAGTATTCTACGGTGGGTGAACAAATTACTGTTGAGCAATTGACAAAATCGAGCATCGTTATGAGGATATCTAGGTATGATCAGGTATGGAGGCATCTCGCCCGAGACAAGTAGACCGACTCGCCTGCATCTACTACTATTACTCCACTCATCGACCGCTATCCAAAGACGCATCTAGAGTATTAAGTTAAAAATAGAGTAACGCCTTAAGCAAGATGACATGATGTAGAGGGATAAATTCATGCAATATGATAAAAACCCCATCTTGTTATCCTCGATGGCAACAATACAATACGTGACTTTATCGCCCCTTCACATCGGGAAAGGACACCGCAAGATTGAACCCAAAGCTAAGCACTTCTCCCATTGCAAGAACTACCAATCTAGTTGGACAAACCAAACGGATAATTCGAAGAGACTTGCAAAGATATCCAATCATACATAAAAGAATTCAGAGAAGATTCAAATATTATTCATAGATAAATTGGATCATAAACCCACAATTCATCGGTCTCAACAAACACACAGCAAAAATAAGATTACATCGAATAGATCTCCACGAGAGAGGGGGAGAACATTGTATTGAGATCCAAAAAGAGAGAAGAATCCATCTAGCTACTAGATATGGACCCGAAGGTCTGAAGTAAACTACTCACACTTCATCGGAGGGGCTATAGTAATGATGTAGAAGCCCTCCATGGTGGATGCCCTCTCCGTGAGCTCCTAACAGGCCCCAAGATGGGATCTCATCGACATGTGAAGTTGCGGCGATGGAATTAGGTTTTGGCCCTGCTACGATCGCTTGGGGTGCAATGAGGTATATATAGGAGGAAGGAGTACGTCGGTGGAGCAACAGGGGCCCACGAGGCAGGGGCACGCCCTAGGGGGGCGCGCCCCCCACCCTCGTGACCGCCTCTGTTACTTCTTGGAGTAGGGTCCAAGTCTCCTGGATCACGTTCGGTGAGAAAATCACGCTCCTGAAGGTTTCATTCCGTTTGGACTCCGTTTGATATTCTGTTTCTTTGAAACGCTGAAATAGGCAAAAACAGCAATTTTTTCTGGGCTGGGCCTCCGGTTAATAGGTTAGTCCCAAAAATAATATAAAAGTGGAAAATAAAGCCCAATATAGTCCAAAACAGTAGATAAAGTAGCATGGAGCAATCAAATATTATAGATACGTTGGAGACGTATCAATCACCACCACCTTCTTCTTCATCACCAAAGGAGAATTGAGTATCGGGTATGGGCACTCCCCTTGGCTTCTGCCAAGCTTGGGGGAGGTGCCCCGGTATCTTTTCACCCCATTATCTTTTTGCTTTTACTTATCTTAGTTCGATCTTTTGCTTTAGTTGAATAAAAGTTTAGTTTGATCCTTTCTTTTCGAGAGTTTTGCTTAGTGATCTATCTTTGTAATCGTGTGCAAAGTTATATAACAAAGTTTAGTTTGAGTCTTTGCTTTCTTTAATTTCATGTTGCAATAAAAAGAAAGGAAATAAATTAAGAAGATCATATACTAATTCTATGGTAGGTGATGGCACCACATAAGGAAAAGTATAAGTGGAAAAATTTATTAGAGATTGACAAACATAGCATTAGTCAACGATGCAACTCATGAAAGAATTAATAAGGGAAGAGAAGATTCACATATAAATATACTATCCTAGAAATCTTTTGTGATTGTGAGCCCTCATCAAAATATTATATGTCAAAATTGTTGACGTTGGACAAGGAAGACAACTTAATGACTCATGTTTGTTTATATTCACATAGAAGTCATATTGTCATAGATTCTTCAACATGTGGTGCTTGCTCCTATCTTTGCTAGCCAAAATTTCCGCACTAAGTAGAGATACTACTTGTGCATCAAAAAACTCTTAAACCCAAATCTTATTTTCAAGTGTCCACCATACCTACCTAGGGATTGAGCAAGATCCCTCAAGTAAGTTGTCATCGGTGCAAAAAGGGCAAAAAAATTGCCTCTAAATGTGTGAGATCATTTAGTGTAAGAGAAAATTGAGCGTTGCACGAACTTGTGATGGTGAAGAATAAAAGCGACAGACGACATTCGCTATCACAAGGGGCAATGCAACGTGACATTCTTTTGCACTAAGGGGTTGAGCATACAAACAAATAAGCGCATGGCAACCTCTGCTTCCCTCTGCGAAGGGCCTATCTTTTACTTTTATGTATTTACTTTTATGCAAAGAGTCAAAGTTTTCCTTCTATTCCCTTTTAATTTTCTCCTTTGGCAAGCTTCATGTGGTGAGGAAAGATCTAGGAACATATGTCCAGTTGAATATAGATAGCATGAGTTATTATTGTTGACATCACCCTTGAGGTGAATATGTCACGAGGCAAAATTATAAGCCCCTATCTTTCTATGTGTTTGGTTGAAACGTTTTGCTCATGTGTATGCGGTGAGTGTTAGCAATCATAGAAGACTATATGATGGTTGAGTATGTGGACTTGCCTAAAGGCTCCGACACGTGACCCTTCCTGGAAAGATGATGAATTGTAGTTGCAAAGTTTACTGAGAACATAGTTTGGTGGTTTCTAATAGATTTTTTGCTTTATACTTCGATTGTGTGATGAACTGTTACTTATTCATGAGAAGTCTATGATAAAAGTTCTATGATAAAAGTCTTATGTTTAATTTTGTTGTTGTTATAATAATCAACATGCACTAGTACGCGTCGGTGCTAAACAAACGGTTTTTAACCCCTTTCAGTGACGGCATTTGGAACCGTCACCAAGTGAGTGTGGGCGATAGGGGGTCCTTCCCACACGACCCAGAAACTGTCGGGGATATGCCCTCCTGGCACACACGCTCGGCAAAATGAGGTCGTGTGCGATCGGCGAGCGCTCAAATGCGGAAATACATACAGTAGAGCTAAAAATACAATTATACGGCAAAATTGTTTCCGGTCGCAAGTACATCCCACACAGTCAGTCCCCGCTAAACGTTTCCGTTCGTATGTACATCCCACATAGTCGCTCCAAGGAAAACGTTTCCATTCACAGGTACATCACACACAATTTTTCCCATTAAATCGTTTGTGATAGCGTTGCCATTGCACACGATATTAGTAATTTTATTGTTTGCGTTACTGAATGCATCACACACGGTGCGTAGAAGAAACTGTGTGGCAAAGGCTGTCCATCACACACACTTTTTATGTGGTAAACGTTTGCGCAAGGTGGCCTAATGCAAAAAGTTTTCAAGAGAAAGGCGTGTGTGCAGTGGAGATTGATCGCACACGTAGTGGATCCTAGAAAGTTTCTGATCTCCACGTATATCGTAGTCGTTTCGCTTTCACAAACCGTGTGCAGCATAATCCCTAATTAATCCGTAATTAATCCCTAATTTAAAAATCACATGTTTTGAATTTGAAAATAGGCAATCACTTATTTCATATCCAACCATGTTTGTTACAAATATAGGTTCAACCATGAATCCATAATTCAATGCACATGTACATATACTGAAGAACTATAGAAGCACCAAGTAAAGAATGATGAACCACAGTTGTACTAAAGACTGTAAAGAGAGAGGCGAAAGACATTCTGGTTGCTGGAGAAGGTGAAGCGGAATGCCCATATTGTGCCCTCCTCCATGCGTAATGCGCGCACGACTCTAGGCCAACCCCTTGTGATGGTTTCCCGTCCATCCTTCACTGTCTTCATTAGGACTTCTCGATGCTCATTGTAGTCTGGATGAAATACTTTAACCTTCATTGCATGTCCACCAATCATGTACTTTGCGAGGTAATCTTGAGTGAACTGCTTCGGGAACCACTGGGAATGAAAAAGATTCAGACATTGTTGTCTAACAACTCATTATGGGCAGTAAAAAGAGAAGGCTGCAGAGTTTGTAGTTACCATCCTACAGCTCACTGTTGTGTTGGATAGAGCATAAACAAATAATTTGCTTGCCACCATTCGTATCTGTTTGCTAATAATCCTTATCAGTTTCCTCACTTGATGCTTGTTCATCAATATCTCATTGCCCCATACGCAAAAAGGGTCGATACGTGGATCCTTGCCAAGGGCATATGTACCTACAAGCAACAAGTCAATATTAGGGCTAACTAGTGTCCAGGCTTGGATCTATATGCACTACATTATGGAACGACGGGGGGAGTTCAAGCCGAGGGATGAAGCTAACCTCGGCGGAAAATGGTGGCCACTCCCGTTGTTGTCCTGCATAAGTAGTGGAAAGGCATGATAAGTACATCAATCTTAACAACAAACAAATATAGCAAAGGTAAACAACATCATATCCAAATGATAGCTTGAATGTGTTGGTTTCAAAGATGTCATAAAGCAGATATAAAATGGAAGGCAATGTTACCGACATCAGGCTTAACAACCATCAAATATTGCAATTCAAACTGGTATTGTTGAAAATGAATAGAACGTAGGTAATGCTTAAACTTCACACTGGATAAATGTGTAAAACTGAAATAAAGGGCATGTGTTAACTACACAAGGAATAACTGGAACCAAATATAGCCGTTCAAACTGGTATTGATGTAGTCGAGCGGCACAGTTCCGACTTGCACATAATGAACAACACATTGTGAATGACTTAAATAAACAAGGCATAAATGACCAAAGATAACAACCAAATATAGCCATTGAAAATCGGACAGTCTCATCAAGAACCAACCTAACAAGCAAATACAGATAAACAGGAATATGCTTGAAAATCGGACAAATGCTCATCTGCGACCAACCTAACCAAAGCAGATAAAGATAAACAAGGCATCTGCTTGATAATCGGACAAATGCTAAAAAAGCAACCTAACAACCAAATATAGATAAACAAGGCATCCGCTTGATAATCGGACAAATGCTAAAAAAGCAACCTAACAACCAAATACAGATAAACAAGGCATCTGCTTGATAACTGGACGAATGCTCACTGCAACCAAACTAAGAACCAAATACAGATAAACAAGGCATCTGCTCGATAACTAGAAAAATGCTAACTCCAACCAACCTAACAACCAAATACAGATAAACAAGGCATCTACTCACTATAAACAACCAAATATAGCCTTTCATGAAACTGAAGTGGACAATTCATACTTAAACATCACATAGACCTACTGAACAATACATTTTTGCATAACTGAAATAATTAAACATGGCACAGTTAAAGCACCGCACGACAAATGCTACAACAACAAAGGGTACGGGTTGGCAAGTTAGAAAAGGTAAGATTTGTTGATAGAATGTTGCCTCACATTTCATGGATGGGATCCTTCTAGTTGGAAGAGCACAGACCCATGGTGCGCTCTCTGATGTCACAGATGGGATGTTTCACCTTGGAAGAACCTTCGTGGGTGCCCTCCTCGTGGTCGTGGTCATGGTTGATGAGATCTGACTTGGCAATTGAGGATCCCAAGCCGCCGCCGTAGAACGTGTCCTTCAGAAATGACAAAATGGGCTCGATGGCGTATAAAGCTCGCAAATCCTTGACCGCTTGGCAGAGGAGATCAGCGGCAGGGCCGTTGAAGAGATCGTTGGCGGTTGAACCAGAGGGGTTGGGGATGGACCACTTAACCTGTGACATGGCCCACGTGAAGCCGTCCGTGTGGACGAGCTTGATGTCGTAGCCAGCTTTCCTGAGATACAGTAATACGCTAGCCTGCTGACATGAAGCCTTCGGCATGGCAACATAATCAACGTCTTTGCCGGCTTCCGTGGCGACGTGTTGCTCCGGAATCGACAGGTCGGGGCGAATGGCGGCCACCTCGCCAACGTCCGCCGGAGAGGCCATGATAAACCTCTTCTTGGCCGAACGCTCGTCGGGCTCCCTAGGATACGTGGTCGAGCTTAGGATGTGACATTCTAGAGCAGGGGATGTGGATCTAGCGGGGAGGGACACCGCAAGCCTCAGCTAAAAACTCAGGGGGAGTGGGGCGACGGTATGGGAATCGCTGGGTAACATGAACTTTATTATCTAAGCTAGGAGGAACGGGTAGACCGGCAGGGGTTGGCGGCGGCGCCAGCGGCCGCCGCGAGCTAGGGTTCAAGGGGGGAGGGTGGGGGACTGTGAAGGGGGGGGGGTTGGTGTTTGAGGATACGCTGCAGCTACTGAAAATTTTAGTAATGGTGGGTGGAGATGGTGGTGGACGAGGGAGGGCGACGGTTCAAATGCCTCGACTACTGCAATTTTACTATAAGGTCGGTGCTGGAGGAGTGTGGGGTGACAGTTGAAGTACGACGGCTACTAAAATTTGGGTAAAGGAATTGATGCGGGACATGAGTGCCCAATATCGCACACGGTCCAATAACAATAATCGTGTATGATAATAAGGAAAAGTGGCGCGGATCCGCTGATTTTTGCAACACGCAAGGCGGGTAGTTTGTTTTTTATATTTCTAGCTAGCTGGTCTATCGCACACGGTTCGTCCTAATTTCCAAATAAACTTACGTGCCTTTAACTTACACAGGTGGTGGTTTTACAACGCACTTGCATCGCACATGGTTAAGCCAGTACCTCCACCCTTTGCTCACACTTGCGCGGTCGTGGTGATTTCAGCGCACTTGCATCGCACACGGTTGAGCCAGTACCACCACCTTAATTTGCTCAAGTTTGTGCGGCCGTGGTGATTTCAGCGCACTTGCATCACACACGGTTGAACCAGTACCTCCACCTTAATTTTCTCGTGCTTGCACGGTCGTGGTGATTTCAGCGCACTTGCATCGCACACGGTTGACCCAGTACCTTCACCTTAATTTGCTCGCGCTTGTGCGGTCGTGGTGATTTCAGCTCACTTGCATAGCACACGGTTGAGCCAGTACCTCCACCTTAATTTGCTCGCGCTTGCGCGGTCGTGGTGATTTCAGCGCACTTGCATCGCACACGGTTGAGCTAGTACCTCCACCTTAATTTGCTCGCGCTTGCACAGGCGTGGTGATTCACATCGCACTTGTATCGCACACGGTTAAGATATTATATCCCATGTCCGTTGAGGGTCATCAGAGTCTTTGCAGTAAAAAATAATGTTAGAGAGGGTCAAAAGACAGCCACACCAGCATGTGGCCCAAATATATATGAGTGAAAAGGGTGGTCTGTGATGTTCAAAATTCCAATGACAACTTGACCCCGCGGGCCCACGGTTGGGCGCATCATTGAAGATAGATGAGAGGGGCCGGAAGTCAAGAACCACCTGGAAGTGGCCAAATATATGTACGAATATTGGGGATGTTTAAATCTTTAAATACACAATGCATAACTTTGGTGGCACCTGCCTCGCAAACCTGAAAGCACCCTAACAACCACCTAGCTAGGATATATATAATGACATAATGTCGTACCTAGCTAGGATGCTTGGCCCACCACCTCCCACTTTGTTTCAGCGGGGCGGATGCACGTAATGATCGATACTTTGGTCATACATGCATGTCGCCATGACCTATACCATAAGACAGACCAATGAATCTATCATTTGGTCAAATGATAGTTGTTTTTGTCGATAAACTGATTGGGCCAATAGATTGAACCATCATAAAAATCGCACGAGAGGGACCACAAAAACAACACCTCTTGGATGTGGCCCAAAATGATGTACGTTGGGAAGGGGTGATATGTGTTTTCAATATAGAATAATGTACAATTTAGACGTGGTGCCTACCTCTCGATACAAACAACAACCATGAAGGCAAGGTAGTTAAGGACGAGATACACAGGGTTTGATGTAGGTCGAACCCAGCAATCCGAGCATCTGGGAGGGAATCCTGACAACGCATGAGCTCGAGCTTTGGTTGACCGACATTTGACGGTGACCAGCCCTAACACGAACTAGGAGGAATCCATTCATGGCCAACACATACCCCTCATTATCGGTCAAAGGGATGATACATATACACTCGGGGAGCCCACGTATATCTGTGTTGTCACAAAAAAACCGCACAAGGGAGACGTGGTCGATCAGAAGACCCCGTATACACTGCATGCGGCCTGAAAATATGTATGGGTACGATGGTGTATGATGTGTTTAAATCCCAAATGCACAACTTCGATGGGCCACCAACTACATTACAAATCAAACACCGTACCCGACTCCAAGCCTGGTTCGACACGCACGATGTCGGGCTTTCCCAACTTTGAGGCCACAACAAGGGGGGCGTCCCCACGCATGCGCTCAAACTTTATTTTGTCTAGCATGGGACACATCTATATATATCTATACATCTATGCACCTATATAGTGTGCGAATAACTTTGAAAGTTGCTCGTTGGATGAAGCCAATCCGACGGTACAGAGATGGCAAATCCGAGCACTACTGGTCGTTGGATATCATCTACATTCCACCAGATTCTGCCACATGTACAATCTAGAAGACTCCATGGTTGAACTTAAGCATAATGCACAAACCTCAAAACACAAGCACTTCTCCTTTGTTCTCTAGAATCTTCCATATATTAATTGCCCAAACTTTTTTTTCTAAATGAATTGTCACTTTTTGTTTTTACCTTTACAATGCACAATTCCATGAATCTTAAAATAGAATATTTTTTATAAGACTAATTGATTTTCAATGAGATGAACTATAAGAATTGAACGAACATCTACATCATGCATATCTGGGAGAAGAGGCGGTAAACCGATGAGAGGAGTGGTGAGAAACGGTAGCCTGTTTTGAATGAAAACCTAGTAGAGAAGGAAGTGTGAGCTACACGACGCATGCACACAGTGCTTACCCATGTACTGCATGTGTTGTCGAAAGGGCTCAGGGTTGCCATTCGATCTGGGAGCATCCAACGGTGCACCGTATGATCCGTTGGGTTTGGGTTCTGGCCAGTCAGAACGCACGACTCAGATCGCACGCGCAGCGGCGGGGAGGGGATATCATACGGAAACCAACATTCGGTGGAAACCGGTGAAAACCACGAGAAAAAGATGTTTTGAAGTTTCAAAAAAATTGAAAAAATGTGGGATGTTAAGAGGATGATGTTTTATTGCTACACAAAATTTCAAGTTGAAACACATTACGAGATGTGAGCTATGAAAAAGACAAAATCAGTGTTGAATAGTGCCGAATAGTAATGTCACTGTTCAGGGCTGAATTTGTCTTTTTCATAGCTCACACCTCATAATGTTTTTCAACTTGAAATTTAGTGTCGCAATAAAACATCACCTTCTTAACATCCCACATTTTTTCAGATTTTTATGAAACTTTAAAATATGGTTTCCATGACGTTTTCATTGAAATCGACTTTCATGAGTGAACCGTGTGCTATTTGAAAACATTTCGTGAGAAGAATATTGGTTTTTAAATCCCCGTAAATCCAAAACTAAGCCGAAAATCATGAAACCTGCCATGGTGTCACGACATGGCACTTACATGTTGAGGAATTTTTTCCGTCCATTGTGGCACAAGTTTTATTACAAGCCTCTTACAAACCGGAGCTTATCTCAAAGAAGCCTCGTGGTTCCGATAGGGAAACGTGCACCCCTTGTGGGTGAAATGTAATCACTGCCTCTTTTCGCCTTGTATTTTCTTCTACGGGCAACAAGGAATGACAGGATATCCGTGCTGAAATTTAAACTTATTCAGGGTTCGTTTGGCCATTTTTATACACTAATTGAGTTTCCTAGGCATTTAATGTCCATAATTCAAATCTGAACTACAAATACATGCTCCAGTTCACCAAAATGGATAGAAAAATTATACATGTGTCCTTGGGTGCATGTTTAGGTCCCATGCCAGGAATGGGAACGAATTACAACTGTACTCGTGTCCTGGCTCGTCCTCAAACATTTCGAATCTCGGTTTTTAAGTCCCCATAAATCCTAAACTCACCATAAAGTCATCAAAGGTGGCATGGTGTCACGTGATGGCACATATATGTCGTGGTAAAAAAATTGTCCAATTTGGGCCAAGCTTTATTACAAACCTCTTACAAAAACTGGAGCTTCTCTCAAAGAAGCCTCGTGGTTCCAATAGGGAAACGTGTTCCCCTTGTGGGCGAAATGTAATCACAACCTCTTTTCGCCTTGTATTTTCTTCCACGGGCAACATGGAATGACATGATATCCGTGCTGAAATTTAAACTTAATCAGGGTTCGTTTGGCCTTTTTATACACTAATTGAGTTTCCTAGGCATTTATGTCCATAATTCAAATCTGAACTACAAATACATGCTCCAGTTCACCAAAGTGGCTAGAAAATTATACATGTGTCCTTGGGTGCATGTTTAGGTCCCATGCCAAGAATGGGAACGAATTACAACCGTACCGGTGTCCTGGCTCGTCCTCAAACATTTTGAATATCGGTTTTTAAGTCCCCATAAATCCTAAACTCACCAGAAAGTCATCAAAGGTGGCGTGGTGTCACGTCATGGCACATATATGTCGTGGTAAAAACATTGCTAATTTGGGCCAAGCTTTATTACAAACCTCTTACAAACGGGAGCCTGTCGCAAGAAACCTCGTGGTTTTGATAGGGAAACGTGTCCCCTTGTGGGCCAAACGATAATCACTCCCTCTTCTAGCCTCATATATTATTCTACATGCAACACGGAACAACTGGAGATTCGCGCTAAACTTTGATATTATTCAGGGTTCGTTTGACCTTTTTTATTCATTAATTGAGTTTTCTAGGCATTTAATGTCCATAATTCAAATCCGAACTACAAATACATGCTCCAGTGCACCAAAATGGCTAGAAAAAAACATACATGCATGTTTCCTTGGGGTGCATGTTTAGGTCCCATGGAACGAATGGGAACGAATTCAACCGTCTCGTCGTCCTGGCTTGGCCATAAACATTGCAAAACTCGGTTTTTAAATCTCTGTAAATCCAAAACTCACCAGGAAATCATGAAACTTGGCATGGTGTCACTACATGGTACATATAATTGTCCAATTTGGGCGAAGCTATATTACAAGCCTTTTACAAACCGGAGCCGGTCGCAACCCTCGTGGTTCCGGTAGGGAAACATGCCCCTCTTATGGGCGAAACGAAAATCGCTGCCTCTTCCCGCCTTGAACTTTGTTTTCTACAGGCAACATAGAATAACAGGAGTGTCGGGCTGAAATTTGAAATTGTTCAGGGTTCGTTTGGCCATTGTATATATATTACTAATTACTAAGTTTTCTATGCATTTAATGTAGTCCATAATTCAAATTCGAACTACAACCACATGCTCTTGTGAAGCAAAATGGGTGGGAAATCATACATGTGTCATTGGGTGCATGTTTAGGTCTCGTTTAAGGAATGGGAATGAATTACAAACTTGTCGTCATCCTAAAACATTGAGAATATCGGTTTTTAAATCCCAGTAAATCAAAAAGTCACCCAAAAAACATGAAACTTGGCATGGTTTCATGACATGGCACATATATGCCATGGTAAAAAAAATCGTCCAGTTTGAGAAGAGGCGCACACATTAGTAGCCAACGAAGTCCTTTTTGAAACAAAAAACTGACATGTTAATATCGCAAACGGTTGTATTATATTAACCGTGTCGAAATTTAACCATACTCGGTGGCGTGCGTGCAGCTGTTTGATTAGACGGGACGAGCGTGAGAAGTCCGCCGTGCAGGCTCGATGGGACGCGTGTGAGCAGTTCGCCGCCCAGGCTCGACAGGACGCGTGCATCCTGTCCACCTCGCAGGCTCGACGGGACACGTGCGAGCAGCAAGGCTGCCCATGCTCACCGGGAAGCGAGCTCTTTGACCTCCATGCACCAGCAGCCGCCCGCCTCGCTCACAACTTCTCCATTAATGGGTCAATTAAAGCACCTGGACGGAGGGTGTTATCTTGTGATCCCATGGCAGCATTTGCTTTGTTCGTGTTTCCAACTCGTATTCCGCCCTAATTTAAATTGCCACATAGGGCAAAGGATAATATGACCACAAATAAAATGGCAACGGATAATACGACGACAAATTTACAATGGCGCAAATAATAATTGTCTTACATATTCCGGATAATTTAAAATGCCACATGCGGCAAAGCCCGGAAGACACGGGGGCAAGAGAAGAAGGAAATAGCAGACAACGATCTAGGTTGCTACTATCTCTACTCGTCGATGGATCGCTAGGCGGCGAAATCCTCCAGCTCCTTCTTCAATTCCTCACGACTCTGCTTGAAAGCAGCCACAGATTCCTCCACCTTCTGCTCGCACTTGATCCGAAGCTTCCTCAAGCCACCCATCAGTTCCTCGACAACCGCTTTCAGCATCATCTTTGAGGCACTGCTCTGCTCATGCAGCATCTTCCAGCCGGCAGCCTCCTCCTCCTTCTCAGTGACCAACTTGAGGAGCTTCGCATTGTCACCCATGAGTTGCTCGACGAGGCCGGCCGCCTTGTCAACCGAGGCATCGCTGATCTTGAGCAGCTTCATCAAGCCGCCGACCAGCTCCTGCCGCGTAGTGACGCCAGCGAGAATGTCATCGTCACCGGCGAAGGACTTCAGGAACGCCAGCTTGTCGCGATGGCCGACGCCACGAATGCGCTTGTGAGAGCCCTCGCGTGCCCGTGATAGCTCGTTGGAGGGCTCCGCGGTGCGCCGGGACATCTCTGCTGCGGCTACGGCTGCGGCTTCGTGGCGGGACCTCTCTAGTGCTTTCGCGACCTTGGTCTTTGCTGCCTGGTTATATGTCCACCCTAAACTCCTCCTACCAGTCATGGCAGAACTACTTGATAGAAAAAACCAGTTATGTGGGTGATGAGGAGAGGAATTGTGAAGTAATTTTTGAGTGGGTAGTTTTTATAGCCTGGTGCTAAGTGTGAACACATATTAGTTTGATAGGTGTGAACATATTTGCAATTACTTATTGCGTTGTAATCAGCAATGTGAAGAGAAACAAGGTTAAAAAAGTTATTGATGGCAGAAGGTTGACCATGTGGTTGCTCGCCGTTGAGGCGGTCGCGGCACGCTCCGCTCTGGTGTCCCTGCGCGCGCTCTGCTCGCCGTTGAGGCAAAGTTACAATGGCAACGTTTAATAATTGTCTTACATATTCAGGATAGTTTAAAATGCCAAATGCGGCAAGGCCCAGAACACTCACGACCTACATATGCATACAATTATAATAAAATATAAGCTAAAAGGCTGAGCTGGCAGCCTTCCGACGATGGTCTTCTCGGACTCCATGATCAGCATAGCACCCTTGCGGCCGTTCACTCCGAGTGTCCCGACCCGCCTCCGCATATGGAGCTGCTGGCGCTAGGAGGCTCTTGGGGCTGCTGGGCCTCTTCCAGAAGAGCTTGACAGCGTGCAATCATGCGCATGACAACTCCGCGGAACCGCTCAATTTCCATGTCTCTGGCCTGGTAGCAAATTCCGTCATCACCTGCCTCCTCAAGATATCACGTTGGCGATGTTCTACTTCATCAGGGACGTCAACTTCGCCAAGGATGCGCTCGAGCCTGGCCACCACATCATCGGGATCGAGGTTGACACGGCCACCGCGGGCAATGATGTAGCCGCAGGCTGCCTTTTTCTTGGCTGAATCGCAGAGGTCCTCTGCCCATTCCTTACGGGGCATCAGGCTCTCGATGAGCACTGGTGACGGCGGTTCTTCGGGTGGGTCGTCGATCATGCCGCCGAGCAGCTCTGGATCTTTTGCACGGTGGATGGCAAACTGCTCATCACACCTCCTGTGCAATATGTCGATTGTGCTCCCAAGGACCGTGACACCGATATCGTTGCCGATGGGCCATGGTGCCTGCACCGGCCGATGAAGCTCTTGCTCCCCGACCTGCTCCGGCTTGTTCTCCTCGCCAAAGATGTAACGCAGGTAGGCGTCGACGTTGAAGCTTTGGTCGTTGCTTGGCATGCTTGGAATAACTAATGGTAGATGGGTGAGGACTAGATCTTCGCAGAGTGTCGTGGCGGTGCATTGCCGCCTGGGTTATATCATATAACTTATATGCAGCAAGCCGTTAGCTGGTGGCAGGAAACCGGTGAGGGAATAGGCGTGGATTTTACGGTTCACCCATGTGGAGCGCGGGAAGCATTCGCTGGAGCGCGGGAACAACCCGAATACCGTATCCGGTGCCATGTGTTATTTATCACACAAGTGTTAACATAAGGAAATGCATGTGTAACTTACTAATCATCACACACGAGTACTCGCATACGTATCCGCAAGCAACTACCTTGCATTTTTCAAAGTTTTTTGTACACACAGAATCGCACACAAACTAACTGTATTAACCGTCTGTGTTGTAAATTCTCATCGCAAATAGTTCATCCGAGTCAGCTGTTTGCCACATATCACACACATCTTGTTAAGTTGAACCGTTTCTGTTGCGTTCGCTAATCGAAAATAGTTCATCCAAGTGAACCGTATGCCCTATATCACGCACACCTTGATCTGGCTAACCGTTTATGTTGCACTCCCTAATAGAAAACGGTTCATCGGAGTGAACTGTATACCGTATATCGCACACACATTGATATGGCTGCCCATTTCTGTTGTTCTGCCTCATCACAAATAGTTCGAACAGGTTAACCGTGTGCCCTGTATCGCACACGCAACTAAAATCTGAACCGTGTTTGATGCATCCTCCATCGCAAACGTTTTGCACCTTTTTTGACGGTTTTTTTACATCCCCGTTTGTGATTAATACATCGCACACAGTTTCGTCAAAGGGTCTCTGATCGTAGTGTCGCGTTAGCAGCATCCTACAGTAGTGATGATGCTTCTATGTCCGTATTTTTTTATCGACACCTCTCTCTCAAAGCATGTGGACATGTTTTTCGATTTTGGTTTTCGCTTGAGGACAAGCGAGGTCTAAGCTTGGGGAGTTGATACGTCCATTTTGCATCATGTTTTCTTATTGTTATTTATGATGTTTTTATGAATAATAATGCTTTTTGGAGTAATTCTAATGGCTTTTCTCTCATAATTTGCAAGGTACACACCAAGAGGGAGAATTCTGGCAGCTGCAAATCTGGACTAGAAAAAGCTACGTCAGGCTACCTATTGTGCACAACTCCAAATGAGGTGAAACTTCATAAAGATTTTTTAAGGAATATTTAAGAATTATTGGAGCAAATAACTACCAGAGGGGGCCCACCAGGTGAGCACAACCCACCTGGGCGCGCCAGGGAGCCCAGGCGCGCCCTGGTGGGTTGTCCTCACCCAGGCCTACCTCCGGTGCCCACCTTCTGGTATATAAGTCATTTTGACCTAGAAAAAATAAAGAGAGGACTTTCGGGACGGAGCGCCGCCGTCTCGAGGCGGAACTTGGGCAGGAGCACTTTTGCCCTCCGGCGGAGCGATTCCGCCGGGGGAACTTCCCTCCCGGAGGGGGAAATCATCGTCCTCATCATCACCAACAACTCTCCCATCTTGGGGAGGGCAATCTTGTCAGGACCCCGATCCTAAGTCACACCGATCTAGCATGTAACACATCATATCACTTTGCGGCCTCACGCACGGTATTCCCACGGGTGTCGCCTTACCATGGCCCGGGACCGCTTATGCCTTTTTGGCTCACGTATATGATAGTGTCGCTAGCATCCATATGACAAAGAACCCGGGCCGACATGGCTAGTCGTGGAACCCAAAGCGGCGCTTAACCTATGGGGACAGGCATACATGAATCACATCGAGCATGTCGGTCATCAACGTATGTATTCGGGCTGTAGCACCGGGCTAACAGGACTCGGTATCCCGGCTGTAGCAGGCTAGGCAGGACTACGAATAACACCGCGTGACATTTCCCGAAGGAACAGACATATAGGAACGAAGTGAAACACATGCCGCCAGTCAAGTGTCCAAGCAGTAGTCTTTGGGCTAGCAGGACTCCGGTGAACCGGCTGTAGCGGACTACTATCGCTCGTAAGCACGAGACTACATTTCCCCATATGAGAGGCTGCCAAGGATAAACAACTAGTTTGTCGGATCCCACACATACCAAGCATTCAAACATACACACAATATGCTCAATATGTGTAGATACAACATGGCATCACAACATAACTCTACGACTCAAATATTATTCAATAGGCTCCGAAGAGCGAGATATTACAAACATGGGTCTCATGACCCAACACTCAGAGCATACAAGTCAAAGCACAAACGGAAGCTAATCATGTCTGAGTACGCATAACTATAAATGAAAAAGGCTGAGAAGCCCGACTATCTACGAGATCCTGCCAAGGCACAAGATCGAAATGAGGTACCAAGCTAAACGTCAAGTCCACGTGGAACTACTAGCGAGACCGACGCCTCTCGCAAAACATAAAATAAGCAAACGTGAGTACAATTGTACTCCAGCAAGACTTACATCGTAACTAACTACATATGCATCAAGATTATCAAAGGGGGTGGTGGAGTTTGACCGCAGCAAGCCAGCTTTGACTCGGTGGCTATCTGAACTACATCGCAAGTAACTCTTTGAGGTGGCGCACACGAGTCCACATATTCACCATATCAATACACCACTATGGACCCGCCCCGTCTCCTTACGAGAACGCCATCCATAGCACTCACGCTTATCTTGCGCATTTTAGAGTATCCACTTTCACTTGTCTATGAACTGATATAGGCAACCTGAAGTCCTTCTCCGTGGACACGGCTATTCGAATAGATCATATTAAACCCTGCAGGGTGTACTTCTTCACACACGCTCACCACTTACCGCCATACACGACATGTACTCGCAACCTTCAAGCGGAAGCCCAACGTGGGTGTCGGCCACGGCCTACCTAAACACTCAAGTCCCTAGTCCAGGTTTATCGCCTATTCGGGTTCCATCCGCAGGAGTCCGCCGAGGTTTCCCATACAGCCCCGAACGATGTGTGCAGGGTTCCCGAGATACCAAACGGGCACTCGGTACACCGCCACGGTGCCTACCGCAACACAACCCACCCCTAAGGTCAGCGCTATGCGTGGCCCCAACATACTACAAACACCGTAAACTACTTGCAACTCCTGCACCAGGAACAAGGGTGGTTAAGAAGCCGAGAGGGTCCATTGGTTTCGGGCCCAATGCGTGGTAGTAACTGTTTCATGGATCACAAACACAGATCTCAGTTCTTAAGTTCGGCTTCAATGAGACAACCCACCATGTACTCCTACATGGCCTCTCACCGCTACCTTTACCAAATCGTGTTCACACACTTAGCTCTCACACAATAGGACATGTTCATAACAATTCCAATTCATTCCCGATGAATCAGACCCGCCTCAACTCTAAGCGATAGCAGGCATGACAAACAAGCATAGATGAGTAGGCACAACATGGCTCAAACAATTCCTACTCATGCTAGTGGGTTTCATCTGAGTTCTTGTGGAATGACAGGTCATGCAAAGGATCAAGGGGTTCAGCTACCGCAGCAAGTAACACATGAGTCGTTGTTGTCCTAATGCAGTAAAATAGAGCAGGAGCGAGAGAGTGGGATTGTATCGGAATGAACAAGGGGTTTTGCTTGCCCGGCACTTACGAAGATAATATAGTTCTTCATCGGTGTCATCGAATTCATCGTTTAACGCCGTCTCACCGAGAGGGACAAACACCGAATCGAGAAAGAACACAATCAATGCAATGCACATATATGATGCATGATCATGTTAAGGAACTGAATTCACCTAATGCAACAGTAATCCAAGTTAATTGAAGTGGAATTCAAACAAGGTTGAACTCCAACTCCAAATGCTATTTCATAAATTATCCTAATCATGATTCATCCTATTCAGTGAGGTTAACTTGTTCAAACATGCATGATCATGGCATAAACAGATTCTTCATATTTTTCTGATCATTTTCATATATAAATTATTTCCATCAGACTTACGGTTGAATTTATATGATTTATTAAAGTTTAGGGCATTTTCGGTAATTTCCTGAATTAAAATAATTCCAGAAATCAGTTTACTGCGTCAGCATTATGTCGCAGTGACGTCATCAGGTCAACAGGGCTGGTCCGGTCAAGCTGGCGGTGGGTCCCACGTGTCGAGTAATTAACTTAATTAGATTTTAATTAAAACTAAACCTAGTTATTAAGCGAAATTTGGGCCCCACTGTCATTGACTCAGGAGAGTCAACCGGGCCCACCCGAGGTCAAAGTCCACGTCGGCTGCCGGGCGTTTAGCCGCCGGCGACGCCAGCGTGGCCTAAGTGCATTTTGCCGTTCCGGCCACCAAAAGGGTCGGGAGGGTACCTACGTGGAGCCGGGATGAGCTGAGGCTCTTGGTGGAGTGGCTTGAGCTCGGGACGGTCAGGATCGACGCCGGCGACGAGGTTGGCGGCCGCCGGAGTTCGGCCATGTGCGGGGTTGGGGTTGCGGCGTGCAAGCGCAGAAGCTGAGGCGCTAGCGAGGCTCTACGTGATGCGGCGAACATGTTGGTCGACGGAATGACCATATGGTCGCCGTGAGCGACGCCGGCGACAAGCTCGGCGGCGGTGGGTTTTGGCCACGATGGAAACGGTGGCTAGAGGAGGGGAACGAGTCGGGGAAGAGGGGAAACGACTTCGGGGGCTCACCGTGAGTGCGACGATGGCATCGGGCGAGCTCGGGAGGCACCGGAGCCGGCAATTTGTCGATGAAGTCCGCGGGTCGAGAAGGGGAAAGTGGCGGGCGGCGCCTCGGGGTGCTCCGTGTCGGGAGGCTCGGTGAGGAGGGGAGAGAGGGCTCATGGAGCTCGGGGCATGCCGGGAGGAGAGGGGTGGCGGTGGTCATGGGTGCAGCGATCGGCGTCGGCCGCGGCGTTCGGTGGTGTTGTGGGGAGAGAAGGCGAGGAGGGAGATGGTCCAGGAGAGAGGAAAGAGGACGAGGGGGTTCGGGAGGCGCGCGTGGCGCCTCCCAAGGCGTCGAGGGGTAGCCAGCAAAGTAGCAGGGGAGGAGGTGGCGAGCTCGGCCTTGATCGCCAGTGTCCTCCTCTGCCCTCTTGGCAGAGGTAGGCGACAATGGCGTGGCGGTTGGTGGGCTGGGCCACCAACTGGGCCAGCGAGGGGAGGGGGAGAAGGCTGGGCCGGTTGGGCGCCAGGTAGGTCAGGTGAGTTCTGCTCCTTTTATTGTTTTCTGTTTTCTATTTTCTGTTTTGTTTTAGTTTAGTAAAATACTAAACCATTTTATAAAATCCTGAAAATAGTTATGTGGCTAGAACTAAAATATACCAAACCACATAAAATGTTCGAATTATTGGACATATATTATTTATATATCAAATATATATCCAATGCAAGTAGTTATTGAATTAATTCAAAGGCCCAAAATAAAATGTTTGATCACTCCAAAAATATTGGTTTGAATTTTATTCTTGCCAATATTTTTTAAAGCTGAAAAGGAACATTTCCTTGGAACATTTGAAGCAATTTTTAAATGTTGATCATTTATTTTAAATGATTCCTGGGCTCTCCAATTCCCCAATTCAAATTTAAAGGAAATTTTGACATGATGCATGGATGCAAGAAAATCAAGCTAGAGCTGATCTGGGCTGTGACAGCTCACCCCCACTAAACAAGAATCTCGCCCCGAGATTCAAGACGTGAGGTAAGAAGAAAAGGGAAGTCACAAACTATCACAATCTTCATGATCCATTTGCCCTTCTCGAAGATGTTGATTTACTCCATCATCTTGGTCTTGACGTCTTTGCTTTCAAGATCTTCACTCGACACGACAATAGAAAGAAAGGGAAAACCCTGCATGATTCGATCTTCACGGAGATCAAGCAAATATGATCGACTCACGGACTGAGACGGTGACACATCTCGAGTTGAGACACAAAATACATCGAGAGGGATGGAGGAACAACCGATGGGGTTTGATTGGTGGCAACAATTACACGCTTAGAAAGATGGTGGATGGTGTCAAGATGGCGAGGAAATATTTATCATGATCCCGTAACGGGACACCTTGAGAAAGGTGACGAAAGAACTATTCCTTAAGTGGCAAAAAGAATTACTTTTGATACAGGGATCATTGAAACTCTTTAAACCAGCCTAAGGCAATTCTGGCGATCATTTGGTGGAATGCAAGGAATGGTACACCGGACTAGAATGGATGATGTAGACTACCTTGTTGAAGACAACGCAATGGATGATTTTTGCTTGTCGTCGAGGTGGAGGGGACCCATGGTAAGTCCACTTTTGAGGATGATCCTAGACATCAATTAATGAGAGGGCAGCCCATGGAAATTGGCACAATGGGGTGCAAGCTGGAACGAGATACAACTGCTCGAATGTTCCAACCATCATATCTGCTGAGATTCAGATCTGGTTGATGTTAGGATATTTCAGACTCATCATGTCTGAAAAGGAAGGGTTGCAACACAATTCGACGAGATGGCGTTGCGAGATTCTCGGGATATGAACTACGATAGCAAGCTCCAAAACATGAGCTGGTTTTGCTACAAACATGTGAACACGTTGTCCTAGACAAGCATGACCACATGGTAGTCTTATAATAAAACACTACCGAAGTTCGGGTGGGGAAACATCATCGAGGATATCGAAGTCTTAACATAAGTCATGATTAGCTCTTATGAAAGAACTCCTTTCCTTGAACAAATCAATCGGTGGCTTGGTGTGCTAGGAATACATACGGAATGAAGATGATCAGTCTATCAAACCATAGAATACTTCGCACATGCATGGTGACCTGGAATGATTCGGAGGAAGCAAGACAAACCTTTCTCAAATTCATGGCGGCAACTTACACCTAAAACACATAAATTCGAGGAAGTCTCTTCAACCATCCAAGCATAGGCTTCATGAACGGATCACGAAGGCATTGCTTACACAAGTTTCCAACACTAGGTTGATGTTCAACATGACTCATGGGGGAGACAAAATGCTAATGATGGGCTCAACAAAGAACTCATCGGAATTTCCATATCAACTGGACTTCCACCATCATGTGAACACGTTGCTAGCATTGGTCAGACCAAAGATATAATGGTGTATGCTCGAGGGATCAACCACGAGTAAGACAACATTACGAGCACCGTTGGTACTGATTTGATTTGACGATAGCCCATACTCAAATCAAAGGATTGGTAGGACGATAGATCCAACAACTGATCACAGGAACCAATTGATGAAGATATCATCTTTCTTCAACACACACTACACAAGAATATCCCTTTGGAACGAACTAAATTAGGCAAGCTTTTTATCTTCCAACTCTCCAAGTTGTTGTTTGGCTTGACCAACTAGCTCAGGGGTATCCAACACAGATTCTTGGAGAAGGGTGGTTCACAAGAAACCAACTTGATCACGAGCCCAACATAACAGTCGGGGAAGCAACCCGGTAACACTTCCAAGAAGATATTTGGAAAATCACGAACCACCGGTATGTTACTAAGCTCGAGAGCAATCTTGCTTTTCAGGCAAGACGATATTATCAAATGAGTGAGGACTTGACAAGATCCTAACTCATCAATCGAGGTGTGCACCAGAAATAAGGACTAGGTAGCACGATCAATCTTAGGATGATGGTTTAATAACCAACGCGCTTAAGGATGAGAATATTGTCCATTCACTACCAAGCAACAAGTTGCTCGGGTATTGATTTCACACATCACAATTCACTTGTCGGCATTCCGGTTCTGACAACACGGAACCGAGGAATGAATGATGATGGTGAGAAGTATCACTACGTCAAGAATTCATAAGAGGTTGTGAAATTTCCATGACACTCTTGACATAAAGATGGTAACACTCCAAGGTAGAACAGAACAAAAGCTGAATTGGCGTTTTGATCTGCGGGATACAACTACTTTGACCCAATCACAGGTATGGATGAGGTATCGAGTTTGTTTCTCCTAGTCATTCCGGAATAGAATGGCTTGACGGACCACAAGGACAAAATGCATCGATGAACACAAATGCACACATACCCTTGGCTATCAATTGATAGATGAAGGTCGAATGCAATCAAGAGAGCAACTCAGAGGAACATATAACTTCCTGAGTTGTGGATGCACAGATTAGTATGTCGAACGAAGCTCAACATTTCTTCCGGATAATCCATGCGAGAAAGTAGAACCGGCAGAGTCACAATTATGAACGGAGAACTCCTCAAGAGCACTCTAGTTGTGATCTTTTGGTTCAACAAACTTCGCCATAAGCGGTTCGTAGTATTTGGAAGAAGGAAATACCACGGACCTTTAGGACTATTGCAAAGGTTACTAATATCCTAAAGGCACTAGCAAATACTAACAACATGAAGTAGGATGAATCTCGGGTTCAGAAACCCAGGAGTAGAATACCTACTACTAAATGGCATCACGGGATGTTTTCGAAATGATGGCCAGAATCATCACCTTTGGGGATACAAAGGCATTGCTAAATTGCTAGGTGACTCCTAAAACACCTAGGTTCATAATAATAGCTCCAACATATATGCCGAGGCAGCGGAGTACCTCAACATACTAATTAGTGTGCTTATTCTCGACCAAAAGGACATCGGAAGCAGGAAGAAAGGATTTGCAAATGCATCAAGCTATTTAGAGACACAGGATGACTCGGACAGACATAACGGCTGTAAATGCTCAAAATGATTTGAGACATCCTGCAGAAATGGTGGCATAACCACTCAACAACATCATAACAAGATTACGAGATCAACGGTTATCATACGGGAATAGTAGGAACTGAATCGGGATTAAAACCAACAATCTTAAAGGTCTATGGATTAGTAACACGTCATCCTCGATAGATAGATGAGAAGCCTAGTTCTTAAACCCAGAGAAGAAAAGAGGATGACTCGGATCAAGGCCATGAGGTATAAGGAGTAAAAAGAGCCTTACGTTCCCTTCCACAATCAATTCCCTTATATAACTAAAGCATTTCTAGACACAACTTCGACCCGGTTTGGCTTGGTAATCCCACAGCAAAGCTTCGATACCAACGCTCTCAGGACCCCGATCCTAAGTCACACCGATCTAGCATGTAACACATCGTATCACTTTGCGGCCTCACGCACGGTATTCCCACGGGTGTCACCTTACCATGGCCCGGGACCGTTTATGCCTTTTTGGCTCACGTATATGATAGTGTCGCTAGCATCCATATGACAAAGAACCCGGGCCGACATGGCTAGTCGTGAACCCAAAGCGGCGCTTAACCTATGGGGACAGGCATACATGAATCACATCGAGCATGTCGGTCATCAACGTATGTATTCGGGCTGTAGCACCGGGCTAACAGGACTCGGTATCCGGCTGTAGCGAGCTAAGCAGGACTCTGAATAACACCGCGTGACATTTCCCGAAGAACGGACATATAGGAACGAAGTGAAACACATGCCGCCCGATCAAGTGTCCAAGCAGTAGTCTTTGGGCTAGCAGGACTCCGGTGAACCGAACATGGCGGACTACTATCGCCGGAAGCACGAGACTACATTTCCCCATATGAGAGGCTGCCAAGGATAAACAACTAGTTTGTCGGATCCCACACATACCAAGCATTCAAACATACACACAATATGCTCAATATGTGTAGATACAACATGGCATCACAACATAACTCTACGACTCAAATATCATTCAATAGGCTCCGAAGAGCGAGATATTACAAACATGGGTCTCATGACCCAACACTCGTGAGCATACAAGTCAAAGCACAAACGGAAGCTAATCATGTCTCGAAAGTACGCATAACTATAAATGAAAAAGGCCGAGAAGCCCGACTATCTACAGATCCCGCCAAGGCACAAGATCGTAAATGAGGTACCAAGCTAAACGTCAAGTCCACGTGGAACTACTAAGCGAGACCGACGTCTCTCGCAAAACATAAAATAAGCAAACGTGAGTACAATTGTACTCAGCAAGACTTACATCGTAATCTAACTACATATGCATCGATATCAAAGGGGGTGGTGGAGTTTGACCGCAGCAAGCCAGCTTTGACTCGGTGGCTATCCCGAACTACGCATCGCAAGTAACTCTTTGAGGTGGCGCACGAGTCCACATATT
The DNA here is from genome assembly GCA_021605145.1 of Aegilops bicornis. NCBI lineage: Eukaryota > Viridiplantae > Streptophyta > Magnoliopsida > Poales > Poaceae > Aegilops > Aegilops bicornis. The sequence goes on along the minus strand of CM038672.1, from coordinate 592,674,064 downwards.
CACCATATCAATACACCACTATGGACCCGCTCCCGCCTCCCTACGAGAACGCCATCCATAGCACTCACGCTTATCTTGCGCATTTTAGAGTATCCACTTTCACTTGTCTATGAACTGATATAGGCAACCCAGAAGTCCTTCTCCGTGGACACGGCTATTCGAATAGATCATATTAAACCCTGCAGGGTTGTACTTCTTCACACACGCTCTCACCACTTACCGCCGTTTACGACATGTACTCGGCAACCTTCAAGCGGAAGCCCAACGTGGGTGTCGGCCACGGCCTACCTAAACACTCAAGTCCCTAGTCCAGGTTTATCGCCTATTCGGGTTCCATCCGCAGGAGTCCGCCGAGGTTTCCCATACAGCCCCGAACGATGTGTGTGGTTCCCGAGATACCAAACGGGCACTTTCGGTACACCGCCACGGTGCCTACCGCAACACAACCCACCCCTAAGGTCAGCGTTAAATGCGGCCCCAAAGATACTACAAACACCGAAACTACTTGCAACTCCGGACCAGGAACAAGGGTGGTTAAGAAGCCGAGAGGGTCCATTGGTTTCGGGCCCAATGCGTGGTAGTAACTGCTTTCATGGATCACAAACACAGATCTCAGTTCTTAAGTTCGGCTTCAATGAGACAACCCACCATGTACTCCTACATGGCCTCTCACCGCTACCTTTACCAAATCGTGTTCACACACTTAGCTCTCACACAATAGGACATGTTCATAACAATTCCAATTCATTCCCGATGAATCAGACCCGACTCAACTCTAATCAAAGAGGCATGACAAACAAGCATAGATGAGTAGGCACAACATGGCTCAAACAATTCCTACTCATGCTAGTGGGTTTCATCTAGTTACTGTGGAATGACAGGTCATGCAAAGGATCAAGGGGTTCAGCTACCGCAGCAAGTAACACATGAGTCGTTGTTGTCCTAATGCAGTAAAATAGAGCAGGAGCGAGAGAGTGGGATTGTATCGGAATGAACAAGGGTGTTTTGCTTGCCTGGCACTTCAAGATAATATAGTTCTTCATCGGTGTCATCGAATTCATCGTCTAACGTCGCTCTACCGAGAGGGACAAACACCAAAGAATCGAGAAAGAACACAATCAATGCAATGCACATATATGATGCATGATCATGTTAAGGAACTGAATTCACCTAATGCAACAGTAATCCAAGTTAATTGAAGTGGAATTCAAACAAGGTTGAACTCCAACTCCAAATGTTATTTCATAAATTATCCTAATCATGATTCATCCTATTCAGTGAGGTTAACTTGTTCAAACATGCATGATCATGGCATAAACAGATTCTTCATATTTTTCTGATCATTTTTCATATATAAATTATTTCCATCCGAGTTACGGTTGAATTTATATGATTTATTAAAGTTTAGGGCATTTTCTGGAATTTCCTGAATTAAAATAATTCCGTAAATCAGTTTATCATACAAGATGATGTCGCATGATGACGTCATCAGGTCAACAGGGCTGGTCCGGGTCAAACCGGCAGTGGGTCCCACGTGTCGAGTAATTAACTTAATTAGATTTTAATTAAAACTAAACCTAGTTATTAAACAGTTTGGGCCCCACCGTCATTGACTCAGGAGAGTCAACCGGGCCCACCTGAGGTCAAAGTCCACGTCGGCTGCCGGGCGTTTAGCCGCCAGCGAGCCAGCCTTGACGGCGCAAAGTGCATTTTGCCATTCCGCCACCAAAAGGGTCGGGAGGGTACCTACGTGGAGCCGGGATGAGCCGAGGCTCTTGGTGGAGTGGCTTGAGCTCGACGGTCCAGATCGACGCCATGACGAGGTTGGCGGCCGCCGAGTTCGCCATGTGCGGGTTGGGGTTGCGGCGTGCAAGCGCAGGTCGAGGCGCTTAGCGAGGTTTCACGTGATGCGGCGAACATGTTGGTCAAGACGGAATGACCATCTGGGCGCCGGAGCGCCGCCGGCGACACGCTCGGGCGGCGGTGGGTTTCGGTCACGATGGAACCGGGGGCTAGCGGCGGGGAACGCGTCGGGGAAGCGGGGGAAACGACTCGGGGGCTCACCGTGAGTGCGACGATGGCATCGGCGAGCTCGGGGAGGCACCGGAGCCGACGAATTTGTCGATGAAGTCCGGCGGGTCCGAGAAGGGGGAAAGTGGCGGGGCGGCGCCTCGGGGTGCTCCGGTGTCGGGAGGCTCGGTGAGGAGGGGAGAGAGGGCTCGGCGGAGCTCGGGGCATGCCGGGAGGAGAGGGGTGGCGGTGGCAGCAGGTGCAGCGATCGGCGTCGGCCCGGCGTTCGGTGGCGTTAATGGGGAGAGAGAGCAGGGAGGAGATGGTCCAGGAGAGAGGAAAGAGGACGAGGGGTTCGGGAGGCGCGTGGCGTCTCCGGCGTCGAGGTAGCCAGTGAAGGCGAGCAGGAGGAGGTGGCGAGCTCGGGCGCGTCGCCAGAAACCTCCTCCGCCATCGGGCAGAGGTAGGCGACGAGCGGCGTGGCGGTTGGTGGGCTGGGCCACCAATCGGGCCAGCGAGGGGAGGGAGAAGGCTGGGCGGTTGGGCGCTGTAGGTCGTGTGAGTTCTGCTCCTTTTATTGTTTTCTGCTTTTCTATTTTCTGTTTTGTTTTAGTTTAGTAAAATACTAAACCATTTTATAAAATCCTGAAAATAGTTATGTGGCTAGAACTAAAATATACCAAACCACATAAAATGTTCCAGAATTATTGGACATATATTATTTATATATCAAATATATATCAAATGCAAGTAGTTATTGAATTAAGTCAAAGGCCCAAAATAAAATGTTTGATCACTCCAAAAATATTGGTTTGAATTTTATTCTTGCCAATATTTTTTAAAGCTGAAAAGGAACATTTCCTTGGAACATTTGAAGCAATTTTAAATGTTGATCATTTATTTTAAATGATTCCTGGGGCTCTCAATTCCCCAATTCAAATTTAAAGGAAATTTTGACATGATGCATGGATGCAAGAAAATCAAGCTAGGGCTGATCTGGGTTGTGACAGCTCACCCCACTAAACAAGAATCTCGCCGAGATTCAAGACGTGAGGTAAGAGGAAAAGGGAAGTCACAAACTATCACAATCTTCATGATCCATTTGCCCTTCTCGAAGATGTTGATTTACTCCATCATCTTGGTCTTGACGTCTTTGCTTTCAAGATCTTCACCGACACGACAATAGAAAGAAAGGGAAAACTCGCATGATTCGATCTTCACGGAGATCAAGCAAATATGATCGACTCACGGATCGAGACGGTGACACATCTCGAGTTGAGACACAAAATACATCGAGAGGGATGGAGGAACAACCGATGGGGTTTGATTGGTGGCAACAATTCCACGCTTAGAAAGATGGTGGATGGTGTCAAGATGGCGAGGAAATATTTATCATGATCCCGTGAACGGACACCTTGAGAAAGGTGACGCAAAGAACTATTCCCTTAAGTGGCAAAAAAGAATTACTTTTGATACAGGGATCATTGAAACTCTTTAAACCAGCCTAAGGCAATTCACAAGCGATCATTTGGTGGAATGCAAGGAATGGTACACCCGGACTAGAATGGATGATGTAGACTACCTTGTTGAAGACAACGCAATGGATGATTTTTGCTTGTCGTCGGAGGTGGAGGGACCCATGGTAAGTCCACTTTTGAGGATGATCCTAGACATCAATTAATGAGAGGGCAGCCCATGGAAATTGGCACAATGGGGTGCAAGCTGGGAACGAGATACAACTGTTCGAATGTTCCAACCATCATATCTGCTGAGATTCAGATCTGGTTGATGTTAGGATATTTCAGACTCATCATGTCCGAAAAGGAAGGGTTGCAACACAATTCGACGAGAGGGCGTTGCGAGATTCTCGGGATATGAACTACGATAGCAAGCTCCAAAACATGAGCTGGTTTTGCTACAAACATGTGAACACGTTGTCCTAGACAAGCATGACCACATGGTAGTCTTATAATAAAACACTACCGAGTGACTAGTAGTGTTGATTACATCTTGTAGTTGATTACTATATGGTTTATTTGGTGGAAGATTATATGTTCAGATCCATTATGCTATTTAATACCCCTCTGATCATGAGCATGTTTATCATTTGTGAGTAGTTGCTTTTGTTCTTGAGGTCAAGGGAGAAATCATGTTGCAAGTAATCATGTGAATTTGATATGTGTTCGATATTTTGATAGTATGTATGTTGTTATTCCCTTAGTGGTGTCATGTGAACGTCGACTACATGACACTTCACCATATTTAGGCCTAAGGGAATGCATTGTGGAGTAGCAATTAGATGATGGGTTGCGAGAGTGACAGAAACTTAAACCCCAGTTTATGCGCTATTCCGTAAGGGACCGATTGGATCCAAAAGTTTAATGCTATGGTTAGAATTTATTCTTAATACTTTTCTCGTATTTGCGGATGCTTGCAGGAGGGTTAATCATAAGTAGGAGGTTTGTTCAAGTAAGAACAACACCTAAGCACCGGTCCAAGCACATATCAAATTATCAAAGTAGCGAACACAAATTAAACCAACATGATGAAAGTGACTAGGTGAAATTCCCGTGTACCCTCAAGAACGCTTTGCTTATCATAAGAGACCGTTTTGGCCAGTCCTTTGCCTCAAAAGGATTGGGCTACCTTGTTGAACTTTTGTTACTACTATCTTTACTTGCTCGTTACAAATTATCTTGCTATCAAACTACTACGCTACTTACAATTTCAGCACTTGCAGACATTACCTTACTGAAAACTACTTGTCATTTCCTTCTGCTCCTTGTTGGGTTCGACACTCTTACTTATCGAAAAAAGCTACAATTGATCCCCTATACTTGTGGGTCATCAGTACTGTGGCTTGCCACGGTAGTACGGTAAACCCAAGAAAGTGCAAGTTTCGACAAAAACAGAAAAAACACGGCCTTTGCAATGCAACCTTCAAGCAACCAGACACACAAAAGAGCACACACACGAGGCACCTCAAACACAAACGCGGCTCAAAGGGAGGCAAAAGACAACAAGGACCAAACACGAAACACAACCTCTCCAAAGAGAGGGGTGGTGGCCGGAGCCACCTATGTTTGAGTCAATTGGTATGGCACCGCGAAGAATTATCCCTGGGCCCATGACCAAAACTCATCTTTAAAGCGCAAGTACCATAAAAATGGCTAATGTGAAAGAGTTGATCAATTTATGCATAATGGGGGGAGGGAGAGTTCATTGAGAGAACAACACCCCCCCTATGTCCATGCCTACACCTAAACAAGACATCAAGATGGTGGGGTGTGCAAGGGTTCAAGCCACATTGCTCGAATCAATGATATTTAGCTCATGCCTTAACTCGTGAAATCTTGCTTCATCTAGGGGCTTCGTGAAGATATCTACAAGGTTATCATGAGTGTTGACATAGTTGAGCTCGATCTCCCCTCGCCTAATATGATCCCGGATAAAGTGATACCGAATCTCAATATGCTTCATCTTGAAGTGTTGCATTGGGTTGAGAGAGATCTTGATGGCACTTTCATTGTCACACCAAAGAGGCACTTTGTCACAAATGACACCGTAATCCTTTAAAGTTTGCCTCATCCAAAGAAGTTGAGCACAACAACTACCGGCGGCCACATACTCCACTTCGGTGGACGAGAGAGACACACAACTTTGCTTCTTAGAAGACCAACTCACCAAAGAGCAACCAAGAAATTGGCACCCTCCGGAAGTTGACTTCCTATCCACTTTGTCTCCCGCCCAATCCGAGTCCGAATAGCCCACAAGGTTGAAGTTAGATCCTCTAGGGTACCATAGGCCAAAGTTTGGGGTATGAGCCAAATATAGAAAGATTCGCTTGACCGCCACATAGTGGTTTCCTTACGTGCGGCTTGAAACCGTGCACAAATTCCCACACTCAACATGATATCCGGTCTAGATGCACAAAGGTAAAGCAAGGAGCCAATCATGGAGCGATATACCTTTTGATCCACCGCTTTACCATTGGGGTCTAAGTCAAGTTGGCATTTGACGGGCATTGGAGTGGAGGCCGGCTTGACATCACTTAGCTTGAATCTCTTGAGCATGTCTTGAGTGTATTTGGCTTGGTTGATGAAGGTTCCTTCTCTTCTTTGCTTGATTTCGAACCCGAGAAAGAGCTTCAACACTCCCATCATGGATATCTTGAACTTCAAGGTCATGAAGCGGCAAATTCTTCATTGAAAGCTTTGTTAGGGGAACCAAAGATAATATCATCAACATATAGTTGGCATACAAACAACTCCCCTGTGACATTCTTAGTAAAAAAAAGAGTGGGGTCGATTTTCCCAATTTCAAACCCACGATCTTGCAACAACTCAGTAAGGTGCTCATACCACGCACGTGGGGCTTGTTTAAGGCCATAGAGTGCCTTATCGAGTTGGTACACATGATTGGGGAACTTGGGATCCTCAAACCCCGGGGGTTGTTTGACATACACCAACTCATTAATAGGACCATTAAGAAAAGCACTCTTCACATCCATTTGTTGTAATTTGAAGTTATGATGAGAAGCATAAGCAATCAACAAACGAATAGATTCAAGGCGAGCAACGGGAGCAAAGGTTTCACTGTAGTCGATACCCTCGACTTGGGAGTAGCCTTGTGCTACCAAACGAGCCTTGTTGCGAACGATAATCCCGTGAGCATCTTGCTTGTTCTTGAATATCTACTTGGTTCCAATGACATTATGGTTCCCCGTTGGCCTTCGCACCAATCTCCACACCTTGTTGTGCTCGAAGTTGTTGAGTTCTTCATGCATAGCATTGAGCCAATCCGGATCCTCGAGCGCCTCATAGACCTTTTGGGGTTCCACACAAGAAACAAACGCGTGATGTTCACAATAGTTTGCCAATTGTCTACGAGTGCTTACCCCCTTTCTTAGGCTTCCAAGCTGAAAGTGCAACTATCCCTAGGTGGTTTTGGTAATTCCTAACAACATATAGCTCATTGAGCTAACATTATTCCAAGATAAATATTTCAGTAAAAGCTCAATGAATGGCATGGCATGGATGAGAAAAGTGGACCCCTCAAAATACTAAGGATAAAAGGATTGGCTCAAGCTCAAAGCTCAAGACTCTACATTTTATATTTTAGTGATCCAAGATCACATTGAGTCTATAGGAAAAGCCAATACTATCAAAGAGGGATGAGGTGTTGCTTAATGAGGTTCTTGCTTCATAGTGCTTAGTGATATGCTCCAAAACCCTCAACTACTTTCCCACATCCACATATGACCTAAACCAAAAGTCAAACTCGGCCCCACCGATTCTTTCTATCCGCGCCACCGAAGTTCAGATGTCATAGGCACTGCCACAAACCCTAGGAAAATCGGTCTCACCGATAGGGATCTCGGTCTCACCGAGATGGGATTGTAATCTCTCTATTTCCCTTCGTAACGTTTCGGTCCTACCGAGATGAGCGATCGGTCCCACCGAGATTGAAATGCAAACTCTCTGTTTCCTTTTTGTAACATTTCGGTCTCACCAAAATGAGCGAATCGGTCCCACCGAGTTTACCTGACCAACTCCCTGGTTAGCTTATTACCAAAATCGGTCCCACCGAGTTTGTGTAATCGGTATTACCGAGATTACGTTATGCCCTAACCCTAACCATATCGGTCCTACCGAGTTGCATGTCGGTCCCACCGAAAATCCTAACGATCACTAGATTTGCTGAATCGGTCCGACCGAGTTTATCAATTCGGTCCCACCGAGTTTGGCAGGTTGTGTGTAACAGTTAGATTTTGTGTGGAGGCTATATATACCCCTCCACCTCCTCTTCATTCGCGGAGAGAGCCATCAGAACGAACCTACACTTCCAATACACATTTTCTGAGAGAGAACCACCTACACTTGTGTTGAGACCAAGATATTCCATTCGTACCATATGAATCTTGATCTATAGCCTTCCCCAAGTTGCTTTCCACTCAAATCTTCTTTCCACCAAATCCAAATCCTGTGAGAGAGAGTTGAGTGTTGGGGAGACTATCATTTGAAGCACAAGAGCAAGGAGTTCATCATCAACACACCATTTGTTACTTCTTGGAGAGTGGTGTCTCCTAGATTGGCTAGGTGTCACTTGGGAGCCTCCGACAAGATTGTGGAGTTGAACCAAGGAGTTTGTAAGGGCAAGGAGATTGCCTACTTCGTGAAGATCTACCGCTAGTGAGGCAAGTCCTTCATGAGCGACGGCCATGGTGGGATAGACAAGGTTGCTTCTTCATGGACCCTTCGTGGGTGGAGTCCTCCGTGGACTCGCGCAACCGTTACCCTTTGTGGGTTGAAGTTTCCATCAACGTGGATGTACGATAGCACCACCTATCGGAACCACGACAAAAACATCCGTGTCTCCAATTGCGTTTCAATTCTCCAAACCATTCCCTTTAGATTCTTGCAAGTTGCATGCTTTACATTCCGCTGCTCATATACTCTTTGCATGCTTGCTTGAATTGTGTTAAGATTGCTTGACTTGTGCTAAGTTAGCTAAAATCTACCAAAGACTAAAATTGGGAAAAGGATAAGTTTTATTTGGTCAAGTAGTCTAATCCCCCCCCCCCCCTCTAGACATACTTTCGATCCTACAAGTGGTATCGGAGCTTTGGTCTCCATTTGCTTTGATTTCCATAGCTTTTGGTAGTCATAGAATTGGTTTCACAACCTAGGAGAGTATGGTGTCTAGCAAGGGAAATTATCACCGTAGAGGTCCTTACTTTGATGGTACTAATTTTGCTAGTTGGAAGCATAAAATGAAAATGCATATTCTTGGACATAACCCTGCCGTTTGGGCTATTCACTACAAAAAAAATACACTTCCGTGATGATACGTGTTTGTCACAGTAGGTCGCGTTTTTTGTCATGCATGTACATCCATGACAAATTTATGACAGAATCAAGATAGTCATACATGTCTTTGTCGTAGAGAAGTGTTCCATGACATTACCAAAATTATCATCACGGAAGTGTCCACTTCCATGACGATAAATCGCGTCACGAAGTGCTTTCGTCAAGGGTGACCGACACGTGGCATCCACCGTGAACGAACGCCGTTAAGCTATCGGGTCGGGTTTTGGATCCGATAACCCGTTAACAGCCCGACCAATGGGGATTTTCCACGTGTGAAATCATCATTGGTGGAGGAAACTGCGATGTCGACTCATCGTTGGGACAGATGTCATCCACTCATTGGACAGAAGGCGCCTATGATACATCGACATGTGGCAGGCCCAATAGAGGCCCATTCCTGTGAAAAGGCCGGCCCGTTTGACTTGGTCAAAAGGTGGCGGGCCGGCCCATGGAAAGCCTGTTAACGGCATGTTCGCGTATAGCCCACTTACGGCCCGCTAACCCATGGTCCATTGCACCCTATCCGAATTAGGCCTAGTAGCATCATCTGGGCCATCCAATATGATTCCAGCCTGTTTTCACTTTTGGCCCATGTATGGCCCATGACGTCTTTCGGCCCATATGAGGCCCTGTGTGTCGGCGTTCTGGGAACGGGGGTACCCAGACTTGCCTGCCTGCGGCGTGGCTCAAGGAGTGGCCCAGTACGGGCCATCTTCATCAACACAAGCTCAAGACCCTCGAGAGGGGCCAAGCCTCATGAGGCGGATGATGTGAAGCTTCCTCGAGCACGGCCTCGTCGGTGGCTCGAGGAGGCGGAGAGATCAAGGCGGGGTACCTCACAAGGTCCCATGACGCAAGCCATGACGCACCGAGGGCGCCAGTGAGCGCCAGCCACCAGATGTCCTCATTTCCTCTTTGGGCAAAGGAGGCAAGCGCAGGCCAACGCATCAGGCAAAGGCAACCATTTCGGTGCAACAAGACCAAGACCAGCAGAGCGGCAGGAAGGAGGACATTGTGGAGCCCAAGCCGGTGTCACCGTCAGAGTCTTTGGCAGGCAAGGACCGACTTTAGTCAGGATAAGTGTACTAGATGTTCCCCTTCAAAATGGCCAATTGTTGGCGCCCTTCCCGCTCAATATTTGGGAAGAGGCCCCGGGCCTCCCTCTATAAATAGGACTAGCCACCACCAAGGCAGGGGAGGATCAATCGGAGAGAGGATCAATCTGAGGGAGGATCGATCTGAGAGAGCCCTAGCAGAGAGAGAGAGAGAGAGAGAGGCGGTCGAACTCACCCAAGCAGTTCATCGCACCAGCTCAAGAACAGCCCCTCGCGAGGCTGTTCTCCCTTTGTATTGTTCATCATCAGCCCCTGAGGCAATCCACCACACCACAAACTGGAGTAGGGTATTACACCACAATGGTGGCCTGAAACAGTATAAACCTCGTGTCCCTTGTGTTGTTCTTTGTGTAGTTTAGTTCCTTGTGAGGCGACGAGACGTAGGTAGGTTGGAGGTGCGATCTCCGCGTGCACCCCAGAGTTCGAACCTAGAGGGTCTGCCGGAACCCGAAATCCAACATTTGGCGCGCCAGGTAGGGGTGCGCCGGAGCTTTCCCTTCCACCGACCCGCTCTCCACCAACATCGCGATTCGCCCTATGATGAGCAACGCGCCGCCCGCTCCGGTCGCCAGCGCCAGCGCAGGGGCCAGGGGGCTCCGAGCCTTGGCCCCAGCCTTGCGGCAGGTGCAGTGGCCGAACAAGTTCAAGCCGAAGATGCCACCGCGCTACAACGGCACGACCGATCCGCTGGCCTTCCCCGCGCATTTAGGGGCCGTCCTCGGCCGAAGCGGCAGCGACAGGTCATGGCTAACTGGTTTCCCATGACCCTCACCGGCGCCCAGCATGTGGCTGCTCCACCTACCAGCGGCTTCCGTGGCCTCTTGGGGGAGCTGCAGCCTCTTCCTCGGCCAAAGACGCTACACCGGGCGCCGTCGTCAGCCTCCCCGGCGGCTCGCAGCGCCACCTTGAGCCACCACATCAAGCCATTCGTCCCCCAGATCGGCGCTGCTTCCGCGCAGCATGGGGCTCCTCCGGGTCGGTCGGCGCCCAAGGCCGATCTGGCCTTCAGCTCGGATGATCACCCCTCCAACTCAGCCCGCTCGGGCGCGCTCCCAATGTTGTGCACCCCCACCATCTGCCAGGTAGCCGTCACCAGGACTATCATCGACAGCGGCGCAGGCCTCAGCGTGCTCTCGGTTGAAGCCTTCAGCCTCCTCCATGTAGCGCCGGAGCGGCTTCAGCCCAGCAGGCCCTTCTTGGGCATCGGAGGTGGTTCCGCCGGCTCCCTGGGGCAGATCCGTCTTCCGGTGACCTTCGGCACCTACGACAACTTCTGCACGGAGCTAATCGACTTCGACATCGCCCCCATCAGCCTCCCATACAACGCCATCCTCGGCTACCCAGCACTAGCCCGGTTTATGGTCGCGACTCACCCAGCGTACAACCTCATGAAGATGCCCGGGAGCAGCGGCGTCCTCACCGTATCCGGAGACACCGGGGATGCGTTGCAAGTGCTCAAGCTCGTCTTCAAGACTGCGGCGGCGGCGCAGCCCGCCGACTCAGACGCCCCTGAGCCCAAGGGGGCTGCACCGGCCAAGAAGAAGCAGCTATTCACCCAAGACAAGGCAGAAACCAAGCAGATACTGGTCGACGAGGATGGATCCACTAATGCCACCTTCACCATAGGCGCCAACCTCGAGCCCGAGTAGGGGGAGGCCCTGGTCAAGTTCCTACGCGCGAACAAGAAGGTGTTTTTATGGGAACCTGATCAGCTGGCAGGGGTTCCGAGGGGCGTAATTGAGCACCACCTCAACGTGTGCCCCAACGTGCGCCCCATGAAGCAGAAAGCGAGACGGCAGTCCACCGAGAAGCAGGCTTTCATCGTCCAAAAGACCCGCAAGCTAGAGGCGGCATGGGTCATTCGTGAGGTCCGATACCCAGATTGGTTGGCTAACCCGGTTGTCGTGCCAAAGAAAGGCGGGAGAGAACGCATGTGTGTCGACTTCTCCAACCTCAACAAAGCCTGCCTGCAGGATCCATTCCCGCTCCCTCGTATCGATCAGATCGTCAACTCCACTGCCGAATGCGACCTGTTATGTTTCCTGGATGCCTTCTCTGGCTATCACCAGATCAAGATGGCGGTAGAAGACGTGGAAAAAACGGCTTTCGACCCGTGTGGAGTGTCTTTGCTACACATGCATGCCGCTCGGGCTGCGCAAGAACGCAGGTGCGACCTTCGGCCGTGATGCACATCGCCTTTGGGTCGGCAGCTCGGGAGGAATGCCGAGGCTTACGTTGATGACATTGTGGTGAAGTCTCGGAGGCAAAAACCACGATACAAGACTTGGAGGAAACCTTCGCGAGCCTCAACGAAGTGGACCTGTGGCTCAACCCGGAGAAGTGTGTGTTTGGAATCCCTCGGGCAAGCTCACAGGCTTCCTCGTGTCCCACCGGGGCATCGAGGCCAACCCAGAAAAGGTCAAAGCAGTCGAGGACATGAGCCCGCCGAAGACCCTCAGAGAGATGCAGAAGCTCATTGGGCACGTGACCGCACTAGGACGCTTCATCTCCAAGTTGGGGGAACGAGCGATGCCCTTCTTCAAGCTGATGAAGAAAAAGGGCCCCTTTGAATGGACTGAAGAGGCCGACAAGGCGTTCCAGGATCTGAAAAAGTACTTAACCAGCCCTCCGGTAATGGTGGCTCCGTGCCCTCAAGAGCCCCTGGTGCTCTACCTTGCAGCCACCCCCTACTCTGCCAGCGCAGCCCTGGTGGCGGTTAGGGAGGAGCGTTGGACCAAAGCCGCGACAGCTGCCTGGGTCGAGGCGAAGCAGGATCAAAGGGGCCTCACAGAGACCACTACCACAGCCGAGAAGGATCAGTCGCCACAGGGAAGCGCACTCGGAACAGAAGAGGCCCCTCCCCCAGCCGACCAGCCGCTGGGAGCTCCACTGTCTCAGGAGGCGCCACGGCCTCCGGAGGACGATCGCTGCACCAGCACTCCCAACCTCGTCGAACACCCTGTGTACTTCGTCAGCACAGTGTTGCGGGACGCGAGGGCGTGGTACCCCATGCCCCAGAAACTCCTCCTCGCGCTATTGGTAACCTCGCGCAAGCTGCGGTACTATTTTCAGGGCCATCCCATCAAGATCGTCTTAGCGTACCCCTTGGAAAGGGTGCTCAGGGGCCCCAACTCGGCTGGAAGAGTCGCTGAGTGGAACATCGAGCTGCAAGCGTTTCAGCTAGAATTCAGCACAACCAGAGTCATCAAGGGGGGCGTGCTAGCGGACTTCGTGGCGGAATGGGCGGAGGCGCCAGGCCTCAAGGCTGATGAGGATCGATCCCTCTCCCCGGGAAGCGAGGCACCGGACGGTTGGGTCATGTACTTCGATGGGGCGTTCTCCCAACACGGCGCGGGGGCTGGTGCAGTGCTCATATCTCCCACTCAAGACAAGCTCTACTATGCCGTGCAACTCTATTTCCAGCACGGAGAAAAGGTCTCCAACAACATAGCAGAATACGAATGCCTGATAGCAGGCCTGAAAGCCACGGTCGCCCTGGGGGTGAAGCGCCTTACCATCAAGGGTGATTCACAACTCCTCGTCAACTTCTCCAACAAAGTATACGAGCCGAGGGATGAGCACACGGAAGCCTACCTCGCGGAGGTCCGCAGGATGGAGAAGCAGTTATGGGGACTGGAGTTGTAGCATGTGCCTCGCGGCACCAATCAAGAGGCTGATGACATCGCCAAACGGGCATCCAGGCGACTACCTAGGGAACCTGGCGTCTTCGAGGAGCGGCTCTTCAAGCCCTCGGCGACGCCATCACTGTCAAGCACGGTGCAGCCTCGGGAAGAGCTCCCCGACCACCGCCTCGGGAGCCCGATGCGTGGCCCGGCCTCGAGGCGCTGCTCACTCTGGTGCTGGAGCTTCAGAAGGAGTGCTAGATCATAGAGCTCAGGAGTTACCTGATGCAAGGGACCTTGCCGGAAAAGGAGGAGGAAGCGGAGCGTGTGGCGCGGCAGGTCACGGCGTACTGCATCATGGATGGAGAGCTCTACCGGAGACGACTGAATGATGTGTCCCTACGTTGCATTTCCAGGGAGCAAGGGAGGGAGCTGCTGGCAGACATACACGATGGAGACTGTGGGCATCATTCGTCATAACGGACCCTCGTTGGCAAGGCGTTCCGCAGCGGGTTCTATTGGCCCACGGCGCTCAATTATGTCGTGGAACTGGTGAAAGCGTGTGAGGCCTGCCAATTCCATGCCAAGCAGATCCATCAGCCGGCGGGAGGTCTGCAAACTATACCCCTCTCGTGGTCATTCGCGATGCAGGGGCTGGATATCCTGGGCCCGTTCCCTCGGGCGCCGGGAGGCTATCGCTACCTCTACGTCGCCGTGGACAAGTTCACCAAGTGGGCTGAAGTGGAAGCCGTCCGCACCATCCCCGCAGGTTCCGCGGTCAAGTTCATCAAGGGCATCGTGAGCCGGTTCGGGGTGCCGAACCGCATCATCACCAACAACGGTTCGCAGTTCACCAGTAACCTCTTCAAAACATATTGTGCTAAACTTGGAACGCAGGTATGCTACGCTTCGGTAGCACACCCGCGGAGCAACGGTCACGCCGAGCGGGCCAACGCAGAGGTCCTGAGGGGCCTCAAAACCAGGACCTTCAAGAAGAAGTTGGAAGCCTGCGGCAGGGGCTGGTACGATGAGCTTCAGTCTGTGCTATGGTCCATCCGCACGACCACGACCAAGCCGACTGGCGAGACCCCGTTCTTCCTGGTTTATGGAGCTGAAGCGGTCCTCCCTCACGAGGTCAGACATCGTTCCGCACGGGTCCTGGCGTTCGACGAGGCACAGCAGGATGCCATGCGGGGGACGAACCTCGTGCTGGGGGAGGAGCATCATCGAGAAGCCGCGCTACGAGCAGCAAGGTACCAACAAGCACTGCGGCGATACCACTGCCGCAACATTCGCCCCAGGACTCTTGAGGTAGGGGACCTCGTGCTCAGACGGGTTCTCTCCGTGGAGGGACCGCATAAGCTCTCTCCCATGTGGGAGGGCCCGTTCAAGGTTGTTCATGTTTAGGGCCCGGGTCCGCGGCGCAGTGACTCGGACGGGTGCCCGGCCCGTAACGCTGTGGAACATCCAGCATCTCCGAAGGTTTTACCCCTAAAAAGGCCCGGTGCCTGTGAAGAAGGCAAATGCCTGTGAAGTTGTCGCATTTTGGAAAAGGCCCGGTGCCTGTGAAGAAGGCGAATGCCTGTGAAGTTGTTGCGTTCTGGAAAAGGCCCAGTGCCTGTGAAGAAGGCGAATGCCTATGAAGTTTTCGCGTTTCGGAAAAGGCCCGGTGCCTGTGAAGAAGGCGAATGCCCGTGAAGTTGTCGCGTTTCGGAAAAGGCCCGGTGCCTGTGAAGAAGGCGAATGCCTGTGAAGCTGCTGCGATTGGGAAAAGGCCCGGTGCCTGTGAAGAAGGCAAACACCTGTGAAGCTCGCCGCCCGTGACACTCTCACGTAATAATGAGTGGGGTTGTACACGCCCCGGAGTCTCCGGAGTGCCGCCCTCGGGCCTCGGGGGCTTCCGCCCATGCCCATTGGCAGCACTTAGCTCCGCGCTGGTGAGAAGACGTCGAAGACTAGATTAGGTGCCGGACGCGGCTTCTTTCGTTTGCTTTCTGCAGTTGGCTTGTTCATTCCCATTTGAATTTTTATTGAAGTTGTTTCCGTCTTTGGCTTGTGACTCTTTGCCTTTTTTGCTCCCCTGCCTCGATTTCTCTCGCGCGAGTCTCGCGAGGGAGCGGCACGAGCACCCTCGCGAGCGTTTTCTGCCCGTGTCTTCTGAGGCTTCCCAAGCCGGGTCCGCTATGGGAGCACCCCTCCCAGTCCGTGCCCAACGGGCACCATGACGCGAACACAGGACCTGGGTCGGTCGCCTCCGCAACTAAGGCTGGAAGCTACCTCTCCTGACTAACCTTTGCAGGACATGAAGCGTTCGACGAGGCCTCGGCCTCGGGAAGCGAAGACCACGACAGGTCCCCCGAGCTAAGTAATTTCTACACGCAGGCGTGTGGCACAAAGGCATAATACAGAAATAGCGGAAACAGTACGACAATTAACAGCAACAGCCCAAGCACGCCCCGCGGGGCCCTACACTACTGTCTCTTTGCGCAGGATGGGGGGAAGGACAAAATAGGCGCAACTAGCTTGGCACCAACTCGCGGCGAAGGCTCGTACCGCCTCCGGAGCTCAGGCGGACTCCCTCTCGCGCTTCACCGGGGCGCGGCGGCGGGCAGACCCGCTACCTCCCTCCAGGCGGGCGCGGCGGCACGGAGGCTGGTCGCGACCACCGCTAGAGGAGCTGTTATCCGAAGGAGAGCTGCCGAAGCTCGACGAGCCCCGAGCGCCGCCGACCACGCGCGCGCTGCCATCTTCATCCCGGTCATCGCCAGGGCTGGGCCTGACATGATGCGTCATCCTCGGGCAGCACCGACGCGACGACCGTCTTCCCCGAACACCCTCACGAGAGGGTGACATCATTGTCGAACTTGAAGTGCGGGTGCACCACCGGCTTAGACCACGCTGGCGGCAAACGCGTTGCCGGCCGTGGGTCGTACCACGCCCCGGCGGCGGAGACCTCCGGCCGAAGCCAGGAGGCCCGGCTGCAAAGAACCGTCACCGGAGCCAGAGGCCGCCCGGGGCGCCGGCCGGAAGTTCACCTAAAAGGAAGCGGGGAAGCTGGAGCCAGGTGCTAGTCGGCTCCACCGACCACACGACAAACTCCGGCAGCACCTCTGCCGAGTGGAAGCGCGGCCTAGGAGGTCGCACGGTCATAGCGCGCCCCCCATCAACGGCCTGGCGCCCATCGCCACACAGTAGATCGCCTCCAAGGCCGCGGGAAGCCGCTGCGGGAGCCACAGGGTGCTTGCGAGGACGGCCTCGACCGCGCTTGGCCGGGGGAGAGTCAGGCTCCACCTGGCGGGCCTTCCCCTTCTCCACAGCCGAGAACCTCTTTGACGGAGCCATGGAGAAGAGGGAGAAGCAAGAAGAGATGGGCTGGAAGAGCTCGCGCCATTCCATACTTATAGCCGGAGGAGGCCAATCGACGGCCTCCACGATCGCAGGTAATCATGACCCGTTTTTGCATGCAGGGACTTGTCAAGTCGTGCGGTTGCCGAGGCATCATGGGGAAGTGGAGACGCCCACGACCAACCAATCACCACGCAGCGCTCAAGGCCGCAGGCTGTTGGGGCCCGCGGTGCTTCGCACTTGCCCTTTCGCTTCTCTGCTAAGCCAAGTCCAGGCACGCCTTCGGCCCGGGGGCTACTGCCGGCGTTCTGGGAATGGGGGTACCCAGACTTGCATGCCTGCGGCGTGGCTCAAGGAGTGGCCCAGTACGGCCCATCTTCATCAACACAAGCTCAAGACCCTCGCGAGAGGCCAAGCCTCGCAGGGCGGACGATAAGAAGCTTCCTCAGGCACGGCCTCGTCAGGCTGGCTCGCGAGGAGGCGGAGAGATCAAGGCGGGGTACCTCACGAGGTGCCCATGACGCAAGCCATGACGACCGAGGGCGCCAGGCGGGCGCCAGCCCGCGCAGTGTCCTCATTTCCTCTTTGGGAAAAGGAGGCAAGCGCGGGCCAAGGCATCAAGCAAAGGCAACCATTTCGGTGCAACAAGACCAAGACCACCAGAGTGGCAGGAAGGAGGTCATCGTGAAGCCCAAGCCGGCGTGACCGTCAGAGTCTTTGGCAGCCGAGGACCGACTTTAGTCAGGATAAGTGTACTAGATGTTCCCCTTCAAAATGGCCAATAGTTGGCGCCCTTCCCGCTCAATATTTGGGAAGAGGCCCCGGGCCTCCCTTTATAAATAGGACTAGCCACCACCAAGGCAGGGGAGGATCAATCGGTGAGAGGATCAATCTGAGGGAGGATCGATCTGAGAGAGCCCTAGCAGAGAGAGAGAGAGAGAGAGAGAGAGGCGATCGAACTCACCCAAGCAGTTCATCGCACCAGCTCAAGAATAGCCCCTCACGCGGCTGTTCTCCCTTTGTATTGTTCATCATCAGCCCCTGAGGCAATCCACCACACCACAAACTGGAGTAGGGTATTACACCACAATGGTGGCTTGAACCAGTATAAACCTCGTGTCCCTTGTGTTGTTCTTTGTGTAGTTTAGATCCTTGCGAGGCGACGAGACATAGGTAGGTTGGAGGTGCGATCTCCGCATGCACCCCAGAGTTCGAACCTAGAGGGTCTGCCGGAACCCGAAATCCGACACTATGTAACTCTTGGCCTATTAACGGCCCGTGGTGAAACTGGCCCGCAATGAACAGTGTATCACTTTACACCCATTAACGGCCCGTGGTGAAACTGGCCCGTAATGAACAGTATATCACTTTATACCCATTAAGGGCCCGTTATTCAGTTGGGCCGTTTCCAGCAAATGTTATCTTTCGGCCTTCTGAGAGCCCATTTACTCTTGGGCTCATTTCCAGCATTCGTTTACTTACGGCCCATTACAATCATTTTCTGCTTGTGGGCCAAATTTAGCCCGTGGTTACATCGGCCCGTTTGTGGTCCGTTAATACGTTGGGCCGTTTTCATAGTGTCATCAAATACGGCCTATTAACGATGGCCCGTTATGGTCATATGGCCCGTATAAGGCCCATTGATGATACGGCCCGTAGAAGCCCCATTGTTTCTACGGCCCATAGAAGGCCCATTGTTTTTACGGCCCGTACAAGGCCCATTGTTTCTACGGCCCATAGAAGGCCCACTGTTTCTACAGCCCGTAGGAGGCCCAGTGTCAC
The DNA here is from genome assembly GCA_021605145.1 of Aegilops bicornis. NCBI lineage: Eukaryota > Viridiplantae > Streptophyta > Magnoliopsida > Poales > Poaceae > Aegilops > Aegilops bicornis. Next base: position 592,655,320 of record CM038672.1, on the reverse strand, counting down.
TACAGTAAATATTAGCCCATGGTTATTGTGGCCTAGTTTTAAAAAGAACTGCATCGACTACAAGCAAACAAATAAACAAGAAAACAAGGAAATAAATAAGCAAGCAACTTATGCTAGGCTATCACGATCGTTATTACATATTACATCCACTGGGCATCAAAGTTTGCCACCGGTGCAAATATAGGGAACAAAGCAGCATATCATATACCTTTGGTTGTCAAAGTTGGCGACCGCAAATAAACGCCGCAAGACAAAACAAATCCAGAATCGAAACCACTTCAAAAGATCTCAAGAAACAATATCACAGGTACCCATGATGCCGGCAAGATGCTTAGCAAGCTTATTAACTTTCTCTTGTTTGGCGCTTAAATCCTCCAAATATTTGTTGTTGCACCGAAAATATGCATCTGAATTCTGCGAGGACTTCCTCGGTCCTTGACTTCTGTCGTAGCACATCGATCGATGTCTTTCAACTTGAAGTTGAGACTCAAGAAGACGAACTGATTCAGCAAATGAGTTCGAAGAGCTTGTGCGGCATGAGTGGGCGATAATCGAACACTACATCAAGACAGGACTTTTGGGTTCCCTCACATCGTCCAAGATAGTTTTTATCAGCTTTCTTGGAGACCAATAGGGATGTCTCACTATCTTGAACCTTATCTGCATTACTTCCTTTACCATTGGATAACGCGATCTTTGTTCTCCAATATTTTGTCCGTATTCTAAAAGAGAAACAAGCGAGACACATCACATGTTTACCATGTTGTATATGAAACTCATTTTGGTAAATGAGTTCGGTAGTAAAGTGGACGGGATAACGACATGAAACAAAGATATATCTATGTACCATGGTCACTTTATGGTCTATATCATTCTAGTTTTTGTTGCCAAATCAAGATAGAGACACGGTTCAAATAATATTTGCTCAAGACAAAGCGTAATAGATGTAATATAAGTGTGGGTAACTATAGAGCAATAACAACACTTGTAATGTGCATGACATGAGAACATAACTGTTTATTCAATTGAAACTGAAATCAACATAGAGCAGGTTACAATAGCAAAACAGTTAAAGAAACAGGTTTAAAACATACCTGTTGCACCATTGGAGTTTCAATTCCATCCTTCAAATTTGAAAATAGTTGGTATGAGTAAATACAGTAATGCAACAGCAAAGGAGTATGAACCATAGCTACAGAACCTGACCTGAGAACAAATCTTCTTCTCCTTTAAGCGTTGAGTTGGGACTTGGAGGGGTGGTCCTTGTGCTTTGGGCAATCGCAGTTCCTTTACTAACCGCCGTGTTTGGGTGCTCTGTGGTGGAGACGGTGTTGTTTCAAGCTGGGCTGGGTTACTATCTGCCGGGGTTGGGGTTAGAAGGGGTGTAGCTGGTTCTCTGTCCAACTGGGTAGGGGTACAATCTTCGAGAGTCTGGGCTATGTGTGGTGGATCTGGTCCTTGGGCAAGTACAACCGTGGTTCTATCTGCATCAACTGGTAGCACTATCTTTTTTGAAGACCGTGTTGTTACTCCCTTTAGAATCGCCATCACGCTCTCCAATTCAAATGGCTGATAAACAAGAAAAGTAATTGAAAGTATAGACATTGTATGATAGACATGTGCAATGGATAGTGGGGAATAAAAGAGGGCATGAAATAATTCATACTTATGTTGTCTAACCAAACAGGATAGCATGACACAATTTCACATATATGATGGCTAACTAAACAGGATAGCATGACACAATTTCACATTATGATGGATAACTAAAGAAGATGGAAAGACATAGTTCAAAATATGAGACTATGTAAACAGGATGACATGACATAACTATATAATGTGTTTATTAAATAGGTTGGCATGCCATAATTCACATACATTCATGGATAGAATGCCATAATTCTAAATATGATGATTGTAAACACTAAACAGGATGAGATGATATAACTATATGATGTCTTTATTAAATGGGTTGCCATGCCATAATTCAGATAGATGATGTGTATGTACTATGTAAACATGATGGCATGATATAATTCAAATATATGATTATATAGTAAGCAAGTAAGCAGATGGCAATCTATATATGATGTAAAAACTAAGCAATCCAAGACAACATGCATGACATGGGTAATATAACCCTGCCAAGTTTGAGCATAGACCTCAGGGGGGAAATAGGACTGGTCATCAGTCTCTGAATCCTCCTCTGAGGAGCTCTCTGTAGCCACCAAGATGTCTGCTTCAGCAGGTAGCATTGTCTGCTCTGAATACCTTGTTTTCACTCCAGATACTTCCATCACCGCTTCAAATGGCTGATGCACAGGAAGACTAGTTGAATATACAAACGTTGTCGACAAATGGAACACGTAATACAAAAAAATGATAGCATGATATAATTCACATACATGATTGGCTAAACAGCATGGCATTGCATAATTCACATATATAATGCCTTTGCAATAAGATAGCATTGTACAATTCACATATATAATGTCTTGCAACAAGATGGCAATGCATAATTCACATATATGGTAATTAGACCTTTGAGCAATGGCATTCACACAAAGCATGTCTAAACTAATCAAATGGCATAGCAATGCGAGACACCATACGCATGATATGAGCAACATAACCTCGCTAAGTTAGAGCATACACCTCGGGGATAGGACTGGTCATCTGTCTGAATCCTCCTCCGAGGAGCTATCCATAACCAGCGAGATATGCGCTTCGTCGAGATAGCATAGTGCGCTTTCGAGAAGACCTTGTTTTCACTCCAGAATTTGCCATCACCGTGTCAAATGGCTGATGCACACGAAGAGCAGTTGAATGTACTAACATTGTTGACAAATGTAATATGTAACGGAAAAAAGGATGGCCTGATATAATTTACATATAAGATGACTGGCTAAGCAGGATGGAATTGCAAAATTCACATATATGATGCCTGGCTAAACAAGGTGGCGTTGCATAATTCACATAAACGATGCATAAACTAAACAGATGGCATTCACACAAAGGATGTCTAAACTAAGCAGATGACATATTTGATGTATAAAGTAAGCAATGCAAGACACCATATGCATGATATAACCAACATCAGCATGCCAAGTTAGAGCGAAGACCTCAGGGGGTAAATAGGAGTTATCTTCTCCTTCTGAATCCCCCTCAGAAAAGATATCTTCCTCTCGATTACAATCGAAATGCGTGGAGGGGGGGCTGCCTTTGCGCCTACCATGGAGCGACGTCTGCATGAAATTATATTGCCATGCAAGGCTCGTCTCTTTTGCTCTACATGTTCAGTTCCATTGTTTACAATAACTGTCATGCATAGGAATAAAACATAGTGAGATTATGTAAGGAGTGCATGCAGAAATCCAGATTGATGGTAGCAACCTGTGGATAGACCCAAAACCAATAATAGCAGGCAGATAATGGCTTCAGTTAATAAATACAGATAATGGCTTCTTTACCGCTTTGTTTCCCACCCAACATGAAACTCATAGTAGACACCGGAGATTAACCAGATAGTAGATAGATACTATTGATAGCGACCCCGATATGTACCCCACAGCCATTTAAAAACTCAAGTTTGACCATTAGTTTGGAGTTGACTCAGAGTCTAATCGGTGAACAGGACGATAAAGTAGCATGTAATATTAACCGATGCATAACTTAAGCAGACACGAAAGAGTGTGACCTCTCTTGCGGACCCGTGTAGTCCTCGAGGTCATCTGCTTGGTTGGTGATGGTAATGCAGTTTTCATGGCTGCCAGCGCCGGGAAGAAGATCTGAGGCGGCGAAAGACAGTCCGGAGGCCGGATCCCTTTGTCTTTGGACCCATACATCGTTGGAGCAAAAATTTGGGGTGAATGACGGCAGCAGAGGCGGGACAAACCACGCAAGATTTTCTTTGACAACTATCTATAAGAGAAGTAATTCTGTAAGGGCTTGTTTGAATTGGAGTATTCCAACAATGCAGGGATAGGAAATAGACAGGAATAGGATAGGAATGCACGTGCAAAACAGAGAATTTAAAAACACAGGATTTCTGCCAATCTGGGTGTTTGATTCACAACAATTGGAAGATCACAGGATGCAAATAAGCATGGTAGATCTCTTAGTCTTGTGATTCATGAATAGGAATTTGAAAAGGAGGACAAGTGAAAATTAAAATTCCTACGTTTTTTCTTTCAAGGAGACGCTAAAGGAACAAATCCGTGCGCTCAGTGGACAATATATATAACATGTAGAGTAAAAAAGAGATGCAACAAGTTACAACCTCTTTGGCGAAGCCATGTCGATCTCAGCGTGATTGGGTTGGCCGGTGAGGATGCTCCGGCTGACTTTCTTTGTCGGAGGAGGGAAGAAGATCTTAGGCATCCGGAGATGGAGCCAGGTCTTGCTCAAATTTGTGATGGAGGGTTTCGTTGTTGGAGCAGCTCCGTGAGTTGTACGACGAAATTTGAAGCGGGACAAGAGAGACAACGAACAACGTTAACCTGAGTGGAATTCTAATAGCATCTCCAATACATGACGTAAAATACATAACCACAAAGTGCTAGATGTAAAATACATCAGCCGCTCATCTCTGAACTTAATTGTCGAAACAGAACTTAAGTGTCGAAACTGAACTTAACTGTCGAAACTGAACCTAACTGTCAAAACTGAATTTTGCTATCGAAATTGAACGCACTATCAAGGTGAGGCTACACGTCGGTCGACTGACTTTTTCATCTCTGGTCAGTCGATTTTGCAGCCGTTGGATACGAAATCAAGGGCTTGCGGTTCATCTTCAATCTCCACTTCGAGCCGCCAAAGACCACCGGCCAAACAGCAGCCCCCCGCCGCCTGCGGCCGGCGGTGCGCCGCCCTGCCCGCCCCGAAAACACTCCACACCGCCGGTCTGTCGCCGCCCCGGCCATCCCTCTAGGCCCCCACGTGTCGAGCTTTTTCTCCGGCTATCCCCACGCCACCGCCCCGCCACCGCCGGCGACCACCGCCCCCATCCTGAACCCTAAGATAGATAGTGGGGTACCTCTCCGGCGAGCCCCCTCCCTGCTGCGGCTGGTTCTTCCTTCACCCCGGCGAGCCCACCCCTTGAAAATCGACTGACCCAAAAGTCGATTCACCGATCAAGTGTAGCCAAATCGGAGCAGCATCGCAAGCAAGAGCAAGAGCAAGACCAGCAGCGCGAGCAAGAGCAATAGCAAGAGCAGACCAGGTAGGGGACCGAGAGCAAGAGCAGAGCAGCAGCGCGAGCAAGAGCTAAAGCAGCAGCAGCTCCTACTGATGTGGACGTCGCCGCCGAGGGAGCGACGCCGTGGAGGAAGTGGTCGGCGAAGCCACCGTGGATGGAGCCGCGTCATGTCGGCTCGGGACCGAGCGCCAGCGGCACCGTGAGATCGAATCAAGAAGAAAATGCGGCGATTAGTGTACAACCTCTTTGGTGGCGCCTATTAGGCCGCAGCTTCATCCGAGGAAACGGTGATGATGATGCTCTTCCGGTGGTGCAGGTGAAGACGGCGGTGTGGGAATGGAGGTGGCGCGAAAGACGAGGGGAACGTCGGGGCAGCTCCTTGGAGGTGGAGGACGGGGTGGCTGAACCGGCGGGATGATGAGATCAAAGACGGATCCTCATCCAGTACGGTGGATGAGGGACGTCGAGGTGTTGTTGTGGACGACGTCGTCGGGGAAGAGGCTCCGGCTGGGTGGCGGACGGAGCAGGGTGTGGGGTTTTGTCGCGGGTTTTCGCGGCCTCGGTGTACGAATGCGTAGGCGGATGGGATGGCAGTGGGGAACCATGGCTTAGAGACGCGCTTGTCCGAAATGTGGGGTAAGTTACGAAAGTATCCCCCACCAATTTGAGGCGGTTCTTTCGGTTCAGGGGTACCACGGGCATTCCGCGTGTCGGGATTTCACAGGAGGTGGGAGTTTTCGCACGCGTTGTAATTTCGGAATAGCAAGGCACGGGTTGAGATGGAGGGAGTTGTGGAGCACAACGAGACAAAGATATATCTTAAATATTTCGGGCTAACAAGGCGCGGGTTGAAATTTCCGGACAAGCCTAACGTGTACTGTACCAAATCAATGTGCACTACAAATGTCATTCAAAACTTTGAATTCATGTTATGTTCAATTAAAATATTTCGCTACGTGTATAATGCATGCAACCTACTACTCAAATGAACGTTTTTAGTGCATTCCAAACGTATATACTACCGCTTCAATATGAACTAAATTTGAATAAGATCTACAGTAATGATTGTTGTGAAGTCAAAGCATTTGAATTCATTTCTCTGTTTTAATAAGATCTACAATCATCATTATTGTCAAGTTAAACCATATTTTGTGTATTATCTTCACAGCACACCACATGATTAGTCTCGAGTTACATATGAACTATGTGTACTATATGAACTCGATCTAGATTTTTTGAATCCACTTTATTTTGATTTCAAATCACATTACATTTCTAGTTCTAGCTAGATCTTCATAATCTAAACCATGTCTCATATGTATAATGTGTTTATCACATTATGTATGGTGCCCCGCCTCACGCCTACAAGTATTTAGATGTGAGTTATGAACACCACACATTACCACAAATTCAAATAAAATGTGAGAATGTTTGATATATAGTATTGTTTAGATTGCTCGATATTTAGTTGTAAGCTGCAAACGCCGCACATTATCACAAATTCAAATAAAATGTGAGATTGTTTGATGTATAGTATGGTTTAGATTGTTCGGCATTTAATGTGAGTTGCAAACGCCATCCATTATCACATTATGGTATAACATGTGCACAACACGTGTATCACCGCTATATTCATGCATGCAATGTTTAAAACACTATGATCTCCTATTCAAATATATGAATCCGCTTTCATATCAAATTATGATCTTTGTTAGTCTCTTACACCCACACAATCCTCTAGCCTTTGTAGCTACCACTAACTTTCTCTCGTGCATGCACACGCCCTCCTCGCCTCCTCCTCCCTCGGCATTCTATCCACCGGGCACATTCATTTTTTTCTTTAGGTCATTCTCCCGAGTCTCCACATCTCCTTTCCGACACACACCGATCGATAAACCTCTCCAAATGATGCCTGCCTACAGCATACACACACACGGCTTCAATCTCCTCATTTATGTGTCCTTGCCTCGTGTCTCTCATATGGTCGACACACGTGTAAACTCTCGCCCCTCTTTTCATCGATCTCACAACCGCACACTCCTCCCCCTATCTAGCTAGTAGTTGGGCCTCTCGCACCACCTCCTAGCTCCATTCTCTCTGTCTATCCGTCTCGCTGGGCCTTATTTGCCTCTAACAAATGGACGCACACTGACCAATCTCTCGCTATAATATAGCCAGCTAGGTCCTTATAACTCGTTTTTACCCACACATCAATTGATCTACCTCATTAGTTGTGTCTCTCCCTTTCCTCCGACAAACAACAATTGATCTACCGATCTAGTTAGGTTTGCTTACCAAACACATGGTTTCCCTTCATCATCAATGGATGCGTCCCGTGATCTATCACGCATGTGCACACACAGAAACACATCCCCACTCTTATTGATAACATTGTAGTTCCACCCGCAGTTTGTCTAGTAGGCCTCTCCCAACATCCCCGAGAAGCAACTCCATCACCCATCCAACACTCTACCCCTCTCCCTCCCTCTCTCTCTCTCTCTCCGTCCCATCATATTTCCCGTCCTTCAGTTATGTATGGATGTCGACCGATCTCCCTCAAGACATAGCTGAGTCTCTCCTTCTCAACACATATGCGAGTCGTTCTACCTCTATAGTTAGGCCTCTGCCTACCCCTCCCCCACCCCTCCCCCCACACACACACACCGATACATCAAACGCTCTAGTCATGTCTCCTGCCACACACAAACTTGACATGTGCCCTCTAACGTTGCAGTAGGCGATCGCCCTATATCTTTGACTTGCACACACACACACACACACACAATTTCGATGGCTCTCTTCATCGATCTCGCGCCCACCCACTTGATCCTCTCTTCGACTCTATCGATAGCTATGACCCCTCCCTCTCTTCTCGTGGATTTCCCGACCCTTTATGTATGATATGGATAGGCCTCCGTTTCACACACATTGCATGCAAAATTTTGTTTGAGATGTCATCGACACATATTCCCACAAATAATTCACGAAATCAACCCCCACCCCACCCCCACCCCCCACCACAAAACAAAAAACACTCACGAACGTGGTTTGTATCTCTCACACACACCCACGTAGGTGGGGGACGTGCACGAAGAGAAGAGGTGCATGCACGGCGCACGTACTCCCGTCTCTTTCCCAAGCACACCCGCGCGGGTACACGGTGGAGCTCATTTATGTACGAAAAAGGCAGCCCACGTGGTAATTTGGCACGTGTACTGGTTGTCCACTTGGTGGAGGGAGGATCATCTACCACGGGTGAACAAACAAATTGCGACTTGACGCGTTATGTTAAATTAAAAAAAGAGGCAAACCATGTGGGGCCTACCTTAGAGGCAAGGCTCTATACACCGGAGTACTTTTGATGTGTCCCGTCAACTCATGAGAACAAGGAGAAGCTTGCTTAATACGCCGTCACCCGCCCATGGGCGCGGTGGCTCGCAGGATGAGGTGAAGCTTGCTCCTCCCTCGCCCATGCGCGCGGTGGCTCGCAGGACGAGGAGAAAAATTTACTACTCCCTTCGTTTACTCCTCGTCCCTACTACCTTGGTTATAGAGATTATATCATATTGTTTGGAATATATATGTCCTTTAGTAGATTTCAATATGAACTACTAGTACATACTCCAAACAACGATGTATATAGACGTATTTTAGAGTGTACATTCACTCATTTTGCTCGTATGTAGTAGCACTCTCCCTCGCCTCGACCCTCGCCCATGTGGTGGACGTGCAACAATTCATTCGGTCTCATATAGCCAGAACGATATATACTGCACTACCATTATTGCTCGACTTCCCGAAGAGGCGAAGAGCCAATCGCAAGGTTAATATTTTGGAGATGCCAAGTGCAAGGTTAGTAGGTGCCGCGTCATTTATAAATATATTTTTTCTTCAGTTGCACGTACGCAATATGATAGGTTCGTATGGAGAGAAAAGGAAACTGCTCCACTATATACATAGTCAGGACGGGCCAGCCTACACGGTTTCTTGCTGGGGTTGCTCTCTTCACACTCTCGCACAAAACGATCGTGGGCCACATCTCTAACATCCGGCGGATCACGTCCGCTTGGGGAAGGTGGATGCTTAGTGTAGATGCGGTGGCTGCCGCCGACGGTGAAAACCCACCGTCGGCACGTCCCAATCAGGGGTCACCGCTGTTCTCTCTCACAAAGCCGGTGAGGTTGCCTTCGCCCCTTGCTCACTTTGCCACGGCGTGGGCGATTGCCGCCTCCGCCGTCCTCCTCAAGGTTGAGCTACGTCCCTCGGTACAACTCCCTTTACAGCCGGCATGCACCATTGCTCCAGCCTGCCCACATCACTCCTGTGGATATTTCTCTACTTCTTTGCCCGCACATACCGATACCTCTACTAGCTTCTACGTACTGTATTTGTGATGAGTTTATGTCTCATCAACTAGTCCTAGTAATCTTATTCTAATCACGCTTCTTCAATTTCTTTGCCACAGGCATGCTCATCTTGATTTTGGTGAAACTGCACAAAATGATCCGATGGTCAAAAGGTTGCAAACTTCATTTATTAGGAAGCTCGAACATTGCCCGATGAAATTGAAGCACAGTCGTGGTTCACGGTTCAAGGGCTAGGGTCTGCATGGATTGTTTTTTTCTTTAGCTGCCTCTGTTCCAAAATAAGTGTCAATTTTAGTAGTAGTACAACTTTGTACTAAAGTTTGCACAAAGTTGAGACACTTATTTTGGAACGGAGGGAGTACATATTTGCTATGATCTGTCAATCATTGAGATGCAATAGCATGCATGTTAGTCTCCTTTGTATTTGATGAAATGTTGCAACGGGCAACCTTGGACGCAAGATACATGTAACAGAGCTGGAAGCTTCATAGCATTGTACAAATTTATCTCGCTGATAAATTGCAGTACGTACTAGTACTATACTAGTACTTCCTCCGTTCCTAAATATAAGTCTTTGTAGAGATTTCACCATTAACCACATGCGGATGTATACAGATGCATTTTAAGTGTAGATTCATTCATTTTGTTCCGTATGTAGTTCACCTAGTGGAATCTCTACAAAGAATTATCTACTAGTAATAGCTAGCCCCCGCTACTAGGAATTCTCTATCCTCTCCTTGAGCCACATCATCAAAATTGACGTAGCCGTTAGATGAAGTAAATCAGTCAAAATAGCCGTCTGATCTAGACGTTGAGAGGCTCCACACTAAGCCACATGCAAGCATGCAGAAATACCATGGCACATGCATGTGAGCGGGTTTTAAATCACATCAACATGTCTGCATGCAAGCATGCACCGGTAGCATGCATGTAAGTGAGCTTTTAAGTCCCATTAACATGTCAAAAAGAAAAATATAATCCCATTATGCAGTAGGAGTTGGTTGATCTTTTTTCCTTACGTGGGATAATCTAAATGATGATGGGAGTTATTTAGTTTGGCTACCACATTTGTCATGCGGTTATAGATTTTTTTTTAGTTCTATGAAATCGATAATTTTCTTGCAGAGAGATATACCATTGTTCAAGCGGCAACGCGAGAAGACTAAATCTAGTAATATTTAGGAGCGGAGGAGTACTATGTAAAGAGTTAGGTGTCGCGCGGTGATAGTGTGAGGTGGGCCATGTAATCACTGAGCCTGCGTGTTTTCACTGCTCTTGCACTCCTCCGCTGTAAGAATGGAGAAAATCGTAATCTACTACCTCCTTTCGCCGAAAGCGTGGGACATCCAAAGAGTCCTACCACCTCAGTAATAAAGACCAATGAGCCGTCAAATCACATAGACCCAGCAGTAAGTTGGACGGACGAAGCAACCATCACTCTTGCGCCAGTGGGAGGTCGCGTCCGCTCTGCCCGGACATGAATGTGGCACCGATTCTTTGGAGCGGTGCTGACCATTTCAGGCGGGAAGCGCGCGCGGGCGATGGAGGGGCTTTGGGTGGGCCAGGCTGGTGAGGAGCGGGCATGGCAGCTGTCCGCATGTCCCTACCGGACACGCCCGGAAACGAGAGGATGCACCGACTCTAGCGGCTAAAATCGTACACTACACACCATATCTCTGTAGGAGTAGGTCGATCTGTCGCACTCTCTAACACACACATGCTGTTAAAAACACACACGCACACGCACGCACCTTGGTCCCATTGCACCTTCTAACGTGACTTATTACACCTAGACGGAGGGAGTAGTAAGTACACGAGATCTGATGGCACACTGTGACTTAAGTCAAATACAAGTGCCCAAAATTTGTGTGCATGTTATAATAAGGATTCACTTAAAATAGTACGTGAGCGAGCAGAGGGATCAATTGGACAGTGTTCGAGCGATGGCGAGATGTGTGAGGTAGTAAGATACACTGGCGCTTTTAATTTTTCTTATTAATTTGTTTGGTTCACCCTCATTGGTGGGACCCAACGTCTTTGTGTGGAGAGAGGTAAGGTGACTAAGGCTGCATTATTTCTACACCACTTGTGGATAGTCTTACCACCAAAGCCACATGACACGATTATGATTGAAATCCTAATGACTCCACACACACAAAAAAACACGGCATGCCTGTCACATGAATGCAGGAATGTATAAAAGGTTATTTTCCTCTTGTTGAACATAACGGGAGGGTTGTGTAGCTGGTTAGCCTGTTCGCTCATCAAACTTGAGGTCTCGGGTTCGGTAACTACACTTGAGCATAATTTTTGCCAGGAGGATTCTTTGACTGGTCAAAATGTTTTCTAGGGTTTGCACGCTTCACACTCTCTCCCCAGTATATATATACACGCTGGAGCCTCAGCGCTTGTAGTTGCTCTCTTCACACTCTCTCGCCCTCTCCATCTGGAGCCTCAGCGCTTGTAGTTGCTCTCTTCACACTCTCTCGCCCTCTCCAGATCTAAACAAGACTTCGTTGGCCTCTCTCTCCCCTCACTGCTGCTCAAAGAGCCGGCAGGATCCGTCCGCCGGGAAGGGAAGGAGGCTTAACACTGTCGCTGTCGGCGAGGGAGGGAAACAACTACCGGCGCTGTTGTTCACTTTCCACCCAGTGGCGGCGCGGGAGGGCCTCCGACCCCTTCTTCTTCGCAGCCATCCCGTCGCCCACCGAACCACGCCCCAAGAACCTTAAGGTATATTTTACTTACTCCACATGCATTGCTCTAGCTGCATGTATACCATGAATCTAGGACGTGGTTCAAAGAGGAAATGAAGGGGGAAAGTTGTATCGCATGAATCTAGGACGTGGTTCAAAGAGGAAAGGAAGGGGCGAAAGTACTAGTTCAAAAAGGAAAGAAAGGGACAAGGCTGTAGAGTTTGAGCAGGACTAGGTTTGCTGCGCTCACATAGGGAAAGGTGTCTAAAGATAACAAAACTGGGACCAACACAAATATGCTCCTTGTTTGTTTGTTCTTTGTTGCAACAGTGTGCATGACCACAGTACATCGGTAGATGCACATGGTGCAGTCGTCCTTGTCGTGCAACTCATTAGCTGTTGTTAATCTAAGGCCATGTTTGGTTAAAAACTCCTTGTCCCTACCTGCTTGGTTCGAGGGGACTAAACATGGACTAGAGGTTATTAAATGACATGATAAAAGACCATGTTACCCTAGTAATGAACTAATAGAAACAAGGTGCGATGCGTGGCGAGGCAAGCTATTGGAAAAGTCCCAAAAGACTCCCTCGGGATCTTCTTTCTTTAGTCCCAAATGCCCACTTTTAGTCCCGAAAAGTCCCTCTGTTTGGTTTAGATGTGACTGATCACGGAGTTTTTTAGTCCCTACACCAAAATGTCCTCGTAAACAAACACCCTCTAATAATGCACGATGTAATGCCACAGTTAAAAAGAAAATTACATGTTTAACGAATTTTATTGTTAATATAATCTCTATGTTAATATTAATCAATGCCACCGTTTGAGAAATGCTACTGTCTTGCTTTCTTTCCCATTTAGATAAGGTAGATGCTTCTTTTTGTTGTCTTCTGTGTCATCCATCGTTATTGACCACTAATTGTTTCCTTTGCACATCTGTGTAAACAGTGTTATCTACTTAACATCGTTGCCATTGTGACCTTTTGTTGCCTTTGCACAAAACACTTTTGTTTTAAGAGTGTTTTGTGCAGTTCAACCAAAATATCACGCCGACAACGTTAGCTTGATTGCTTGATCTTAGTGGAACTGCATAAGAGGAGATCTTACTTCCTATCCGTTAAAGCGAATTTGGTTCAGATCTTCTTCTTGTGAGTTGTTTGAATTACGCATCATGAGAGGTCAAGATTAGCCTTCTTTCACATGATTCTGCGGTGTGCTTTCATATGTTGTGCTACTTATGCGATAATGTTGCTTGATTTTAGTGAACTGCACAAATGGAGACAAGACTTCCAATCTGTATGTGCACCGTAATATCCCATTGAGGTAAGATAAGGATATTTCTGGCTGTCGGCCTGTATTTTGCCACTTTCATCGAAAATTAAGTTTAGTACTATACTTTTGCTCCCTAATTGACATGCCAAATCTTACATTGAAGGCGAAGCTTGTCTGTTATTGAACCAAGTGATGAAGGGGAAGAACAAGCGGAACAAAAACAAAAATCAACTGCCGGTGTTGTAATGAAGCACTGGGACTGTGATGACACAAGTAATGATATAGTTTTGCATCTTAATTTATTGCTATGGCTGGAACGAGCAATTGTTTTGCCACTGATTTGATGCCATATGTAATTATCTCTACTTGTGCAAACAGGGGTCTTCTTTGAAGATACCATATATTTTAGTGGAACTGCACAAGAAGATGTTGGAAACATTAAACTAATCGAGGAGTATATAGTAAGCATGGCCACCCCCGTAGATAGCAACAGATGGTTTCGGAGAAGTACTTCATCTGTATGCTCTATACAATCAGCCTCCTGACAAATGTTGGTACTCACCCACTGATTTCATCCATATGATTGAGCTTTGTCATCTCTATTGGTGTTGTGCTACTGTTTAGATACTATCATGAAAAAGTGGTATTGTCCTTGAGAAGTGCTTCATCTGTGTTGTTTTAAATATTTCCTTTCCTTTTTTCGAGCAAACAGGGATCATCTTCCTCTGAAGAAGAATATGGAGTACGTGAAGTGACTAGTTCCGATTATGCGGGATGAAGAAGCCACATCTATCTTCTCATCGGAAGGAAGCGGTTGAAGGATGGTTACATTACTCCCCACAAGTACAAACTAACTTCAGCTCGGAAGAACTGACAAATCTCCATTTTTTTCTTTGTGATGCGAGTACAATGTTGTTCTAGGATTCTTTCTGGTGAGTTCCATTTTTCTAAAAGTGTGCTCTACATGGACCATGTATGTGCCTGTTGAAACTATCAATTCATAGTACAGTTTGCTTTATACTAATCACTTTTTTGTATTTGTGCAAACAAGGGTGCTCAACTTGATTTCAGCAGGAACTGCACAAAATGTTCATGAATACATCGAATCATTCATTTCCACCACAAGAAAGGAGGTGCCCATAAGTTCAAGGCGTTGCAACATATAAGGGCGAATCATACAAGCTACTAATTTGGTTGATTTTGGTGGAACTGCACAAAAAGAAAAGCTGGTTTATTTAGCACGAGGTGCCATGTCAATGTCCGAACTGATGGCAAACCCTGCCCATTCCACAATCGTAGGAATTTGATATTTTGGAATGGGACAACCTTGTCAAATTTTGCTCATCGATTTTAGCAAGATATGCGTTTGATATTTTCGAATGGGACGCCCTTTGCTGTCAGCAGCGGCGATTTTTTTTTTTTATTATTCTTTAGTTGTGAAGTAAATATTGCCTCTGACATGTGAGTCGCTGAGATGCATAATCATCGATTGTTTTGAATGTTATCTATGAATTGCCGTGCTGTGTGTTTGATTGCAATGTCTGAGAAAAAGCTGCTCAAACTCTTTGTACTCCTTTTGTTCCTTTTACTTAGCACATTGAGAAAGTGCATACTTTTTGTATAAGATTGGTCAAAGTAGAGATACTTTGATTGCAGACAAAACTTGTATGCAGACTAGAAAGGACCGGAGGAGTACATGTGAAACAGCTGCAAGCGTGGTGATCACCACAGGAATAATGCTAGTACGTATTGTTTTGCATGTTCATCCAATGCCGATGTCTGAGAATTGAACTAACCAAAATAAATTCATTCATACACGGTCGGATTTCATATAAACATGCCGGATTTCATTACATTTCATACATTCTTCAACTAAAAGGGGTGTTTGTGGCGCACGCATCTCCCGGAATGCAGAGGCCGAGGTCATCCTCCTTTTGAAAAAAAAACTAAAAAGGTGCTATTGGAGGTATAATTAATTAACGAAGCTACCCACTGTCGGCCCAGGCGAGCAGAAAGCTTGATGACTTAGCTGCAGGTGCGATTCATGCGACATGTGGCCTGTTGGGCCCACGTGTCGATCGACCAACCGCATCAGTAGCTAAGTAGAAGCGATGTTCTTCTCGGTAGCAGCTCTCCGACTCCACGTCGCTGCCAAGAAGCTAACCGGCCGTCAATGGTCAACCCGCTTAGCTTGGCTTCAACCGGAGGGTAGCAGCGGTGGCCTTACTTGGACCCGGCGGCGGCGACCTACCGTGTTCTACTCTTCCTCGTTTTACGTGTGGCGCGGCCTCGTTGGCAGCGGGCGGGGCCTCGGCGGAGCCGCGATGTCCTCTTTCGTTGCCGTGGCGGCGCCTCGTGAGCGGTGGAAATCCTCCCCCACATTGATGGCAGGGTGGGGCCTCGGCTGAGCCAGCGATGTCCTCTGCCTCGTTGTTGGCGGGGCGGGGCCTCGGCGGAGCCGGCGGTGTCCTCTGCCTCGTTGTTGGCGCCGCGGGGCCTCGTCATCGACGCCAGCGGAGCGGGGACTCGTCGGAGCCGGCATTGTCCTCTGCCTCGTCCTCGATCTCGCCAAACAGCGCCTCGCCCGCTTCATCGCCCTCTTTCCTAGCCTCTTTGTAGGCGGCCACAACCTCCGCCACCCGCATGCGGTACCGCTTGGCCTTTCGGCGGCCCTTGCGGCGGAGCGGTATGAGTCGAGCAGCGCCTCCTGCTCCACCGCTCGCGGTGATCTGCTCCTCCGCTTTGTAGGTGCTCCCCGGAGGAGATGGTAGTTGTAAGCGGCGTCGGCATGCGCCTCCGGAACTGCTCCTCACGCGCCGCCCTCACCACATCCATATATTTAGCACGGGCCTGCCGATGGTCATGGTGCAATGCACCGATCTTGATAACGCGGAGGAGGGTTGGCGCCGGATCATCGACTACCATGTTCTCCATTAGGACGTCGTGCGTCCTCCGGCTGCTGCCGGCCAGCGATTAGCGGCAATAGCTGCCATCTCCTTGTGGTCCGTCGTCCGCCCGTCCCGAAGAGCGGCGGAGCATGAGGAAGCCATGGTGGGCGATAGTCGTGTGGACAGGAGAAAGGAGCGGATGCGGATGGCTGCGGCTATGGCGGCGTAGCGATTTATATAGCAATGGTGGGCGGGCGGAGGGGCGGACGTGTGGCGCGGAGTAGCTGCCTCGGCAACCGCGTATCATTAATGTGTGTGCGGCAGATGGGCGGACGGACGACACTTGTGTCGTTTGAAAGGCGGCAATCGCCGCACCGGAAGCGGGCGGTGGCCCGACTATTTCAGCGGAAGGAAGCGGCGAGGAGATTACTTTACTTGGATAGGATGACAATGGGGACCCACCAGGTCCATAGCCTCACCTACGCAAGTGCCTCCTTATTATATATATATATATAACTATAATTTATTTTGCTTCCTCCTGGTTTCCTCACATCACAGTCCCACACCATTATCAACCTATGTACTCTAGTCAATAAACGAGAGAATTGCACAAGAAGCGGCCGACAGCTGGGACCAAGCAGCTCGAGCAGTATTTGTTTTTTTAGGTGAGCACTGCAGATTTTTTCGACGTTTACCCCAGATATTAATTTTTCTCCTCTGAACAACAACGAAAACATCGCTGCAGGTATTAACTGGGCGGGCTGTGGCCCGTCTAGCCCAGGCCAGATATCAAGCCCAGATATTAATTTTTTTCAAGCTGAAAATGGCTAGCCCAGCTATACCTTTTTTAGGAATACCCAGGCAAGGTCAAGTTGTTATTCACCGCCCCGCTGGGCTGCAAATCGTTCCTAGGAGGGATGCATTAGGCTTGACAAGAAAATGGGCTTTAAGAAATAATAAATGGGATGTAATTATGAAAACTAGGTAGTAACTATTAAAAAATGCACCAAACAGTGATTACTTTATAAAATATTATTTTTGGAATATTGAAAATTTTAATTTCATTAATTGTTGCGAGCGCAATGTTTTGTTGGATTTTTACGTAACATAAATTTATATTGAAATTGTATTTAATCTGATTAAAAATTTCGGGATAAAAATATTCGGATTCCATCAAAATGTGGGAAATTTTATTGAATTCTGTTTCGAAAGGTTGGTTGAAATGGGCTGTAGTTTTAACAAACTGTAAATGGGCTGTAGTAAATTCCATTAGAATTAAAAAATGGGCTACACATTCTTACAAATCTCAAATGGGCTATAAGTTTTCTGCCACACACTTCTGGCCTTACTAAGTTAACGCGTCCCCTAAAAAACAGAGTTGACGCGTATGCAAGGCTTTGTCAACTTATAGTCAACACACGGTTCTAGCAGCAGTGGCCGTTGGATGTCCATCCAACGGATGCCGTGCTTCTTCTTCAATCTTGGATATTCTAGCTTCACCGGTCCAAAAAATGATTCCTCCCCCTGACATATGGGGTGCACCGTTTCGGAAGCTAACCTGTAGGCCTACTAAGTTGACGTACCAAGGGCTTTGTAAACTTAGTCAATATAATAAACAATTCTAGCTGCAGTGACCGTACGATGTCCATCCAACGGCCACCGTGCTTCTTCAACCTCTGGTCTTCTTGCTCCAGCCGCCCAAAGCAGCGTCGGTCGTGCCGCCTGCTCCTGCCTCCCGTGGCCGGCTGTGCCGCGGAGGCCTCACCGTCCCCTACTACTCCCACCGTTGGCCAGGCCATCCCTCCACTCACCCACACCCCCTGTTATTCTGCGGCGACGGCAACGCAGCCGAACCAGTGAACCCTCGTACTCCTCTCCGCGTGTGCATCCACTGCCGCGTCTTCCCCGGCTCCGTGTCGTCCCCTTCCTAGGCCTCGCCGTCGTCCACCGCCGTGGTGCTCTCGGCGCGGCGTACGTGGTCAAGGAACGACATCCATCGGACGTGGATTGTACGTGGAGAGGCTGACAGCTGGGTCCATGGCAGCCGCAAGGAAGTGCCTCCTTATTACGCGCAAAATAATTATTCCTCACCTGACAGCGGGGACCCACCGGACGGGCCACCGTATTTTGCGAAAAAATGATTTGCCCCCTGACTGCTGGGAACCACGAGCTACATCTTCGCACACAAGGAAGTGCGTCCGGAAAAAAATGATTCGCCCCCCGACTGCTGGGAGCCACCAGCTACACCTTCGCACGCAAGGAAGTGCGTCTGGGCAAAAAAAATGATTCGCCCCCTGACTGCTGGGACCCAGCAGCTACACCTTCGCACGCAAGGAAGTGCGTCCCGGCAAAAAAAAACTATTCGCCCCCTGGCTGCTGGGATCCAGCAGCTACACCTTCGCATGCAAGGAAGTGCGTCCGGGCAAAAAAACAAAACGATTTGCCCCCCCCCCTGACTGTTGGGACCCACCAGCTACATCTTCGCAGGCAAGGAAGTGCCTGACAGTCGGGGCCCACCTGGTCGAAGCGTACGTAGCGTTGTCATCCTGGTCGCGAACGTGTATGTACATACTGGTCGATGTAGAGGCGTGCACGTGTCGTAGTAGAGGCGCGCACGTGTCGTAGTAGAGGCACGCACGTAGCATGTACACGCACGCATTACAGCGGCTAGGGTGCAAGAAAGAAAATCTGACCCACGTATGTGTACATCTGGCGGGGTCTCGAACGCCTAGTCGCGTATCGTCTGGCAAGGGCTCGTGTTCATGGGGAGGCAGCGGGATGCGTCGTGTTCATGGGGAGGCAGCGGAATGCGTCGTGTTCATCGGGAGGCAACGGCAGCGTGGGAGCCAACCGGCTTGGACGGAACAGGCGATGGAAACGAGGCTGGCGTGGCGCATAACGGAGGAAGCGGACCTCCTACGGTCAAAGCAGGGGTCTGTTGATCGGGAGGGTGTGGCGTCTGCAAAAGCGGAGGAAATGAACCTCCTACGGTCGAAACGGGGGTCCTGTTGATCGGGAGGGGTGTGGCGTACCGCAAAACGGAGGAAATGGACCTCCTACGCTCGAAACGGGGGTCCTGTTCATTGTGAGGGGTGTGGCGTACCGCAAAACGGGACTCCACGGGATACTGTTCACTTCCACCGTTGACCTCCTCCAGCCTCCACGGGCTACCGTCGACCTCCTCCAGCCTCCACGGGCTACCGTCGACCTCCTCCAGCCTCCACGGGCTCCTGTTCATCCAGCCTCCACCGCGCGCTACTCCAACGGCTACTGTTCGACCACCCCTCCACGGGCACCCCTCCATCGTCTACTGTTCATCCAGCCCTCCACCCCATGGGGTCCTGTTCCACCACCCCTCCACGGCCACCCCTCCACCGTCTATTGTTCATCTAGCCCTCCACACCACGGGGTCCTGTTCATCCAGAGGCAATGCCACCGCTCCTGTTCATCCAAACCCCCCTGCAACGCTCACTGTTCATCCAATCGATCGGCTTCAGTTAGCAGCAGTAGCGAAGGAATCGCTCCATCGGGTTTAGTTAACAGCCATCGATCGATCGCTCGGGTTCAAAGAACGCGTAACTGCGGTCTGTCGCTACGGGTTGATTAGAAACCCAACGCCTCGCTTCGGGTTGATTAGAGCCAACGCCTCGCTCGGGTTCGATTAGAGCCAACGCCTACTTTTTTGCGATGCGTACGTGTATGAGAGAAACGCGCATCGCTCGGCCCCCGACCTCCCACCGTAACCGGCAACTCCCTGAAATTTTCCTACCCCTCACTTCTACCACGGTTTTTTCCGTCATGGACGGCCCAAAGAATGTCATGCAGCTGAGTCTCCGGCCCGCCCAGGACGAAAAGCCCATTTTCCGTCATGATTTTTTGTCATAGAAGTAGGAGCCCACCACATCTATGATGATACCGAGTTCTGTCACAATTATCGTCATAGAAGTGTCATATGTATGACAGAAAAAAAAACGTTTGGCCCAAAATGTCACAGATGTGTCTTTTTTTTGTAGTGATTGTGTGTATTGGCTTGCAAGGTGAATTCTTTGATGGGAGAGAACCGAACCGTGAAGCTACCGCGGAAGAGTTGAAGATGTTGCAATACAACGCTCAAGCTTGTGATATCCTCTTCAACGGATTGTGCCCCGAATAATTCAACAAAATCAGCCGTCTTGAGAATGTAAAGGAAATTTGGGATACTTTGATTGATATGCATGAGGGTACCGACTCCGTCAAGGAATCCAAGTTGGATGTGCTTCAAAGTCAACTTGACAAGTTCAAAATGAAGGATGGTGAAGGTGTCATTTGAAATGTACTCTAGGCTTGCTCCTATCACAAATGATATTGCCGGCTTAGGAAGTGAAGAGATGACCGAAAAATTCATCATCAAGAAGATCCTAAGAGCCTTGGATGGAAAATATGATACCGTGTGCACATTAATCCAAATGATGTCCAATTACAAAGATCTCAAGCCAACGGAAGTCATTGGAAGAATTGTTGCTCATGAGATGTCACTCAAGGATAAGGAGGAACTTCACAACAAGTCAAGTGGTGCTTACAAAGCCTCATGTGAAGCCCCCACATCATCAAGTGAGAAACAAACCTTCAATGAAGATTTGAGCTTAATGGTGAAGAACTTCAACAAATTCTACAAGAATAGAAGCAAAGAGAGGAGCTCAAAGTCAAGGTCCTACAATGACAAAAGATCTTCTAGTCGAGAGCGTAATTGCTAAAATTGTGGAAGACCCGGACACTATTCCAATGAGTGTACGACACCCTACAAAAGAAGAGAAGAATCACCTAAGAGGAGAAGTAGAAGAGAAGAATCACCACCAAGAGAGAGAAGGAGTAAAGATGATCGTTATGAACGAAGAACATCCCGGAGAAGCAAGGATTCGAAAAGGAAGGACAAGTCATCAAGGAGCTACACAAAACGAAGACATCAATCTCATGTTGGTGAATGGGTATCCGACTCCGACAATCACTCCGAGAGAAGCTATTACTCCGACTCCGAATATACTCAAGATGAAGGTGTTGCCGGTCTAGCACTTGTGTCAACCAACTCCTACGACATATTTGATTCACCAAATGAAGGACTTGGAAGATGCTTCATGGCTAAAGGCCCAAAGGTATCACACCCCGAGTACGTTGATTACAATAGTGATGGAGATGACTTGTTAGGCAGGCCTAGGCATTCGATCCAACCGAACCGATCGGTTCGGTTCCTCGAGTTATTGAGAAATTCGGTTTTCAAATAAACATGACCGATCGGTCAGTTGAGGAACTCCTAACTGAGGCTTCGGTGAACCGAAAAATCGGTTTGGTCCTCGGTTTAACTCTGAACGAAACCGATCTTGCTTTACAGCAAGGAAAACTGCAAAAGTTCCCTGAAAATCTAAGCTGTGGAAGAAAGATAGGAAGCAAAAATAGACCGGATAGGCAAGAACTTCCCGTGTGTCCTTATCAGGACGTGAATCACCAAAAGATAATCCCAACGGGATGTAAAGGAGATTAGTAAGAGAAGAAGATGCAGTCAACACAGACACAGAAGACACTAAGTAAGGGAAGACATAAGGCATTCACGCGTTGGGCGCTGGTTGCCAGAGGGCCGGGCCGCCTCACTGCTGGCGGCTCGCGCTGGCTGCCGGGCGGCCGCGCCGCCTCCACTGCCGGCGTTGGCTGCCGCGTTCCACTGCCAGCCGGGGATGAGAGAGACCAAGACTCAACGAGAGAAACACCTGTGGCGGCTAGGTTAGGAATGGGGGACAAGTGCTTTTGTGCAGGGGTGAGATGTGTGTTCTTTTTTTGTTATTGGGCCACATGGGTTGTTGGGCTTGCTAGTCTATTTGGGCCAATGTGTAGCATTTCGGTGTATCCGGTCAGTTCGGTCAATCCTGTGTGGAAACCGAGACCACCGACCTAATTTCGGTTTTTCACACCTCAGGACCGTACAGAGGACCGAATTTTCGGTCTTCGGTCTATTCGGCTTCGGTGTCGGTTTATTCGGTGCCGGTTTTCGGTCCTCGGTTTATTTGCCCACCCTTATTGTTAGGTGATGATGATTTACTTGTTGACACCTCTAGTGATGAATACTATGATGAAACTTCAATTAATCATGCTAATCAAGATAAAAGAATGACAATGATAAGGAGAAGATTGAGCTTCTAACTAAAGAACTAAACACTCTTAAGTTAGCTCATGAAACTATCTTAGAAGATCATCGAGAACTTTCAAGGACTCATGAGAAGTTACGCTTTGAAAAGCTCAACCTTGAGCAAGAGCATGAGTTCTTAAAGGCAATCAATGATGATCTTCGTAAGAAAAGTTCTTCTTACATTGTCAAGCATTTACTCTTATCTACTTACATGCCTCAAGTCAAGTCTAGTAACAAAAACAAGAAGGATTCTTCCTCTAGTAGTAACAATAATCATGCTAAATCCAATGTTGTTGCTTCTAGTAGTTCTATAGATTCCACTAATGATTCTCTTAGCCAAGTTACACTTGAGCAAGAAAATAGCTTATTGAAGGGAATTATAGAGAAAGGTGTTTACAAGAGCCTTGCAGGAGTAAGCAATTTGAGGAAATTATGCATAAGCAAGGAAGGCAAGGAAGAATCAAGGTGTTGGTTTTGAACGAAAGTTCAATGCCAATGGAGTTGAATGGGAAGAAGATCAATACCCCAAGATGAAGTTTGTTCCTCAACAAGAGAAGTATGATCCTACTTCCTTCAAGGGGACACAAGCCCAAGATGATCTTCCACCACAAGACCACAAGCAAAAGGCAAGGACAAGCTTCAAGAAGAGATTGATGCATTTGAAGAAGCTCCAAAGGCCTTGGTCAAGTGGGTTCCCAAGACTACATCAAGTTCTACTTCATCAAGTACGACTACAACTCCAAGGATTCCCATCAAGATGATGTGGATCCCGAATAAGAAGAACTAGAGAGTTCTTGAGGGTGATTCCGCCAACATATTTCACTCATATCATTTTGGCAATAACTAGTGCAATAAACTTCCACATCTTGCACTAGTTCAAGGAGTCACAAACCCTCTTGTTGGTAAGACAAGGGACAAGGTAACTTAATGCTCTCATAGACATCATCTTGTGTGTGCATCACTCTATGTCTATGAATATCCTTGTTTGTTCCTTGTGGGACTAACCCGTGTAGGTATTGAAAGTGCAACTCACTCCAAAGGATTGCTCCAAATGATCTACATCAACATTGAGCATCCACATCTTCAACACCTACATGAAGTCATCATCGACAAAACCCAATGTTAGTTCATCCCTCTAAGGGGGGATCTCACATCTAGGGGGAGCTTTACTCTAAGAATTGAGCTAAAGCAACTCTAATGGTGTGAACACAACAATGCATTATGTAAAAGTGGTAACCCCACTTGAGCTTAATCGATGAGTATGACCTATGATCAAATGTTGTCATTTGACTCCTAAGTCAATATACTCATATATAGATGACCTAGTCATATAAATTGCTTGATAGATGCTAGAATTGGTTGTGCATGCTTCGCCACATATTTCATTTGCCATTTTATTGTGTGAGCATGTTGGTTGCATATTTTACTCATTCGAGGACATCCACTTGTTGTTTTTATTGATTGGTTTCTTTTTCTTTTGCCAAGTGGATGGACAAGAATGCCTAAGAACCTTCTCTAGCTATCTATGCTCTTCTCGTCTCAAACTCTATTCATGCTACATCACAAAATTTGATCAAGTCAGATTCGAACCACTCTGTGTGAGGAGCACTCGGAGTCCCCGATTCGTCGTAGACTTAAACTTCCAAAAATTCTTTGTGCATTTCGGTCTGACCAATTCTTCCTTTTCAGTCATACCGAGATCACTAAGTTGATCTAGGTTTTCAATCTCGGTGCAACCGATTTGAACTTTTCGGTCACACCGAGTTGTTGTAACTGCTTGCAGTTATGCATCTCGGTGCCACCGAGTTGTTCCACTCGGTCACACCGACAAGGTCGGGCTATATATACCCACGGGCAAAACTTTGGAAATTTTCTCCGAACTCTTTCGCCCGCGCTCAGCCCGCTCTGCCTTCAGGGTCTACGGATCGTCCTCCTCGTCGCCAGCTGCCTCCTGCCGCTGGTCTCCGCCGCCGTCAACGGGAATCATCCCCACCGTTGCCGCTGTAGCGAGTTCATCGTCGAACTAGGGTATGAACTCGATCACTGTGCTATCCCAATCTGATTCCTAGCACATTGTGTTCGCCATGAATCTTGCCACGATTGAAACTATCTTATCTGGTCAAAACACTCCGTAGATTAGAGATGAATTGAAAATTTAGGGTTAGGTTTCCGCTGAAACCATCTCGGACCAACCGATTTGTAGAACTCGGTACCACCGATTCGGCTAAGGCCATTGCACATGTAATTCTCGGTCTGACAGAGAATTGCAAATCGGTGTGACCGAGTTCAGGACTTTGTGAAACCCTAGCAGTCTCGATGCCACCGAAGTGTGACTCGGTCTGACCGAGTTCACTAGTTTAGGTTCCAAAAGCTACTTCGGTATCACCGAGTTTACAAATCGGTAGATCCGAAATGCTTTCTGTGGAAAACTAAAACTAAGTTTTTGACTCGTTGTTTTGCAAAAACCTCTGTATTTTGTGATGCTCATCCACTCTATCTCATCTATATCTACTCACGGGTGCATTGTCGGTGTTTGCAATATGTCCGATCAAAGTGGCCAGTCGAGAACAAGTCGGAGGAGCGAGTTCACATGAGTGAGGGCACTAGTCCCTCTAGCAGCTATGATGAGGGTAGCGAGGAGCACACCGACAACTTACCCAAGGCAGCCACCGGGACCGGAAAGAAGAGAACTTCAGATTACGAGGATGAAGACTATGTGGCTGTTGAGGATGAGGCCATTTCCAAGAAGAAGGTGCTCAAGAAGGAGTATGGCACAAGCTGCCACTAAGCACTGGTATGAAGATCAAAGCACCTGCCAAAAAGGATTCCCATGTCTAAAGCGAGCCTCCACTCAAGCATCTTTGGAAGCTGAACCCAAAGAGGCTGCTCGAAGGAAGAAGAGAAAGGAAAGGGTCAAGAAGACCATGGCCGGGGTTGTTGGAAAGCCTTCCATGATGGAAGAGGAAGAGGAAGAGGTTCTTTTGAGACCTAAAGCTCGAAGCTTATGGGTGATGCCATCGGTCGAGGGCTGCTTCATCAAAGCCCAAAGAAGCACCCAAGGCTGCCTCCAAGCCCAAGACTACACCCAAGAGGAGTACCGGGAACATCCCATTCTTTGAGAAGAACAAGGCCCGGTGCACTGGCTATTCTTTGAAGAAGAAGATGATGAGTCACATGTCTTGAGAAAATTGAAGCCTAAAATTCCAGATCATAATGATGCCCATCCTGTAGCTGAGAACATGAAAATCAGAAAGGATTCAGGATTGAGACTATGGAGAGAGTCTGATCCATATGCTACCAGGAGAAGGACTGTTGTGGACTATAGATTTCACACCAAGGAACAGCAGGACTTCTATGAGACAATTCTGCTGGACAAGAAGCCAATAGTGTGTGACATGAGATGGGTGAACTGGGAATACATCAAGGAGAATGAATAACACTATCCTGGTGTGTATGATAGCTTGATGCTTGTGGAGTGGCAGACTTTTTGGGCGAGAAGCTCACAAAGTGGAATGATGAGCTAATAATGCAATTCTACTCCACATCACACTTCTATCCAGATGGCAGGATAGTATGGATGTCTGAAGGTACTAGGTACCAATCATCAATTGAAGAATGGACTAATCTGATCAATGCACCTAAGGAGAAAGAGGATGACTTGGATGTCTATGCCAAGAAGAAGATGGATCACAACACTATGGAACATATGTACAAGGAGATCCCAGATGCTGCTATTGAAACACAAAAGTTTGGATCAGTACATTACCTTACATCGGGACTGCCAACCATCACCTGGATCCTCAGGCACACTCTTTTGCCCAAGTCAGGTGATCACAACATGATCGGAGGCCATGCAATAAATCTTCTACACTTATTTGATGTGCCACAAAAGTTTAAGGTCATGAGTCTTATAGTTGAAACTATCAAGAGGACAGCTGCTGATCAAAAGAGAAGTTGTGGGTATGCCCCCATAGATACAGGAGCTAATTAACTCCAAGATGGGCACCGGCACATACTTGTTGGACAAGTATCATATGCCTATCTATCCAGATTTTGAGGACAACCAAGTGGTTATGGATGAAGATGAACCATCTTCTGTGCAAGCTCAAGCAAAGAAGGAGAAGGCAAGGACTGAGAAGGCTGCCAAGATGCCAACAATGGAAGAGGCATCGCAGTACTTCTTGAAGAGAAAACATGATCAGCTTGGCTACTTGATTGCATCCACTCTGAGGATTGAGAAGGGGCTGGCCACCCTGACTTGAAACCAAGAGAGCCTGGAGAGGATCATGGAGCAGAAGTTATATGACTTGGATGTGAAGGTGGCGAGATCCGATCATTGTTGAGCAACTCGAGGATGATATGCGGAGAGGAAGGGCAAGACAACCACCGAGGCATTTGCGGAGTGCCTAGAGCTCAGAGGTCACTTGCGGTGCGATTCTGAGACACGAGCAACTACATCTGCACCAGCTATAGCTTTAGTGCCACCAGCTCCAGCACCCACTCCACCAGCTCC
The DNA here is from genome assembly GCA_021605145.1 of Aegilops bicornis. Classification (NCBI taxonomy): domain Eukaryota; kingdom Viridiplantae; phylum Streptophyta; class Magnoliopsida; order Poales; family Poaceae; genus Aegilops; species Aegilops bicornis. The sequence continues at coordinate 592,628,236 of CM038672.1, read as the reverse complement.
AGCTACATCTACTGATGCCTTCGTCCTTGGAGTTCTATCTACACCACCACCTAAAGATCAAGCCTGAGAGGCGATTTAGTGCTATGCATTTTCTATGAACTTTTTGGTAACTTGTTGCCAAAGGGGGAGAAAAATGTATAGATCATAGGCTTCGAGAGAGTGTTGCCTTTTATTCTCTCTTGTTTTGGTGGTTAAACTTTATTTGCTTGATTGAGATACCTTACATGCATGTGATACTTGTATGATCATGTGTTTGATCATATGCTACATAAATGCTTGTTGGATGACATTATCCTTTTATCTCTATATGATCATTCACTTTGCTTGGTGATGAGTGCATGTATTCTATTGTTATCATTTTGAGCGCTCCACCAAGATGTATGTGACATGGAAGAGTAACCCATGAGCCTAACTCTTTGTGCATTTGCAGTCCAAAGCAAATCTTAAACTATGCACAAATTTTGGGGGAGCTCTTGCTTATCACATACTTCTCAAAGCGACAATGTTTTTCACTCTTATTATCATTTGTCGAAGCTTTGGTCTATATGTTGTCATCAATTACCAAAAAGGGGAGATTGAAAGTGCAACTATCCCTAGGTGGTTTTGGTAATTCCTAACAACATATAGCTCATTGAGCTAACATTATTCCAAGATAAATATTTCAGGAAAAGCTCAATGAATGGCATGGCATGGATGAGAAAAGTGGACCCCTCAAAATACTATGGATAAAAGGATTGGCTCAAGCTCAAAGCTCAAGACTCTACATTTTATATTTTAGTGATCCAAGATCACATTGAGTCTATAGGAAAAGCCAATACTATCAAGGAGGGATGAGGTGTTGCTTAATGAGGTTCTTGCTTCATAGTGCTTAGTGATATGCTCCAAAACCCTCAACTACTTTCCCACATCCACATATGACCTAAACCAAAAGTCAAAGTCGGCCCCACCGATTCTTTCTATCCGGCGCCACCGAGTTCAGATGTCATAGCCACTGCCACAAACCCTAGGCAAAGCGGTCTCACCGATAGGATCTCGGTCTCACCGAGATGGGATTGTAATCTCTCTGTTTCCCTTCGTAACGTTTCGGTCCTACCGGGATGAGCGATCGGTCCCATCGAGATTGAAATGCAAACTCTCTATTTCCTTTTTTTAACATTTCGGTCTCACCGAAATGAGCGAATCGGTCCCACCGAGTTTACCTGACCAACTCTCTGGTTAGCTTATTACCAAAATCGGTCCCACCGAGTTTGTGTGTCAGTCTCACCGAGATTACGTTATGCCCTAACCCTAACCATATCGGTCCTACCGAGTTGCATGTCGAGACCCACGAAAATCCTAACGGTCACTAGATTTGTTGAATCGGTCCGACCGAGTTTATCAATTCGGTCCCACCGGTTTGGCAGTTGTGTGTAGCAGTTAGATTTTGTGTGGAGGCTATATACCCCTCCACCTCCTCTTCATTCATGGAGAGAGCCATCAGAACGAACCTACACTTCCAATACACATTTTCTGAGAGAGAACTACCTACACTTGTGTTGAGACCAAGATATTCCATTCCTACCATATGAATCTTCATCTCTAGCCTTCCCCAAGTTGCTTTCCACTCAAATCTTCTTTCCACCAAATCCAAATCCTGTGAGAGAGAGTTTAGTGTTGGGGAGACTATCATTTGAAGCACAAGAGCGAGGAGTTCATCATCAACACACCATTTGTTACTTCTTGGAGAGTGGTGTCTCCTAGATTGGCTAGGTGTCACTTGGGAGCCTCCGACAAGATTGTGGAGTTGAAACAAGGAGTTTGTAAGGGCAAGTACATCGCCTACTTCGTGAAGATCTACCGCTAGTGAGGCAAGTCCTTCGTGGGCGACGGCCATGGTGGGATAGACAAGGTTGCTTCTTCGTGGACCCTTCGTGGGTGGAGCCCTCCGTGGACTCGCGCAACCGTTACCCTTCGTGGGTTGAAGTCTCCATCAACGTGGATGTACGATAGCACCACCTATCAGAACCATGACAAAAACATCCATGTCTCCAATTGCGTTTGAATTCTCCAAACCCTTCCCTTTACATTCTTGCAAGTTGCATGCTTTACATTCCGCTGCTCATATACTCTTTGCATGCTTGCTTGAATTGTGTTAAGATTGCTTGACTTGTCCTAAGTTAGCTAAAATCTACCAAAGACTAAAATTGGGAAAAGGATAAGTTTTATTTGGTCAAGTAGTCTAATCACCCCCCCCTCTAGACATACTTTCGATCCTACACAAGCACATTCATCATGAGACGATCTTTGGTAGTGAGTGAGGGAGTCCTGGATTAGGGGGTGTCCGAAGGAAACCGCCTCGCTAAGTGCGCTGAGGTGGTAGAGTAAAAAACAATTCAAGTAATGGCTTGGTAGTGGTGCGACGTCATGCCACAAAAAACGTCAGCAGATTGAACTTGTGTATATGTTATTATTCTCTCTACGGTGGAATGTGGAATTTATTTTGCAGAGCCGGACACTATCCTGGTGTTCACAATCTTCTATCATTCGGAGGAGGAACCCGCCTTGCAATGCCAAGCAATATACGCACCGGACTTATCGTCATTGAAGCCTGGTTCAGGGCTACCGAGGAGTCTGGATTAGGGGTGTCCGGATAGCGGACTACCATCATCACCCGAACTATCATTGGCGGACTATCATCATCGACCGGACTCCAAGACTATGAAGATACAAGATTGAAGACTTCTCCCGTGTCCGGATGGGACTTTCCTTGGCGTGGAAGGCAAGCTTGGCGTCTGGATATGTAGATCTCCTACCTTTGTAACCGACTCTATGTAAACCTAGCCCTCTCCGGTGTCTATATAAACCGGATGGCTCTAGTCCGTAGGACTATCAGAACAACAACCCTTACAATCGTACCATAGGCTAGCTTCTAGGGTTTAGCCTCCTTGATCTCGTGGTAGATCCACTCTTGTAAACATCCACAATATCAATATCAATCAAGCAGGACGTAGGGTTTTACCTCCATCAAGAGGGCCCGAACCTGGGTAAACATCGTGTCCCTTGTCTCCTGTTACCATCGTGCACTAAGGGACGTATACGCGATGGAGCATGTAGCCCCAAAATTCAACCCATGGTCCTCTTGCCCGATCACTTTCGATCGAAGAGACGATCCGACCAGTATCCGCCATGGCGGATTCGCCGCATTGGTTTTAGACCCAATCGTGGATGGATTTCACCTCACGAGAGTCCTGATGGACGGCGGCGTGCTTTGAACCTGCTTTATCGGGATACGATGTGTAAGATGGGCATAGACCCTTCAAGGATCAAACCTACAAAGACAACCTTCAAAGGCGTCATACCAGGTGTCGAGGCGGTTGTCTTGGCTCGATTACATCGAAGTGGTCTTCGGATCCCGGATAATTTCCGGCGAGGAGTTAATCTTCGACATAGTCCCGTTCGCGGCGGCTATCACGCCCTGCTTTCGGACGAACCAGCGTTCGCAAAATTCAATGCGGTGCCGCATTATGCATACCTTAAGCTCAAGATGCGGGCCCTCGTGGAGTCATCACGGTCAATGGAAACACGGGCGCTCCCTCCGAGCGGAGGAACATCTGGCGGCTCTCGTGGCAATGCGAGCAGCCTTTTAAGGCAATTTTCGAGTCCGGCCGTTAAACAACCGGACACGGCCAAACGCGCCGGAGCAACATCAACCAAGACCACAGCACGTTAGAACGCAGCGTAGCAATGCGGCCTCAACCCGACCCTCGCAAAATTGTAAGACAAACTCTCCGGCGTACGCCATCGCCTTGGAGATACCATGGGCATAGGGAGAAAGGCACAACCACAACAGACCCAGAGTGCGGCTCGACCACACCAGGGGCTCCCAAGTGTGTCGCTCTTTTTTCTTTTATTTCTTTATTTTTTATACAGAACTCAGTCCGGCGACGAACCTGCCGAACTCATGATGCAACAGCCAGGGAAGGACAAAGGCCGCGACGAACACTCAGGTGGTCTCCATCACGAGCATTAAATTTGTTAAATACAACATTCCGCGGCCTACCCACGGAGAGGCGCCTTTAATTAAATCCAATCCCTTGCTTTCCGCACTATTTGTATCATTCCGCACTGATAGCATATCTTCTCGAATAAAATGCAACACCTTTTTGCCTATAATTGCATTACCTTATATATATATATATGTTCATTTACGACATGTTGCACCCGTACATCTTGGTACGGCCACATACACGAGGGGCTTATGTTCTCCGCATTATGGTGTGATAAAGTCCGCACACTTTCACAAGTGCGGCACCCCGAACTTATAGCATTATATGAATCGGCTCCGAATCATGTCTTGGGACAATAGTTGGGTTTGCGGCTCCCATGTTTGGCACCTTACGTTCCGTTCTATCGGCTAAGGTAACCTTTGGGAGAACCACCGTGATTGCGCCCGGTTGAGTCGGGTTAACGCCTCGATGGAGAAAGCTAAAAGCGGCTGTCATGATAAGGCGAGAGACTGGTCGCTGTTCGAGAGGTCCTTCGGGTCCTTAAAGACCTACGCCCGCTTGAGCGAAGTTCGGATTATGTCCGGCGAAGGCGTGGATAGCGCCCCAATTTGGTCCTCCGAATACTAGGGGCTTGGCGAAATTTAAAATTATAGAATTCTATGGCTAAGTGAGTGTTCAAGCACTATAAGTCCGGTTGCCTTGTTCGTTGTGTTGAGCGCCTCCTAGATGGACCCATAAATGGGAACTAGAGTGCTCAAGTTTATCCCGAACACCCCAGCACTTTCGTGGCATGGGGGCTGAAGCCGACGACTTGCCATCTCTCAGATTTAATAAGCGGCCGCCTGACGAAGGTAATATTTTAAATTAACAAGCATTGCTTAAGCGATATGAACAAATTTTTCAGCGCACGAGGATAACACATTGCGAATTTACTCAATAATTACATCCACAGGGCACTCATCCGCAATCTTGCGGGCGCCCTTGAGACAGTCTTATATTACATCTCGGGCACGATATTCCTTGCCCATTGGCGGCGCGTCGATGATTAGCTTCTCCGCATCGGCCTGCCCCAATGCACCTTTGCGCGGGCAAGGGCCCGACGAGCACCTTCAATACGGGCGGATCGCTTGATAACCTCCACCCAGGGGCACGCATCCACCAGCCGTCGCACGATGCCAAAGTAGCTCCCAGGCATGGCCTCTCCATGCCACAGCCGGACTATGAGGCCCTTCATGGCCTGCTCGGCCACCTTGTGAAGCTTCGACCAGCTGCCCGGCTGGTCGCTAGGGGCACCGGATGGCGGCCTCGGATCTTGAGACCGAAGACCTTCTCCGTTGAGCTCCCTCCTCGGCTCGGTAGAATCTGGCGGCATCGAGACACGCTTTGAGGCAGATCTGCAAACGCCTACGGAGAGCTCAATTCGGGTAAGTAACACGTAATTTACATTCACATGCTTGCTTTGCATGAAAAATGCCTTACCCGCGCTATCTTCCTCATCAACTCAATCTCTGAAGGGACTTATGGGCCTCGGCCTTGGCGGTTTTAGCACTTTCGAGAGCCGAGGCAAGCTCGGACTCTCGAGTCTTTGAGTCACGCTCCAAACTCTCATGCTTTTCCATGAGAGCACGGAGCTCTTCTTTGAACCACCGCCACCCGCGCCTCCTGCTTTTCTCGCTCTGCCCGTTAAAAGTGGCCGCATTGTGTTCGACACAGACACGGCCTCCTTGTGGTCGCCACCTCGTTCGTGGCCCTGTAGTACCCATGTTATCCTTGTTATTTTTGTTGCAACCTAAATCCTTTTCTCAGAAGGTACAAGTTCAAAGTGGTGTTACTCACCTTCTTTGTCCTGGAGCTGCTTCTGGCGCGGCCGAGCTCTTGCTCGGACCGCTCGAGCTCTGCTTCAAAGCACCGACCTCCGCGATCGGTCTGGCGAGAGGTCGGCAGCGTAGCCTGCAACCCATATTGACATAATTTTTAGCAACCCTGCGTATATCTTTTTTCAGATCCTCGGTCCGGCTTTTCTTTCGAACACCGAACCGAGCATCGAGGCTACTGTCTATGCTGTATTACATTGCATATTTTAACTTCTTACCTCAAAGCACGATAGAAGGCTCTTTGCGAGCCAGTCGGCCCGCCCTTGGCGAGCTGCACCTTGAATCACCGCACTCATAATAGTGTGGTGTTCTTCCTGATGGAAGCGCTTCTGCGGCGCCTCCAACAAATTGTCCGGCGCCTCCGGTTGGACGGAAGCCGCCCGGCGTCACGGTCTTGCCCGCCGTTCGAAGGGCGCCCGGCGGACTCCGGAACCACTGCGGGTTCTGTTGTGGAGTCCGGCGCAAAGTCCGGGAGGACGCCTTGTGGCGCCTCCGGAGCCTCCCCCTGATGGGTCCCTTCTTGGGATCCCACCTCGGCGTCCTCGGTGTCGCGGGGGGAGGAGGCAGTCGGGATGGAGTCTACATCCGATGGAGCCAACGACCCGCTCGAAGAAGCGGGGAGATCATCACTGGCCGGACTACAGGCAGCATGCGACATTAGAATGACACTATGTGAAGTAGAAAAAGAAATTATAAATCATTCAGGAATCCGGATACTTACGATCTCGCCGGAGGCTTGGCCCTTGAAGGCCATTCTTCCTCGCCAACGTTGATGTTGGCGGAGCTGTCCGGGGGAATAGTCCTTCCCCTCTTGGACCCTTCGGCCTCCCCTGTTGGGGAAGCCTTCCTCTTCCTCTCTCCCTCCTGCAGGAGAGAGTCCTCTTTCTCCTCCTCGTTTTCGGGGAGGAGTCCGCCCAGTCGTCGGACACCTGAAAACGGGCACTCTTTCGAGCACCCGTGGCCTCCTTCTTGGCCTTCTTCTCCGGCACCACGTGCGGTGCGGAACCAACAACCCGCTAGGCAGGCGTCCTTTGGATTTTACGGCATAGGAGCCGGACAGATAATCTGCTCCGCCTTCCTCATCCAGTCCTGTCAAAGGAAAAGGGGAAATTAAAACCTACATAGAGTCAAACTATGAAAAGCAAGTGTCCCGTAAAGGGGTAGAATCACTTACCTTGTTGGCTTGGCGCTGCGAGCGAAATCCGCGATCTTGATCGGCGGATGCGAAACTCGGCGCCCTTGAACAGCACCCTCCAAGCGCCTTCGTACGTCGTGTCGAAGAGCCCGCTCAGCGTCGGGTGTTGTTCCGGATCGAACTCCCACAGATTGAATGCCCGCTCTTGGCATGGGAGAATCCGGCGGACGAGCATGACTTGGACCACATTAACCAGCCTGAGCTTCTTCACCAGCTTCTTGATACAGGCTTGGAGTCCCGTTAGCTCCTCCGAACTGCCCCACAGCAAGCCTTTCTCTTTCCAGGAGGTGAGCTGCGTGGGAATACCAGATCTGAACTCGGGGGCCGCTGCCCATGTAGGGTCACGCGGCTCGGTGATGTAGAACCACCCCGATTGCCACCCCTTGACGGATTCCACGAAGGCCCCTTCGAACCAAAGGACATTGGGCATCTTGCCCAACGTGGCACCTCCGCACTCCGGCAGAGTGCCCTTCACTACCTTCGCTTGACATTAAAGGTCTTGAGCCACAAGCGAAGTGGGGCGGATGCGAGAGGAAGGCCTCGCACCTGACGATAAACGCCGAGATGTTGAGGATGAAGTTCGGCGCCAGATCATGGAAATCCAGGCCGTAGTAGAACATTAGCCCCCGGCCAAAGGGGTGAAGTGGAAAGCCCAGTCCGCGGAGGAAGTGGGGAAGAAAGACGACCCGCTCATGGGGCCTGGGGGTGGGGATGAGCTGCCCCTCGTCCAGGCGGCCCGGTCTGTGACTGCTCGCCGGAGAGGTATCCGGCGCCGCGCAGTTTGGCGATTTGCTCCTCCTTAACGGTAGAGGCCAACCATTTACCTCCCGCTCCGGACATGGTCGGAGAAGGTTGAGACGAGATGCGCGAACTTGGGTGCTGGAGCTCGAGTGCACGGAGATGGATAAGCAAAGGAGGAAGAAGGCGTAGGTGAGAAGGTAAATCCTTATCCCTTATATGCGCGGGCGAAGTCTACGCGTCCCCCACCGGCCTGGTAAAACTCGCTTATCCCCCAAGCGTCACCATCAATGGCGCGGTTGGGTTACCCACGTCCGTATTAATGAGAATCCCGGATTAAGGAGAAACACGATCTACCTTCGACAAGACGTGCCAAGGAAACCGCCTCGCTAAGTGCGCTGAGGTGGTAGAGTAAAAAAACAATTCAAGTAATGGCTTGGTAGTGGTGCGACGTCATGCCACAAAAAACGTCAGCAGATTGAACTTGTGTATATATTATTATTCTCTCTACGGTGGAATGTGGAATTTATTTTGCAGAGCCGGACACTATCACAGTGTTCACAATCTTCTATCATTCGAGGAGGAACCCGCCTTGCAATGCCAAGCAACATACGTGCCGGACTTATCGTCATTGAAGCCTGGTTCAGGGAGCTCTTGAGGAGTCTGGATTAGGGGTGTCCGGATAGCGGACTACCATCATCGGCCGAACTATCATTGGCGGACTATCATCATCGAATCGGACTCCAAGACTATGAAGATACAAGATTGAAGACTTCTCCCCGTGTCCGGATGGGAATTTCCTTGGCGTGGAAGGCAAGCTTGGCGATACGGATATGTAGATCTCCTACCATTGTAACCGACTCTATGTAACCCTAGCCCTCTCCGGTGTCTATATAAACCGGATGGCTCTAGTCCGTAGGACTATCAGAACAACAACCCTTACAATCATACCATAGGCTAGCTTCTAGGGTTTAGCCTCCTTGATCTCGTGGTAGATCCACTCTTGTAAACATCCACAATATCAATATCAATCAAGCGGGACGTAGGGTTTTACCTCCATCAAGAGGGCCCGAACCTGGGTAAACATCGTGTCCCTTGTCTCCTGTTACCATCCGCCTAGATGCACAGTTCGGGACCCCCTACCCGAGATCCGCCGGTTTTGACACCGACAGTGAGCTTGGATGCAATCTTGGCGGCACGACGCTCCAATTCCTCCTCAGGAGAGAGTTGAGGAGCCGTAACTTGATCATCTTGAGCATCGTCTTGAGCTTGTTCTTGATCTTGAGCTTGCTCTTGATCTTGAACTTGCTCGGTGGTGAGAACTTGACCTTGGGCATCACTTGGTGGTTCACCACCATCTTGAGGTTGATGTTGCCCTTGACCTTGTTCATTTGGTTGAGGGCCTTCACTTTGTTCTTCGGAACCGTGTGGGTCTTGGGTTGGTGATGGTTCCACTTGAATGGAACATTGTCCTTCTCCTTCAGTCACAAGGGGTTCCTCAATGGGTAGGATATGACCAACACCCATTCTTCTTATGGCTTGGGGAGGAATTTCATCACCTACATCACAAGTACCACTTTGCTCCACTTGGGAGCCATTATTCTCATCAAACTCCACATTACATGTCTCCTCAATGAGTCCGGTGGACTTGTTGAGGACACGGTAAGCATGAGAGTTTGTATCATAACCAACAAATATGCCCCCATGAGCTCTAGCCTCAAATTTACACAAACGAACACCTTTCTTGAGAATGAAACACTTACACCCGAACACCCGGAAGTACTTGAGGTTGGGCTTGTTACCGGTGAGTATCTCATATGGAGTTTTGTTCAAGCCTTTGCGGAGATAGAGCCGATTGGAAGCATGACAAGCGGTGTTGATGGCTTCGGCCCAAAAGTTGTATGGAGACTTGAACTCCACCGTCATGGTCCTTGCCACATCCATCAACGTCCAGTTCTTCCTCTCCGCTACACCATTTTGTTGAGGGGTGGGTGCGGAATATTGATGCTTGATCCCCTCATCACTAAGAAACTCATCCAAGGTGTAGTTCTTGAACTCGGTGTCGTTGTCACTTCTTATCGTCAAGATATTTTCATTGTGTTGACGTTGAGCTTCATTTGCAAAGTCAATGACGGTTTGTTGGGTCTCACTGTTCCTCTTGAAGAAATATACCCAAGTGTATCTTGAATAATCATCCACAATCACCAAGCAATACTTTATACCCCCAAGACTATCAAAGGATGGAGGCCCAAAGAGATCCATGTGAAGGAGCTCCAAGGGCCTCTTCGAGTAGATGAGAGTCGTGGGAGGGTGAGCCTTCTCATGTAGCTTTCCTTCGATACAAGCTCTGCAAGCACGATCTTTGGCAAAACTAACATTTGTTAGTCCACGAACATGGCCCCCCTTGAGAAGACTTTGCAAAGATCTCATATTGACGTGGGCTAAACGGTGATGCCAAAGCCATCCCACGTCAACTTTAGCCATTAGGCATGTCTGTCGGCGTTCTGGGAACGGGGGTCCCCAGACTTGCCTGCTACGGCCCACAGCGTGGCCAAGCAGCAGGCCGTACGACCCATCTTCGTCAACAAGACACCCAAGACCCTTGCGAGGGTCCAAGCCTCGTGAGGCGGACGATGCAAGGCCTCCACTGGAGTGGCCTAGCCAAGCAGGCTCACGAGGAGCGGAGATATCAAGGCGAGGCAAACCTCATGAGGCTCTCGTGACGTGAGCCATGACGAACGGTACCAAGCGGGTGCCAGGCGGGCGCCAGTGCGTGCAGCGTCCCTATTTCCTATTTGGTGCTAAGGAGGCCAGCGCAGGCGAAGAGTACTGAGGCATCAGGCAAAGGTTGCCATATTGGTGCAACGAGACCAAGACCAGGAGGATGGCAAGGCGGAGGTCATCATGGGGCCCAAGACGGTGTCACCCCAGAGCTTTTCGCAGGCGAAGACGCTTTTGTCAGGCTAGCTTGTACTAGTTGTCCCCCTTCAAATTTGCCCGCCGTTGTTGGCTCCCTTCCCGCTCGATATTTGGGAAGAGGACCAGGGCCAATATAAGTAGAGCTAGCCACCACAGTAGGGGGCATCTGATCAGCAACTGATCGAATCCTCACGCCACAAGTTCATACGCACAAGAACACCTCAACCTCAAGAGGTTGTTCTTCCCTTGTACTGTTCATCATCAGCCCAAGAGGCAATCCACCACCGCCACACTGGAATAGGGTATTACACCACAACGGTGGACCAAACCAGTATAAACCTCGTGTCTTTCTGTGTTGCGAGTTCATCGAGTTCGTCCGCGAGATCTTAGTGAGCTAGAGCGTAGATCGGTAGGAGGGAAAGACTTCGCGCGCACCCTAGTGTTCGAACCTTAAGGGTTTGCCGGAACCCCACATCCGACATTTGTACGCCCGGTAGGTGCGCCGTAGTTTCCCTTCCATCAGTTCGTTTCTCCATCGCTCCATCGTTTCCATGGCGGACGCTCGCCGTGCTCGAGCTGAGCGTCGGGCTGCCCTCTCCGCCCGCGTTGCTCAGACGGCTCCCGTAGGCGGGCCACCTCGTCGTTCTCCGTCTCCCGCCGCCAACGCTGCCACCGGCCCCGCGGGGAACGAGCAGCAGGCGTCCTCGCTGCATCCCTCGGTGCGGCAGGACGGCCGCACCACTACTCCATCACTTACCCTTGTTGATTCTTCGTCTCACACGCACCGCGCTCCCATGGAGGCACGGGCCACGCTCATCACGGCGAACGAGCTCCTGTGCTACTGCCCCGTCGACGACGTCTATGAGGAGTGGCTCGACCGCGCGCCGAGCTCGTCCGTGCCGCAGGGGGCTCTCCGGCGCCGTCCTACTCTCTGCCTCCCCCTCAACCAGCCGCGGGCGACGGGGCTCATGGCATGCCTCCGCCACCTCAACCCCAAGATGGTGCCTTGGCACCAAGGCGCGCGCCTCCGCGGCGTGATCCACCACGCCCGGCCCACGCGCGTGAAGAAAAAAGCTGCCAAGAAATCCCGCGGCCGCGGGAAGCTGCACCGGCGCTCCCCGCGCCACCTAGCCAAGACCGTGTGCCGCCTGCAGCGGCGCAGCGCGAACATCGCCAAGACCAAGCTCCACCTCAGAAGCGGGCCCCGGCGACCACGACCGACTGTCGCGCCTTCACCCCCGAGCTGTGAAGCGTCGCCTGGCCAGGCAAGTTCAAGCCAGATCTGCCTCCTCACTACGACGGCACCGCCGACCCCGTGGAGTTCCTGCAGCTCTATGAGCTGAGCATCGAAGCGGCCAACGGCGACGAAAAAGTCATGGCAAACTGGTTTCCCATGGCTCTCAAAGATAGGGCCCGCCCTGGCTCCTGAACCTGCAGCACGGCTTGATCTCCTCCTGGGACGAGATGCACGACCGCTTTGTCGCCAACTTCCAGGGCACTCGCGACCGCCCACCGGCCGCGGGTGATCTACGCCGCATCAAGCAACAACCAAGAGAGACCCTCCAGAAGTACATCCAGCACTTCAACAACACCCGCCTCAAGATCCCCAAGGTCACGGACGAAGCCATGATCTCCGCGTTCTCGGACGGCATCCGTGACGTCAAAATGAAGGAAGAGCTCGCTATCCACGAGGAGCTCTGCACATCTCAGGAGCTGTTCAACCTAGCGACCAAGTGCGCAAGAGCTGAGGAGGGGCGCCTCTCTCTCCTTGAGCTGCCAGCTGCAGGAGCAGAGGAGAAGAAGGCCAAGGTCAAGGACGTGAAGCACAAAGAGGCAGTGGTGCTCGCAGCGGAGCCCGACACCAAGCGAGGCAGAGATCAGCCCGAGTCATCCAAGAACAGCCGACCGTTCTGCGCCTTCCACAACCTGAACACCCACAACACCAGCAACTGTCAAGAGCTCAGAGCCATACGGGAAGGACGCTACGGTCGACGCCCCGAGCACAACGACCAGGGCTACGGCCGCGGAGGCGGACGCTGGGACGATCATGGCCCGCGCCAGGAGTGGCGCGGCCGGCCTCGTGAGGGCCACTGGCAGGACCAACCTCACGAGGGCGCATGGAGGGACCCGCCTCGTGAGGATCGCCCCCAGGGCAACGCCGGTCTTCCCCCGCTGCCGCCACCAAGAAGGAACGACGACCACCACCAGGACGAGGGGGCTGGGGGCTTCCAGGAGCCGCGTGCGATCACCTGCATCTTGGGCGGTGCCCAGGCCCCAGCTTCTCAGTGCATCTTCAAACAGTTCACTCGCGAGGTGAACACGGTGCTCCCCAAGCTCGAGGCCACGTGCCCTCTCAGGTGGTCCCAATGTCCCATCACCTTCAACTCGGCAGATCATCTCAAGTGCGCAGCCACCGCTGGCGCCCTCCCTATGCTGTGCTCCCCAGACATCAGCAATGTGCAAGTCACCAAGACTCTCATCGACGGTGGCGCAGGGCTCAACGTCCTGTCCGTCGACACGTTCGACAACCTCCAAGTGCCATATGAGCAGCTCCAGCCAACCAAGCCTTTCTCGGGAGTGGTAGCGGTTCCACCACACCAATAGGGCAGGTCCGCTGCTGTCACCTTCGGGGAGCGCAAGAACTATCGCACCGAGCTCATCGACTTCGACGTCGCGCACATCCGCCTGCCGTACAATGCCATCCTCGGGTATCCAGCCCTTGCCAAGTTCATGGCGGTCACTCACCACGGCTACAACGTTCTCAAGATGCCAGGAAGCAGAGGGATCATCACGGTCCCGTGTGAAGAGAGGGATGCGGTGTGCTCCCTTGAGCGCGCCTTTCAAGCTGCAACAATCGACGACCCCGACAGCAGGAGTGAAGGCCCTCCGGAGACCATCCCCAAGAAGAAGAAGCTGCACCGCGCAGGACCTCAGGAGGACGGCGTCACGGCAGGAGCCTCGTCAGGATCAGCGCCCGCTCCAGGGGCGCCTCCCTCCATCGCATAGGAAGGCGCGTCCGGTGCCCTCCTCGGCGAGGCTCGGGAGCTCTCTTGGAGGGCCTCGGACCTTGCCAACCTCACGAGGGAGGCGCTTGGGCACCACTTGGAAGCGTGCCTCACGGCACACTTTCCTCGGGAGAGCATGTGGCAAGGAGTGCCCACCACCCGAGTTCATCACCAAGACCACCCAGAGGCGCAAGAAGCAAGAGCCATGCGCAGCCACAGCCGCTCACAAGGCGCAGCTCCCCATCCAGGCGAGGATGCCGGGCTGCGTGTCTGCGTCGATGTCCCAGGGCTCAACAGGGCCGCATCTCAGGAGCGCTTCTGGCAATTGCGTGTGGGCCGCTGCGAGGGCCCACCACACAGCTACGTTCATATGCCCTCCGGCTTACCTGGCGTGGCGATGGCCTATCAGCGCAACATGCGGCAAGTCCTGGCGGCTCAGGAGGCCAGGTTCCACGCCGTCCTGGAGGATATGGAGACGGTCTTCAGGGAACCTCCTGAACCTCCAGAGCCTCCCGAGGCTCAGGGCCCCGGTGGCTCATGAGGAGCCATTCCTTCAACGCGCGGCTTCAGCTGCACCAACTATACCGTCGTCTGAGAACCGGTGACATCTTCCAAGTTCGTTTAAGTGGGAGGCGCCCCTCGGGCTGCATTATTCCACAGCAACATGGGTACATCCTCGTGACATGTATCCCTTTTGCTTATGTCTTTAGCTTACCTTGCTGGGGGCGCCCCTCGGGCTGCATCATCCCCAAGCCGCTTGGGCCGGACCCAGTGGCATGTATCTTCCTGCATTTATCCAAGTTGATCTGCTTTCCATACTTAACCTGCCAACGGCTATCACCTGCTCGATCATCGCCTCCCTCGGGGCCTCCACACAGCCACGGCGTTGGTGCATGGGTCTGTCCCTGCCACACCGACAAATCTGAGTGGTCGAGCTCACGGCTCATGCACGCCGCACAATCGCCACCTCACCACGCCTCGGTGCCTTCACCCCATCTAGAGCAATCAGCGGCATCTTGTGACATTTATGTGACAAACCATGTTTCTTCTTGTGCACGATCGCGGGGATCCCGAGGGAAGGATAGCGGTGACACCTCGAGTCTCTTTTTCTCTCGTGCAATTAAACTTGCACGTTAAAAGGGGGCTCTGAGCATCACGACTCGGGAGCTCTTCGCTCTCCAGCCCTCACCCCTAGCCTTGACCACGGCATCACGACACGGCATACCGGTGGCCGTGAGCTCGCTCGAGGGCCAGGACCTGAGGACGTAGAGCACTAAGGAGAGCATGAGGGGAGAGAAACTCGTATGGGCCGGCCTGACTATGCCACGCGTATTGGCGCGCAGCCCTAGCGCAACATCAGGAATCACCATGAAGTCAGCAAGATAAGTTTCGCCCCAGGATCGGCTAAATATCTAGGCCTAATGGTCATTCGCGCCGTGCCGCAGCCCCGTTGTGGCCAAGTCATTTTCCTTTCTTGCCTTACCATGGCTGCTTGAGCACTAAGGGGGACCTCCGAGCATCGCGCCTCAGGGGCTCTTACTGGACCTCGGGCCGCACACCTCCCCATCCTTGACCACGGCGTGACACAGCATACCAGCGATGGTGTATGCTTTGCACGGGGACCGGGACCTGTCAGCGTAGAGCAACAAGCCATCGCGAGGAAAGAAATTAGGGACCAAGCCTTAACGGGGCTTGCATTCACCAAGTTTTCATAATAAGGAAGATAAGCACCAAAGACATTACAGACCCTTACATGCCCCCACGGGGTGATTCATGATCCTTCGCAGGAAACAAAAGTTGATGCTAAGGGGAATCCTATCTACACCCTTCCATGGCAGACGCCATCATCAACAGTGGGCCACGGGAGGTCGGCGCCAACCGCATCTAGATCAGCGACGGCCGGACGCCGCAACCCTGCTCCGAGCGCGGCGAGAGCTCGGGGGCACGTAGCTGTCGTCGCTCATCTCTGGAGTCTCGTAAAGCTCAGGAGAGCTGCCGGACTCCCAAGACTCACGATGTTGGAGTAGGCTGCGGCGGAGCGCATCGGTGCAGCGTTCCTCCCTGTGGCAGCATTCCAAGCGGCGGCCCTCAGCGTCGAAGACCTTGAAGAAGAGCGTGGAGGCACCGTCGTACTCGAAGTGGATCGCGAGGGCCCCCCTCGCACGGCAGACCCGCGCGATCTCGCCCCAGCTGCGAGTCATGAAGATCTTGCCGGTGGGGGCTGCTTCGATCTCCGCTCCGGTCGCCGGGGCACTGCAGTCAGCATGCTGCAGCTAGAGCTCGAGAGGCCCCCTCGGTGGCATCAGGTGAGAGAAGAACCACGGGAAGCGGATCCAGGAGCTTGGAGGCATCGGCGCCCACAGCACCAGCTCGCGCGAGGAGTCCGTGGCGTGGACCCCAGGGGCGACGGCACGTGGCGTAGTGGCGGCTGACTCGGACCTGGCGGCGCGGCGTTGCTCGTCGCTCCAACCTCCCGAGCCCTCGGCTCGTGCGTACAAGGGTAGCGGGTACCCCGGAGGAGGCCGCTCGCACCAAGGCCTCGTCACCACCTGCATCGCCGCCTCGTCACGGCGATGGATCAACCTCTTCTTTGGCGGAAGTGGCCCCAGATCATTACCGGGAGCTTTTCCTTTCTCTTCGGCGGAAAACCTTCTAATGGGCGCCATTGTTGTCAGCAGTGGGGCAAGGAGGACGAAGCAAGCAAGCGAAGAAGAGATGGGCAACGGGGCTCCGCCCCCCCCCCTCCCGTTTATAGCAAGAGAAGGCGGCCGGCGTCTCCCACGATCGCAGTAATGATGGTTTTCCTTGCATGTCGCGAGGACTTGTCAAGTCGTGCGATTGCCGAGGCAGCAGCGGAGAAGCGGAGACGCCAACGTCCAATCAACCGCCACGTCGATCGAGGCCGCGAGATTTTGGGGCCCGGTGCTCGAACTTGACCCTTGGCCGCCGCGAAAGCCAAAAGCGCACCTTGGGCCGGGGGCTACTTGTCGGCGTTACAGGAGCAGGGTCCCCAGACTTGCACACTGCGGCCTGGCGTGGCCAAGCAGCAGGCCGTACGGCCCATCTTCGTCAACAAGACACCCAAGACCCTCGCGAGGGTCCAAGCCTCGCGAGGCGGACGATGCAAGACCTCCTCTGGAGTGGCCTAGCCAAGCAGGCTCACAAGGAGCGGAGATATCAAGGCGAGGCAAACCTCACGAGGCTCTCGTGACGTGAGCCATGACGAACGGTACCAGGTGGGCGCCCGGCTTGGCTGAAGGCCCCTATTTCCTCTTTGATGCTAAGGAGGCCAGCGCAGGCGAAGAGTACCGAGGCATCAGGCAAAGGTTGCCATATTGGTGCAACGAGACCAAGACCAGGAGGACAGCAAGGCGGAGGTCATCGTGGAGCCCAAGACAGCGTCACCCCAGAGCTTTTAGCGAAGACCGCTTTTGTCAGGATAGCTTGTACTAGCTGTCCCCCTTCAAATTTGCCTGCCGTTGTTGGCTCCCTTCCCGCTCGATATTTGGGAAGAGGACCAGCGCCTATATAAGTAGAGCTAGCCACCACAATAGGGGGCATCTGATCAGAAACTGATCAAATCCTCACGCCACAAGTTCATACGCACAAGAACACCTCAACCTCAGGAGGCTGTTCTTCCCTTGTACTGTTCATCCTCAGCCCAAGAGGCAATCCACCACTGCCACACTGGAGTAGGGTATTACACCACAACGGTGGCCCGAACCAGTATAAACCTTGTGTCTTTCTGTGTTGCGAGTTCGTCGAGTTCGTCCACGAGATCTTAGCGAGCTAGAGCATAGATCGGTAGGAGGGAAAGACTTCGCGCGCACCCCAGTGTTCGAACCTTAAGGGTTTGCTGGAACCCCACATCCGACAATGTCGCGGTCTTAGTGGGTCGCTTCGAAAAGTTAATCACATATAGACCGTTCTCGACATGCCCAACAAAGGCTACTTTAAGAGTCTTCCTCCACAAGAGGGCCACGGTATCAATATCAAAGAAAGTGGCAAAGCCCATGAGTGCAAGTTGACGAATGGAAAGTAAGTTGTATGCAAGGGACTCAACAAGCATGACTTTCTCGATCATGAGATCGTGAGAATGCCAAGCCCCAATACCTTAGAGGACGAGGCATCACCCCACTCGACATTGGTGGGCATAGATGAGACCTTGTGCACGTCCACCACCAAGTCCTTGCTTCCGGTCATATGATTTGTGGCTCCACTATCGAGCAACCATGATCCCCCACCGAAAGCAAACACCTACAAGAGATCAATGCTTGGTTTTAGGTACCCATTTTGTAATGGGTCCTTTGATGTTAGTAACAAGGGTCTTAGGAACCCAAATAGACCATTCAATGTACTCATAACGAGAACCAACAAATTTGGCATAAACATGCCCATCACCAGCACGGCATAACACATAAGAAGGGTTAAAGTCGCCGGCTTTGTTGGAAGGAGTGGCAATGCCCTTCTTGACACCACCACCCTTCACATTGTTCTTCTTCTCCTTAGAAGCACCCTCTCCCTCCTTCACAAAAGTTTTCTTGAGAGGAGGAGGTCGTTTGGCCTTGTCATTCTTCTTCTTGTTCTTGGACTTGGGTGCAAACCCAATTCCCTCCTTGGCCACAACTTCCTTTTGATTGCTCAAAAGGTCGTTGAGGTTCTTTTCACCTTGTATGCAAGACACAAGGCCATTCTCAAGTTGCTCCTTCAACCTTGCATTCTCCTCCACAAGATGCACATGCTCACAACACGGGTTAGTAGCATTTGCATTATCAATTAAGACCATATGAAGAAATGTGGCTTTCTCCTTGGTTAGCTTCACTTGGAATTGATCATGAGACTCTTTAAGGCTAGCATGAGTACCCTTCAAGGCCTTGTGAGCCTTCTCAAGTATATCAAACTCCTCCTTGAGTCTAGCAAGATCAACCCCAAGTTTTGCCTTCTCGGAATTGAGCACACGGGATACAACAAGAGCATGATCAAGATCTTTCTTTAATTTAGCATGATCATCGTTGTGTGACTCCTCAAGAGCCAAACGATGACCACGCTCTTCCTCAAGCGTATTAGAGAGATCCGATATCTCATCGTCATAGTCAAGACTATGCCCCTCCATCTTAGAGATGGTTTCTTCGTGAGCCTCGATCATGTCATTGGCTTCACCAAGTTGTTCCAAGAGAGCAACAAAGTGCTTCTTGGATTTACCCTTGAGCTTACTCATAAAAGACTCAAATTCATTCTCTTCCTCACTAGACCCCTCACTTTCATCAACGCAATCCATCAAATAGGGATTAGTAGTGATGGTGGTTTTGATGTTGGGGGTTACCTTGTTGGTGGCTTTGGCCATGAGGCACTTGGCGGTGATGTTCTCGTTGGGTGATTCGAAGAGGGACACCCGTGGAGTTGTGGCAATGGAAACGGAGGCCATGGCAACCGTCTCACCGTCTTCATCATCATCCTCATTGTACTCTTCTTGTGCCACCAACCCCTTGGGAGGAGTCTTCTTGGTGTTATTCTTGTTGGGGAAGGACTTGGCCTTGTCTTTTCGGATAAGCTTGCCACCATTGTCTTCCCTCTTCTCATATGGGCACTCCGCAATGAAGTGGCTCACATTGCCACAATTGTAGCATGTCCTCACACGTTGCTTGCCCTTGGCGCCACTTGAGTTGTTCTTGTTGAAGTTGGGCCTTGAGTTCTTCTTGCTCCAATATTGCCTTGGAGCGAGAGCCATGTGCTCATGATAAGCATATTTTGTATCTTCGGGGTTACTCTCCTCTTCTTCCTCTTCTTCCATACTATCCTTGGCCTTCAAAGCAAGGTTGGGTTTATTTACCCATTGAGAGCGCATCACCGCATTGTCGGCGGTCTTGTCCAAGATTCTCATAGCAACAAACTCATCCAACACTTCACTTGAGGACAAGGTATGGAAGTCCGGCCTTTGACGGATGACATGGCCTTATGGTAGGGCATCATGGCCTTGAGAAACTTGTGCTTCATCAAATTTTCATCCGTATCCTTGCTCCCATGATCTCGGAGTGAGACCGCAAGAGTGGTTAATCTCCGGTAGATCTCACGAGGTTCTTCATCTTCATTCATCGCAAACTCATCGGCTTCATCTTGCACCACTTCATAGTTGGAGCGTTGAATGCTTGCGCTTCCCTTGTAAATGGAAACAACATGTTGCCATGCTTCCTTGGCCACGGTGAAAGGACGGAGATGTGCAATATCTTCGGGTGGAATTGCATCTTGGATAATGAAGAGAGCGGACTCGTTGAATTGATGATCCGCGACTTCTCTAGGAGTGAGGTTGCTTGGGTCATGCGGGCAGAAACCTTGCTCAATAATTCTCCAAAGATTAGTAGAACTATGATTTAAATGACGTTTAAAACGGTAGACCCAAGAGGCAAAATCCTCATTTTTCACAAACTTAGGAGGAGGACCAACATGATTCAAATGAGTGGAGGGAACCGGTCCTCCATAAGTAAGGGGTGGTTCAACATGGGCAAAGATGTCATTTCCACTTCGACCACTAGATAAAGGAACTTTATCACTAGTAGCTTCCCCCTTGTCAGAGTTAGCATCCGTCACCTTGTTAGCGGGATCACCCACTTTCATTGGTGCGGTGGATAATTTAAGGCCTTCTAAAAACTTGTTGAACATGCCTTCAACCTCGGTCGTCATGGAGGTTTTCAATGTGTCCAAAGCCGCATTGAATTCCTCACGAGAGACCGAGGATCCCCCATCGGCCGTAAACGACGATGGAATCACACCGGGGTGCTCCTCCCCACCGTCTACGGTGTCAACCATACTCTTCGGACGGCAAAGTCCTTAATAAAGACACGAGGCTCTGATACCAGTTGAAAGGATCGATATAGTTGACTAGAGGAGGGTGAATAGGCAACTAACAATTTTAGCTTTTCTTTACCAAATTAAACTTTGCATCAAAGTAGGTTGTCTAAATATGCAACTAGGTGAGCAACCTATATGATGCAACAACAACAAGCACTCAAACAAGCAAGGGATACAACACAATAAGCTTGCACAAGTAAAGGTGAGAGATAACCAATAGCGGAGCCGGTGGAGACGAGGATGTGTTACCGAAGTTCCTTCCCTTTAAGAGGAAGTACGTCTCTGTTGGAGCGGTGTGGAGGCACAATGCTCCGCAAGAAGCCACTAGGGCCACCGTATTCTCCTCACGCCCTCACACAATGCGAGATGCCGTGATTCCACTATTGGTGCCCTTGGAGGCGGCGAATCGAACCTTTACAAACAAGGTTGGGGCAATCTCCACAACTTAATTGGAGGCTCCCAATGACACCACGAAGCTTCACCACAATGGAATATGGCTCCGCGGTGACCTCAACCGTCTAGGGTGCTCAAACACCCAAGAGTAACAAGATCCGCAAGGGATTAGTGAGGGGAATCAAATTTCTCTTGGTGGAAGTGTAGATCGGGGCCTTCTCAACCAATCCCTAGAAAATCAATAAGTTTGATTGGCTAGGGAGAGAGATTGGGCGAAAATGGAGTTTTGAGCAACAATGGAGCTTGGGGAGGGAAGAGGTGGTCAACTTGGGGAAGAAGACCCCCCCTTATATAGTAAGAGGAAAGATCCAACCGTTACCCACTTACTCAGCCCGCGACATGTGGTACTATCGCACAGGCATGCGGTACTACCGCTCGCGCGGCAGGGGCCAGACGAGGCCCTGTTGCGTAAAAGCAATGAGCGGTAGAACCGCCGGAGCGGTACTACCACGCGTCCTTGTGGTACTACCGCAAGGCAGGGCTCGACTAGGGCTGGAAAGGCACGGACTAATAAAATTACATCCGTGGCTACTTCCGCTGAGTTTCGGTCTGTGCAAAAATCCGGCACGGTATACCGCTCACAGGTAGCGATACTACCGCGTAGGGTGTGGAAGTAAAAAATTACTCCACCCCTACTTCCGCACATGCCACCGTTCTGGGCTAGAGGCCACGGTACTACCGCGTGCTAGGAGCGGTACTACCGCACGACGCAGTACTACTGCTGCCATGGGCGGTACTACCGTGGGCCACTGCGGTACTACTGCTCCCTTGAGCAGTACTACCGCACGCCACAGAACAGTAGCACTTGGAAGCCTTCATCTTCGCAACGACAAGGGAAACAACCGGTGCTCCAAAGAAGTGAAAGAAAGGTGGTGCAAAGGTACAGATGTGTACGTGTTGATTCCACGCTAACCTTTCTGAAGCGGACCCCCTCTTAATAGTACGGCTTTCCTACGACTCAAATCCATCAAAAAGAAACATAGAGAAACGCCGTCTTCGATAGGCTCCGAGGGGCACCGAATCCTCTTGTGCCTAGACATGAAATATCTGAAATGCTCAATGCATATAATTAGTCCGCAAATGCATTGTCATCAATCACCAAAACCACTTAGGGAGAAATATGCCCTTACAGCCTCTATGGCATATCTCTAATAGACCCATGGTTCTAGGAACCGTCAACCAACGATCACGAGCTCCCCCTCGGGGCTTTGCAAAGATTCACGTGGACGCTGGTGTCCGACAAGGAAGAGGAGGCTCGGCAGCTGCGGTGTTTAGACATAGAGATGGCAATTTCCTCGGAAGTTCAGCTCTAGTTAATCAGGGAGTTGACGACCCTGCCACATTAGTGGCTATCGCATGCAGAGAAGCAATATCGCAATATCTTTGGCAGAGGATCTCCATATTCAACAATTCATTGTTGCTTCAGACTCAAAAACAAGTGGTGGAAGATATCAAGAACTTTAGTCATGGCACCTACGAGGACATTATTAGCGAGATTAATTTTAGAGCGTCATTATTTCGGTGTAATTTTATTTTTAAAGGTCGTGCTGTCAATTTTAAGGCACATAGTTTAACCAAGTTTGCTTTGTCGCTAGGTTTGGTGTTTCCCATGACCTGAACTGTATCCCACACGTTGTGTGGCTTATGATGAACAAAGACTTGGTTTTCCCTAAAAAAGGGTTACTCCTCAAAATAAAATAAAATAAAATAATGGTTCATTTTTCCTGAAGTGCATTCTTTTAACACAGTACGAACGCAAAATGCTCAAATATGCACACACACCATCACTCTTATGAACGCACGCACGTACACCCTGTCTCTATTAGCACCTTTGAGGTATGCACCTTCAAGATACTGGGCTGTACATCTTGAAGTTGACAAAGTCACCACATGCGCCTCGTAGTCGATAAAAAGTTGAAATGTCTGAAATAAATTTTAAAAAATACGAGTACAAATGCCAAGTCTAGGATTTAAACCTGATGGGCTAAGTTCCATCACAAAGAACCTAACCATCTGAGAATGCAATGTGTTTTTTACAACTTGAAAAAAAAGAATTATCAGGACTTTCTCAACACCAAAAACAGGTATACAGTTTTTTTTTCTTTTGCAGGGCAGGCATACAAGTTACAAGTTGCAAAAACTGTTGAAAGTAATGCCAATTCATGACTCGACTAAGTTAAAGAAAAGTTCATGACTCGACTGACAGCATTTACATTTCCACAGATAATAAATCAGTAGGTCTGCATAAGAGTAGACGCTATCAACAACTCTACTACAGTACTAGCAAGCCTAGGTGAACACATCCCAAAACTCCAGCGAACACTGCTGCCACGTAGGATCTTGGATATTCTTCAGCGAAGCAGTTCATGTGTTCTTGAAAACAAAGGGATGCCTATAGAACCTGACCATCAGTTTCCTATTTGACATCTATGATAGCAGAATCGCAGGCCTCTCAGGCGCAGAGTAGTCGTGCCTTACGCCACAAGAGGTATGACATACTCCCTCCGTCCCATAATGTAAGACATTTTTTGGCACTGTGCCAAAAAAACGTCTTACATTATGGGACGGAGGGAGTATATGCTATCCACCCGTCCACACCGCTTTCGGAAACGAAGCCCATGAACTCAGGCGCGCACTCTACTAGCTGTTGCCATCTAGTGCCTTGATGTCAGCTTCTTTAAGTTCAACCATCTTCCCAATTCTGTACATGTAACATCCAACAATGGGTTAATATACGGTGTTATATTGCCAGCCTCATTGTGAACATGAAGAGTTTATCAAACACAAAAAAAGAGTTGACTCTCAAATTAGTTTTACTTGTTGGACACAATAAAAACTCATGCCCCTAGACGATGATTTATCAGTTGAACCAATTAACTCCACTGAACTGATTTTGGTGGTATGTACTGCTGGCATGCCAGATTTGACACACATGATCCCTTTTGATACACGAGCCTTTCCAAGTTGATCTTTCTAAAAAATGTATTTCCTGGAGTATTTGATTTTACCATTTGCACCAACTGCCATGCTGTTTCAGATGTTTTGAAACGTGCAAAAAAAGGAAGTCTTGAAAAAACCTTATGAAACTCTGCAAAAAAGGAAGTATATGCCGAACATGTACTGATGTGCTAAATAACATTACCCCAGGTCTGATGGGAGGCGGAACCTGCCTATCCGAACACGTTTCAAAGCGTAGACCTGTCAAATACAGGGATAAAAAATCAGCTGCTTTCACAACAGTTATATACCACAAATAAGCATAATTGCGGGGCTTCTATACGCTTTTCCTCTAACTACAACAATGCCCGTGCGTTGCAACGGGATATAAATATTCTAGTACGTTAGCTTATGATTTACCTGTCCATAATAATGCGATTCTGTAAATAAATGTTCATCAATTTCTGCCCGTGAATTACCTTATATTTTGATTAGAAGTTTGGTAAGTAAATTAATTGGTTCAGAAGGTAAGTAAATTAAGGTGATTGATTATCATATACAAGGGGTGGTGGAAAGAAAGGTGAAATGGGAACCTTATGTTCTTTTTAAGTAGTATATCCTCTAATTAACTGACTTCTGTATGGTTTTCCGGACTGTTTTCCATTACAAACAGGGTCAACTGTCTTCTACAGCAGTACATCAAAACAGAAATGATAAAACAAGATCTGGCTGCCAATTGAACTTTAGAACTATGTCTGCTTCAAGATGATGCGCTACTATAACACGCTGCCTATTATCTTTTTTTTTTACTATGAACCTATTATCTTTTGTTATTATGTGATAAATCTCATACTTCTATGCTTGCATTGCTTAGCTCTGAAGCCATCTGATCAGGGGTAATATCCATAAAAGGGAACACAGCCTATTGGATTTGAGTTGAATGAAGCAAAGATGAATTAAGAAAAGTCTCCTAGACCCTAAAGTCCTGCTGTGGACAACGACTAGCTATTCTAGATTTATTCCTGCCACAGTATGTGCCCTCCTTCACTAATGCCGTTCCACCTCAAGGCCTCGCCATCCAAGCGCAAGCTGACATATGTTTACTCTTCCGAACATCACATTTACTTACTCATTTGTTGTAGAACAAGAAATACTAAGATATGTACCAATAAAATACAAAGAAAACTCTGATAAAAATATATTTATCACGCAAAACAACCTTTAGTCCTGCATTCTGCACAAGTTCACGAACTTCGTGGTTTCTTCCTTCATGAACCTGCCAGAAATAGAACTCGACAATATCAATGCCGGTGAGTAGATTAACTTAATAAGACGCCTTTGAATTTATGTAAAATTGCTTTAGTCAAGCCTATGTGCAAGTGAAAGGCTAATTAATACTCCCTCCGTTCTAGAATATAAGGTGTATTGATTTCCGTGCAAGTCAACCATGTGAATATTTGACCAAGATTATAGAATAAAATATCGACATCTGGAATGCCTAGTATATAAAATATGGAATTACTTTTTATGATGGATCAAATGATTTAAACTTTGTATTGTGAATGTTGATATATTTTTTCTAAAAACTTGGTCAAACTTGCACTCGTTTGACTTTTCAAAAAACAAATACACCTTATATTAAAGGAATGGAGGGAGTAGAACACATTGGATTTGCACAATCAACCTGGCATAATAAACATACAAAAGACTGAACAATATTGCTAGGATCTATTCTTTGCTGTACTGAACAAATCAGAATACCTATATTATACATAGTTTTGTGCCATACGCAGAAGTTAAAAAACAGACATCAAATACAATAAAATGGAGCATGTATAAAGGACAATTACCACTATTTTAAGCCGCGTCCTTTTTGTATCAGCTTGTGCATCCAGTGGCTCTACTAAATCAGGTACAACCTTAACGCCATCAATTACTGTTCCTCCACTGATAGCTACAAGGTGTTTCTTGTGCACTGCTCCATCTATAGTTACTACATATCTGCAATATTGAACAAATGTAAATTATATTTTGTTTTTCGTGTATTTTTCATTGTCCATTTACCATGTTTGAGCACATTTATATGAGCAGTTTCCTAGAGAAGAATATTTTAGTTTAAAACTAGTGTCATTTCACTGGACCTTCTCCACATGATGAATAATGATGGTGACATGGGGGTAGTACCAAAACATCATCCTAATTTGTCTGCTACGATATTTTGAATGCATCTACAGTATTTCAAATATAGAACTATAGATTACAATTTAGTTCTGCAATGCAGTACTACAGTCTACAAAGGATACAGAGGAGGTCGAACTTACTCCTTTGTTATGTTTGATGAAGGGTGTGAGACTTTCTGGGCAAATTCACCTGAAAGGAGAGCAATTAACTTTACGCCTTGGATGGCTAAACTGCTGATTCCTAAATATTCTCTAGCAAGTACATCAAAATTACCATCATTTGTAACTATTATCAAACCAGTTGTGGCAACATCAAGACGACCCACAGTAAACAAGCGGGGTTTTGGTACTCCTGGCTGAAGTTTGTTCTGCACATGTTGATAGATAGATATGCAAGGTTGAGAATCAATAGATAGAAGATACAGCAAACCATGATTATGATGATGTTTCATTAGGGAACAGTATAATGTCTATTTTATGAAAAAGCCCAATTATAGAACATACCCAGCCTTTCAAGTAGTCATCCAGTAAGGAGATAACAGACTTCTCTTCACCGGATGAGCAAATATACCTGTAGGACATCAGAAATAACATTTAGGGTATCGCACAGCTGGACTGATGGCTCATTTTCTATTATTCGAAAATATTTTGCTGGAATAAAAAGGCAACTTTTTACTGATCTGGGGACTGCAATACTATGGAAGAGAAGGTACAAACCCTTTTGGCTTATTCACAGCAAAATAGAGCTTTGGAGGTAGCTTCTTGGAAATACGATTCCCGTTAACGTAGATAGAATCCTTTGAAATGTCGACTTTGGTCTACAAAGAAAAACTGATTATGAACGAGATGCAGACAAAATGAAAAAAATAAATCAAATTCCATACAGTGGTACAATGCCAAAATCTAGCTAAACTAAACCAGCTATTTTTTTCGCCGCAACTAGACAACTGGATTGAGATTGACATTACATAAATGCGGACATGAGCTAAAATATTTGCAGACATGAACTAGCTCCTCCTCGCTCTCAGAGCTTCAGGCTGAACTTTCATACCTGGGGAGCAGTGCAGACAGAACCATTGACAGTCACCTTCCCTTGGAAGATGAGCTCCTCGCTGGTCCTTCTTGAGGCCACTAGGAAGAGCCACCGAGTCAGCATCAAGATAGACATATAATGCTGGTCCGATTCAATTCAGGTAAGCTCGCTTATGTAAAACCCTGCAGGATAGGACGAGACGACTACCTCCTGCGGCGGCGAGGACCTTGGCGAGACGCTGCGGCTCGTGCTCCTTGATGTTCTCGTTGTAGAACCGCCTGGCCGCCTTGGAGAACTTGGGCGGCGCGGTCGGGGCGGCCTTCTTCTCCTTGACCCTGACGCTGGCGACGGGGGCGTCGGCGGCGGGGCCCTGCCTCTGGCCCCTCTTGGCGGCCCTCTTGGCCTCCGCCTCCGCCGCGGCGACGGCCTGAATGACGTCCGGCGGCGGAGAGGTGTGGAGGGATGGCTTGCCGTCGGCCCCGCGCGCGATCCACGGGACCAGCGGCTGCGCGGACGGGCCGCCGCGCGAGGGCTTGGACGGGGCGGGCGCGGGCTCCGCGAAGGTGATGTTGAAGTCCGAGGTGGAGGAGGCCGAGGAGGTGGCGCGGAGGAGGAGGAGGGGTGGGACCCGGCGGCCGCACCGGAGGAAGCTGGCCGGGCGGCTGAGGAATGGATGGATGGAGATGGCCGCGGCGGTGGCGAGGGCCATGGGGAGGAGGGGTTATCGGATATCCTCGCGCTCGCGCTGCTGGGCCGGGAAAGCGGGACAGCAAGACGGTGCTGCGTTTTATCGTGTAGCCGCCATACGGTGCTGCGTTTTTATTTTCAAAATCTGTCAAAGGCAAACTGTATGCTGTTTTTTTTAGGGAAATATCTAACTTATTTAAGCAATTTTTTTTTTGAACAACAGAAGGCGCATGAGGCGCCAAACTTTTTCTCATTTCAGCTCAGTAACAACGTACAGCATGAATTACAAAGCCCTGAAATTGAAAAGTAGAGAGAAGAGAAACTACAGGCAAGTCATATTCCGATGAGCTGAAGCGAAACAATATATATCAGGTTCTACCACTGATGTTAGAACCCGATGAGCTACATTGTATGCAATAGCATTGATCTCCCTAGAGATGTGAAACATCTGGGACTGAAGATCTGAGGAGCAGCAGAAGAAATCAGTCAGATTTTTCCATATAGTCCAAGGAGTAGTAGATTCTTTAATCTTCCTGCTAGCCGCCCATGCCGCCAAAGGCAGATTGTCAGTGAGGAAAGTGGGCTGAGAAATGCATAGCTGTTTGGCCACTTGAGCCGCCAAAAGAAGTGCCAAAGCTTCAGCTTGTAAAGGTGTATCTGTGATAACAGTAGAAGCTTGGATCTGCACATTGACCTCTAATTTGTCTTGCGGCAAAGAGAGGTAAACTCCAATTCCAGTAGCAACAGATCCCTGAGTCAAGCCTGGAATTTTTTGGCACCCAAATGCTGCATCAGAGTATACTCTTGGTCCTGTAGGGATCTCATGCGCTAGAACACTAAGGATACAATCCGGCGGCGCCATCCGCCACTCAACACACACCTCATCCCCTACAGCTAGCCAGGATGTGGGCAGCTTTGTTCGCTGACCTCCACCTCCAAGTGACCATGCAACCTTGCCAGCCCTGCATCAACCTCTCTTTTTTACGGTTCTTTGCATCAACCTCTTGATGTCTTCAACAATCGGTCACCTTACAGAGAGGTTCCTATTGGCTCCATTGATCATGCTCACCGCTTCCCTGCAATCCATCTCGACCTGTATCCGCTGAATTTTGAGCTCTCTCCCGAACAGAAGCGCCTGTCGGCAAGCCTTCAGCTCCACTAGTTCGGGCTTGTAAATACGCGGGAAGAACTGGGCCACCGCCCCACGGAAAGCACCCCCATGGTCACGGAGAACCACACCCCCTCCCCCATTGCTGGTTACTTTGGAGATCGCCCCATCCACATTGGCCTTCGTCCAGTCGATCTCTGGTGGCTGCCACGCTTCCGGCACCGGTTTGATGCTGTCTCTGGCCTTCTTCTTCACCACTTCGTTCCACTCGTCCATGAACGAGGACACAGATACAGCAACATCATGCGCTGCCTTGATGTGGACTCCCTCCCTCGTCTCATTTCGAGCTAGCCATAAGTCGTAGACACCCTGCATCAACATTTCCCTCTCCTCGTCCCTGGCGTCTCCCATCCAGCTCCGGAGCCATCGGCCAACAGCATGATTGGTGGTTATCCCGGCGGGTACGCAGGTGCAACACCTCTCCTCTCAGCCAGCTCCTGCCAGAACAGCTTCGAGTGATAGCAGTTCCAAAACCGATGAAGCAGTGTCTCCTCTCTTCCACAAACCGAACAAAAGATTCCTGACTTAATCCTTCTCCTGTGCAGTTCGGATCCAGTGGCCAAACCATTTGACATGAGCCTCCATGTGTGGACCTTAATTTTATTAGGCACGTGAGAGTTCCACATGGCCAGCCAGTTTCTATGAGTCTCCACCGACGACGACTGAGGGAGTCCTGGACTTAGGGGTCCTTGGGCGTCCGGCCTGTTAGCTATGGGTCGGACTGATGGGCTGTGAAGAACACGAAGACCGAAGACTGCACCCGTGTCCGGATGGGACTCTCCTTGGCGTGGAAGGCAAGCTTGGCGACTAAATATGTAGATTCCTTTCTTTGTAACCGACCCTGTGTAACCCTAGATCCTCCCGGTGTCTATATACCGGAGGACTTAGTCAGGAGGGGGACATTCATTACTATAGTCATACAGGCTAGGCTTTTATGGTTTAGCCATTACGATCTCGTGGTAGATCAACTCTTGTAATACTCATATTCATCAAGATCAATCAAGTAGGAAGTAGGGTATTACCTCCATAGAGAGGGCCCGAACCTGCGTAAACATCGTGTCCCCTATCTCCTGTTACCATCGATCTTAGACGCATAGTTCGGGACCCCCTACACGAGATCCGCCGGTTTTGACACCGACATTGGTGCTTTCATTTAGAGTTCCACTGTGAAGGAAATATGCCCCAGAGGCAATAATAAAGTTATTATTTATTTCCTTATTTCATGATAAATGTTTATTATTCATGCTAGAATTGTATTAACCGGAAACATAATACTTGTGTGAATACATAGACAAACAGAGTGTCACTAGTATGCCTCTACTTGACTAGCTCGTTGATCAAAGATGGTTATATTTCCTAGCCATGGACATGATTTGTCATTTGATTAACAGGATCACACCATTAGGAGAATGATGTGATTGACTTGACCCATTCCGTTAGCTTAGCACACGATCATTTAGTATTCTGCTATTGCTTTCTTCATGACTTATACATGTTCCTATGACTATGAGATTATGCAACTCCCGTTCTGGGAGGAACACTTTTGTGCTACCAAAGCGTCCTGGCAACGAATCGGGTGATTATAAAGGTTCTCTGGTGTCTCCAAAGGTACTTGTTGGGTTGGCGTATTTCGAGATTAGGATTTGTCACTCCGATTGTCAGAGAGGTATCTCTGGGCCCACTCGGTAATGCACATCACTATAAGCCTTGCAAGCATTGCAACTAATGAGTTACTTGCGGAATGATGTATTATAGAACGAGTAAAGAGACTTGCCGGTAATGAGATTGAACTAGGTATTGAGATACCGACGATCGAATCTCGGGCAAGTATACCGATGACAAAGGGAACAACGTATGTTGTTATGCGGTCTGACCGATAAAGATCTTCGTAGAATATATGGGATCCAATATGAGCATCCAGGTTCCGCTATTGGTTATTGACCGGAGACGTGTCTCGGTCATGTCTACATAGTTCTCGAACCCATAGGGTCCGCACGCTTAACGTTTCGATGACAGTTATATTATGAGTTTATATGTTTTGATGTACTGAAGGTTGTTCGGAGTCCTGGATGTCATCACAGACATGACGAGGAGTCTCGAAATGGTCAAGACATGAAGATTGATATATTGGAAGCCTATGTTTGGATATCGGAAGTGTTCCGGGTGAAATCGGGATTTTACCGAGTAGGGAGGTTCTAGGAACCCCGGGTTAATGGGCCATAGTGGGCCTTAGTGCAGAAGAGGAGAAGCGGCCAGGTCAAGGGTCGTGCGCCCCTCCCCCCTAGTCCGAATAGGACAAGGAGAGGGGGCGCCCCCCCCCCCTTCCTTCCTCTCCTCCACCTCTTTCCCCCCAATCCTAATCCAACTAGGAAAGGGGGGGAATCCTACTCCCGGTGGGAGTAGGACTCCTCCTGGCACGCCCCCTCTAGGCCGACCGCACCTCCCCCCTTGCTCCTTTATATACGGGGGCAGGGGGGCACCCTAGAGACACAACAATTGATGTGATCTTTAGCCGTGTGCGGTGCCCCCCTCCACCATAGTCCACCTCGATAATACTGTAGCGGTGCTTAGGCGAAGCCCTGCGTCGGTAGAACATCATCATCGTCACCACGCCGTCGTGCTAACGAAACTCTCCCTCAACACTCGGCTGGATCGGAGTTCGAGGGACGTCATCGGGCTGAACGGTGCTGAACTCGGAGGTGCCGTACGTTCGGTACTTGCTCGGTCGGATCGTGAAGACGTACGACTACATCAACCGCGTTGTGCTAACGCTTCCGCTTTCGGTCTACGAGGGTACGTGGACAACACTCTCCCCTCTCGTTGCTATGCATCACCATGATCTTGCGTGTGCGTAGGAATTTTTTTGAAATTACTACGTTCCCCAACACACTGTGCCGTCCTTAAGAGGTTTGATGGCCCCTTCAATCGTCAATGATGACGCTGTCCAAGGAGAAACTTTCCTCCCCGGACAGATCTTCGTGTTCGGCGGCTTCGCACTGCGGGCCAACTCGTTTGGCCATCTGGAGCAGATCGATAGCTATGCCCCTGGCCATCAGGTCAGATTTGGGAGCTTTAACTACGTCGCGGACATCCGTGGAGATTTGATCTTCGCCGGATTCGAGACTGCGACAACCGTTCCTGGTTACCCCGATTAACATGACCTAAATCTGTCATCGGACCGCATCCAGGAGATTGCTCCTGTAACTTCTCTGGCCTTAGATCCGGAGCATAATTCGCCATCCAAGGACGGGAGACTCAACCCCACCACGGAGGCCATAGATTCCGTAGCATTGAAGCCGCACATACACTTAATCTCTCACGATACATGTGCCATCAGAACTCCGGACTCGTCTCCATTCATAAGTTCTGAACCATGTGAGCCCACGGACGCTGAACTTGATCGTTTATCGATCTTCGAATTCAGCGCCGCAGATACCTTCCGGCACTTGCCTTTGGGCGATGTGCTAAACTCATTAAAGAACATGTCCTTGGCGGGGGACTCACAGCCGAACTATGTTCAATTCGAACTAGGAGCTGATGATGGAGAATTTTGCTTCCCACCCGCCACCCACTTCATAGCCATTGTCGAGGACTTAACTGAGGTGCTTGATTACGGCTCCGAAGACATCGACGGTATGGACGACGATGCCGATGAGGAGCAGGGCCAAAACCCGCCGCTTACCGAACACTGGACGGCCACTTCTTCGTATGACGTATACATGGTGGATACACATAAAGAAACTAACAACGATGACAAAGAGGATCCAGTCGAGGACAAACCTCCCGAGACATAGCCCAGACACCGGAGTCAGCGGCGCCGCTCTAAGTCACGTCGTGCAAAAGACAACAACACCGACACCGGAGGAAACAATACTTCGGACGATGCCGAAGACAATGAAGACCCTGTTGGGGCAATCTCCGAACAGGATGAACGGGAAGGCAGACACGTTAGCCCTGATGAACAGGCCATACACGAAGACTCGGAGGACAGTAATTATCTTCCGCTCTTCGAGGAAGAGGAGAGCCTCGGCAACGAGGATTTCATCGTGCCTGAGGAACCTCTTGAGCAGGAGCGCTTTAAACGCCGGCTAATAGCCACCGCAAGGAGCCTGAAAAAGAAGCAGCTGCAGTTTCAAGCTGACCAAGATCTGCTTAATGATAGATGGACCGAAGTCCTGGACGCCGAGGAATACGGCCTTAAGGGCCCAGCAAAAAAATTCCCGAAGCGCAAATTCCTACCTCAGTTCGGTGACGAGGTGTTGGAGCCCGTACCATCATCTCACAACGCGACCGACCGACCGCCACACGGTCGGGATAAAGCGGCAACTCAAGCCGAACACCAGACCGCCCCACCTCGCCATAAGGGCAGGAATAAAACAGCTCGGGGTTATACATACGACCTTCAGCAGGGCCTAGACAGTAGAGCAGGACATACAAGATCGATCTACGTATCGCGATGACGTGCCTCGACACGCAACGACGGCTACCTACTCAGACGTGACAAACCTAGCCACGCCCGGGCTGAAAACCGCAAACGGACTCCATCGGAGCTACGTCGCAGTGTGGCCCAATATAGAGGCGCCGCACACCCTCTTTGCTTCACAAATGAAGTAATGGAGCACGAGTTCCTACACGGGTTTAAGCTCATGAATATCGAATCATACGACGGAACGACTGATCCTGATGTATGGATCGAGGACTTCCTCCTCCATATCCACATGGCCCGCGGCGACAACCTCCATGCCATCAAATACCTGCCATCAAAACTCAAAGAACCAACTCGATACTGGTTAAACAGTCTGCCGGAAAACTCTATTGGTAGCTGGGAGGACTTGGAAGACGCCTTCCGCGACAACTTCCAAGGAACATATGTACGGCCGCCAGATGCCGATGACTTAAGTCACATTGTCCAGCAGCCCGGAGAGTCAGCCAGGAAGCTTTGGACTAGGTTCTTAGTTAAAAAGAACCAAATCGTCGACTGTCCGGACGCGGAAGCCCTAGCGGCCTTCAAATACAGCATCCGAGACGAGTGGCTTGCCCGCCACCTCGGTCAAGAAAAACCAAAATCCATGTCAGCCCTTATTGCTCTGGTGACCCGCTTTTGCACGGGAGAAGAAAGCTGGCTCGTTAGTAGAAGCAACAACGCCAGCGATCCGGGCACTTCCGAAGTCCGAGACGGCAATGGCAAGCCACGACGCAGCAAACACAAATGTCGCAATGAAATGAAAGAATGTGTGACACAGCGGTCAACGCCGGATTCAGCAGTCCCAAGCCCGGTCAACGGAAAAAGCCATTCAAGGCGAACAGAGACGGACCATCCAATTTAGACAGGATATTGGATCGACCCTGCCAGATTCACGGCCACCCCGACAAACCAGCTAATCATACCAACAGAAGCTGCTGGGTCTTCAAGCAGGCCGGCAAGCTCAACGCCGAACACAAGGGGAGAAGGCCGCCCAGTGATAGCGATGACGAAAAGACTCACCAACCAAATACCGGGGGTCAGAAGCAATTTCCCCCCGAAGTAAAAACAGTGAACATGGTATACACGATACACAACTCTACAAGGGAGCAGGAGAAGCACTCCCTCCGGACTAAAGATCATACTGCGGCAACTTCAGTACAAAGCGGTCTTATTAAACCGCATACCTTGTCGGTCTTTAAGCCACCGGTCTCCATTCAACAGGATCGACCAAGTCCGCAGCAGAAATAGGCTTCCGCCGCCCACCTCATATATCTGTGAAATATGTACCGCGCATACATAACTATGCACTTAAGATACCCTCGGCATCGGCGGAAGCACAATACGAACGAGCCTGCAAGCACTCCCGTAACCTGCTACCTCTTGAGCACTGCGTTGGATTTCCTTGAAGAGGAAAGGGTGATGCAGCACAGTAGCGTAAGTATTTCCCTCAGTTTTTGAGAACCAAGGTATCAATCCGGTAGGAGACTACACGCGAGTCCCTCCTACCTACAAAAAGCAAAGAACTCCTCGCAACCAACGCGATAAGGGGTTGTCAATCCCTTCACGGTCACTTACGAGAGTGAGATCTGATAGTGATGACAGGATAATATTTTTGGTATTTTTGTGATAAAGATGCAAAGTAAAATAAAAGCAAAGTAAAAAGCAAAGAAAATAACAAAGTATTGGAAGATTAATATGATGAAGATAGACCCGGGGGCCATAGGTTTCACTAGTGGCTTCTCTCAAGAGCATAAGTATTTTACGGTGGGTGAGCAATTCTTTGTTGAGCAATTGGCGAGAATTAAGCATAGTTATGAGAATATCTAGGTATGATCATGTATATAGGCATCACGTCCGAGACAAGTAGACCGACTCCTGCCTGCATCTACTACTATTACTTCACTCATCGACCGCTATCCAGCATGCATCTAGAGTATTAAGTTCATGAAAACAGAGTAACGCCTTAAGCAAGATGACATGATGTAGAGGGATAAATTCATGCAATATGATAAAAACCCCATCTTGTTATCCTCGATGGCAACAATACAATACGTGCCTTGCTGCCCTTACTGTCACTGGGAAAGGACACCGTAAGATTTAACCCAAAGCTAAGCACTTCTCCCATTGCAAGAAAGATCAATCTAGTAGGCCAAACCAAACTGATAATTCGAAGAGACTTGCAAAGATAACCAATCATACATAAAAGAATTCAGAAAAGATTCAAAATTGTTCATAGATAATCTTGATCATAAACCCACAATTCATCGGTCTCAACAAACACACCGCAAAAAGAAGATTACATCGAATAGATCTCCACGAGAGAGGGGAGAACATTGTATTGAGATCCAAAAAGAGAGAAGAAGCCATCTAGCTACTAGCTATGGACCCGAAGGTCTGAGGTAAACTATTCACACTTCATCGGAGAGGCTATGGTGTTGATGTAGAAGCCCTCCGTGATGGGTGCCCCCTCGTGAGCTCCGCAATGAGCCCCAAGATTGGATCTCGTGGAGTGCAGGAAGGTTGCGGCGGTGGAATTAGGTTTTTGGCTCCGTGTCGATCGTTTGAAGTGCGTGGGGTATATATAAGAGGAAGGTGTACGTCGGTGGAGCAACAGGGGGGCCCACGAGGGTGGAGGGTGAGCACAGGGGGAGGGCACGCCCCTACCTCGTGGCCTCTGGAAGCTTCCTTGACGTAGGGTCCAAGTCTCCTGGATCATGTTCGGTGAGAAAATCACGTTCCCGAAGGTTTCATTCCGTTTGGACTCCGTTTGATATTCCTTTTCTGCGAAACTCTGAAATAGGCAAAAGAACAACAATTCTGGGCTGGGCCTCCGGTTAATAGGTTAGTCCCAAAAATAATATAAAAGTGAATAATAAAGCCCATTAATGTCCAAAACAGTAGATAATATAGCATGGAGCAATCAAAAATTATAGATACGTTGGAGACGTATCAAGCATCTAAGCTTAATTCCTGCTCGTCCTCGAGTAGGTAAATGATAAAAAAGATAATTTTTGATGCGGAGTGCTACTTGGCATAATTTCAATGTAATTCTTCTTAATTGTGGTATGAATATTTAGATCCGAAAGATTCAAGACAAAAGTTTAATATTGACATAAAAATAATAATACTTCAAGAATACTAATAAAGCAATCATGTCTTCTCAAAATAACATGGCCAAAGAAAGTTATCCCTACAAAATCATATAGTCTTGCTATGCTCTATCTTGACCACACAAAGTATTTAAATCATGCACAACCCCGATGACAAGCCAAGCAATTGTTTCATACTTTTGACATTTTCAAACTTTTTCAATCTTCACGCAATACATGAGCGTGAGCCATGGATAGCACTATATGTGGAATAGAATGGTGGTTGTGGAGAAGACAAAAAGGGAGAAGATAGTCTCACATCAACTAGGCGTATCAACGGGCTATGGAGATGCCCATCAATAGATATCAATGTGAGTGAGTAGGGATTGCCATGCAACGGATGCACTAGAGCTATAAAGCATATGAAAGCTCAACGAAAGAAACTAAGTGGGTGTGCATCCAACTCTCTTGCTCACGAAGACCTAGGGCATTTTGAGGAAGCCCATCATTGGAATATACAAGCCAAGTTCTATAATGAAAAATTCCCACTAGTATATGAAAGTGACAAAATGAGAGACTCTCTATCATGAAGATCATGGTGCTATTTTGAAGCACAAGTGTGGTAAAAAGATAGTAACATTGTCCCTTCTCTCTTTTTCTCTCACTTTTTTTATTTGGGCCTTTTCTCTTTTTTTATGGCCTTTTTTATTTTATTTTTGTCCGAAGTCTCATCCGACTTATGGGGGAATCATAGTCTCCATCATCCTTTTCCTCACTTGGGACAATGCTCTAAAAATGAAGATCATCACACTTTTATTTTCTTACAACTCAACAATTACAACTCGATACTTAGAACAAAATATGACTCTATATGAATGCCTCCCGTGATGTAATGCAGGATATGCAATGAATCAAGAGTGACATGTATGAAAGAATTATGAATGGTGGCTTTGCCACAAATACAATGTCAACTACATGATCATGCTAAGCATCATGGCAATGATGGAGCGTGTCATAATAAACGGAACGGTGGAAAGTTGCATGGCAATATATCTCGGAATGGCTATGGAAATTCCATGATAGGTAGGTATGGTGGCTGTTTTGAGGAAGGTATATGGTGGGTGTATGATACCAGCGAAAAGTGTGCGGTATTAGAGAGGCTAGCAATGGTGGAAGGAAGAAAAGTGCGTATAATCCATGGACTCAACATTAGTCATAAAGAACTCATATACTTATTGCAAAAATCTACAAGTTATCAAAGCAAAGTATTACGCGCATGCTCCTAGGGGGATAGATTGGTAGGAAAAGACCATCGCTCGTCCCCGACCGCCACTCATAAGGAAGACAATCAATAAATAAATCATGCTCCGACTTAAATCACATAACGGTTCACCATACGTGCATGCTACGGGAATCACAAACTTTAACACAAGTATTTCTCAAATTCACAACTACTCGACTAGCATGACTCTAATATCACCATCTTCATATCTCGAAACGATTATCAAGCATCAAACTTCTCATGTATTCAACACACTCATAAGAATTCTTACAAATCAATAATGCTTAGCATATTAGGATTATTTAAGCAAATTACCATGCTATTTAAGACTCTAAAAATAATCTAAGTGAATCATGAGAGATCAATAGTTTCTATAAAACAAATCCACCACCGTGCTCTAAAAGATACAAGTGAAGCACTAGAGCAAAACTATATAACTCAAAAGATATACGCGAAGCACATAGAGTATTCTAACAAATTCCAAATCATGTATGGATCTCTCAAAAGGTGTGTACATCAAGGATGATTGTGGTAAACTAAAAAGCAAAGACTCAAATCATGCAAGATGCTCCAAGCAAAACACATATCATGTGATGAATAAAAATATAGCTCCAAGTAAAGTTACCGATGGAAGTAGACGAAAGAGGGGATGCCTTTCAGGGCATCCCCAAGCTTTGGCTTTTTGGTGTCCTTAGATTATCTTTGGAGTGCCATTGGAATCCCCAAGCTTAGGCTCTTGCCACTCCTTGTTCCATAATCCATCAAAAATCTTTCACCCAAAACTTGAAAAGTTCACAACACAAAACTCAACAGAAATCTCGTGAGCTCCGTTAGCGAAAGAAAAACAAAAGACCACTTCAAGTTACTGTAATGAACCCATTCTTTACTTATATTGGTGTTAAACCTGCTGTATTCCAACTTCTCTATGGTTTATAAACTATTTTATTAGCCATAGATTCATCAAAATAAGCAAACAACACACGAAAAACAGAATCTGTCAAAAAGCAGAGGTGTAGTAATCTGTAACTAACGCAAACTTACGGAACTCCAAAAAATCAGCCAAAATAGGAAGACCTAGGTAATTTTTATTGATCGAAGCAATTGGAATCACTATTTTATCACGTTACGGTGATTTTTAACAATTATTTTCGTGAACAGAAAGTTTACGGAAATTACAGCAAGATCAAATAACTATCATCCAAGAAGATCCTATAGGTTTAACTTGGCACAAACACTAATTAAAACATAAAAACAAATCTAACCAGAGGCTAGAACAAATATTTATTCCTAAACAGAAGCAAAAAGCAAAAAACTAAAATAAAATTGGGTTGCCTCCCAACAAGCGCTATCGTTTAACGCCCTTAGCTAGGCATAAAAGCAAGGATAGGTCTAGGTATTGCCATCTTTGGTTTTAGGGAAGAAGAGAGCAAACTTGCTATCTATGGAATTAATATTTCTATTTTGACAAAGTACATGTCCATTAATGGTAGAAGAAAGATTAAGTATGCTGCAGAAATTGGCATCTAGGCTAGCTTTTATCTCTTTGATAGATTCGTTTTGATAAGAAAGCAAAAGAGATGTGATTTCAACTTTCTCGTTAATGGGGTGCCCAAATATAGTTTTCATCTTTTCATAGGTGTCTATGGGGTCCCCTTCAAGAAAACCCTCTTCAAAAATAGAATCCAAGACTTGTTTGAACGAAGCGGGCAACCCAACATAAAAGCTTTTTAAGTAAACCTCAATTTGGTATTGAGGTACATAGCTAGCACGGATCCTTAATAGCCTATCCCAA
Source organism: Aegilops bicornis (assembly GCA_021605145.1). Lineage (NCBI taxonomy): Eukaryota > Viridiplantae > Streptophyta > Magnoliopsida > Poales > Poaceae > Aegilops > Aegilops bicornis. Next base: position 592,588,587 of record CM038672.1, on the reverse strand, counting down.
GCATGTTTTAAAGATTCATCAAGTAAATAATGAAATATTCCAGAATCTTCTTCATCAAAATTGCTAAGGTTTTCATTGATAAATCCGACAGGTTTTTCCATAGTATTTTTATTTATGAGTTTAGATAAGATAGCAGGATTGTCTAAAGCACTAGAACTTGGGAGAGAACCCCCAATTATTTTTGGTTCCGACATGGCGAGGAAACAACGAGCGAAAAGAGGCGAACGAAAAAGAGAGGGCGAATAAAACGGCAAGGGTGAAGTGGGGGAGAGGAAAACGAGAGGCAAATGGCAAATAATGTAATGCGGGAGATAAGGGATTTGTGATGGGTACTTGGTATGTTGACTTTTGCGTAGACTCCCCGGCAACGGAGCCAGAAATCTTATCTGCTACCTATTGAGCCTTTGCGTTGGATTTCCTTGAAGAGGAAAGGGTGATGCAGCACAGTAGCGTAAGTATTTCCCTCAGTGTTTGAGAACCAAGGTATCAATCCGGTAGGAGACTACGCGCAAGTCCCTCGTACCTACACAAAGCAAAGAACTCCTCGCAACCAACCCGATAAGGGGTTGTCAATCCCTTCACGGTCACTTACGAGAGTGAGATCTGATAGAGATGAAAGGATAATATTTTTGGTATTTTTTGATAAAGATGCAAAGTAAAATAAAAGCAAAGTAAAAAGCAAAGAAAATAACAAAGTATTGGAAGATTAATATGATGAAGATAGACCCGGGGGCCATAGGTTTCACTAGTGGCTTCTCTCAAGAGCATAAGTATTTTACGGTGGGTGAATGAATTACTGTTGAGCAATTGATGAAATTGAGCATAGTTATGAGAATATCTAGGTATGATCATGTATATAGGCATCACGTCCGAGACAAGTAGACCGACTCACCTTTTGCATCTACTACTATTACTTCACTCATCGACCGCTATCCGGCATGCATCTAGAGTATTAAGTTCATGAAAGCGAGTAACGCATGTAAGCAAGATGACATGATGTAGAGGGATAAATTCATGCAATATGATAAAAACCCCATCTTGTTATCCTCGATGGCAACAATACAATACGTGCCTTGCTACCCCTCATCCTTTGGGAAAGGACACCGTAAGATTTAACCCAAAGCTAAGCACTTCTCCCATTGCAAGAAAGATCAATCTAGTAGGCCAAACCAAACTGATAATTCGAAGAGTCTTGCAAAGATAACCAATCATACATAAAAGATTTCTGAAAAGATTCAAATATTGTTCATAGATAATCTTGATCATAAAACCATATTTCATCGGTCTCAACAAACACACCGCAAAAAGAAGATTACATCGAATAGATCTCCACGAGAGAGGGGAGAACATTGTATTGAGATCCGAGAAGAGAGAAGAAGCCATCTAGCTACTAACTATGGACCCGAAGGTCTGAGGTAAACTACTCACACTTCATCGGAGAGGCTATGGCGTTGATGTAGAAGCCCTCAGTGATGGGTGCCCCCTCCCGGCAGAGCTCCGGAATAGGCCCCAAGATGGGATCTCGTGGGTACATAAGGTTGCGGCGGTGGAATTAGGTTTTTGGCTCCGTATATGATCGTTTGGGGGTACGTAGGTATATATAAGAGGAAGGAGTACGTCGGTGGAGCAACAGGGGGCCCACGAGGGTGGAGGCGGCGCTTTGGGAGGCACGCCCCTACCTCGTGGACTCCTGGAAGCTTCCTTGACGTAGGGTCCAAGTCTCCTGGATCATGTTCGGTGAGAAAATCACGGTCCCGAAGGTTTCATTCCGTTTGGACTCCGTTTGATATTCCTTTTCCGCGAAACTCTGAAATAGGCAAAAAACAGCAATTCTGGGCTGGGCTTCCGGTTAATAGGTTAGTCCCAAAAATAATATAAAAGTGAATAATAAAGCCCATTAATGTCTAAAACAGTAGATAATATAGCATGGAGCAATCAAAAATTATAGATACGTTGGAGACGTATCATAACCTTTTTCTAATTACTCTTTCTTTCTTATCCTTTACTCTACAAAAAAAAGACACATCCGTGACATTTTGGGCCGAACGATTTTTTTTCTCTCATACATATGACACTTCTATGACGATAATTGTGACAAAACCCGGTATCATCATAGATGTGGTGGGCTCCTACTTCTATGACAAAAAATAATGACAGAAAATGGGCTTTTCGTCTTGGGCGGGCCGGAGACGTAGCTGCATGACATTCTTTGGGCCGTCCATGACGGAAAAACCGTGGTAGAAGCGAGGGGAGGAAAATTTCGGGGAGTTGCAGTTATGGTGGGAGGTCGGGGCGGCGATGCGCTGCTTTCTCAGACGACGTCTGGCGTGTGTGCGAGGCGTTGGCTCTAATCGAACCCGGCGATTACCTTTGCGAACTACAGCGTTATCGAACCCGGCGATCGATCGATGGCTATTAATCGAAACCGATGGAGCGATTCGCCGGCTGCTGCTGCTAATCAAGCCGATCGATTGGATGAACAGTGGCGTTGCGGGGGTGGATGAGCGATGGCGGTGGCGTTGCCTCTGGATGAACATGACCCGTGGTGTGGAGGGCTTGATGAACTGTAGAAGGTGGAGGGTGGCCGTGGAGGGTGGTTGAACAGGACCCCGTGGTGTGGAGGGCTGGATGAGCGATGAGCGGTGGAGGGTGCCCATGGAGGGGTGGTTGAACAGTAGCCGGTGGAGTAGCGCGCGGTGGAGGCTGGATGAACAGGAGCCAGTGGAGGCTAGAGGAGGTCGACGGTGGAGATGAACAGTATCCCGTGGAATCCCATTTTCCGGTACGGCACACCCTCCCGATGAACAGGACCCCCGTTTCGACCGTAGCGCTCCAACACAAGTCCGTTTAAATCCGTTTTGCGATGCGCCACACCCTCCCGATCAACAGGACCCCGTTTGACCGTGGGAGGTCCGGTTCCTCCATTTTGCGATACGCCACACCCTCCCGATCAACGGGACCCCGTTTCGACCGTAGGAGGTCCGTTTCCTCCGTTTTGCACGCCACACCCTCCCGATCAATAGGACCCCGTTTCGACCGTAGGAGGTCCGTTTCGCCGTTAATGCGCTACGCCAGCCTCGTTTCCATCGCTGTTCCGTCCAAGCCCTCCCGATGAACACGACCACGCATTCCGTTCCGACCCGGCCGGTTGGCTCCCGCGTTCGTTGCCTCCCGATGAACACGACGCATTCCGTTGCCCCCCGATGAACATGACGCATTCCGTTGCCTCCCCATGAACACGACGATGACGATGTTTCTCCGTTCCGACCCAGCCATGTACGTATGCGCGAGTAGGCGTTCGAGACCCTGCCCGTATGTATGTACGTGGCCGTATTTTCTTTCTTGCACCCTCGCCGCTGTACGTACGTGTACATGCTACGTACGCGCCCCTACTATGACACGTGCGCGCCTCTACATCCACCGGTATATATGTACGTACACGTTCGCGACCAGAATGACAACGCTACGTACGCTTCGACCAGGTGGGTCCCGGTATCGAGCAGTTCCTTGCATGCGAAAATGTAGCTGGTGGGTCCCCGATCGAGGGGCGAATCGTTTTTTGCGGACGCACTTCCTTTGTGTGCGAAGATGTAGCTGGTGGTCCCAGCGGTCGAGAAGCGAATCGTTTTTTTGCGGACGCACTTCCTTGCGTGCGAAGATGTAGCTGGTGGGTCCCAGCAGTCAGGGGGACGAATCGTTTTTTTTGCCCGGACGCACTTCCTTGCGTGCGAAGATGTAGCTGGTGGGTCCCAGCAGTCAGGGGAAAACTTTTTTTTTGCAAAATACGGTGGCCCGTCCGGTGGGTCCCCGCTGTTAGGTGGAGGAATCATTATTTTCCGCGTAATAAGGAGGCACTTCCTTGCTGCGATCGTGGACCCAGCTGTCAGCCTCTCCACGTACAGCCCACGTCCGATGGAAGTCGTTCCTTGACCACGTTGACCACGCCGCGCAGAGAGCACCACGGCGGTGGACGACGGCGAGGCCTAGGAAGGGGACGACTCAGAGCCGGGGAAGACGCAGCAGTGGATGCCCACGCGAAGAGGAGTACGAGGGTTCACTGGTTCGGCTACGGCGTGAGGCTGTCGTTGCCGCAGAATAACAGGGGTGTGGGTGAGTAGAGGGATGGCCTGGCCAGCGGTGGGAGTAGTAGGGGGCTGTGAGGCCTCCGCGGCATCACAACCGGCCACGGGAGGCAGGAGCACGCGGCACGACCGACGCTGGTTTGGGCAGCTGGAGCAAGAAGACCAGAGGTTGAAGAAGCACTACAACCGTTGGATGAACATCGTACGATAACAGGAGCTATAATCGTTCATATTGACTAAGTTGACAAAGCCCTCCGTCCCCGTCAACTTGGTAGGCCCACAAGTCAGCCTCTCGATCTATGGGTTCCGGTGGCGAGGGAGTATTCATTTTTGTGCGTAATAAGGAGGCACTTCCTTGCGTGCGAAGATGGCTGGTGGGTCCACAAGTCAGCGGGGGCACGTTTTTTCACGAAATCTGAGAGGCCCTTCCGGTGGGTCCCAGATGTCAGGTGGAGGAATCATTATTTTGCGCGTAATAAGGAGACATTTCCTTGTGTGCGGCCGTGGACTCAGCTGTCAGCCTCTCCACGCACAGTCTACTTCCGATGGTGTAGTTCGTTGACCACGTTGACCATGCCGCACCGAGCGCATCCAAGGTGGTGGACGACGGCGAGGCCCCAGACAGCAACAAACCGGAGATGGGAAGACACGGGAGTAGAGTCGCAGATGGAGAGGTGTACGAGGGTTAACTGGTTCTAGTGCGGTGTGGTTCGGTAGTCGATGGAGAAGAACAGGAGGTGTGGAGGGATGGAGGGATGGCCTGGCCAACGGTGGAGTAGCGCTTCATAGCGAAGCGTGCTAAGCAGAGCTGCTAGCAGCAGGAGGCGGGAGGTGGTCCCGGCGGCGCCGGAGGAAGAAGACGAGAGATTGAAGATGGATGTCGGCCGTTGGATGTAAATCCAATGACTAACATGTCAGAATCATTTGTTGACTAAATTGACAACGACTTGCGTTGGCTTCGACCTATTGGCCCACATTTCAGCCTCCAAAAATGTGGCACGTATTCAACCCATTTTTTCTGAATTCTGATCTTTTTTTTGCGGTAGAATTCTGATCAATTTGATCTTTTTGAATTACAGCCATTAGCTGGGCTGGGTGAACAATTAATGCAGCATCCATGCGGCCCATTTATTTTATTTCCTAAAAAATTACAGACCATTTGCACTTTATCTAGATACACGATTTTGCTGGGCTGATTCTAATTATAATGTTGGGTTGGGCCAGCAATGTTATCAAAAAATAAAAAAGGGTTGAGCATTTTGTTATAAATATATTTAAATAATAAGTGATATTATTTCATTCGTCCTTAAATCTTACCAAGCTTTTGTACACAATCACTAGGATTTTCATGCCAAAACAATCCAGAATTTTATTTTGTTAAGAAGTTATTTTTATAAGTTAATAAGATGTGGGATATTGTTTTCTTACATATGTAAGTATCTATTAAATATATGATAACAATAAAAATAATATATAATAACATATAAAATAATTTAAATATATATAATATAGTTAGAAGGGAAACATAAGTTGTACACATGCGTTCCTATTCTTATATAAAAAAATAGAACAGACCTCTGCGTTTTCTTCAAAAAAATACATAAATTGGGCTGCCAAAAATAAAACCTCGGATGGAAGGTCCATAGGCCGGTCGATACATGACGGCCCTAAGAAAATACAAATAGGCCCTCCCATCCGAGGTCGTGGGCTGCGCATGTTAAAAATGAAAGCCTAGACGGGGCAGCCCAAAACCACGTCCAACACTTGACAAAACTTCGTCCCTCGTTTTCTCTGTGTTTCGCACACTCGACATTGTGTGGGCATTTTGACTGTGCATCATATGAAGATGTGCTAAGCATGAATGTTGATCAACATGATGTTAACTGGATGGTAGTTCCATTTTCGACCATGAATAAAACTTCCAACATGATGTTAACCCTATTTGAAAAGGCCGTGTTAATATAAATGCTCTGCCTCTGAAATTTGCAGTTTATTATCTGGCCCGAACTTGCAGTTTCTTATCTGAAACTGAAACTTACAGTTTCTTCTCGTCTACACTTTTATACTCCTATGAAACTACATTTTTTAAGTGCTAAAAATAGATCTCTATAATTCATAAAATTCTTCATATGCTCAATACTGCAAATCTGAAATTCAAAAGACATTCATATCTGAAAGTACTCTCAAAATACACAACACAAAACACAATTCACAACCTGCAAATCCGACAATCCTAAGCTCCTCCAGACAATTCACAACCTGCCCGACTATTGGGCTGAGAGGCAGCCCCTCCTATTCCTCGGCGTGACAGCCGCCCGTGAGACGATGTGAACGGCGAGGGAGACGATGGCGGGGAAGCGTCGTCGGGGCCAACTGCTTTTCTCCTCTTGCAGTTGGGTTCGGTCAACAAAGACTCCACCGGCTCGCTCTGGCAGGACACCCTCACAAACGGCACCCTGTAGATGCTCGATCCTTCAACCTCTGGTGGATGCTCCATCTGGGATCGATACTCCCACCACCGCTCCCTCACGATCGGATTCGGTGAATCTGTTTGCTCCATGGCCCAGAGGAGCAGCTCTCGATACTCGGCGCGACTCCTCCGGGAGTATCGCCGCCTTTTCGCTTCTGTTGCAGATATTTGGCCATGGATGTCATTGTCGCCGCTAGTTGGTCCTTGTTGTCAAACCAAGGCTGTATCTCCAACATCCTAGCTAGCTCCACAGGGTCGTAAATGTGATCCTCATGTATCGGTTGTACTCCTCCATCGATCTACTTCTCCACAGCACCTTCACTACTTGGCGGTGGTTTTTGAATGGAAGAGGAGAGGAGCAGCGCTGGTTTTGGATTAGAATGGGAGAGGAGCGACGCTGGTTTTGGACTGGAACAGGAGAGGAGGGGCGGTGGTTTTGAAATGGAAGAGGAGAGGAGCGGCGCTAGATTTAGATTGGAACAAGATAGGAGTGGCGGTGGTTTAAGAGGAAAAGAGCGGAAGAGCGGCGCTGGTCTTGGAAGTATTTTTTTGTTGTTTTGCGTATTTTGGGTCAAAGTTTGACCACGCACTGTATGTGACAAGCAAAATGTGAATGCATGTCACCAAAAATTGTATCGTTTGGTTCGTATCTGAATGTACTTTCAAATTATATTATTTTTGCAACGTATAACATATATTTTATGTCACGAAAATCATGGTCAATTATGACCCGAGAATAAAGGGAGACTAGTTAATGTGGGGTCGCTTTCTTAATTGAAGGGTAAATTGATTTTATTTTGATCCGATCACACAGCATGACCCTCTCGCCCAATCCTAAATCGCTGCCAGACGCTCCTCTCCCACTTCTCCATTGCAAAACCACCTCCTCTCCTCTCCATCATATCCATTCCAAAACCATCGTCTCGCCTCTCCCTCTTCTGATCTTCTCCATTGCAAAACCACCTCCTCTCCTCTCCATCATATCCATTCCAAAACCACCGTCTCGCCTCTCCCTCTTCTGATCTTCTCCATTGCAAAACCACCTCCTCTCCTCTCCATCATCTACATTCCAAAACCACCGTCTCGCCTCTCCCTCATCTGATCTTCTCCATAGCAAAACCACCTCCTCTCCACTCCAACATCTCAATAACACAACCACCTCCACTCCTCTCCAACATCTCCATTCAAAAACCCTTTGTCTCGCATCACCCACTTCCGATCTTCTCTCCATTGCAAAACCACCTCCTCTCCTCTCCATCATCTCCATTCCAAAACCACCTCCTCTCCTCTCCCTCTTCTCTATTGCAAGACCACCGTCTCTCCTCCCATCTTCCAAAGCTAGCACCGGACCACTCAGAACGACATCTATGGAGAGGATGCAGCAGCGAATGAGGCAGATCGCCCGTGGCGACTGAGCAAAGTTAGCTTGAGTTGAAGGAGATCCTTAGTTGGTTTGACAATGAGTGGGAGATTTCGAGGGCAGTGTGGGCCATGTGGCAATGTATGTGAAAGAGCGAGGCAGCGGCGATGAGGCGGCGATGTACATGTACTCCTCGGCGGCGATCACGCGCGATCCTCCGAGTTCATCGAGTATCTCCTATAGGCGATGGGCGGAGCAGATTCGCCCGAGGCGGCGATCGAGCGGAGGTGGTGGGCGTCTGGTCGAAGGTCGAGCACCCGGAGGATATGAATCGATCGAGTATGGTGTGCCGTTCGTGAGGGTGCAGAGCCAGCCGGAGCCACATGAGTATTTGTTCTCCCACCGCAAGAGGAGGCCGGATGGCGCGACGTCGCTTCCCCGACGTTCTCCACGGTTCCCTCGACGCTCGCCTCATTTCAACGGCGGCGGTAGGGTTTAAGGTAAGCTTCGCATTAACCTAATCTTCCATCTGCTCATGCTTACAATCAGTGTGACAGCTAATGAAAATCATGCTTACAATCAGTCTCCGAGTACTACGCCAATCACCCTAAAATAGCTCTGGACCTTTGGGTCAAAGTTGTGACACAGTGTACAAATAAATAAAAATAGATTGAGGCTTCTTTCAGAAAAGAGTACTCCCTAGAAAACTTGCAATATAAGCTACTAGTATTTGGTTAGAGGATTTGCTGCTGAGAAAGATCCGTCCACAGAGAGCACCACACATCCCACTGGTTGTGGTGGATGCCAATGCGTGCATGCAGCATGGTTGGTGTCGGTAATTTTTACTTGGCACACCTCGCACTCTGCATATATGTCGGTTCCATACGTACATTTGTGCAGTTCCACCAAAATGCAGCTGAATAACCCTGTTTGCACAGATAATGAAAAAGCGTGATTACATTATAATGGCACTAGTTGATGAAACACACAAAATAAATAGAAGAAAATATTGCGATAGTATCATAGTATGCCATCTTTGCGAGGCGAGATGGGCCTACTGACGCCTCATCTGATGCGCCTCATCTTGGACATCGTCCCAAGTCTCCCAGATACACCTTACGCGGTGATGAACATCGGTGTACAGCGATAGTACAAGGAGGCGCCTTGAGACATTCAAATCTCTATTTTTGTACATATCAACTAAAATTAAGCACCCGGTTTGCGAAGCGGCTTAAACATTAACAATGGGACTAGTTGATGAAACATACTTTAACCAAGAGAAGCACTTTCTTTATCTACATTGGAAATGAAATGATAGAGATGACACTCGCTCTATTTTAAGCTGTATTATTACTTCATTTTATCGGTGACACTAGAATTGAAGCGGTGGCAAACGAGGTGTACTGCGTCGTCGCAAGGATGGAGGTCAGGGGGTGCTTAGGCTGGGATCTTTGGCTGGCTCTTTCGGTCACCATCATGGATGATTCAATTCATGGGACCTTTTGGTGCAGTTCACCTAAAATGAAGCAATGTCCGTGAGCTAGCAGCTTCTTTTTCAAAAAATTCAAGAAAAGGGCTCGGCCCGGTTCCATTTCCATCGAAAGCAGAAACCCTGAGCTTCTTCTTCATTAGTTGCGATAAAATTAAGCAACATCAAGGTTGGTTGTGAAGCTCTTGGAATGCTCAACTATAATTTGGATATCATTTGTGCAGTTCAACTAAGATCGGCGTGAAATGTATATCCTGTTTGCACAAAAAAGGTGGAAAGGAGGGTGACTAACAAGTGATGAAACATGCATCAAATGAAAAGAAGCATGTTCCTTATCTGAATGGCAATCCTACAAGGGCGGTAGCAATTTCTAAAGCGGTGGCATTGCTAGATATTAGTGTGGGCATTAGGATTAACTATGACAACCATTAAATCGACATTACTTTGGGCACGGGAGAGTAGGCGGACGGGGCAGTTGCATTTCTAACGAAAAGAACCAACTTATCTTAATGGGAAATTTTAGCGGGACATGTAAAGAAGTGCCATTGATTCATATTCTTGGAGGCATTGCATTGAAAACAACATTGGTTTAATGTGTCCTTACTTTTAACAATGCATTGCTACATTTTACGGTGGCATTACATAAGAGTGGCTCGGGGCAACAAACATCGAGCAGGATATACGGGTTGGTCCCATTTTTGTTCGGTATAGCCACCTTATCTTGGCCATGTTTGGATCATGGGGTTAGAGCTAGTTTGGGTTAGTTGGGGCTTAAATAACCCAAAAGTATCCAAACAGGTAGGGTTAGAGTGGGTTAGTTCCATCTAACCCAACTATCCCGGTGGAGAGGTGCTTATTTGAGTTAGAGTGGGTTAGAAAATAACTCTAACTCTAACTGTGTTAGAGTATCCAAGCAGGCCCTTTGTGTGAGGCTAGCAAATCTAGTCTGGACTTAATCATTGACTTGTCCCCAGTCCCCACTTTCTTTCCTTTTTCAACCAATAGATCGGGTTTATATTGAGTTTGTACTACGTTTCCCTTTATTTCCCTATTAGACCTAGAGACGGTTGGATAGCAGGTCTACTGCTACTTTTCGCCCCCATTATTTCCTCTTTCGACCAAGTCCTAGATTCAGGTAACAATTCCTCCCCACCCCACCCCTTTCTTCCTTGTTTGAACCAAGTAGTACTAGATTCGAGTGCATGAACTAGTTTTACCTCTTAAGCGTAAAAAAAATTAGGTGGTTTGAACAGTGACCAATCCTATCTCTGAGGGGCACGAGAAATAGTAAAAGTTACAAATGCAGCGGCGTCGGGAGCTCGGGAAATGAAACAAGGCGGTTTGACGGAAGTTATACGATGGTCGCGGGATGTCGCTAGGTGGGCGGCGGGAGGTCGGATCTGCCCACACTACGGCGGCAAGGAAGAAGGGGTCGGAGGCCCTCCCTCGCCAGCCAGTGCTTGGGAGAGAACAGCAAGGCAGTTGATCGGGACGCGCCCAAGATGGTGGGTAAGAGCCGTCGCCGAGGGCGACAGCGTGAGCGTTGCACCTTCTCACCTTCCCGGCGGAGAGGATCATTTGGATCTGTGACCAGCGGTGAGCAGAGAGAGAGAGAGAGAGAGAGAGAGAGAGAGAGAGAGTGTGGCCACCGCTGTCGTGTTTAGATCTGGAGAGGCCGAGACAGTGTGAAGAGAGCAACACTAGCAAGCAAGCGCGAAGGCTCCTGCCTATATAGTGGAGTAGTACTTAGTTTTCTTTTGTCTACCGGAGCCGGCTTGACCTTGTCAATGACTGTCGAGAAGTCTTCATGCACGTGGCCCGGAGGCGCAGTTGTCGTCATTTTGATGCGAAGCGCGGATTATAACATATAACACGAATAAATGCCACATGACAAGAAATCATAACCTCAACGCCCAAAGGAGACAACATGAATCGACGGACAAACTAGGCGAGGAACAAAGCTCAAATTAAAGATAAACTTCGTAGAAAAGGGGTCCGTCGATAGATGTCCTAACTAACATAGCGGCTTGACCTAGATGGCAGCCGAGTAGTCCGTTCGTGCATGTGCCCCCAATGACTAGCCCAACTCGATTTGTCATTTGTTTAACCCTCGCGATGATTGAAGCACATGACACATAATTTTGCGAGATGACAAGAAACCTTTTTTTAGATTTCTCACCACAACTACAGCCATGTACAACACAGCCTGCATGATATGTAGACGATAGCCAATCCAGGCGTGTCTGCTGGAGTCTGGTCACATGCATGGACGAACTGATCTTCCATGTTTTGCAGGGATCGTCCAGGCACCAACGTAGTACAACACTTCTCTAGTACCATCGCTCGTCTCCCTCTTCTATTAAGTCACCCGACTTGCGGGGCCGGGGAGTGTGCCCATGGTCGGTTCTCAATTACCGTCCCACATGTGTGTGCAAACGCAATATGACACGCGTTCCATTCGGAGAGCAGCGTGCCAGACCGATCGACCGTATGGGGTGCGATGCGAACGCGACGGGCATGCTGTATACTCCGTACATGTGTGCCACCGTTTTCTAGACGCTTTGCTCCATGGCACGAGCGCAATCCATGGATAAAAAATCAGTATACTGTATACTATTTAAAAGTCGAGGGCGGGGCTTTTCCTGCCCGGTAGGCGGCGGGACAGTTCCGCCTAGTCGGTTCGACAGAGGCGAGAAGAGCGAGGGAGTAGGCTGCTGCAAACGTAGGGGTGTGATTTGACAATGAGTTACTTCTTTGGACAGGTGGGGCCCCGTGATTTGACTTGCCATTATCTCTTTGTTGAAGAGAGTAAAATTTTCTCCTAAGTGATGACTAACCTTATAGCTAACCTTGTTGTAGTACGAGTGACTAAGTGATGACTATGTATGACATGCCAACATTAGATAGCCTAACGCACCATGTTAAGTCTCCAAGGGCGCGACGTAGCGTCTGCGACCTGACAGTCGTGGTAGGTGCGACCATGATCTGAAGTCTTTGGCAGCCCTTGGATCTGAGATCAAGCGGTCGGATGCTAAGTTGCTGAAAATTTGCACAATAACCCTCCCGCGGCAACCGGCAAATTTCCTCCATGGGCGGAGTAGGTTTCTCGGTTTGCATGCGGGTTTAATGGAGGCGAGGAGGCGTGTTCAGCCAGGCGTGCAGTGGACGGTGCAATACTATTCGATTTGACAACTACAACTAGTATATCATAAAAAACAAAGAAGAGTAGTAGAGATAGAGATAAGAATAGAGACTAGGGAGGATCACCGTCTACTGCTTCGTGGGCTACTCCTGCGCTCCATTCGGTGGCCGCAACGTCCCCTACAGCCACTCCCTCCTGCGCTCCATTCGGCGGGGGCTGTTGACATTTGGGGAGCGCACTCTCGCGACTGCTAGCAGCCACGACTTCACCGACGACGACTTCTTCCCCGACCTCGGCAACCTCTTCCTCAACGACATGGGCGACAACCTCAACGCCAATGGTGCTCCTCCCGTTGCATCGTATGTGTTTCTGTCCTTGCTGTTCGAAATCGTGGTAGAATTCATGTTTCTAGTCTGTGTCCTAGACTCGATCTGTTCATCTACTATGCTAGTCCGCATGATTAGTTTAATCTCTGTTATAGCCGTCATGATTTATTTTGTAGTAAATCTCGTAGTAACTTGCTCATATATTCAACTGGCGGAACGTCCCCTACAGCCACTCCCGGTTCATGGGCGGCTGGTTGATGCCTCCAAGGAGCCCTTCGTCTCATGCTATGAGTGCGGTGCCGTTTTGGGGCTCGCGGCGGACATCGTGCATCACCGACGCAGCGTGTGGCAATCACCTCGGCCCTTGGCGAAGAACATCAAGTACGAGGCGTGCTACCCGTTCACCGTGCGGAGTTCTTTGGAGGATCGGCGCCGCTGCTAGTCTCGGAGGAGGGCGGCGTCTTCCTCTTGATCGTGGCCACCGGCGAGGCCAGCAGGCCTCCGCCACATCTACTGTAGTGTGCGTCGAGGCGGCGCCGCTTAACGCCGACACTGACACGAGGCCGATGTACGGGTGCGTGCTCACTATTACTACCCCTCGGAGGTCCGTGGGCGGTGACACTGGCTACGTCAAGCTGACTTGGACTCTGCCGAGCTGGGACCTTCCTGCCGATGTGGACATGGAAGACGCATGGTATTATTTGACCCCCAACAATGTGCATGGGGACTCCAAGGAGGTTCACTTGGACATATGCATTACTAAGTTAAATGTTGATTATTAGTCTTCGCTCAATGTAATCCATTTGTCTAAGCATGTGGAGACTTCCATGCATGATCTTGCTCTATTGGAGTATCGGCGCATGAATAAAAGTGTATCCATTTATGGTTTAGTCTAGAATCTTCCATGTATGAATTTTTACTCTGATCTTGGTGAAAGACTTATGATGAACCATTTCCATAAAGCACAATAAGAGTTATTTCTTCACAAGTTTTTGATGCAGGTTGACCAGGTTGAACGCTTTTGTTTGCAAAAGATACTTTTTATCTATTTCACCGGATGTTTCTGAGCTCTAGAGATGAAATAATATCCGAAGAAACCTATTGATGCCTATTACACATGAGATGACCCCCACATCCTTTGTCAAAATAAACAACACCCGGGTTAATGCATTTCACTCTTCCGTGCAACGGACGGGCACCTTACTTGCTCCTACAGGTGCTTAAGCTTGCCACATAGGCATAAAGTCTGATGTGGCAAGTTAATCAAGAAGAGAGAGACTAGTTTGGTGACCCAAGGTAGAAACAGTGCTAAGCGCGTGTACCTACATGAAAAGACAATTTTGAGTCTATAGCTAATTAAATGAAGCAAACTTAGCAACACCATTTCATTGGAAGAGGTCACTCCTTGGCAAATGCAATTAATACTAGTACTCACATGTTCCATAATATAAGAACGTTTTGGCACTACACTAGTGTCAAAATGTTCTTATATTATGGATGGAAAATCTGAAGAAAGAGATATAGAGGAGTAAAAAATACACTTATAGCCAACCTTGTTGTAGTATGAGTGACTAAGTGATGACTATGTATGGCGTGCCAACATCGGATAGCCCTAACGCACCGTGTTAAATCTCCAAGGGCGACCGGCGCGGCGACGCGATGGTCGTGGTAGGCGCGACCATGATCTGACTCTTTGGCAGCCCTTGGATCTGAATCAAGCGGTCGCATGCTAAGTTCTTGAAAATTTGCGAGAATAACCCTCGAGGATAGGATATTCACCCATTGGTCTAGAATCACGCCATGCAACCGTTTGATCTCCGATCCAAGGGCTCTCGGAAGCCCGTATCGTGGGAGAATGGAAAGCCACTACCCTGCCGTTCGCGCGCTGGCAGTTCGCTCCTACTCGTCCCCGCACGTCCTTTAATACTACAGTGGTTCGCTCCTAGTCGTCCCGTCCATTCACATTACGGCAGTTCCACTAATCCTAACCCTCCTCCCAAATCCATGGCGTCCCAAATCTCCCCGGTCGTCGGTGAGTACAAGGTTAGGACCATCACCGGCGATGAGTTCGACGTCATCTACACCCGTTCTTCATGACGGTGAAAGGATGCCTTTCTCGCTTGACGCATGTTCGAAGACTCGAGATGATGAGTGGGTCGCGGGCTAGATGTTGAGTACACCACAGTCGTGGGGCGAGAAGGATCTAAAGGGCGAAGAGAGGAAGAAGCCCGCCGTGATCCAGGTTTGCGTGCATGACTTATGCTTGGTCTACCACATATGCCATGCCGGCGTTGAGTGCCGAGGATTTTAAGGACTTCCTCGAGAGCAACCTAGTCAAATTCGTTCTTGTAGACTTTGGTAGCGGCAAAGAAGTCTGCGTCGGATAGGCCTCGTTGTAGGCAACACCTTGGACCTCCAAAAGAATCGTTTGGTGTCCTCTCGTCGGCCTTCAATGTTGACCTGGCAGGAGCCATGGTTCATCCTTCGTCTGATGGCTGGAGAAACCTCATTACACGTTTCATCATCATGCATGGCAGTGGAATGTACTAGATATAGACCACATCCACTATGCTGCAATGGATGGCTACCTTTATTTCAATATCTACAAGGGTTGGATGAAGAGCAACAGCCAAGTTGGCGGTTCAAGCAAAGAAGTATCGGCCAAGAGGAAGAGGGACAAGGACGAAGCCGAGGACGTGGACGAGGACTCCGAGTAAGGTGGCGATGTCGTTGCTCATGGTGGTTCTAATGCGGTGTCTACGGAATAGTTGCAAAGTTTAATTTCAGGTGTGCTTAATTTAATTTGAGGGGTGTGTTGTCTTTGAGCCCCAATGAGAACTATGTTATGTTTCTTCTTGTTACTTTAACTCTTCAGTAAGTACATATTAGTATTTCTTACATTTCATCTTTTAGTTGGTATAGTACTACCACTCGTTTATTCACATTATATACGTACAATATATACGGCCAACATCATATAGCCAGCAATTTAGTTGTCAAAGAATTTCAGGGTGCTTAGTTTTGTCAAAGAATTCCAGGGTGCTTAGTTTTATTTGAGGGTGGGTTGTCTTTGGACACCATTATTGTGACTAGCCTTTTAATAGTACTATATGCATAATTTGGCTGACGGCGCTCTCTATATGTACCACCTTTTTTAATTTCAAGTTTTGCTCCATGGTGCAATCCATCGATACTCCTGTTGTACAAAAGTATACATTTTTTAATAGGCTAGAGGGCGGGGTAGTCTAGCTTGGTCGGTGTCACGAGGCGAGGGCCTTTGTGATTTGTGACTCATTACTGCTGGAAGGCGGGGCCTTGTGATTTGACTGCTTTCGTATAAATGTCGCCGATGACCTGATCGAGGAGGAGCAAAGAACCGTGCGGTATACTCAAGTTTTTCACTAGAGTAATCTGCTGACGGAGGAGCCTGAAACACGGCAGCCCGATTGCCATATGGCGATAAAAAATGATCTAATTTGCTAGTCATCTCATTGTTACTAGCATTGTTCTATTCATTCCCTCAAAAATAAAAACCATTGTTCTATTCATGCCTCGCATGAACGTGACACGTCTTGTGAAACACCGAAGCAAAAGACGAAACACAGCGGCAAAAGAAGAAGGAAGATTATCACCCCAAATGATCTAATTCGCTGCAGTCGTAAATCGCTTCTTCATCGCCTCCACGACCTCCATCTCCTTGGCGTCTCCTCCGCCATCTTCTTCATTACATCCATGACGCGGGATTTCTCGTAGCGAGCCTTCATCATCATTCCACGGCCGCATTACGTACCTTGACGGCGGCGGGTGCTCGATCTGAGCTTCGCCGACTCCTCCTTACATTCCATGGCGAGCACTGCAACATCTTCATCGAGGAACTACTATTCTCATGCAGCTTCTTCCGGCGGCGTTCTTCTCCTTCAACAGTCGATCTCATGGCGAGCTTCGCCTTGTCCTCCTGAAGTCGCGAGGTTTCGCGGTCGCCTTCTTCTCCGAGGCAATGCTCTTCTTGACATCACCAAGCCGGTGGTCAACACCCCTGCTGATTGAGCTCGGCGGGCATGTCGTCGAGGCTCTCCTTGACAACTCCGTCAAGCCTTGGATGAACTCATACGCTTATTGAGGTGCTTATTGAGCTGATCGGTCATGCCGTAGAGGGATAACGACTCCAGCTCCGCCCGGCTCGGCATGTTAGCCTCCATGGCTAGGGCGCTCACAGGAGCCATCGCTGCCCGTGAGAGATCTTCGAGGTCTCTGCGTGGCGGCGAGCCCTCTCTTTTTTTCGCAGCCTTGGTTGCCGCTCCCTTGTTACGAGTAGTTCTCGACCTAGAGCTCTGCTCACCGGCCATGGCAATGACGGACGAAGAAGAAGCACTTATGAGGAGGAAAGGTAGAGTAATTTTTTATTAGGTAGTTCCCCTTTTTATAACCTAAGTACTAGCACTAGTAGTACTAATACTGCATAGTGGGAACACGTTCAGGTTTGGTACGTACTAGTAGGTGTGAGCAGGCTTTCGAATGTGATGGGAATAAGGTAAAGATTAATTGATGGTTTTGGTTTCGAGGCCCGAAAGCGGCTCCCGATGAGTTTAGCGGAACATAAATTTCAAGTACTACACTGTCAAAAATTGGCACAAAATACGAAGGAGACCAATGGAAGTACTACTAGCAACCCACGATTTAACTACTCGCATGCACGCAGTGGAGTAATAATGTCTTTCTTCCGCCCTCACGTCCACTCAATTTGCATGCGCGGTATTAGTTGACCATCAATGAAGTGAACGACTTTACACACGTCAAATTATCACATGGGGTGGATCTTGGTACAAAATTGCGTCCGCCCGTGTACCCGCGTGTGCGTGCGAGGGAATGAGTGCGTGTGTGGCGTGCGTGCACATCTTAACCGTGCATGTACCGCGGTATGGCTCGGGAAGGACGAGTACATTCTTACGGAACAAGCGACGCGTCAACGTGATCAATCCACGCAAGGAGGTCGCGACAACGCCTCCACATGTGCCACGTGGCTTCATGAACTGTAAGAGAGAAACTGTATGGCGTTCCATTGGAATTCTAATTTACGTGTTTTGCACATACTCGAAGTACTAGTAATGTACACGTGCATTGCACGCATCAGATTTTGCAACCAAATTATGAATAAATACCACACTATAGCATGTAAGCTCACGAGTCATAAATGCGTTATGTAGCCCTTCGTTTAATTCTTATAGTTCATCTCATTCAAAAACAAATTAGTTTTTATAAAAAAGCTAAGAACGCGAGAATAGGAAAAACATGGGATTAGAGTGGAATGTCGTCTTGAATCCTCTGAGGATTGTACGAGTGTTTGATTGTGCATAGAAAAAACTTAGAATTCTTTCAAAGAGGTTTGAGTGGATGGGATGTTTCCTATGAAATCTAGTGCAAATGAATCATATGGAAAATTTCCTATGGTTTACAATCCTACTAATCAAACAACCAAGATAGGAAAAATTCCTAATGATTAGAATCCTCCAAAATTCCTTTGAGAATCCTTTGAATCAAAGAAGCCCTTAATCTATTTTATGATTCATGGAATTGTGCTTTGTAAAGCATAAAGTAAAAACAAATAATGGCAATTCAACTAGAAAAAAAAAGTTTGGGCAGTTATGATATGGAAGATTCTAGAACAAAAAAGAACCACTGTTGTTTTGAGGTTTGTGCATTATGCTTAAGTTCAACCATGGAGTCTGCTAGATTGTACATGTGGCAAAATCCGGTGGGGGGGGGGGGCTAGAAGATGGTGCGAGGGGCCGAGTGGAGGGAGACTATGAAGGAATGCACAAGTGTGAGATCGATATTAGAGAGAGAGGGCGAACACATGCGCTGTTGCACGCAATGGCGGAGCCATGAAAAATAAATGAGCTAGGGGGCCAAGCATTGCTAATCCTTTACGAGGAGGGTCAATTCATGAAATTAAACCTTTTTTAGCAGCAATTGTCTAATGATCACATTCATATTAGCCTCGATATATAGTGATGTTAGGGGGGGCAGGGCCCTTACTACCCCATGTCTTCGCCATTATTGCAGCGTGTGAGAGATGAAGCGGAAGGCATGGATGATGAGAGGGGCGTTGGATATATAATTAATGTGGGTGTATTAGCTATTTATGTTAATCCTATATAGAGAGGTACAGATTGGTCGATGTGGACGTGGGAGAGGTATAGATTGATCGATGTGGACGTGGGAAAAAGGGTGAGACCTCACTGGATATATCGATTGATCGGTTTGTGTGGAAAACTATGAAATACCTAGCTATATACACACATATATAGAGGAACATCGATCGTTGCGCATGCACGCGTGAGAGATAAAGAATGCTCGGTATGATGGAGAGGGGGATGTGTGTGGGTGTGTGCCTTCATGGGAGACCGACCTGAAGAAAAAGATTGCATGCGTGCGATTTATAATGCCGACTGGTAGTGTGTGTGCATGCATGCACGAGAGAAAATTAGTGGTACAATTATAAAGAGAAGACTACTGTGTGGGTGTAAAAGAGTAGGTGAGGTCATAATCAATGTAAAGTTGAATTCAAATATTTGAATAAGAGATCACGATGTTTGAAACCCATGCATGCATGAATATAACGGAGATCTGTAGCGGTGTGGTTTGAAAGCGAGCATGTTCTAATTTATACACATTGAACAAGGTCGGTGATTTGAATTTGAGATACCGATGGCGGACATCATTTGCCCATGTCGCATCCGTGCATGGACACACTATTCTAATTGGCGATGATGGTGACTTTAGCATCACATATCTATATCTATAGCCCTATATATATATTATATTATATATTTTTTATATTGTGTGCGGGTAACTTTAACTTTGAAAGATCGTCGTTGGATGAGGCCAATCCGATGGTCCAAAGATGGCAAATTTGAGCACTACTGGCCGTTGGATATCATCTAGATTCCACCAGATTTCGCCACATGTATAATCTAGAAGACTCCATGGTTGAACTTAAGCATCATGCACAAACATCAAAACACAAGCACTTCTTATTTGTTCTAGAATCTTCCGTATCAGAATTGCCCAAATGTTTTTCTGCATGATTTGCCAATATTTGTTTTTTACTTTATGTCTTACAACACACAATTCCATGAATCTTAAAATAGATTAGCTTTCTTATAAAAACTAGATGATTTTGAATGAAATGAACTATAAGAATTAAACGAACATCTACATCGTGCATATATGACTCAAAGCTTGCATGCTATAATGTGGTATTTATTCATAATTTGGTTGCCAAATCTCATGCGTGCAATGCACATGTACCTTACTCTAGTCTAAATGGTGTTTGTGTGTGTGTTGTGCGTGTTGAGGTCCAAATTGTCTTTTTTTGGGTACACGTTAAGCTTGTTCTTCCGAAATTTCAAGCCACGCCTTGTTATGCCGAAAATTGAAGCTAAGCGTCTCATCTATCGTCTTTGCGAAACTCCCGCCTCTTCAACCCGCGCCTTGTTAGCCCGAATATTTAAGATATATCTTTGTCTCGTTGTGCTCAAACAACTCCCTCCATCTCAAACCGCGCCTTGCTATTCCGAAATTACAACGCGAAAACTCCCACCTCCTGTGAAATCCCGACACACGAAATGCCCGTGGTACCCCTGAACCGAAAGAACCGCCTCAAATCGGTGGGGGTACTTTCATAACTTACCCCACATTTCGGACAAGCGCGTCTCTAAGCCATGGTTCCCCACTGCCATCCCATCCGCCCACCCATTCATACACCGAGGCCGCGAAAACCCGCGATGAAACCCCACACCCTGCTCCATCCGCCACCCAGCCGGAGCCTCTTCCCCGATGATGTCGTCCACAGCAACACCTCGACGTCCCTCATCCACCGTACCGGATGAGGATCCGTCGTCGATCTCGTCGTCCCGCCGGTTCAGGCACCCTGTCCTCTACCTCCAAGGAGCTGCCGTGACGTTCCCCTCGTCTTTCGCGCCACCTCCATTCCCACACCGCCGTCTTCACCTGCACCATCGGAAGAGCATCATCATCACCGTTTCCTCGGATGAAGCTGCCGCCTAATCGGCGCCACCAAAGAGGATGTACACTAATCACCGCATTTTCTTCTTGATTCGATCTCACGGTTACGCGGCGCACGGTCCCGAGCCGACACGGCTGCTCCATCCGCAGCGGCGTCGGCCACTTCCTCCACGGCGTCGCTCCCTCGTGGCGGCGTCCACATCGATAGGAGCTGCTGCTGCTTTAGCTCTCGCTTTCGCTGCTTTGCTCTGCTCTTGCTCTCGGTCCCTGCACAGTCTGCTCTTGCTATTGCTCTTGCTCGCGTTCTTGCTCTCGCTCTTGCTCTTGCTTGCGATGCTTTGCTCGATTTAGCTACACTTGATTGTTGAATCGACTTTTGGGTGCATCGATTTTCAAGGGTGGGCTCGCGGGGTGAAGGAAGAACCAGCCGCAGCGGGAGGGGGGCTCGCCAAGAGGTACCCCACTATCTATCTTAGGGTTCAGGATGGGGCGGTGGTCGCGGCGGCGGTGGCGGGCGGTGGCGTGGGGATCACTGGAGAAAAAGCTTCGATGCAGGGGGGCCTAGAGGGATGGCAGGCGGCGGCGGACCAGCGATGGGGAGTGTTTTTGGGCGGGCGGGCGCACTGCCGCCACCCAGCGGCGGGCTCTTGTTTGGCGATGGTGGTGGCGGCTCGAGGATGGAGGTTGAAGATGAACCGCAGGCCCTTGATTTCGTATCCAACGGCTCCAAAATAGATGACCAGAGATGAAAAAAGTCGATCGACCGACGTGTAGCCTCACCTTGCTAGTGCGTCGGTTCGGCTGACAAAATTCAGTTTTGTGATTAGGTTCAGTTTGACGGTTAAGTTCTGTTTGACAGTTAAGTTCGAAGATGAGCGGCTGGTGTATTTTACATCTAGCACTTTGTGGTTATGTATTTTACGTCATGTATTGGAGATGCTATTAGAATTCCACTCAGGTTAACGTTGTTCGTTGTCTCTCTTGTCTGCTTGACCTCGGCGTCGTACAACTCACGGAGCTGCTCCAACAACGAAACCCTCCATCACAGCGGAGGCGATACCTCGGGCTCCATCTCCAGACGCCTAAGATCTTCTTCCCTCCTCCGACGGCAAAGTCGGCGGAGCATCCTCACCGCCAACCCAATCACGTTGAGATCGACATGGCTTCGCCAAAGAGGTTGTACACTTGTTGCATCTCTTTTTACTCTACATGTTATATATTGTCCACTTTGAGCACTTTCGTAGTAACGGAAATACGATTATTTTATCCTACTATATGACAAGCGGTGAGGTACCGGGCAACTTAGCTATTCGTGATGGATTCTCTTGAGCGTCATCATTATTTATCTCTGCAGCGTTTGAGCTGTGCATTTGTCGATGGGCACGGGAGTTGAGCTAGTATGGCGGTGGCACGGGTCCAAAGTAATAGAAGTAGAAGCGAAACATTTTTTAATGTAGGATTTTCCTTGCTCAAGCCTGCCTACTAGAATCGCCGATTGCTTGAAAGGAAAAGTGAATGAAAAACATAGGAATTGGAAAGTTTCCTATGGTACTACTTTTCATGAATTTGGTGCAAAGGAATGGAGCAAAGGAAAACTGTAGGATTTGTTCCTTTAGTGTCTCCTTGAAAGAAAAACCGTAGGAATTCTAATTTCCACTTCTCCTCCTTTTCATATTCCTATTCATCAAGCACAAGACTAAGAGATAGTAGCATAATAGCATTATAACCGTACATTTTCTTGTGGTTTGACTTAATCTCACCATGCTTTTTGCATCCTGTGATCTTCCAATTGTTACGAATCAAACACCCAGTTAGCGGAAATCCTGTGTTTTTAAATTCTACATTTTGCACGTGCATTCCTATCCTATTCCTGTCTATTTCCTATCCTGCATTGTTAGAATCCTCAAATTCAAACAAGCCCTTACTCAATTACTTACATTACAGATATGTGTCAAAGAAAACCTTGTGTGGTTTGTCCTGCTCCTGGGCTTGTTGTGTTCCACCCATTTCGGTCAATTTGCTCTAACGACGGAAGGGTTCACCACAGCGAGGATCCGCTCTCGGACTGTCTTTTCGCCGCCTCAGATCTTCTTCCCGCCGGCAGCTAATGAAAACTGCATTACCATCATCAACTGAGCAGATGACCTTGAGGACTACACGGGTCCGCAAGAGAGGTCGCACTCTTCCGTGTCTGCTTACTTATGCATCGCTTAATATGATGACATGCTACATTATCGTCGTGTTCACCTATTAGACTCCGAGTCAGGTCCAAACTAATCTTTGAAACTTGAGTTTTTAAATGGTTGTGGGGTACATATTGGGGCAGCAATCGGTACTATCATCTACTATCTGGTTAATATCCGGTGTCTATTATGAGTTTCATGTTGGGTGCAAACAAACATTAAAGGAGCCATTATCTGTATTTTTTAACTAAAGCTATTATCTTTTGCTATCATTGGTTTTGGGTCTATCCACAGTTTGCTACCATCACTCTGGATTTGTGCATGCACTCCTTACATAATCTCACTATGTTTTATTCCTATGCATGCCAGTTATTGTACACAATGGAACTGATCATGTATAGCAAAAGAGACGAGCCTTGCGTGGCAATAAAATTTCATGCAAACATCGTTCCATGGTGGGTGCAAAGGCAACCCCCCCTCCACCCATTTCGGATCGTAATCAAGAGGAAGATAAGCATTACGAGGGGATTAGGAAGGAAGACCACTCCTATTTACCCCATGAGGTCTTCGCTCTAACTTGGCATCTTGATGTTGGTAATATCATGCATATGGTGCCTTGCATTGCTTCTTGTATACATTAAAGATGTCATCTGCTTAGTTTAGACATGCTTTGTGTCAATGCCATCTGTTTAGTTTCTTTATCGTATATGTGAATTATGCAATGCCATCTTGTCTAGCCAGGCATCATATATGTGAATTTTGCAATGCCACCACAGTTAGTGATCATCTTATATGTGAATTATATCATGCCATCATTTTTTTATTATGTGTTAAATTTGTCAACAATTTTAGTACATTCAATTACTCTTCCTGTGCATCAGCCATTCGACACGGTCATGGAAAAATATGGAGTGGAAACAAGGTCTTCACAGCAGACAATGCTATCTGACGAAGCGCATGTCTTGCTGGTTACCGATAGCTCCTCGAGAGGAGGATTGAGAGACAGATGACCGGTCATATTTCCCCACGAGGTGCATGCCCTAACTTGGCGGGGTTATGTTACTCATATCGATGCGTATGGTATCTTGCATTGCTATGTCATTTGCTTAGTTTAGACATGCTTTGTGTGAATGCCACATGTTTATTGTCTAATTACCATATATGTGAATTATGCAATGCCATCTTGTTGCAAGACATTATATATGTGAATTATGCAATGTTATCTTGTTGCAAGGCATTATGTATGTGAACTATGCAATGCCATGCTGTTTAGGCAAGCGTCATATATGTGAATTATATCATGCCGTCCTTTTTTGTATTTCTCATTGCTTTTTGTCGACAATGTTTGTATATTCAAATTTGCTCTTCTGTGCATCAGCCATTTGAATTGGTGATGGAGAAATGGAGTAAAAAAGGTCTTGAGCGGAACAATGCTACTGCTGAAGCGAGATATCTTGCTTTGATTCTGAGATAGCTCTTGAGAGGAGGATTGAGAGAGATGACCAGCCCTATTATCCCCACGAGGTGTATGCTCAAACTTGGCAGGGTTATATTACTCATATAATGCATATGTTGTATTGCAATGCTTAGTTTTTACATCATATACACAATATTGAATGCCATCTCCTTAGTTGACACATCATATATGCAATTGCCCTCTGCTCACTTCCTTAGTATATAAATCATATATTTTAATTATGTCATGCCATGATGTTTACATAGACAGCATGTATCTGAATTATGGCATGCCAACCCATTTTCTAAAGACATAATATAGTTATAACATCTCGTCCAATTTACATAGTCATCATATTTTAAATTATGTCATTCTATCCGTGAATTATATCATGCCATCATGTTTCCATCGACGACATGTTTGTGATTTATGGCATGCCAACCACTTTAATAGACACATCGTATAGTTATATTATGTCATCCTGTTTACATAGTCATCATATTTTGAAGTATGTCATTCTATCCTGTTTAGTTAGCCATCATACATGTGAAATTGTGTCATGCTATCCTATTTAATTAGCCATCATATATGTGAAATTATGTCCTGCTATTACATTTTGCTTAGACAACATAAATGTGAATTATTTCATGCCCTATTTTCTTCCCTACTATCCATTGCACTGTCTATCTTACAATGTCTCGTACATTCAATTACTTTTCTTGTTTATCAGCCATTTCAATTGGAGGGAGTGATGGCGATATCTGTGGGAGTAAAAACAGTCTTCAGAAAAGATCGTGCTACCTGCCGATGCAGATAGAACCACGGTTGTACTTGCCCAAGAATCAGCCCCACCACACATAACCCACACTCATGCAGATTGTACCCCTACCAAGTTGGACAGAGAACCAGCTACACCCCTTCTAACCCCAACCCCAGCAGATAGACACCCAGTTCCCGTTGACACAAAGACCGTCTCCACCACAGAGCACCCAAACACGAAGCGGTTAGTAAGGCAAGCTGCGGTGCCCAAATCACGAGGACCACCACTCCGAACCCAAAGTCAATGCTTAAAGCGAGAAGAAGAATTGTTCTCGTGTCGGGTTCCGTAGCTATGGTTCATACTACTTTGCTCTTGCATCACTGTATTCATCGATACCAACCAATTTCAAATTTGAAGGATGCAATTGAAACTCCAATGGCGCAATGGTATGTTTTAAACCTGTTTCTTCAACGTGTTTGGCTGTTTCTTTGTTGTAACTTGCTCTATGTTGATTTCGGTTTCAATTGAATAAGCAGTTATGTTCTCATGCCATGCACATTACAAGTGTTGTTATTCTTTGTGTAGTTTCCCACACTTATATTACATCTATCTTTGCTTTGTCTTAAATAGATATGATTCGAACTGTATCTATCTTGATTTGGCAACATAAACTAGAATGATATAGACCATACAGTGACCATACTACATAGATAAATGTTTGTTTTATGCTGTTATTCTATCCACCTTACTACTGAACTGGTTTACCAAAATGAGTTTCAAATACTACAAAGTAAACCTGACACTGTCAGAGATGTGTTTGATTGTTACTCTTTTAGAACGCGGATAAAATATTGTAGAAGAGTACTCTGTTATGCAATGGTAAAGGAAGTAATGCAGATAAGGTTCAAGATAGTGAGACATCCCTGTTGGTCTCCAAGAAAGATGATAAAAACTATTTGAGGACACTGAGACAACCCCAAAGTCCTGTCTTGATGTAGTGTTCGAGTTCTTGGCTACCTTCTTTGGCACCGGCTCTTGAACTTCGTTACTGAATCAGTTCGGCTTCTTGAGTCTGAACTTCAAGTTGAAAGACATCGATCAAATGTTATGCGACGAAGCCAGAAGGGTGAGGAAGTCCTGCGAATTCAGATGCATACTTTACGGTGCAACAACAAGTATTTGGAGGACTTAAGCGCCAAACAAGAGAAAGTTAATAAGCTTGCTAAGCATCTTGCGACATTATGGGTACCGGTGATATTGTTTCTTGAGATCTTGAAGTGGTTTGATTCTGGACTTGTTTTCTTCTTGGCGTTTATATCTTCTTGTGTTCCCTATATTTACCTTTGGTGGCGAACTTTGATGCCGATGGATGTAATATGTGTAATAGCCGTGATAGCCTAGTGTAAGTTGCTTGCTTATTTATTTCCTTGTTGTCTTGTTTATTTGTTTGCTTGTAGTCGGTGCAGTTCTTTTCTGCGGTTTGCTAGTGGCTGCAATAACCTATTTCTTAAAACTAGGCCACAATAACCATGGGCTAATATTTCTTGTAGTGACCTTTGGACCTACGGGCCATAGAAGCGATGGGCCTTCTACGGGCCGTATAAGCGATGGGCCTTCTATGGGCCATAGAAACAATGGGCCTTCTACGGACGCGAAACAATGGGCCTTCTACGGGCCGTATCATCAATGGGCCTTATACGGGCAGTATGATCGATTGTCCAAACATGGGCCAATAACAGGCCGCATTATGGCCGTGAACGGGCTAGAGTTGGAATCGTCCGTTCATGGGCCGACCATAACGGGCCATCGTTAATAGGTCGTATTTCATGACGCCATGAAAACGGCCCAACGTGTTAACGGACCACAAACGGGTATTGTAACCACATCTTGAATTTGGCCCATAAGCGAGAAAATAGCGATGAACGGGCCGTAAGTAAGCGAATCTTTGAAATGAGCCCAAGAATAAATGGGCTCACGAGAAGGACGAAAGATAACATGGGCTGAAACGGCCCAGCGGAATAACGGGCCCTTAATGGGTATAAAGTGGTACACGTTCATTACGGGATTTCACCACGGGCCGTTAATGGGTGTAAAGTAATACACTATTCATTACGGGCCAGTTTCACCACGGGCCGTTAATAGGCCAAGAGTTACATAGGGCCTCATATGGGCCGAAAGATGTCATGGGCCATACATGGGCCAGAAGTGAAAACGGGCTAGAATCATATTGGGTGGCCCAGATGACGCTACTGGGCCTAATTCGGATAGGGCGTAACAGGCCTTGGGTTAGCGGGCTGTAAATGGGCTATATGCGAACATGCCGTTAACACGCTTTACATGGGCCGGCCCGCCAGCTTTTGACCAAGTAAAACGGGCCGGCCTTTTCACAGGAATGGGCCTCTGTTGGGCCGTGCCACGTGTCGACGTATCATAGGCGTATACATCCAATGAGTGGATGACATCTGTCACATCGGTGAGTCAACACGTGTGTCCTGCGGCCAATGTTGATGTTACACGTGGAACATCCCCTTTTGACTGCGCTGTTAACGGGTTATCGGATCCAAAACCAGACCCAATAGCTTAACGGCGTTTCGTTACGGTGGATGCCACGTGTCGGTCACCCTTGACGAAAGCACTTCTATGACGCGCGATTTATCGTCATGGAAGTGGACACTTCCGTGATGATAATTTTGGTAATGTCATGGAACACTTCTACGACAACACAGGTATGACTATCTTGATTCTGTCATAAATTTGTCATGGATGTACATGCATGACAAAAAACTCGACCTACTGTGACAAACACGTATCATCACGGAAGTGTATTTTTTTGTAGTGACTACAGGTTACGCAAAGGCTAAACATCTAACGGACTCTAGCGGAGTTCGGATCCGTACACTCACCTAGGGGCTATTTCCATCAAGGAGTACCCTAACCGAGGACAGGCGGCACATACGTGCGACAGGAGGTCTAAAATAACTTTTTGTAGGCCGCGCTCAGTATTTCGAGCCTGTAAAGTGCCTTTATCCTCAGCCCCCGACCCTTGGCATGTAAAATAGCCAGGGTGTGGCTTTGTCATCTATATAAGCGATTGGCAGATCACTCAGGCCCCAGTAAAAAAAATCCACTCTTTTCTACAGAACCGAGTTTTGCCCCTACGATTGTTTCAAACATATACCTCGGCATAACTTGCCAGGGGCTCGGTATGAGAACAAACGAGTTGCCGACAAGTCCGAACAACTCTATAGCATACTTCAGCGTCGCGAGTTTGGCCTTATATGCATCAGCTCCGAATCATGTCTTGGGTCAATAGTTGGGTTGCCCGGCTCCTGTGATTGCTACCCTACGTTTCGCTCTATCGGCTAGGGTAGTAAAGGGAGAACTACTGCGATTGTGCTTCCGGTTAACCGGGTTAAGCACCTCAGTAGAGAAAGCCGAAAACTGACTGTCATGATGCGGCAAGAGCTAGTCAACCACTCGATGACTTATTAGAATCTTTCGCGATTCCCTCTGTGTCACACGAAGGACCTCTTTCAGGTCAAATATGTAAACGCATCGTATTAGAATAAGCCGCGTACATACCAGGGGCTATATTGTAGTCCCCCCTATAAAACTCCTATGGCTAAGTGAAAGTGTTAACGCCTTATAGTCCGATTGCCTCGTTCACCGCATTGACACCTCCTTCACGGACCAAGACGTTGGTTCAAGAGTGGTTAGATGCTTTTCTGAACACCCCCGTACTTCCTACGAGGGGGCTGAAGCCGACGACTGGAAAACTTTCAGATCATATACAAACGGCCGCACAGTAGGAACAAAAGCCTTTAGGCAAAACTCACATATAGATTGATTATAACAATTGTCTTTTACAATTTGGATACACTTCACTCGAATATTATGTCTTTCGAACATTGACCCTCTATCAAGCGGGCAGCCTCTAAGATGTCCTCAAAATAATGCTCTAGTGCGTGCTGGTCCTTGCCCTTGGGTGGACCATTCACTGCAACATCGATGGCCTTCATCTTCTCCCAGTATGTCTTGACACGGGCAAAGGCCATCCGTACACCTTCAATGCACGCCGACCGCTTAACGGCGTCGATATGTGGCACCGCATCAGCAAGCCGCTGCACCAAGCTAAAGTAGCTATTCAGAATAGGCTCAGTCGGCCACAGCTGGATTATGACGTTCTTCATGACAGCACCGGATATCGTATGAAGCTCGGCCCATTGGGACATCTGTTCATTCAGCAGCAGAGGGCGTTTTGATGCACCAAACTGTGACCAGAAAAGCTTCTCCGTTGCGTATCCCTCTTGTGCTTGGTAAAACCGCGCCGCATCGGAAGAGCTCTTCGGCAAGTCTAAAAACACGTCTGGAGAGCTCCACACTTGGTTAAGCTGAGCATAATTCGGATCGCCGAACTTAGTCTGTAATAAAAAGGGCTTACCAGCCGCAATCTCCCCAGCTTGCCGGATCTCCTCACGGGCCGCTCTAGATTCGGACCGTGCTTCTTTCGCCTCTTGCAAGGCCTTGTCAAGATCAACCGTCTTGGCTTTATTCTCCTTCTCGAGGAATTCACAGCGGCTAGCGGCATTTTTTAGTTCGAGCGCCATCGCGGATATTTTCTCCTCGTCTTGGCGCCGAGCAGCCCGTTCAACCTTTAACTCGGCCGATGCCTTTTCGGCAGCCGCATTACTAAATCGGGCCTACTCCTTGGCCAGGGTTATCTCCGCCCGAAGAATCTCAACGACAGCGGCACCATCTGCAGCCATGAATATACTAGTATGCAATTTCAGCGTCACGCTTATATTTTAAACACGTATGTGTAATGACTGCTCCGAATACATACCTTGCGACTCGCCAAGACGCCTATTGATTAACACAATATCATCCCCTGCCACATAAAGCTTCCGCTGCAGCTCGGCAACTTCTGTAGTCCGGGCAGTCGTCAGGGGCGACACATCCTGTGTTCCAATCGACCCGATTATTCCTTGAGCATTTATTTTCGATCCTCTGTTCGCCTCCCATGGGAAGCCAACCCGAGTCTCAGGGGCTACTACCTATACACATGTGCATGTTGCAAATAAAATATAGTTGAAAATATTACATCACAAACCTCGAAGCCTCTTAGCAGGCTCATGAAGGCTTCATTCAATCCGCTTTTCACGGACAGAATCCTCTCAACCACCGTACCCATCAAGGTACGTTGTTCCTCCAAGACAGATGCTTTTCACAACATATCCCTCAACATATCCGACGCTGTTGTAGGAGCACGACCATCCTTTGAAGGAACCTGTTCACTCACCTCCAGAATCACCGCTGGTTGAAAACCGGATAGTCTGGGGCCTTCATTGTTGGCCCCCGAACCCCGGATGATCGGAGGCTCACCTTCGGGTACTGCCTCCTTCATCTTTCGCGCCGCTCGTTGATCAAGAAAAACCCTCCGAGACGATACTTCGGAGTCGTCCGCCTTATTGGGCGAGGAGGCCGGAGGAGGCGTCTCGCTTTCCATCATCTCTGTGAGAAGATCTCCCGAAGAAGAGGATCGCTCAGGAACATTCTGCGCCGAACTGTTAAGATACACGTGAATATTACGTGTCACTTCGATAACAGGAAAGGAATGAGATGTGATTAAAGCACCCCGGATTTACTTACGATTTGGTCGAAGGCCTTGCCTCACGACAGAGCTGTTCAACAGCGTCGCCTTCCAATCCCGAGCCGCCCGTCGATGGCATCTTGCCCCTCTTGGGAGTCAGTTCCTCCCAACCTTTGGAGGCGGCCCTTTTCTTCCTTTATGGAGAAGGGATGCTTGCTTCTCCTTCGCCTTTGTGTTCGGGCGAGGAAATGTCGATTTCCCCGGACTCGGTGTCAAATTTACCTCCGGAACGAAGGCTACCCCTGGTCTTCCCACTCTCCACCTTGCCCTCCTCCGCCGGTGCCTGATACGGTGCCGGTGCCAGCATCCTTATTAGCACGGGGTCCGCTGAGTCGTCGGGAAGAGGGGCCAGACACCTAATTCGTTCCGCTTTCTTTATCCGGCCCTGGAAAGAGATGGTTTGCTCAGTGTCTTACTACAGGATACCTGATGATGAGGTGTTCGGCGGACGGGTACTTACCGTGGTGTCCGGATGCTTGCAGTCAAGGCCGATGTCTTCGGTAGTATCCGGCCACTGCTTTCGTTTCCCGAAAAATAATTTCAACATCCCTTTGTGCGTAGTGCTGAAGAAGTGTTGAAGTGTCCGCGGCCCTTCGGGATTAAACTCCCACATGCGGAGAGGTCACCTCTGGCACGGCAAGGTCCGACGAACCAGCATTACTTGAATAACGTTGATGAGATCAATGTCCCTCTCGAGGAGGCTCCGGATGCGGCTCTGCAGAGTCTGCACCTCACCAACTGATCCCCAGTCCAATCCCTTATTAATCCATGATGCGAGATGAATCGGAGGGCTGGATCGAAACGCAGGCGTAGCCACCCACTTGGAACCACGGGGCTCGGTGATATAGAACCACTCCTGCTGCCATAAGCCGGAAGATTTTGTGAAGGATCCTTTTAGCCAAAGAGCGTTATTAAGCTTGCTCACTGTGGCACCACAGCACTCCGCCTGCTTCCCCTCTATCACCTGCGGCTTCACATTGAAGGTCTTGAGCCACAAGCCGAAGTGTGGAGGGATCCGAAGGAAGGCCTCACATGTGACGATGAACGCCGAGATGAGAAGAACAGAGTTTAGGGGCAGATCGTGAAAATCCAGCCCGTAATAGAACATGAGCCCACGGACAAAGGGATTAAGGGCGAATCCTAACCCTCGGAGGAAGTGGGAGACAAACACGACCCTCTCGCCGAATCTGGGGGTAGGGATAACCTGCCCTTTAGCAGGGAGCCGATGGAGGATTGCTGCGGTCAGATATCTTGCCGCCCTAAGCTTTGCAATATCCTCTTCTGTAACAGAAGAAGCCACCCACCGGCCTTGGAGGCTGGATCCGGACATGACTGAGGATTATGGCGATCGAAACTTGGGTGTTAGAACTCGAGGTAGCAAAGGCTGAGGAAGAAGCAAGCGTGGAAGAGAGAGACGGGTCTGCACCCCTTTATAAAGGCCGTGAGTATCTAAACGCCTACTCCTAGGCCTTAAAACTTGCCTGTTCCCAAGGAGTCGTATCCCAGAGATGGTTGGGTAACCCACGTCCGTGTTGGTAAGAATCCCTTAATAAGTGGGACACGATCTCGGCTTGGATAAGACGTGTCAATAAGCCGCGCCTCAAAACCCGGGGCTGCAGGCCAACAAAATGTTTAAAATAATGTCCCGACGGTGATGTAGCGTCGTGCTATGAACGGTTGTAGGTGGATTGGATTTATAAATTATTGTGCCCTCTGTGGAAGTATACAAAACTCATATTACTGAGTCCAGACATCGTTCAATACGTCCAAGAAGACTATCTTGGAGTTCGGAAGGAGGAACCCGCCTTGCAATACCGAAGACAGATCTACGCGCCGGATACCTTGTCATTGAAGCGAGGTTCAGGGGCTACTGAGGGAGTCCTGGACTAAGGGGTCCTCAGGCGTCCGGCCTGTTAGCTATGGGCCAGACTGATGGGCTGTGAAGAACACGAAGACCGAAGACCGCACCCGTGTTTGGATGGGACTCTCCTTGGCGTGGAAGGCAAGCTTGGCGACTAAATATGTAGATTCCTTTCTTTGTAACCGACCCTGTGTAACCCTAGATCCTCCCGGTGTCTATATAAACCGGAGGACTTAGTCCGGAGGGGGGACATTCATTACTATAGTCATATAGGCTAGGCTTTTAGGGTTTAGCCATTACGATCTCGTGGTAGATCAACTCTTGTAATACTCATATTCATCAAGATCAATCAAGCAGGAAGTAGGGTATTACCTCCAGAGAGAGGGCCCGAACCTGGGTAAACATCGTGTCCCCTGTCTCCTGTTACCATCGACCTTAGACGCACAGTTCGGGACCTCCTACCTGAGATCCGCCGGTTTTGACACCGACAACGACGACCCCGGCCGTCCGGACGCCGCCCTTCTCATGTTCATGGCCAAGTGATACGCAGACCGAACAGTTCCATGCCAAGAAATCCTTCACACCATTCCCTCCCACTGGTATTTGTCTAATACCAGAAGTATCTTCAGGTGTAAACATATGCTCAAATATACGTACATACACTCATCCATATGAACATACGAGGCCCTACCTCAATGAGCGCCTCCGAAATACTAAACCGGCACAACGTCTTGACTCCTGAGGTTGACGAAGTCATCACAGGTAATTTCGTAGTCGACGGAAACATCTTCTCTTACTAAACGAACATCGCCGAAAATGCTTAAATAAATTCAGAAAAATGCGAGCACGAGTGCCAAGTTTAGGACTTCAATACTGTGGGCTGGTTCCACCACATAAAACCTAATCGTTTGAGGTATGCTCAGTTCACGACACACTGTATGTTTTGAAGGTGGAATTCTAGAGACATGCAACATATAGTTTGTATGTTTGGAGGATGATGTATTGCAAATTTGCAAATATTCGACCTACTACTCATTCATTTCGGGGAACTAAAAAACAAATGCAGCAACTATAATGTGTTGCGTTATGTAACTGTCGGGAAATCTGCGGGCAATGTGGCAGGAAATGATGTCCAAGACAAATATTATCGTGCTATTGCATTTTGAGAAACCAAAGTATAAGCCTTGGAACTTGTAAGAAAATTACTTTGTGTCGGGGTGTTTCATGTGTAAACATGAGTGTCATGATTTAAAGCTCATGTAGATGAAGTCATCCCCGCCACCACATCAGTAAGAGGTGATCCTCCTATTTTATTATCTAAATATAAAAATCAAATGTGTTCATGGTGACTCTTCGACCAGAAGAGTCATTCTGCGATGGGATGTAAAAATTCTAAATATATATATATATATATATATATATATATATACATATTTGTTATTGTGTTTATGATTTTAGGAATATTATGTTAATTTAATCTTTTGCAAA
Organism: Aegilops bicornis; assembly: GCA_021605145.1. Classification (NCBI taxonomy): domain Eukaryota; kingdom Viridiplantae; phylum Streptophyta; class Magnoliopsida; order Poales; family Poaceae; genus Aegilops; species Aegilops bicornis. Next base: position 592,554,292 of record CM038672.1, on the reverse strand, counting down.
AGTTGGTACAAAAGATAGAGCCAGATTTTCTTTTGAGTAGAGGCAAATTATGTGATCGGAGGCACTCATCGTATAAAATTTTTCTTTGGTGGGAAAAGCATTTCATTAAATCAACTTGGGTCATACAATCGTTTGAAATGAAGATGCTAATCTCCTGGGGAGAATTTGCTAACCAACAGGCATGTTGGTGACTACGTTCTAAAGCCGCCATCGCATGAGCAACACTTATTGTATAAATTGACAGGACTTGATTTTTTTTTCTTTTAACTGTGAACACATTTTATTCAATTTTCAAAACTTGAGTGGGGCACTACCTGCAACAACTCGCGTTATTATGCCTTACGGAGAAAGTATATAATCAGTGAGAAAATGCTATTCTCGTGAAGAACAAAAACTAGCATGTTTTAGGTACCCATATTTTTCTAGAAAGTTTTATGAAACTTATCTCGGTTATTACTTCTAGTTGCATGCGGCTAGGGTGAAGTTATCCTCCATCCAAGCTCCATCGGTCATCCTGAGGATTTGCCTCCCCTCTGTTCGCCGCTCCGACGGCTGTTGGCGTGGAGGGGAATCCCAGTGCTATGGCTTTGGTTAGTTTAGGTAAGTGTTTTTTTTTCCAGTCTCGTAAGGGCCGTGTTCAGGTAGATGATGGCACTTCATATTTGAGCTGGTCTTTCGGGCTTTGATCCTCTTTAAATTCGTCCGTGACTTATAAGGCAAAGGTCAACATTTTTATGAAACTGGTGAAGTGTTTATTTTGGAAAATAAATAAATAGATAAACAAATAAAGGGTGCAGTGCAAACGAGCACAGAATCCACTCTCTCGTTCTGCAAGCAATCCCTTATCCATTTCCGAGCACCACTGAATATCCACCCCTCGAGATCCCCGGCCATCTTGGCCTCGATAGCCGAACCTTATTTTGTCTGTAGCACATCAGCAGCGGATAAACCACGCCCACCGGCTCCAGGCCAATCCGGACCCTCCATCCCCACAAAACCAACGCAGCCGACGGCCACGATCCACCGTCCCCCTCCTGTGGCCACGGAAAAGGCCCGCAAGAAAGGCACCGCGGCCGAGCCAAGTCCACCGCCGGGAGAATCCACGCCCACCACACCTCGCCCCCGCCGGCCCCCCGATAAAAATCCGCCGATCCTTCCTTCCTCCCTCCGTCCGCGATCCCTCCCTGCCGCATTTCGAGCGATGGCCGACTCCGCCGCCCTCTCCTCCTCCCTCCCGCGCTCGCTGGCGTCCAGGAGGCCCCTCTCCTCCCCGCTCCGCGGCGGCGGGAGGCCCCGGTCCCCGCGCCGCTGCCGCCCCGGCTCGCGGCTGCGCGCCCGGGCCAGGAAGGGCGAGCCCGAGGACCTATACGGGCCGTACCCGTGGGAGCAGCCCCTGGATCTCACCACTGGGTTCGGTAAACTCGCGCCCCCGATCGCTGCCCTGTTGTTTGCGCTTTGACTAGCGATGCTTTTTTTCTTTGAGAGAGAGAAGTGGTATTGGTATTGGTATTGATGGGATAGGCTGCTGTGCTCATCGTTGGGCGGAATGTAGAGTTGCTTCGTAGGGGGGTTGTCTGACTGATCTGTGTGTGTACCATGCCGTGCGCGCTGACGGGTTCGATCTGCGTGTGTTTCTCCTGGCAGATATCGAGTGGGTGCAGGAGGATAAAATCACGCTCTTCACTTCTGATGGGCTTGTTCAGATAGGCGGTAACATGGTGGCTCGCCGAGTCACCGCTTCCGAGGTACTGAATCTTAGTTGAGCTGCAACTACAAAGCTCCCTCGCTCGTCATACTCAGCAGCAATATGTCGATCCTTGTTAGTAAAACTGAAATAGAACTTCATTTCGGGACTGAGATGTTGTTATGCATATTGTGGACACTGTTATTCAGGGCGCATGAACATGTTAATGATATACGCTGTCCTTCCGGTTTCCATGGAAATAACTTTGTGCTATTTCTATTTGTTCACTGTACCACAAAGCCAGGTTTTATTTAGTTCGATCAGACATGAATGGGTAGCTGGAATGTATATAACACTGGGAAATATATGTAACTGGAAATTATATAACACTGAGAAATGTATATTAAACAGTCATGCTTACACCGCTGGTTGCTGCATTGGGGGCAATACCAATTTTATTGTGTATGTTAAAAAGATTCAGCTCTTTTCACATTTTACTTACATTATCTTGTAATAATAAAACATATTTAATGGGAATCAAGACTATAAAACCTTGAAAAGCAGCACCGTATAGGAGTATATTTGAGCGCCATATTCATTTCTACCATTGTACTCACCGAAAGCTAGTTGCCTGAAAGCTTACAAATATTTTTTGTATCCTGGGAATATCGACCCAACCATTTCTTTTTTGTTTTGTCATGATTCAAGTTTATTCATGTATATTTGCTCAAGTTGCTTTATCCTGGCGTCATCAATATTTTGTATGTCATCCTCATGTGTGTTAAATTTGGCCAGAAGAGGCAACAAAAAGGAAAAGGCAAACTCCTCCGGTTTCAGGAGAGCTCTTACATGGATCCAAATCAAAGTCTTTGCCTTGGAGCACTGTTTAATATAGCAGCTACAAATGTAAATGTTTCTTACCACTTATGTGTGTTTGATGTTTATGTTTTCATATAGTAATACCATGCGGTATTATCTATCAGGGCCTTGACATGGGTAGAAGATTATGCATCTTTGGCTTCTGTCGGTCTATTGAAATGCTGAGCGATGTGGTAGAAGATACCGTCTTGGAGCATGGTGGCGAGGTACTTATGTTACCCCTGGAACTATATGTGCCTCTGTAATCTTGACAAAGTGCAGTCATTGAATTCCTCAAACTGCAAAATCAAAGTTTTATCTCCAATTGAACGTCTGTTCAAACTTAAAAGGGTGCCATTTTTGCTCAGATTGTCACTGCAGAGAAGGCAAGCAGTGACGGCCTTCAGGAGAAGCTGACCATGTCAGTGGCGGTTCCATTGCTGTGGGGCGTCCCTCCGGCATCGGAGACACTCCATGTCGCCGTGCGGAGCGGCGGAGGCATCGTGGACAAGATCTACTGGCAGTGGGACCTGTTCTAAGAGCCCAGAGCCCCCAGATACTGGTTGACAAATAATCCACCCCACCCACACTGTATATATGATCCTTAACTGGCCTGGCTGCACACATTGTGGCAGCATGCAATTGTGTTCGTGTCCTTGTGCGCAACCAACAAACTTGGTGTATACCTGTACAGACCTGATTCCTCTGGTGCATATAAATAAATAAAAAGGCTTCCGGATTCACAGCTCATGTTCAATCTATTCCTGCTTCTATAGCATTCCTGATGCATTGGCATCTGGAGTTGTGCTGGAGGAAAGCACTTGCACCCAATGGTAGGTGCTTTGAGTTTTATATCTGTTGACCTGGAGATTTGAGGTAACCGTGAGCACATGCTTGTGGAAGTGCTTGGTCTTGAAAATTATGTTGACAACTCAGATGCAGTATTACGTCGTGCAGGCAGCACCATGCAGAAGTTTTCATGATTGGGAAACTAGGCACTTCCCATTTTTATCTTTGTAAACTGTTCGGCGGTTCTTTTGGCAGCCTGACAAGAAGATGATTTTTTTTTGTTTTGAAAAGGGGAATATTTTAATATTGCGCATATACCAATTACACCCAGTCTCTGCACCTGCAAAATGTCGTACTGACATCTTGGATGCACACAGCCAAAGAAAAAAAAAATAGAAATGGAAAAACAAAGGTCCCGCCACAATGGAAAAACAAAGGTCCCGCCACAATGATCGACTTCTCTCTGTAGCCACACACAAACCACCACCAAATGCAACACTCGGAAAACATAAAAGGTCTTCAAAAGCAACGCCTCTAAAAAGAAAACAGTGCGCAAGCAGCATCATTGCCCTTGCCCGATCCAAGATCTTAGGTTTTCACTTTGAAGAAGTCCGAGCTCTCAAAACAATTCCTTCAACAAGGCAATTGCCAGGCACAACCAATGAAGGCCAGACCTTAGGTTTTCACCTTGAAAGTCACGGCTCGGTACCCGAGGAGCACCACCAAAAGTGAATTCCTCCAGTGCTGCCGCCCCCACTTGACACTGTTGCTCCTGAGAGTTACACCTCAAAGGCTCCGTCTAACTAACCCTTCGATCTCAACCACCATGACCTTCTCCACAGCTGTCTACGCAATAGAAATCGAGAAGCCGACATGTCCATGGTGTCAACAAACAATAGAGCTTCGCGCCACACCGTCGTGGAACCTCATAGGTTGATATGCCGTGCACGACCGAATACTATCCGATCCAGATATCTTGGGCAGGATCTCCGATAACAATTCCGGAACACGTCCATGACAGAATCAAGAAGGACAGATCATGTAGGACGTCACCATGATGCGAAAAGAGCACGAGGACATCCACCATTATTTCAACGGTAGCAGGCCCCCACGCCGTCCCGATCCAGCCCGTCGCCGCATGCCTGCCAACATCCATGGCCTGAAGCCTGCCAACCAGAACCCCATGCCGCATCAGTCGACGAGGCACACGGCCCACCGCAACTTTGGGCCGAGTTCGACCAACCCACCCAGATCAGATCGGAGGGATCGACAACCCAAGCCATCGCTGTAAGCCGGGGCACACCACCGAGTGGAGCACCTCACCACATCCGTCACTGAGCAGCACCGCCGGCGTCAGATCGGAGGTTCGCTACCACCAGATCGGAGCCGCGCCGCTGCCAGGGAGGGAGAGGAGCCGCGCCCATGGAAGGCCCCGCCGCCACCGGCAGTGCCTGGGCTTCGCCCAGCAGAGACCCTCAGCGGCGGCGAGGGAGAGATACTGGACGGGAGAGCCGCCAGTACGAGCGACGCGGGGGTCCTCTCTTTGTGCGACTTTTTTTTTAAAGCAAAAGTGCTTGATTACTTAACCAGAGCTGGGCATATCACCCAAGATACATGCGCCCACCTGGACAGGTACATCAGACCACCATTCGAGATGGCGATCACGCTCACACTCACGGGCAATGTTAGCAAGTTCATGAGCTACAGAATTGGCACTACGCCTACACATAGAGATGGAAGCACTAGAGAACCACAATTTTAGCTGATATTTCATGCCCTCAATCATTGCTGCATACGCCGAGGAGTCTACCTTGCATAGATCAAGCGCCTCTGCCAAGAGCTGGGAGTCGGTCTCAAGCTGTACCCTCACGAGTCCAAGCTCAGATGCCATGTTGATTGCGTGTGACATGGCCATTGCTTCCGCTGCAAAGGCATCGCCAATGTGATTTGCTTTGCCCATTTCGAGCCTGATTAGTTTGCCATCTGCCGATCGACAACGACGCCTTGACCCGCATGAACTTGTCACGGAATGAAGGAGCCATCCACATTGATTTTTGTATGTCGACACCTCCGGGGCGCCATTTGTCTGTGGTATTTAACTTGGGTCGGAGTAAAGACTTGCAGATATTCAATAACACTGCTCCGTGTTCTTCTTGCCACCTCCTCCGCCTCCAAAGGTAGCTCTCCCTCTCACAATTTATTCCGGTTAGACCACCAGATCCACCAAAAAGTAAGAACATGTAGGCGTTTTTTAACATCTAGACCCCATAGAAAGTCTAGCATCACATGCACGGACGTAATCTCCTCCAATTGCATTCGCTCTTTCTCCATAGCCAGATCCCTCCACACTCCCTTCACTGTCTTACATTTATGAATAGGTGGGCTCCATCCTCGTCAGCCAACCCACAGAAGAGACATTTGGTATCCTGGATATGGATTCCTCTGCGTGCGACGTTCGTCCGAAGAGCAAGAGATTCATGCTTCACTCTCCACGTAAACATCTGAATGTTTTTGGGACAAGGTAGGCGCCAGATACGCTTCCAGGAATCATTAGCAGTTCGGTCTAGGCACCCCAGGCTGTTGTCACTCCCTCCTACTCCTCCATCGTTGGTTGACTGTTCGAGTTGCATGTGGAGTTTGTAGGCACTCTTATCGAGTGGATCCCTTCTTTGTCATCTTGCCGGGCCACAAAGTCGGGGACTCCATCCCGAAGAGGAATCTGGAGAATGTACTTCACATCATCGGGCCAGAAGGTGTCACGCACAAGTTGTTCATCCCAGGCTTCGGTGATTGGGTTGATAAGATCGCTAACCCACTCCAGGAGACTTGAGCCGCGCGGGGTAATGACGCATCTGGACCAAGGCCTTGGAATCCAGGGATCGGACCAGATCCGAACACTTGTACCATCGCCAATCCTCCATATATAGCCTACGAAAGCGAGTTAGTTAAATGCGACAAACCACGCCGAGCATAGGAGATCCCTCTCTTGGCACCGCCTCCAAAATATTTCCGTTTGGAAAGTAGCGGGCTTGCGTAACTCTAGCACAAAGTGACTCCGGGTTCTGGATGATCCTCCAAATTTGTCTAGACAACATTGCAAGGTTAAAACCGTGCATGTCACGAAACCCGAGGCCTCCCAATGCTTTAGGCTTGATCAGTTTCTTCCAACTGATCCAATGTGTGACATGTTCCTTGTCTGTTGGCTCCACCAAGTAGTTCCCAATCAATGAGCTAAGCTCCTCACAGAAATATTTGGTCAAGTAAAAACATGACATGGCGAAAGTGGGGATGGCCTGAGCAACCGTTGTGACCAGAGTCTCCTTCCCTGACTTGGCAATAAGCCGTTCCTTCCAACCATACACCCGTCCAGCCAAAGCCCCTTTCACGAAGGCAAACACTTTCTTTCTAGATCTCCCAACATGAACAGGAAGGCCCAAGTACTTCTCATTCCAAGATTCACTCTGAATCTGTAGGGCATTCTTCACCTCCACCTTCGTTGCCTCCCTAGTGTTAGGACTAAACATAATGGCCGATTTCTCCAGGTTAATGCACTGCCCAGAACAACATTCATATAGATCAAGGATATGGGCAGCTCCCTGGCTTCCTCCTGCTTCGCTTTAAGCAACATCACCGAATCATCTGCAAACAAAAGATGTGACAGACTGGGAGCATTGTGGCAGATTTTGACTCCAGATATTCTCCCTACTTGCTCAGCATCATTCAACACCGCCGAAAGCCCTTCCGCGCAAATAACAAAGAGGTACGGTGAAATCGGATCCCCTTGCCGAAGACCCTGTGTAGGTGAGAATTGCTCTGTCAATGAACCATTCACCTTAATCTGGTAGCGAACCGAGGTCACGCAATGCAGCACCAAATCGATCCACCGTGGCCCAAACCCAAGTTTGTTTAGCATAGCTCGAAGGAACTCCCACTGTACCCTATCATAAGCCTTACTCATATGCGCCTTAACTGCAGCAATGCCTTCCTTTCCTTGTTTCTTGTTCAACAAGTAGTGTGAAACTTCATAGGCAATGAGAACATTATCCGCAATGAGCCGCCCCGGCACAAACGCACTCTGGTTTTGAGAGATGATATCCGGAAGAATCAATTTGAGTCTGTTCGCAATCACTTTCGAGACCAGTTTATAAATCACATTGCAAAGGCTGATCGGGCGCAAGTCCTTAATTCTGCTTGGACTCTTGACCTTGGGTATAAGCACCACAACTGTGTCATTCCACCCCTCCGGCATCATGCCACCATTGGGCACTGAGAGCACCTCATCAATAACCTTCTCCCCCATGAAATGCCAATGCTTCTTGTACACCACAGATGGCATCCCATCCGGCCCAGGTGCCTTTAGGTCACCAATATGATCCAGAGCCGCCTTAACTTCTTCTCTGGAAACCTCAGCTTCCAGTATTCCTCTCATAGCATTAGTGACTTTCGGCTGCACCTTGTCAATAAGCTCCGGCAATCTCGAACAGCTGGAAGAAGTAAACAGGTTCTGGAAATAGGATCGCACATAGTTAGTAAGATCTTCTCCTTCCTTCACCTCTCCACCATCTTCCTTTCTCAGCTTTTTTATCCTATTAGCTTTACGTTTTGCAGAGGCCACCGCCATGAAGTACTTGGTGCTCTTGTTGCCGTCCCGTAGCCAGGAAACATGAGAGTGTTGTTTTGCCTTGGTGTTCTTCTTACATTCCAACTCCTCAACCAGGCACCGCAGCCTTCCTTCCTCCCTAATTTTTGCTTCCGACACCGGCGCCCTCATGCATTTTTCCAACTCTCTACGAGCCTTCCTGAGTCTCTCCTCTAGTTCCCCTGCCACCTCCTTCCCCCAGATTCTCATCCTGCCCGCCACATTCCGCATGGCAGAGGCCACGTCGCCCGAACCCAGCATGCAGCCTTGTTCCCATGCCCCTTGGATCTCAGCACTACATCCTTCCTCCCGGAGCCACCAAGCCTCAAAACGAAAGCCACGATCGCCTCCAGGCTCTCTTTTATTTTCTCCTTTAGTGCATACTATAACTGGCCTGTGATCGGAGTGACGAGGGGCTCCATTCTGCACGGTGAATTCGGGGAACCATCCACACCACGCAGCGTTAGCTGTTGCTCGATCAAGTCGCTCACAAATGTAGGTGTCGACTACCTTACTATGATTTCGCCATGTGAACTTGTCACCTTCATAGCCGAGGTCACTGAGCTCGCAAGCCTCGAGAGCACCTCTGAAATTATCCATGTATCGTTGTGCTCAAGCTGCACCTCCAATCTTCTCGTTGTGCGACTTGGCGACACTGGTCTCTACCGTGCAAGAAGATGATAAAAATGGGCATTTACAAGAAGATGATTAAAATGGGATTTACAAGAAGATGATTAAAATGGGCATTTTTTAGTGGGCATCTGACCTAGTTTCATTAGATTTATCGAAATACATATTTTTATATATTGTACATATTTCAGGTTGCATAAACACTAGCACATTTTTCATAAACTTGGTCAATCCTCAAATATAAAGAAATTTAACTTCATAGAAGTAGAGCTGCATGTAATTTGGAACAGCAGAAGTAGTAAAGTTTGCTGCAGCGGCTGCAATCGACCATCAAACAGAAAGTGGGAGTAAAACTCGCAAGAGGATGCCGTTTTGGTGCGCAGACTCATCTACACCTGCCATGAACAATAAATTTGAAAAGAGCGATTTCTTTTTTTTAATCTGATTTTTTTTCTGACACGGTGGATGCTTGAGTGTGCACAATTGAATGTATGATATTCAATGAGCTCTAAAAACAAATCGGTTGTCAAAGAAACTTAGAAAGAAGGCATTTTAGAGACACGAATTTATAAACAAACAATGTAGTGCTTCTAGGAGGCGATGCTTATGGATTAATTATATTCCTACCTTCCTCGCGGCTTGTGTGCGGAAGGAGTGTAATCCTGCCGATTGATTAATATAGCTCATGATTCTCAAAAAAAAAAAATCATTGGTTTGACTCGACTCTCTCTCGATCGCTACGACGTGGGCAGGCCCTGCGCCAGCCGCAACACGTGAAGGCGTGGAGCAGCGCCCGGCGCTCACGATGCACGCTACTTACTCGTAGATAAGTGCGGTGTCATTGTCGGTCAAGGAGAGTTTAGTCAAGTTCATCAACAGTTCACCCCCCTCTCTAGAAAAGAAAGGTTCATCAACAGTTCAACACCATGACATCCCTCTAAGAAAAGTTTTTTTTTGTTGCGAAACTCTAAGAAAAGTTTAACACCATGACAAGTGTGCCAATAGAACTCAAACGCATAGGAGAAAAACTAGATATGCAATCTCATGCCGAGAAAAATAGAAAAGGCATATTCGCATACGAAGCAATCGCAAATACTAACAGCGAGATGATAAATACTCCGAACGGGTGGGTTTGGGGGACTAGAGTGAAGCATTAATTTAGTGTTAGTAATTTGTTTGTTTTGCAGGATATATAGGACGCCCCTTGCATCCCTATACTGCCAAGGGAAGCGTCCTCGTCGTTCGTGGTAGTCGTAACCAAAGTGGTCCGATCGGAGAAGTAGGTGTTGAGGTTGTAAACATTTCAAGAGTCGATCGATTGAGTAGCCCAAACCTAAGGAACAATGAAGCAAGCAGTTGCACCGAAACGCTTCATAAAAACCTACTTCTTCGATACAAAGTAGCGCATCTTTGTAGGTTAATAATTTCGTTAAATTAATGAGCTTTGGACCATAAAATTCGACGGTCAGCTCATAAGTTAATACATTTTATTCATCTTAGTACATTTTTTTTTCAAGGATACTCATCTTCTTATTCGTTTTTACCTTGTGTACGGCAAAAAAGATCTTGTGAAAAGTACTGTAGATTCCAACAAGAAACGAACATTTGTACTACGTCCCACCTGCAACAATGGCGATAGATAGATAAACGCAACGCTAGTGTGCTGATCGAGCTAGGTAGGCGTCCCTCTCCCCCCAAACGACCGATCAATCCTGTAACAATCCGTCCCACCGGCAACAATGGCGAGCTAGCTTGGTAAGGGTCTCTCTCTTTCTCTCTCATAACAGGGAAATAATCTCTTTGATGGGCGCACACACACATGTATATGCTCGGAAACTACAGCCGGAAGGTCAAGGACCGATCCAACGTGCACGATCTATTCAGCTAAGCGAAGAAAGGCGGAGAAAACCACCGTCGACGTGATGAACACGGTGGCGAGGAGGATGGTGTACGTGTGCGCTCAAAGTCAAAGCGGAGGCTGATCCTTTACTCTGCCTGTAACTGGCTGCACACATTGTGTCAGCATGCAACAACCGTGTTCGTGTCGTTGCGCGCAACCAGCAAAGAAACTTCGTCTATGCCTGCACTGACCTGCTTCCTCTCGTGTTGTGGTGCACATCTTTTTTTTTCCCATGCGATGCGATTCCAAAATATTCCCTCCATCCGGAAATACTCGTCGGAGAAATGGATATATCTAGATGTATTTTAGTTCTAGATATAACCATTTTTCTTCATTTTTTGTGACAAGTAATTTCGGACGAAGGGAGTAGGATCGGAGGGTTCCTATCATAGATAAGCAACAAAAACATAAAGGGGGCGCGTTTGATTATCTTCGTCGTTTTTTGCCCATTTACATGTTTGTCTCAGTTGGACCTGGTTGAACAAATGCAGACAAAAAACCAACATATGCATGTTGATTGGCTGCCTGCATGTGCTCTCTCTGCATCGCAACATGCCTCTACGCATCGTGTTTGGTTGCTCGCATTGTATGTGGTCAGATGAGTGCATGTTGTTTGGTTGCTTGCACGAAATATGATTAAGACTTAATAGCTACCCATAACACACAGTGTTACACTAGAGTGCCTCGGCGACAGCGGTGAGTGGTGGTTGCGGCGCCACATCCGACACGACGAGCACGGAGTCGCGGGCAAGCGATCTCATCGGCGGCACGGTGAGCTATTTGCTAGCGCTGTCGCCGCAGAGAATGTTTGTGTGGAGTAACAAATAGTAAGGCGTTGAGGCGTTGAGGCAGAGGATGATGGTGAAAAAAATGCAGTGTGACCGCCATGGCGTCGTCAGTGTAGTAGGACGTGGAGGAGCACTACAAGAAAGTCGTTAATCTGTGACAGTCAGTGTCCGTCACAGACATGGCAAAAATTGTCAAGGATGGCTAGGCGTGACGGTCCGAAAATCCGTCATGTATATCACGTCATAATTTGCCCACCCGCCCATCCTTGACGGGTTTTCGTTTCCGTCATGAATTATGACGGTCTATCGCCGTCACCGATCTGACCCCCGGCCCGCCCAAGGCCCGGTCCTCTGTGACGGACTATTCCGTCACAGATTTACATGATGTGTAGAAAGACAAGTCCCATGTGGCATCTCCCTTGATCTGACGTGGCGCCAGCGTGGAGCTGACGTGGCGCCGTGTAAGCCGATGGCTGATACGTCTCCGTCGTATCTACTTTTCCAAACACTTTTGCCCATATTTTGGACTCTGACTTGCATGATTTGAATGGAACTAATCCGGACTAACGCTGTTTTCAGCAGAATTGCCATGGTGTTATTTATGTGCAGAAACAAAGATTCCCGGAATGACCTGAAACTCCACGGAACTTATTTTTAGAAAATATTAAAAATACTGAAAGAAGAATCCACGTCAGGGGGGCCTCCACCTGTCCACGAGGGTGGGGGGCGCCTGCCCCCCTGTTGCTCCACCGACCTCAACTCCAACTCCATATATTCGTGTTCGGGGAGAAAAAAATCAGAGAGAAAAATTCATCACGTTTTACGATACGGAGCCGCCGCCAAGCCCTAAACTCTCTCGTGAGGGCTGATCTGGAGTCCGTTCGGGGCTTCGGAAAGGGGAACCGTCGCCGTCGTCATCATCAACCATCCTCCATCACCAGTTTTATGATGCTCACCGCCGTGCGTGAGTAATTCCATCATAGGCTTGCTGTACGGTGATGGGTTGGATGAGATTTATCATGTAATCGAGTTGGTTTTGTTAGGGTTTGATCCCTAGTATCCACTATGTTCTGAGATTGATGTTGCTATGACTTTGCTATGCTTAATGCTTGTCACTAGGGCCCGAGTGCCATGATTTTAGATATGAACCTATTATGTTTTCATGAATATATGTGAGTTCTTGATCCTATCTTGCAAGTCTATAGTCACCTACTACGTGTTATGATCCGGCAACCTCAAGTGACAATAATCGGGACCACTCCCGGTGATGACCGTAGTTTGAGGAGTTCATGTATTCACTATGTGTTAATGCTTTGGTCCGGTACTCTATTAAAAGGAGGCCTTAATATCCCTTAGTTTCCGTTAGGACCCCGCTGCCACGGGAGGTAGGACAAAAGATGCCATGCAAGTTCTTTTCCATAAGCATGTATGACTATATTCGGAATACATGCCTACATTACATTGATGGATTGGAGCTAGTTTTGTGTCACCCTATGTTATGATCATTACATGATGAACCGCATCCGGCATAATTCTCCATCATCGATCCAATGCCTACGAGCTTTTCACATATTGTTCTCCTTTTATTTAGTTTTACATTGCTCTTTGTTACAATCACTACAAAACCCAAAAATATTACTTTTGCTCTTGTTATCGTTACTTCCATATTACTTTGCTACTAAATACTTTGCTGCAGATACTAAGTTATCTAGGTGTGGTTGAATTGACAACTCAACTGCTAATACTTGAGAATATTCTTTGGCTCCCTTTGTGTCGAATCAATAAATTTGGGTTGAATACTCTACCCTCGAAAACGGTTGCGATCCCCTATACTTGTGGGTTATCAAGACTATTTTCTGGCGCCCGTTCTTGGAGCATAGCTCTATTCTTTGAGTCACTTGGGATTTATATCTACTGGTCACTATGAAGAACTTGAAAGGCGAAAACAAAATTTATCCCTCAACTACGAGGGAGGTAAAGAAGCGCCATCTAGCTCTGCACTTGATTCACCTTACATTTTGAGTAAGCTTGCGACATCTAAACCTCGCTTACGCTATTAATTCTTATATGTCACATGTTATTGATGATGCCATACGCTATGCATGATACTTATGATGAAACTACTTCTATGCTTGATACTACTGTGCCACTTGGTGAATTTCTTGATGAACAACTTGCTAGGGCTAGAGAGAATGAAATTATTGATAATATTGAAGATAGTGATGATGAAGGCTCTCTCCCTAATAAATTTGAATTGCCTATTGTTCCTGAGGGTTATGTTTTGGAGGAAGAAGCTGCTAGAGCTATTCTGTCTTGCAATGATAGATACGATCTTAAAAGATTATTAGCTAAATAGAATCAACAATCTCTTAATTCTAGAATGAAACCTGACCCTGTTTTTGCTACTTCACCTATTTGTGTTACTGATAAGGATTATGAATTCTCTGTTGATCCTGCTATAATTACTCTGGTTGAATATGATCCTTTTTATGGCTATGAATCTGAAACTGTTGTGGCACATCTTACTAAATTAAATGATATAGCCACCCTGTTCACTAATGGTGAGAGAACTCGCTACTTTTATATCCTTAAAATATTTCCGTTCTCATTAAAGGGTGATGCTAAGATATGGTTTAATTCTCTTGATCCTGGTTGTGTGCGTAGTCCCTAGGATATGATTTATTACTTCTCTGCTAAATATTTCTCTGCTCATAACAAACAAGCTGCTTTAAGGGATATATATAATTTTGTGCAAATTGAAGAAGAGAGTCTCCCACAAGCTTGGGGGAGGCTTCTCCAATTACTTAATGCTTTGCCTGATCATCCTCTTAAGAAAAATGAGATACTTGATATCTTTTATAATGGACTAACCGATGCTTCCAGAGACCACCTAGATAGTTGTGCTGGTTCTGTTTTCAGGGAAAGAACACCGAATGAAGATGATATTCTATTGAATAATATGTTGACAAATGAAAATAATTGGACACTTCCTGAGCCAATTCCTGAGCCTATTCCTAAACCAACTCCAAAGAAGAGGGGTGTTTTATTTCTCAGTCCTGAAGATATGCAAGAGGCAGAGAAATCTATGAAAGAAAAGGGTATTAAAGTTGAAGATGTTAAGAATTTACCTCCTATTGAAGAAATACATGGCCTTAATTTACCGACTGTTGAAGAAACATATGATTTTAATTCATCACCTATTGAAGAAACTCATGGTCTTGATAACCCGACACAGGTAGTAAATGTTGGAAATACGCCCTAGAGGCAATAATAAAAGTATTGTTATTATATTTCCTTGTTCATGATAATTGTCTTTTATTCATGCTATAATTGTATTATCCGGAAATCGTAATACACGTGTGAATACATAGACCACAAAATGTCCCTAGTGAGCCTCTAGTTGACTAGCTCGTTGATCAGCAGATAGTCATGGTTTCTGACTATGGACATTGGATGTCATTGATAACGGGATCACATCATTAGGAGAATGATGTGATGGACAAGACCCAATCCTAAGCATAGCACAAGATCGTGTAGTTTGTTTTGCTAGAGCTTTTCCAATGTCAAGTATCTCTTCCTTAGACCATGAGATCGTGTAACTCCGGATACCGTAGGAGTGCTTTGGGTGTACCAAAGCGTCCTGGCGTAATCGGGTGACTATAAAGGTGCATTACAGGTATCTCCAAAAGTGTACATTGGGTTGACACGGATCGAGGCGGGATTTGTCACTCCGTATGAGGGAGAGGTATCACTGGGCCCACTTTCGGTAGTGCATCATCATAATGAGCTCAAAGTGACCAAGTGTTTGGTCACGGGATCATGCATTACGATGCGAGTAAAGTGACTTGCCGACAGCGAGATTGAGCGAGGTATTGGGATACCGACGATCGAATCTCGGGCAAGTAAAATACCGATTGACAAAGGGAATAGTATACGGGTTGATTGAATCCTCGACATTGTGGTTCATCCGATGATATCATCGAGGAGCATGTGGGAGCCAACATGGGTATCCAGATCCCGCTGTTGGTTATTGCCGAGAGCCGTCTCGGTCATGTACGCATGTCTCCCGAACCCGTAGGGTCTACACATAAGGGTCGGTGGCGCTAGGGTTGTATGAATATGAGTATGCAGCAAACCGAATGTTGTTGAGTCCGGATGAGATCCCGGACGTCACGAGGAGTTCCGGAATGGTCCGGAGGTAAAGATTTATATATAGGAAGTCTTATTTTGGTCGCCGGAAAAGTTTCGCGCGTTATCGGTATTGTACCGGGAGTGCCGAAAGGGGTCCGGGGGTCACCTTGGCCTATATGGGCCAAGGGCACCAGCCCCAAGAGGCCCATGCGCCAAGATATAAGAAAAGGGGGAGAGTCCTAAAGGGGGAAGGCACCTCAAGGGTGCCTTGGGAGGATGGACTCCTCCCCCTCTTAACCGCACCCCTTCCTTGGAGGAAGGGGCAAGGCTGCGCCCCCTCTCTTGCACCTATATAAAGGGAGGGAGGAGGGGTGGCCGCCCATAAGCCTGGCGCCTCCTCCTCCCTGCAACACCTCCTCCTCCTCCCGTAGTTGCTTAGCGAAGCCTGGGAGTTCTGCTGCATCCACCACCACGCCATCGTCTGCTTTGGATCATCATCAACCTCTCCTTCCCCTTGCTGGATCAAGAAGGAGGAGACGTCATCCGCTCCGTGCGTGTGTTGAACGCGGAGGTCTTTGTCGATTCAGCACTAGGTCATCGGTGATCTGAATCACGGCGAGTACGACTCCATCATCCCGTTCCATTGAACGCTTCCGCGCATAATCTACAAGTGGTATGTAGATGCAATCACTCTCCCATGACTCGTTGCTAGATGAACTCATAGATGGATCTTGGTGAAACCGTAGGAAAAATTTTAATTTTCTGCAACGTTCCCCAACAGTGGTATCATGAGCTAGGCCTATGCGTAGTTCTCTATTGCACGAGTAGAACACAATTTCGTTGTGGGCGTAGATCTTGTCAACTTGCTTGCCGCTACTAGTCTTTTCTTGCTTCAGCGGTATTGTGGGATGAAGCGGCCGGACCGACCTTACGTGCGCTTACGTGAGACGGGTTCCACCGGTGACATGCACTAGTTGCATAAGGTGGCTAGCGGGTGTCTGTCTCTCCTACTTTAGTTGGAGCGGATTAGATGAAAAGGGTCCTTATGAAGGGTAAATAGAAGTTGACAAAATCACGTTGTGGTTATTCGTAGGTAAGAAAACGTTCTTGCTAGAACCCAATTGCAGCCACGTAAAAGATACAACAACAATTAGAGGACGTCTAACTTGTTTTTGCAGCAATTGTCATGTGATGTGATATGGCGAAGTTGTGATGAATGATGAATGATATATTGTGATGTATGAGATCATGTTCTTGTAATAGGAATCACGACTTGCATGTCGATGAGTATGACAACGGCAGAAGCCATAGGAGTTGTCTTAATTATTGTATGACCTGCGAGTCATTGATTCAACGCCATGTAAATTACTTTACTTTATTGCTAAACGTGTTAGCCATAGTAGTAGAAGTAATAGTTGGCGAGCAACTTCATGGAGACACGATGATGGAGATCATGATGATGGAGATCATGGTGTCATGCCGGTGACAAGATGATCATGGAGCCCTGAAGATCAAAGGAGCTATATGATATTGGCCATATCATGTCACTACTTTATATAATTGCATGTGATGTTTATTATGTTTTATGCATCTTGTTTACTTAGAACGACGGTAGTAAATAAGATGATCCCTTATAATAATTTCAAGAAAGTGTTCCCCCTAACTGTGCACCGTTGCTAAAGTTCGTCGTTTCCAAGCACCACGTGATGATCGGGTGTGATAGATCCTTACGTTCACATACAACGGGTGTAAGACAGTTCTACACATGCATAAGCACTTAGGGTTAACATGACAAGCCTAGCATGTACAGACATGGCCTCGCAACTCAAGAGACCGAAAGGTCGAACATGAGTCGTATGGAAGATACGATCAACATGGAGATGTTCACCGACGATGACTAGTCCGTCTCACGTGATGATCGGACACGGCCTAGTCGACTCGGATCATGTAACACTTAGATGACTAGAGGGATGTCAAATCTGAGTGGGAGTTCATTATACAATTTGATTAGATGAACTTAATTATGATGAACTTAGTCTAAAGTCTTTGCAAAATATGTCTTGTAGATCAAATGGCCAACGCTCATGTCACCATGAACTTCAACACGTTCCTAGAGAAAACCAAGCTGAAAGACGATGGCAGCAACTATTCGGACTGGTGCGGAACACGAGGATCATCCTCATAGCAGCCAAGAAACAATATGTCCTAGAAGCACCGCTAGGTGATGCACCCATCGAAGAACCAAGACATTATGAATGCTTGGCAGTCTCGTCTTGATGATTACTCCCTCGTTCGATGCGGCATGCTTTACGACTTAGAACCGGGGCTACAAAAGCGTTTTGAGCAACACGGAGCATATGAGATGTTCGAGGAGCTGAAAATGGTTTTCCAAGCTCATGCCCGGTCGAGAGATATGAAGTCTCCGACAAGTTCTCTGATTGTAAGATGGAGGAAAATAGTTACATCGGTGAGCACATACTCAAAATATGCAGGTTGCACAACCGCCTGTCCTAGCTGGACATTAACCTCCCGGACGAGGCGGTCATTGACAGAATCCTTCAGTCGCTCCCACCAAGCTACAAGAGCTTTGTGATGAACTACAATATGAAGGGGATGGTGAAAACTATTCCTGAAGTATTTTCAATGCTGAAGTCAGCAGAGGTAGAAATCAAGAAGGAGCATCAAGTGTTGATGGTCAATAAAACCACTAAGTTCAAGAAGGGCAAGGGAAAGAAGAACTTCAAGAAGGACGGCAAGGATGTTGCCGCGCCCGATAAGCCGATTCTTGGGAAGAAGTCAAAGAATGGACCCAAGCACGAGGCCGAGTGCTTTTATTGCAAAGGAAGGGTCACTTTGAAGCGGAACTGCCCCAAATACTTAGCGAGACAAGAAGGCCGACAACACTAAAGGTATATTTGATATACATGTAATTGATGTGTACCTTACCGATTACTCGTAGTAACTCACGGGTATTTGATACGGTGCCGTTGCTCATATATGTAACTCACGGCGGGGCTGCGGAATAAGCGGAGACTGGCGAAGGGCGAGGTGACGATCTTGGCGTCGAGAATGGTTCCAAGGTCGATGTGATCGCCGTCGGCACGCTACCTCTACATTTACCTACGGGATTAGTTTTAAACCTCAATAATTGTTATTTAGTACCAAGTTTGAGCATGAACATTGTATCGGGATCTCGTTTAATCTGAGATGGCTACTCATTTAAATCCGAGAATAATGGTTGTTCTATTTATATGAGAGAAATGTTTTATGGTCATGCTCCGATGGTCAATGGTTTATTCTTAATGAATCTCGAGCGTAATGTTACACATGTTCATAGTGTGAATACCAAAAGATGTAAAGTTGATAACGATAGTCCCACATACTTGTGTACTTGCCGCCTATGATCACATTGGTGTCAAGCGCATGAAGAAACTCCATCTTGATGGACTTTTAGAGTCTCTCGATTATGAATCATTTGACACATGCGAACCATGCCTCATGGGCAAGATGACCAAGACTCCGTTCTCGGAACAATGGAGCGAGCAACCAACTTATTGGAAATCATACATACCGATGTGTGCGGTCCAATGAGTGTTGAGGCTCATGGAGGATATCGTTATGTTCTCACTCTCACCGATGACTTGAGTAGATATGGGTATGTCTACTTGATGAAACACAAGTCCGAGACCTTTGAAAAGTTCAAGGAATTTCAGAATGAAGTAGAGAATCAACGTGACCGAAAGATAAAATTCTTGCTATCAGATCGTGGAGGAGAATATTTAAGTCACGAATTTGGTACACACTTAAGGAAATGTGTAATCGTTTCACAACTCACGCCGCTGGAACACCTCGGTAATAGCGGTGTGTCCGAGCGTCGTGTCGCACTCTATTGGATATGGTGCGATCTATGATGTCTCTTCTTGATTTACCGCTATCATTTTGGGGATACGCTCTAGAGACAACTACATTCACTTTAAATAGGGCACCGTCTAAATCCGTTGAGACGACACCGTATGAATTATGGTTTGGGAAGAAACCTAAGGCTGTCGTTTCTAAAAGTTTGGGGATGCGATGCTTATGTCAAGAAACTTCAACCTGAAAAGCTCGAACCCAAGTCGGAAAAATGCGTCTTCATAGGATACCCTAAGGAAACCATTGGGTATACCTTCTACCTTAGATCCGAAGGCAAGATCTTTGTTGCCAAGAACGGATCCTTTCTACGGAAAAAGAGTTTCTCTCGAAAGGAGTAAGTGGGAGGAAAGTAGAACTCGATGAAGTACTACCTCTTGAAGCGGAAAGTAGTGCAGCTCGGGAAAATGTTCTGTGGTGCCTACACCGACTAGAGAGGAAATTAATGATGATGATCAAGGTACTTCGGATCAAGTTGCTCTTGAACCCGTGGGTCCACTAGGACACGTTCCACACCAGTGAATGCAACGGCAACCCTGTCACGAAATCATGTTGTTAGACAACGGTGAACCTTGAACTATGAAGAAGCGATGGCGGGCCCAGATTCCAACAAATGGCTTGAAGCCATGCAATCCGAGATAGGATCCATGTATGAAAACAAAGTATGGACTTTGACAGACTTGCCCGATGATCGTGACGATATAAAACAAATGGATCTTTAAGAAGAAGGCGGGGCGGATGGTAATGTTACCATCTATAAAGCTCGACTTGTCGCTAAGGGTTATCGACAAGTTCAAGGGATTGACTACGATGAGACTTTCTCTCCCGTGGCGAAGCTTAAGTCCGTCCGAATCATGTTAGCAATTGCCGCATACTATGATTATGAGATATGGCAGATGGACGTCAAAACAGCATTCCTTAACGGTTATCTTAAGGAAGAGCTGTATATGATGCAGCCGGAAGGTTTTGTCGATCCTAAGAATGCTAACAAAGTATGCAAGCTCCAGCGATCCATTTATGGGCTGGTGCAAGCATCTCGGAGTTGGAACATTCGCTTTGATGAGATGATCAAAGCGTTTGGGTTTATCTTGAGACTTATGGAGAAGCCTGCGTTTACAAGAAAGTGAGTGGGAGCTCTGTAGCATTTCTCATATTATATGTAGATGACATACTTTTGATGGGAAATGATATAGAACTCTTGGACAGCACTAAGGCCTACTTGAATAAAAGTTTTTCAATGAAGGACCTTGGAGAAGCTGCTTATATATTAGGCATCAAGATCTATAGAGATAGATCAAGACGCCTCATAGGTCTTTCACAAAGCACATACCTTGATAAGATTTTGAAGAAGTTCAAAATGGATCACTCCAAGAAAGGGTTCTTGCCTGTACTACAAGGTGTGAGATTGAGCTCGGCTCAATGCCCGACCACGGCAAAAGATAAAGAAGAGATGAGCGTCATCCCTATGCCTCGACCATAGGTTGTATTATGTATGCCATGTTGTGTACTGCACTGATGTAAACCTTGCCGTAAGTTTGGTAGGCAGGTACCAAAGTAATCCCGGCAAGGAACACCGGACAACGGTCAAGAATATCCTGAAGTACACGAAAAGGACAAAGGACATGTTTTCTCGTTTATGGAGGTGACGAATAGCTCGTCGTAAAGGGTTACGTCGATGCTAGCTTCGACACGGATCTGGATGACTCAAAGTCACAAACCGGATACGTGTATATGTTAAATGGTGGAAGCGATGGCTGGTGCATTTGCAAGCGAAGCGTCGTGGCGGGATCTACATGTGAAGCGGAGTACATGGCAGCCTCGGAGGCAGCACATGAAGCAATTTGGGTGAAGGAGTTCATCACCGACCTAGGAGTCATACCCAATGCGTCGGAGCCGATCAAACTCTTCTGTGACAACACTGGAGCTATTGCACTTGCCAAGGAGCCCAGGTTTCACAAGAAGACCAGGCACATCAAGCGTCGCTTCAACTCCATTCGTAAAAATGTTCAAGATGGGGACATAGAAATTTGCAAAGTGCATACGGATCTTAATGTCGCAGATCCGTTGACTAAACCTCTTCCGCGAGCAAAACATGATCAACACCAGAACTCTATGGCTGTTCGATTCATCAAAATGTAACTAGATTATTGACTCTAGTGCAAGTGGGAGACTGTTGGAAATATGCCCTAGAGGCAATAATAAAAGTATTATTATTATATTTCCTTGTTCATGATAATTGTCTTTTATTCATGCTATAATTGTATTATCCGGAAATCGTAATACACGTGTGAATACATAGACCACAAAATGTCCCTAGTGAGCCTCTAGTTGACTAGCTCGTTGATCAACAGATAGTCATGGTTTCGACTATGGACATTGGATGTCATTGATAACGGGATCACATCATTAGGAGAATGATGTGATGGACAAGACCCAATCCTAAGCATAGCACAAGATCGTGTAGTTTGTTTTGCTAGAGCTTTTCCAATGTCAAGTATCTCTTCCTTAGACCATGAGATCGTGTAACTCCCAGATACCGTAGGAGTGCTTTGGGAGTACCAAACGTCACAACGTAATCGGGTGACTATAAAGGTGCATTACAGGTATCTCCAAAAGTGTACATTGGGTTGACACGGATCGAGGCTGGGATTTGTCACTCCGTATGAGGGAGAGGTATCGGGCCCACTTTCGGTAGTGCATCATCATAATGAGCTCAAAGTGACCAAGTGTTTGGTCACGGGATCATGCATTACTAAGACGAGTAAAGTGACTTGCCGGCAGCGAGATTGAGCGAGGTATTGGGATACCGACGATCGAATCTCGGGCAAGTAAAATACCGATTGACAAAGGGAATAGTATCTGGGGTTGATTGAATCCTCGACATCGTGGTTCATCCGATGATATCATCGAGGAGCATGTGGGAGCCAACATGGGTATCCAGATCCTGCTGTTGGTTATTTCCGAGAGCCGTCTCGGTCATGTTCGCATGTCTCCCGAACCCGTAGGGTCTACACACTTAAGGTTCGGTGATGCTAGGGTTGTATGAATATGAGTATGCAGCAAACCGAATGTTGTTCGAGTCGGATGAGATCCCGGACGTCACGAGGAGTTCGGAATGGTTCGGAGGTAAAGATTTATATATAGGAAGTCTTATTTTGGTCGTAGGAAAAGTTTGGCGTTATCGGTATTGTCAAGGGAGTGCGAAAGGGGTCCGGGGGTCCACCGGGGGGTCCACCTGCCCCGGGGGGCCACATGGGCTGTAGGGGGTGCGCCTTGTCCTATATGGGCCAAGGGCACCAGCCCCAATAGGCCCATGCGCCAAGATATAAGAAAAGGGGGAGAGTCCTAAAGGGGGTAGGCACCTCCGAGGTGCCTTGGGGAGGATGGACTCCTCCCCTCTTAACCGCACCCCTTCCTTGGAGGAAGGGCAAGGCTCGCCCCCCTCTCTTGCACCTATATAAAGGGAGGGAGGGAGGTGGCCGCCCATAAGCCCTGTCGCCTCCCTCCTCCCTGCAACACCTCCTCCTCCTCCCGTAGTTGCTTCTGCTGCATCCACCACCACGCCGTCGTGCTGCTGGATCATCATCAACCTCTCCTTCCCCCTTGCTGGATCAAGAAGGAGGAGACATCATCCGCTCCGTACGTGTGTTGAACGCGGAGGTGCTGTCCGTTCAGCACTAGGTCATCGGTGATCTGAATCACGGCGAGTACGACTCCATCATTCCCGTTCCATTGAACGCTTCCGCACGCAATCTACAAGTGGTATGTAGATGCAATCACTCTCCCATGACTCGTTGCTAGATGAACTCATAGATGGATCTTGGTGAAACCGTAGGAAAAATTTTAATTTTCTGCAACGTTCCCCAACAGTAAAGGTAAATTCTCTTTATAGATTTGATGAAGGTGATATCCCCCAATATAAGTCTGCTAGACAATGCTTAGATGAGTTTGACAACTTCATTGTTAAACAAGAAAACTTCAATTCTTATATTGGTAGACAGTTGAAATATAGTTCCGATATGCTTGAACACTTGGGTGATTATATGTCTAGAGTTGAAGGTGAACTTAAACTCATTAGTAAACATGCTTCTATGGTTACCACTCAAGTAGAACAAGTACTTAAAGCTCAAAATGATTTTCTCAATGAATTGAATAGTAAGAATAATGATTATGCTGTCAGAGTGGCTACTAGAACTGGTAAAATGACTCAGGAACCTTTGTATCCCGAAGGCCATCCTAAGAGAATGGAGCAAGATTCTCAGAGAAATAATATAGATGCACCTAGTCCTTCTAAAAAGAAGAAAAAGAAAAATGATAGGACTTTGCATGCTTCTAGTGAACCTATTGCTGAAACACCTGAGAATCCCAATGATATTTCTATTTCTGATGCTGAAACACAATCTGGAAATGAACATGGACCTAGTGATAATGTTAACGATAATGTTCATGTTGATGCTCAACCGAGTAATGACAATGATGTAGAAACTGAACCTGCTGTTGATCTTGATAATCCACAATCAAAGAATCAACGTTATGATAAGAGAGACTTTGTTGCTAGGAAGCACGGTAAAGAACGGGAACCATGGGTTCAGAAATCCATGCCTTTTCCTCCCAAACCATCCAAGAAAAAGGATGATGAGGATTTTGAGCGCTTTGCTGAAATGATTAGACCTATCTTCTTACGTATGCGTTTGACTGATATGCTCAAAATGAATCCTTATGCTAAGTACATGAAAGAAATTGTTACAAATAAAAGAAAGATCTTTGGAAGCTGAAATTTCCACCATGCTTGCTAATTATACTTTTAAGGGTGGAATACCAAAGAAACTTGGAGATCCAGGAGTACCAACTATACCATGCTCCATTAAAAGAAACTATGTTAAAACTGCTTTATGTGATCTTGGAGCCGGTGTTAGTGGTATGCCTCTCTCTTTATATCGTAGACTTGATTTGAATAAGTTGACACCTACGGAAATATCTTTGCAAATGGCTGATAAATCATTTGTTATACCTGTTGGTATTTGTGAGGATGTGCCTGTTGTAGTTGCAAACGTTACTATTTTAACGAACTTTGTTATTCTTGATATTCCCGAGGACGATAGTATGTCTATTATTCTTGGAAGACCCTTTTTGAATACTGCAAGTGCTGTTATTGATTGCAACAAAGGCAATGCCACTTTTCATGTTAATGGTAATGAGCACATGGTACACTTTCCAAGGAAACAAACTCAAGTCCACAGTATAAATTCTATTGGAAAAATTCTATCGATTATTTTTGAAGGTTTTGAATTTCCTCTTCCTACTGTCAAGAAGAAATATGATATTCTTATTATTGGGGATGTGCATATCCCCATTGAGGTAACATAGTGTTATTCGAAATTTCTCCGGTTCCATGTTATTCGGAATGAGTTTGTTAACAAGACTTGATCAACCTTGTTAGTGGATTCCTTTTGATGAACATGAGAT
The DNA here is from genome assembly GCA_021605145.1 of Aegilops bicornis. Lineage (NCBI taxonomy): Eukaryota > Viridiplantae > Streptophyta > Magnoliopsida > Poales > Poaceae > Aegilops > Aegilops bicornis. Next base: position 592,529,498 of record CM038672.1, on the reverse strand, counting down.
GGATGAAACTAGAAGGCACGGCCTTCTGTACCCTCCTTTTAACTTCTGTTATTTAGTTAAAATAAAGCAAAAAATAGTATTTTCCTGTCTGTTTTCTGAATTATCCGTGCAATACAAAAATACCCCGAAAATAAAAGTTCTCCAAATGCCCTGCCAATTTAATATGATTTTTTCTGGAATATTTGAGAATATCTGGCACTGAGAACACATCAACGGGAGCAAGCACCTGACCACGAGGGTCGAGGGCGCGCCCCCCTGCCTCGTGGGCCCATGGTGGCTCCTCTCCACTTATTCCTGCACCCACACACTTCTTCTTCCTCCCAAAAAAATCACCATCCAGCTCAAGCACAAGTTCTAGCTCATTTTGCTGTGATTTTCGATCTCCTTGCTCAAAGCACCTCTCACAAAACTGCTTTGGGGATTATTCCTTGGTATGTGACTCCTCCATTGGTCCAATTAGTTTTTGTTCTAGTGCTTTATTCATTGCAAATTTGTGCTGCCTAGGTGATCATGTTCTTGAGCTTGCATGTCAAATTTATATGGTTCCAAGTAGTTGTAATGCATGATATAGTCTCTAGGCACTTGTAGGAGTAGTTGCTATCAATTTTTTTGACCTTGGTTCACTTTTATTTGAAGTTACTAATTTTTTTAGAAATTTTGCAGAGGAAGAAATATGTTTAGGAAAATGTACCAAGGTGGTCCTTCAAGTAAGCAAGGACCCAGGCTTGCAATGCGTGATGCTGATGATGAACCACCAAGGGACGCCCCAGTGCGGCCTTGTGAATGGCCTTCAAAAGACTTTATGGATCGAGCAGAAATTAAGGAAGAATTTAACGCGTATTTGCGTAACGCTGATCTTGTGAGCTTCGAGGCAGAAAAGTGCCGCCAGTACCACTATCTCACTGGTTCATTTGTGAGGAGGTTTGAATATTCATCTTCACGCAATTCTCAAACTGTCCTGTTTGATCTCTATGAAAATTCTTATACTATGGACTTAGAGGATTTTACCACTGCTTGCAAACTTCCACAATGGGGTAGTACTAGTGAGCCTCGCAAATCTGAATTTAGAGAATCTCTTGCTAGTATAACGGTGGGGGAATCTAGAGATATAGCACAAGCTACCATAGGGAGCATTCATTTTCCTGCTATATATTATTTTGCTCTCTTTATAGGAAGGTGCATAAATGGTAAGGATGAAGCATGTCACATGTGTGTCCCTGACCTCAGTATTCTTAGGAGTCTTTGTGTTAGGAGATAAATCTTATAATTTGGGAGCTATTGTTGCACGTAGGTTGCATAATAATAAAATTAATGGAGATTTCTTTGGAGAATTTATGCAACCCGTCTAGCTAATTTTCTTGAGGTACCTATACATGAATATGATGTTGAGCTGCCTAATGTTTATTTAGATTATAATGCCATGGTTCATCATCGTTTTCTTGAGAGGAACGAGCAGTCCTGATACGTCTCCAACGTATCTATAATTTTTGATTGCTCCATGCTATATTATCTACTGCTTTGGACATTAATGGGCTTTATTATCCACTTCTATATTATTTTTGGGACTAACCTATTAACCGTAGGCCCAGCCTGTAATTGTTGTTTTTTTCCTATTTGAGTTTCGCAGAAAAAGAATATCAAGCGGAGTCCAAGCGGAATGAAACCTTCGAACGTGATTTTCTCACGAATATGATCCGGGAGACTTGGACCGTCGCCAAGAAACAAAGAGGGAGCCACGAGGTGAGGCGCGCCCCCCAGCGCGCCCTCCACCCTCGTGGGCCCCTGTTGCTCCACCGACGTACTCCTTCCTCCTATATATACCTCGTACCCCCAAGCGATCGATATGGAGCCAAAACCTAATTCCACCGCCGCAACCTTCATGTACTACGAGATCCCATCTTGGGGCCTGTTTGAGCTCACGGAGGGGACACCCATCACGGAGGGCTTCTACATCATCACCATAGCCTCTCCGATGAAGTGTGAGTAGTTTACTTCAGACCTTCGGGTCCATAGTTAGTAGCTAGATGGCTTCTTCTCTCTTTTTGGATCTCAATACAATGTTCTCCCCCTCTCTTGTGGAGATCTATTTGATGTAATCTTCTTTTTGCGGCGTGTTTGTTGAGACCGATGAATTGTGGGTTTATGATCAAGATTATCTATGAACAATATTTGAATCTTCTCTGAATTCTTTTATGTATGATTGGTTATCTTTGCAAGTCTCTTCGATTTATCAGTTTGGTTTGGCCTACTAGATTGATTTTTCTTGCAATGGGAGAAGTGCTTAGCTTTGGGTTCAATCTTGCGGTGTCCTTTCCCGGTGTGATGGGGGCAGCAAGGCACGTATTGTATTGTTGCCATCGAGGATAGCAAGATGGGTTTTTATCATATTGCATGAATTTATTCCTCTACATCATGTCATCTTGCTTAAGGCGTTACTGCTTTTCATGAACTTAATACTCTAGATGCATGCTGGATAGCGGTCGATGAGTGGAGCAATAGTAGTAGATGCAGGCAGGAGTCGGTCTACTTGTCTCGGACGTGATGCCTATATACATGATCATACCTAGATATTCTCATAACTATGCTCAATTCTATCAATTGCTCAACAATAATTCATTCACCTACTGTAAAATACTTATGCTCTTGAGAGAAGCCACTAGTGAAATCTATGGCCCCCGGGTCTATCTTCATTATAGCAATCTTCCAATACTTAGTTATTTCCTTTGCTTTTTTACTTTGCTTTTATTTTATTTTGCATTTCTATCACAAAAATACCAAAAATATTATCCTATCATATCTATCAGATCTCACTCTCGTAAGTGACCGTGAAGGGATTGACAACCCCTTATCGCGTTGGTTGCGAGGAGTTATTTGTTTTGTGCAGGTACGAGGGACTCGCGCGTAGCCTCCTACTGGATTGATACCTTGGTTCTCAAAAACTGAGGGAAATACTTACGCTACTTTGCTGCATTATCCTTTCCTCTTCAAGGAAATCCAACGCAGTGCTCAAGAGGTAGCAAGTCCCTCCAGTATCGCTTAATCTTTGACAGACGTCGTGCTGTCCATATTACTCTCCCTGCTCCTGCCTTCTTTGATTATCAGGCAAAAGGAAGACATGTTATTATCAGAGAGGAGGCAGATGAGTACGAGAGGAGGGCGGAGGCAGCTCGCCGCCACGCTGCAACTCAGAGGCAATAGCCGCTGCATCTCAGTACGACCCCAACTATAACTATGGATATCCGCCAGGCCATCCGTGGCTATAAACCAACTTAGGCCAAAAGCCTAAGCTTGAGGGAGTACGTATTTACCACCGACATTACATTCATGTTCACACACTCATTGCTAGTTGTCGGTGCTCATACTTTTTAACTGTAATATCCATGCTAGTTTATTTTCTTTTTTACATTTTTTTCTTGTGTGTTTGATAAACCTTAAGAAAAACCAAAAAAATAGTAATAGATTTAGCTAGTTTACCTTTCTTTTTGTAGTATTAATAATTAAAAGAAAACCCAAAAAGATTTCCCGTTCTTCTTTTGCTTGTTGGGAGCTTTCCCGTGTAAATAGTTTTATTTCTTTTCTTTTCTTTGGGGGTCGATAGGAGAAGATTATGATTAAATTGTGGAAGTGGCTCTTATATGCATTATTGTTGATCTAACCAAGCGCCCATATTGCCTTGTCTTCTCCTGTTTATTGAATGCTCGTAGATTCCAGCTTAGTCCAATGCACGTGCACTATTATTATTATTCACATCGTTCGGTCGTGCAAGTGAAAGGCAATTATGACGATATATGATGGACTGATTGATATGAGAGAAGCTAGTATGAACTCGACCTCTCTTGTTTTTGTAAATATGATTAGTTCATCGTTCATGATTCAGCCTATTATGAATAAACATGTTTGCAATGACAATTAGAGATTATAGTTGCTTATGCCATGCTTAATTAGCTAGGAGTTATAATGATTTACCTTGCGTGCCAACATGCTATTAAAATGGTTGTGATGTGGTATGATGGGGTGGTATCCTCCTTTGAATGATTCAAGTGATTCGACTTGGCACATGTTCATACATGTAGTTGAAACAAATCAACATAGCCTTCACGATATTTATGTTCATGGTGGATTATATCCTACTCATGCTTGCACTCAATGTTCATTAATTTTAATGCATGTTCATGACTATTGTCGCTCTCTAGTTGGTCGCTTCCCAGTCTTTTGCTAGCCTTCACTTGTACTAAGCGGGAATACTGCTTGTGCATCCAATCCCTTAAACCCCCAAAGTTATTCCATATGAGTCCACTATACCTTCCTATATGCGGTATCTACCTGCCGTTGCAAGTAAATTTGTATGTGCCAAACTCTAAACCTTCAAATGAAATTTTGTGTTGTATGCTCGAATAGCTCATGTATCAACTAGGGTTGTCCATATCTTCCATGTTAGGCGGGTTATTCTCAAGAGGAGTGGACTCCGCTCCTCACTCACGGGAAAATGGCTGGTCACCGGGATGCCCGGTCCCATGCTTTATGCAAACTAAGTCAAAATAATTGCAAACAAAACTCCCCCTGGGACTGTTGTTAGTTGGAGGCACTCGTCGTTTCAAGTAAGCCATGGATTGATGCTTGTTGGTGGAGGGGGAGTATAACCTTTACCATTCTGTTTGGGAACCGCCTATAATGTGTGGCGCATGGAAGATATCACCATCTCTTGGTTGTTATGTTGACAATGAAAGTATGCCGCTCAAAATATTATTTATCTCTGCTTTAAAATCGAGCTCTGGCACCTCTACAAATCCCTGATTCCCTCTGCGAAGGGCCTATCTATTTACTTTTATGTTGAGTCATCACCTTCTTATTAAAAAGCACCAGTTGGAGAGCACCGATGTCATTTGCATCCATTACTATTAATTTATATTGGGTATGACTATGAATGGATCTCTTTTACCATGAATTACAATGTCTAGTCAGTCCTTGGTCTTTAAAGGTGCTCTGCATTTATGTTTTGCGGTCTCAGAAAGGGCTAGTGAGATACCATCTTGTTATATCATATTATGATTGTTTTCAGAAAGTGTTGTCATCCGAGATTTATTATTATTGCTCGCTAGTTGATTATGTCATTGATATGAGTAAACATGAGACCTAAGTGTTGATGTGAGTATGGTTATTCATAATCTTTGCTGAAAACTTGAATGCTGGCTTTACATATTTACAACAACAAGAGCAAACAGAGTTTGTAAAAGTTTTTCTTTATCAATTTCATTTTATCAACTTAATTGCTTGAGGACAAGCAAATGTTTAAGCTTTGGTTATTTGATACGTCTCCGTCGTACCTTATTTTCCAAAAACTTTTGCCCTTGTTTTGGACTCTAACTTGCATGATTTGTATGGAACTAACCCTTGATCGACGCTGTTTTCAGAATTGCCATGGTGTTATTTATGTGCGAAACAAAGGTTCTTGGAATGACCTAGAACTCCACGGAACTTATTTTTGGAAAATATTAAAAATCGGAAGAAGAATCCACGTCGGGGGCCTCCACTGTCGACGAGGTGGGGGGCGCGCCTGCCTCGTGGGCCCCCTGTTGCTCCACCGACCTCAACTCCAACTCCATATATTCGTGTTCGGGGAGAAAAAAATCAAAGAGAAAGATTCATCACGTTTTACGATACGGAGCCGCAGCCAAGCCCTAAACTCTCTCGGGAGGGCTGATCTGGAGTCCGTTCGGGGCTCCGGAGAGGGGAATCCGTCGCCGTCGTCATCATCAACCATCCTCCATCACCAATTTCAAGATGCTCACCGCCGTGCGTGAGTAATTCCATCGTAGACTTGCTGGACGGTGATGGGTTGGATGAGATTTATCATGTAATCGAGTTAGTTTTGTTAGGGTTTGATCCCTAGTATCCACTATGTTCTGAGATTGATGTTGCTATGACTTTGCTATGCTTAATGCTTGTCACTAGGGCCCGAGTGCCATGATTTTAGATATGAACCTATTAAGTTTTCATGAATATATGTGAGTTCTTGATCTGATCTTGCAAGTCTATAGTCACCTACTACGTGTTATGATCCGGCAACCCCGAAGTGACAATAATCGGGACCACTCCCGGTGATGACCGTAGTTTGAGAAGTTCATGTATTCACTATGTGTTAATGCTTTGGTCCGGTACTCTATTAAAAGGAGGCCTTAATATCCCTTAGTTTCCGTTAGGACCCCGCTGCCACGGGAGGGTAGGACAAAAGATGACATGCAAGTTCTTTTCCATAAGCACGTATGACTATATTCGGAATACATGCCTACATTACATTGATGAATTGGAGCTAGTTATGTGCCACCCTATGTTATGATTGTTACATGATGAACCGCATCCGGCATAATTCTCCATCACCGATCCAATGCCTACGAGCTTTTCACATATTGTTCTCCTTTTATTTACTTTTCCGTTGCTACTGTTACAATCACTACAAAACCCAAAAGTATTACTTTTGCTATTGTTACCGTTACTTCCATATTACTTTGCTACTAAATACTTTGCTGGAGATACTAAGTTATCCAGGTGTGGTTGAATTGACAACTCAACTGCTAATACTTGAGAATATTCTTTGGCTCCCCTTGCGTCGAATCAATAAATTTGGGTTCAATACTCTACCCTCGAAAACAGTTGTGATCCCCTATACTTGTGGGTTATCAATGGCATTCAGCCCAGTGTGGTCTTGCCCATTTATTTTAGTACAACCAGGCCTATGGGCCCATTTTACCGCAGCTGGTTGGCCCATTCGTTTTGGTCCATAATCATTTACACACACGTTGGCCCATTTCCACGTGTTCAATATGCACATCAGCCCATTAAAATTATGCGGCACTTGTGTTTTTTTAGCCAGAAAGTGTGTTTCGAGGCCCACTTTATTCGGCCCATTAGTGTTTACTCTACCCAACCCAGCCCTTCTTTGTTTCTACACAAAATGGGTTTCCAAGCCTAAGAGCTTACATAGCCAGATCCATACAAATACACAAAAGAAGAACAACATCACAAAGTACAGTAACATTGAGCTTACATCTCCAAATCCACCAACAATGGAGCAGCAAAATGCAACCAGTTTGCATCCAACAGTGTGCAGTTTGCACAACAAAATCATTACAAAATAAGAAGGTAGGTTCTAGCAGTATATCACATTCAGGTAGCTTCCATGCATCAAGTAGAGACAACGGCTGATCTTGAACAAACAACTTACCCTTGAGCTGATCTTGCTTGCAACTGACTTAGCAAAAAGTCCAGTTTTGCATCCATCTGAGCTTGCTTCTTCCTGTTCTCCTCATCTCTCTTCCTGTGCTCCTCGTCTTGCCAGGTCCTTGCTTCTTAGAACTCCTTCAACTGCTTGGTCAAGGTGTCAACAAGTGCCCGAAGCTCGACATTGCCCCTCTTTGCCAATTCTGCTTGACAGTTGCTATTGCTAGATCTCGCATGGACATGCTGGATCCCCACATGCTGAAGAAACCTTGGCTTCTTAGTGTGCTTAGCAAGCACTTCAGCTACAGCCTCGGTCGCGGAGTTCGATTCATGTCCATCTTCTGTAGGCTGAGAGGCCTTGTTTTCCATCTCGGTCTAGCAATGCAAGCAACAAACATGGTTATAAGACGGCTTAAGCACAAGTAGAGAAGACAACATCAGCAAGATTACATGAATCGTCTTTGTAAGGAAAGCTATCATGCATCCTTTACAACTAGACACTTATGATAACAGTCAGATTAATCTTTTTTCTGTGCGGAGGTGATTCAAAATTTTCATATATACTATCATCTACAACAAAGTGGACTATTTCCTGATTTAACTAGAAGTGAGTAATGTTTAAATCAAATTATTTCTGGAAGCCAATCTATAATATATATATACACACACTAAAAATATAAGACACTGAGGATGGCCAAAACTACAATATATAAAGCCAAATAATTGATTAATAAAAAAATTCTGTAATTTTAGGTGGCTGATTGGTCACATATCAAAGTGATTATGTGCTTTTATTAAATTCATTTCATCTAGCCATATACTAAATCAGAACCGATGTTTTTCAATCGCTTCAAAACTTATCAGTTGTATGAAAATAAAAAAGGGTACAATCATACAGGACATGCTATTACAAGATAGTTAAGTGAACATGTTAACATTTCCAATTAAGATACATTGACATTTGATTATCAGTTTCAATCTGGTGGAGTAACTCAAGCAATATTATTTCTAGTAAGCAAAAAGGTAAACTTGATGGTTGGTAGTCTTTTGAAGCTGACTTATAATTGCAGCTTGGACAACATCGGTGTAGCTTTTCTTTTTCTTGCTGTAGTGGCACTCCTTGAACAAATCCAATGCAGTGGGTTCTTTATCTTTGTATTTGTCTCCCTGGAAACAACCAATATGAAGGCAAGGGAGCATCATACATAGTTACTACATGGACGCAACAATTTACATGAACCTATGGTCAAGAATATTTCTCATGACAATGCACATCCAGAGCCACATGTTTGACTTACCAGATTATCACAGTGCACAGGGTAGCTGCGCGAGCCATTGGTTTGGTGAAACCTAACTTGAGCTCGATTATTTTTGTTAGTTTCACATATCCCCTACATCAGGAGACCAAATACATGTAAGTCACAATTTCTTGATTAACATGTAGAAGGCGAGAGATTGGTCTCGAGGAAGAAACATACCATCTTTTTGGGATCCTTCCAGCTTTCCACTAGCTCATTCCACTGCTCATCAGTCATCGAGGGGATAGGAGATGTTCTCGTCACCAAATGGAGTGGGTGAGGGTCAAAATACTCTTTCTTGAGCCTGTATCGTTGTTGGCGAGTCGCACGTTTCAGCATTTCAGTACAAGCCTTCCTAACTGGCACAACATCAACGTCCATCTGAAACTTGTTCTAGCCCGATGAAAAAACATGTGTAAGTATCATGATTGCACATAATTGACACAATAGCACAAAATTGACAGGTTGATAGCCATTTGAGGCAGAAAGGCCCGGACTTTGTACTTACACCAACTTTTCCTGCAAAGTTCCTGAAGATCCCTTCTCCAATTTTGCTTGCAACTCTTTCTTAGAGAATTTACCTGGCTCATCATTTCTTTCATGAAGACCAACAAATTCATTATTTCTCCGCAAACGATGACCCCTTGGAAGGAAACGATAGTGACCAATATACCCAATTTTACTCCTTAGGCTGTAAGAAAGAGGGTGTTTGTCACAATGAATACATGCAAAATAGCCTCTTGTGGTGCATACGAAAGAGTGCTCAGAGCTGGGTAATCATGAATGCACCATAGAACTGCAGCATGAAGATCAAACATTTTTCCACTAAGAGCATCATATGTACGCACACCCTCCCGAGCTCAAGTAATTCTTCTACAAGTGGTTGTAGAAAGACATCAAGTGCTTGCCGGTGATTTGGGACTGGAATCGTGAGCCATCATAAAATTTGACTGATCCATGCATGCCCAAGGTGGAAGGTTGTATGGTATAACAAATACAGGCCACATACTATAGGTTGTGTTAGAATTTACAAAAGGATTGAACCCATCAGTGGCAATGCCAAGCCTAAAGTTTCTGGCATCTTTTGCAAATTCTGGAAAATTTTCATCAAAATCTTTCCATGCATCACCGTCTTTTGGATGACTCAGTTGCTTCTCATTGGGCTGCCTCTTTAGCTCATGCCATTATGCTTCTTCTGCGCCTTTTTTGGAAAGAAACATCCTATTTAGCCTAGGCACCAATGGAAAGTGCCTCAACACTTTCTGTGGAATCTTCTTTCTAGCAGGGTCTTTCCACCTTGATAGGCCACAAACTGGGCAATTGTCATGATTGGCATATTGCTTTAAAACAGAATGCAATTATTGAAGCACACATGTATAGACTCATACCCAAGGCCTAATTCCTTTAGAAGGTTCTTTGCTTCCTTATACGATTTTGGGAGCGTATTGGGTTCAGGGAATGCTTCAGCTAATAGCTTCAAAATTTCAGTAAATGCTATATTCTGGATCCTATGGTATGACTTCAAGTGAAGAAGCTTTACCAGAAAGGAGAACCTTGAAAACTTGGTACAACCATGATAAAGCTGCCGTTTTGCCTCCTTCATCACATCCTTCAAAAAAGACTCATTCTCAGAAGGGTTTCCACCATTGTTAGCATCTTGATTTTCAGTTTCACTCTGAGCTTGTTCTACTGTTGTGCGTAGGTCTTCAAACATCTCTTCAAATCGGCCAGCGCCATTGTCACCATCCTCGGTGTCATGCACATCAACAGGATGTTCAATAACATCTACATCAAAGTCTTCTCCATGATATATCCAACGAGTATATGTACTTTCCATGCCATACATCAGTAGGTATGCGTTACTTGATGCGATCTTTGGTACTTATGATTAAGGCATTCTCTACATGGGCAGAGTATTTTATCATCCTTGCTGAATTTCTCTTGAATGAAGTTCATAAATTCTTCGACACCTTCGATGTACTCACGGGAAAACAATGTACCATGAATCCAACATCTATCCATCTGCATTGCAGAAAAAGAACCAACTCAATTAAAGGTTTACCCCGGCCATCAAATTAACATGTACAGTATAGCAAACTAAAATATGTTTAGATTTAAAATTATACTGCTTCGCACTATAGTGAACACAGTTCATCAAAATATTTTTTCTTTTATTGTGACAAAGGAACATACACCACTTGACAAAATATTTCACTGATTATTCGACATTAAAGAGGTCTACAAATCAATACAAATACGTAGCACACATTTACTAGTATGAGCTTGCCTACAAAATCTACGACTACTAGTATGTGGATAAGACAATGCTTCGATTGATGCCAACTCAATATGTATGTGGATGAATGCACCCTGAACAACATAATGTACATGGTTCACGTGTCACATCTATGGTGTCATGAAAACAAGAAAAATGGAACTAAAATCTCAAATGCTAACTACCCGAGAAGGTATTTTACGAATATGTATACGCATCCATCAACACATTCATTAATTGGGTAATCTAACTACCTCAAATAACACTCCATTAAACCTAAAGGGAAGAGGTTCACCCCAAATTGAAGGGGAAAATTGCAAAGCACAATATTTAGTCAACAAATTACGAAGGAGAGAGATGATTTACGGAGGCATACCGTTCGCTCTGGCTGAGGTTGATGTTGGGAAAGAACGAGGAGTTTCAGTAGCGCAAGCTCGCGGGCGGCGCTCGTCTGTCTGCGGCAATGGCGGTGGCGGCTGCCTCGTGGGCACGACAATGGCGGGCGGAGGCTGCCTCGTCGGTAGCGACAAGGCGCGCCGCGGCGAGAGGCCGGCGTGGTCGTGAAGATGGCGCCGACGGACCACCCGCCGGATATAACCACCCTCGCCTGGGCAGTCGGCGGCGGCACTGGCGGCGGCGCCGCCGGCCGATGGGATCTGGGGGACGTGAGAATCGGGGAATAAGTCTCAACTGTTTTTTGTTACGGGAAGCAACATAATCCAAAATACCCTGTCCTGTGCGGCATACAATGGCACCCATATATAATCACACTTTTATTTTTTTTGAGCAAAACGTATGGTTCGACCGACATGTGGGCCCAAGAAGGGGCAGAGACGCCACATCAGCCGGAGCACAATCGGTGACGGTCTGGATGGTGTAGATTAAAAGAAGTGATAGGCCTGACTGAGCCCGCTTGGTCGATTCATGACAGTTTCTGTGATGACAGCCCCACGTCCGTCATGAAGGGCCTGCTGTTTTTAGGCCCAACCACGGCTTACTAATCGGTGACGGTATTCTTGACGGGGCAGGGTAAACCGTCATATTCTGTGACGGATTCCAGGAACGTTAGCAGTAATCCGTCATGGATTAACAAGTTTCTTGTAGTGGAGTAGGCCAAAAAGAATGATGATGATGACGACATCAGTGTAATAGGATGCAGAGGAGGAGGTCGAAAAGAACAATGATGACGATGGCGACATTGTAGTAGGATGCGAGCGAGGAGGCCGAGAGGAACAACGTCGGCGATGGCTTCAGTGGAGCAGGACATGAGAGAGAAGACAAAGAGGAACAACGGCCGCATGAGTGTAGTAGGACATAGGAGTGTAGGTTGAGAGGAACGACGCCACCGGTGGCGCCAATGCAAAAACACGCGGGAGAGAACCACGATGGTGACATCGCTAGTGTAGTAGGACGCGAATGAGGAGGCCGAGAGGAACGACGCCGGTGATGGCTTCAGTGTAGCAGGAGGGAGGAGGTTGAGAGGAACAACGTCGGCGGTGGGTCTAATGCAACAGCACGCGATAGAGGAGACTGAGAGGAGCAACACGCCGACACCGACGGTGATGCCGGTGTAGGAGGACACAAGAGAGGAGACCGAGCTTAACGAGTGTCATTAACACATATCACACATAAGCGTATATACCTTTCACGGGGAAGGAGTCAGATTTAATCATCTACGATCGTTGAAACAGAAAATGTGCAACATGAAAGTCGTGTGTAACTGTAAGATGAAGCTAATGATCAAAGGAAAATTCAAACGATCGACCATGCGCGACGAATTTGACAAAAATCATCCAAAATAGCTCCAAACATGAACACAAAATTAAACATTTATGTTCAACGAAACTACGAACTAATAAAAAATGGAACCATAACATCATGCACATCTTTTTCATTTAGAGCTTATCTCGAATTGATGCACCGTTGTGTGGATTAAGTGGGACCTAACAAAGGAGATTAGAGAAGGAGATTAGAGAAGGAGCTTACCGAAGGTGGAAGAAGAAACAACGTACACGGTGTATACCGCTCGCATCCTCTCGTGCAAGAGGGCCCACCATGTGCGCTCCAGGGTGGCTCGCCTCAGCCTGGCCCGGTAGAAACAACCAATTTGAGCGTTCCTCCAGATGCAGGCTGAGAGGTGCTTTGAGTTTCGTGCAGGCCAACTTTCCAATGCGATCCAGGTAACCAAACATTCCAAAAACATCCCGTGCGGGCCTGGCTGGGCCTAAAACAGGCTACCAAACGCGTCCAAAGTAACATCCAGGTGCAAGGTTCCGTCCATCAGGTTAAAGTTCCACAAACGCATCTGCCGCCTACTAAGGGCATCTTTAAGGTGGCGCATCCGTCCAGCCCGCACTGTCCGGACCGCGGAAGCTATGCAACACGGGCTTGTATCGTCAGCGGGGCGGTCTGGACGCGATTTCTCCCACAAATTGGAGAGAAAGTGGGGAGAGGTTCACGGGAGTCCGGACAACAGAAACGTAGGACTCCGACACCCCCGGCCCACCTAGTCTCTCCTCCCGGTCCCATTTTCTTCCACTTTGCCCCTTCTCCCCATTGCTTTGCATCCGCACCTTCCACCTCCGCCACTGCCGTTGTACGTCTCCGGTCGCCACAGAGGCATCACCGGAAGTCCGCAACCAGCACCAACGCACCCGCTCGCGTTACGATGGAGCTTTCCACCCTGGAGCCATTTGTATCAAGGTACACTCTGTGTTGGAAATATTCCCTAGAGGCAATAATAAATTAGTTTTTATTATATTTCCTTGTTCATGATAATCGTTTATTATCCATGCTATAATTGTATTGATAGGAAACTCAGATACATGTGTGGGTACATAGACAACACCATGTCCCTAGTAAGCCTCTAGTTAACTAGCTCGTTGATCAATAGATGGTTACGGTTTCACGACCATGGACATTGGATGTCATTGATAACGGGATCACATCATTGGCAGAATGATGTGATGGACAAGACCCAATCCTAAGCCTAGCACAAAGATCGTGTAGTTCGTATGCTAAAGCTTTTCTAATGTCAAGTATCATTTCCTTAGACCATGAGATTGTGCAACTCCCGGATAACGTAGGAATGATTTGGGTGTACCAAACGTCACAACATAACTGGGTGGCTATAAAGGTGCATTACAGGTATCTCCGAAAGTGTCTGTTGGGTTGGCACGAATCGAGACTGGGATTTGTCACTCCGTGTAAACGGAGAGGTATCTCTAGGCCCACTCGGTAGGACATCATCATAATGTGCACAATGTGATTAAGGGGTTGATCATGGGATGATGTGTTACGGAACGAGTAACGAGACTTGCCGGTAACGAGATTGAACAAAGGTATCGGGATACCGACGATCGAATCCCGGGCAAGTACAATGCCGCTAGACAAAGGGAATTGTATACGGGATCGATTGAGTCCTTGACATCGTGGTTCATCCGATGAGATCATCATGGAACATGTGGGAGCCAACATGGGTATCCAGATCCCGCTGTTGGTTATTGACCGGAGAACGTCTCGGTCATATCTGCATGTCTCCCGAACCCGTAGGGTCTACACATAAGGTTCGGTGGACGCTTAGGGTTGTATGAATATGAGTATGCAGCAAACCGAATGTTGTTCGGAGTCCCGGATGAGATCCCGGACGTCACGAGGAGTTTCGGAATGGTCCGGAGGTAAAGATTTATATATGGGAAGTCTTATTTTGGTCGCCGGAAAAGTTTCGCACTTTATCGGTATTGTACCGGGAGTGCCGAAAGGGGTCCGGGGGTCCACCGGGGGGTCCACCTGCCCCGGGGGGGCCACATGGGCTGTAGGGGGTGCGCCTTGGCCTATATGGGCCAAGGGCACCAGCCCCAAGAGGCCCATGCGCCAAGGAGACTTAGGGAGGGGAGAGTCCTAAAGGGGGAAGGCACCTCCGAGGTGCCTTGGGGAGGATGGACTCCTCCCCCCCTCTTGGCCGCACCCCTTCCTTGGAGGAAGGGGCAAGGCTGCCCTTCCCCTCTCTTGCACCTATATAAAGGGAGGGAGGGAAGGGCAGCCGCACCCATAAGCCATGGCGCCTCCTCCTCCTGCAACACCTCCTCCTCCTCCCGTAGTTGCTTAGCAAAGCCTCGCCGAGTTCTACTGCATCCACCACCACGCCGTCGTGCTGGATCATCATCAACCTCTCCTTCCCCCTTGCTGGATCAAGAAGGAGGAGACGTCATCCGCTCCGTACGTGTGTTGAACGCGGAGGTGCTGTCCGTTCGGCACTAGGTCATCGGTGATCTGAATCACGGCGAGTACGACTCCATCATCCCCGTTCACTTGAACGGTTCCGCTTAGCGATCTACAAGGGTATGTAGATGCACTCTCCTTCCCCTCGTTGCTGGTTTCTCCATAGATAGATCTTGGTGACACGTAGGAAAATGTTGTATTTCTGCCACGTTCCCCAACGATGGCATCATGAGCTAGGTCTGTCGTAGTTCTCTATTGCACGAGTAGAACACAATTTGTTGTGGGCGTAGATGTTGTCAACTTTCTTGCCGCTACTAGTCTTATCTTGCTTCAACGGTATTGTGGGTTGAAGCGGCCCGGACCGACCTTACACGTACGCTTACGTGAGACTGGTTCCACCGACCGACATGCACTAGTTGCATAAGGTGGCTAGCGGGTGTCTGTCTCTCCCACTTTAGTTGGAGCGGATTCGATGAAAAGGGTCCTTATGAAGGGTAAATAGAAGTTGACAAATCACGTTGTGGCTTTCACGTAGGTAAGAAAAGCGTTCTTGCTAGAACCCTATTGCAGCCACGTAAAACTTGCAACAACAATGAGAGGACGTCTAACTTGTTTTTGCAGCAAGTGTTTTGTGATATGATATGGCCAAAGTTGTGATGAGTGATGAATGATATATGTGATGTATGAGATCATGTTCTTGTAATAGGAATCACGACTTGCATGTCGATGAGTATGACAACCGGCAGGAGCCATAGGAGTTGTCTTTATTTTTTGTATGACTTGCGTGTCATGGAAGAACGCCATGTAAATTACTTTACTTTATTGCTAAACGCGTTAGCCATAGAAGTAGAAGTAGTCGTTGGCGTGACAACTTCATGAAGACACGATGATGGAGATCATGATGATGGAGATCATGGTGTCATGCCGGTGACAAGATGATCATGGAGCCCCGAAGATGGAGATCAAAGGAGCTATATGATATTGGCCATATCATGTCATTACTATATATAATTGCATGTGATGTTTATTATGTTTATGCATCTTGTTTACTTAGAACGACGGTAGTAAATAAGATGATCCCTCATAACAATTTCAAGAAAGTGTTCTCCTAAGCGTGCACCGTTGCTAAAGTTAAATGCTTTGAAGCACCACGTGATGATCGGGTGTGATAGATCCTTACGTTCACATACAACGGGTGTAAGACAGTTTACACATGCAATACACTTAGGTTAACTTGACGAGCCTAGCATGTACAGACATGGCCTCGGAACACAAGAGACCGAAAGGTCGAACATGAGTCGTATGGTAGATACGATCAACATGGAGATGTTCACCGACGATGACTAGTCTGTCTCACGTGATGATCGGACACGGCCTAGTTGACTCGGATCGTGTAATCACTTAGATGACTAGATGGATGTCTATCTGAGTGGGAGTTCATAAGATGAACTTAATTATCCTGAACATAGTAAAAAAAACCTTTGCAAATTATGTCATAGCTCGCGCTTTAGTTCTCTTGTTTAGATATGTTCCTAGAGAAAATATAGTTGAAAGTTGGCGGTAGCAATTATGCGGACGATGAAAGCTTATGTCCTTAATGCACCGCTCGGTGTCTTGAACCCCAAACATCGTTTGTGGATGTTCTGAACATCGGACATACACGTTTTGATAACTACGTGATAGTTCGGTTGAACGGTTTAGAGTTGAGGCACCAAAGGCGTTTTTGAAGCGTCGCGGAACATATGAGATGTTTCGAGGGCTGATATTGGGATTTCAGGCTCGTGCCCACGTCAAGAGGTATAAGACCTCCGACGATTTTCTTAGCCTGCAAACTAAGGGAGAAAAGCTCTATTGTTAAGCTTGTGCTCAGATTGTGCGAGTGCAACAATCACTTGAATCGAGTGGGAGTTGATCTTCCGGATGAGATAGTGATGTTTCTCCAA
Source organism: Aegilops bicornis (assembly GCA_021605145.1). Lineage (NCBI taxonomy): Eukaryota > Viridiplantae > Streptophyta > Magnoliopsida > Poales > Poaceae > Aegilops > Aegilops bicornis. The sequence continues at coordinate 592,512,543 of CM038672.1, read as the reverse complement.
AGTCATTGCCACCAAGCTGCTAGAGCTTCGTGATGAACTATAACATGTCAGGGATAGATATGATGATCCTTGAGGTATTCACGATGTTTGACACCATGAAAGTAGAAATCAAGAAGGAGCATCAATTGTTGATGGTTGGTGAAACCACTAGTTTCAAGAAGGGCAAGGGCAAGAAGGACACTTCATGAAGCAACGGCAAATCGATTCTTTGCTCGGTGAAGAAACCCAAGGTTGAACCCAAACCCGAGACTAAGTGCTTACGTAATAAGGGAACAACCATGGAGCAGAATTACCCTAGATACTTGGTAGATAAGAAGGCTGGCAAGGTCGATTGAAGTATATTGGATATACATTATGTTAATGTGTACTTTACTAGTACTCCTAGTAGAACCAGGGTATTAGATACCGGTTCGGTTGCTAAGTGTTAGTAACTCGAAACAAAAGCTACGGAATAAACTGAGACTATCTAAAGGTGAACTGACGATACGTGTTGGAAGTGTTTCCAAGGTTGATGTGATCAAGCATCATACGCTCCCTCTACCATCGAGATTGGTGTTAAACCTAAATAATTGCTATTTGGTGTTTATGCGTTGAGCATAGACATGATTGGATTATATGCATGCATAATCTGATTATACATTTAAGGAGAATAATGGTTACTCTATTAATTTGAATAATACCTTCAATGGTCTAGCACCTAAAAATGAATGGTTTATTGAAATCTCGATCGTAGTGATACACATCTTCATGCCAAAAGATATAAGATAGTAATGATAGTACCACTTACTTATGGCAATCGCCATGTAAGTCATATTGGTGTAAAAGCATGAAGAAGCTCCATGTTGATGGATCTTTGGACTCACTCGTTTTTGAAAAGTTTGAGACATGCGAACCATGTCTATTGGTGTATACGCATGAAGAAACTCCATGCAGATGGATCGTTTGGACTCACTTGATTTTGAATCACTTGAGATATGCAAATCATACCACATGGGTAAGATGACTGAAAAGCCTCGTTTTTCAGTTAGATGGAACAAGATAGCAACTTGTTGGAAGTAACACATTTTGATGTGTGCAGTCCAATGAGTGCTTTGAGGCATCTGATGAATATCGTTATGTTCTTACTTCACGATGATTTGAGTAGATGTTGAGTATATTTACTTGATGAAACACAAGTCTGAATTATTGAATGGTTCAAGTAATTTCAGAGTGAAGTTGAAGATCATCGTGACAAAAGGATAAAATGTCTATGATATGATCATAGAGATGAGTATCTGAGTTACGAGTTTTGGCACACAATTAAGACATTGTGGAAATTGTTTCACAATTAATACCGCCTGGAAACACCATAGTGTGATGGTGTGTCCGAACATCATAGTTGCACCCTATTGGATATAGTGCGTACCATGCTGTCTCTTATCGAATTACCACTATCGTTCATGGGTTAGGCACTAGAGACAACCACACTCACTTTAATAGTTCACCACGTAATTCCGTTGAGACGACACCGTTTGAACTATGGTTTGGAGAAACCTAAGTTGTCGTTTCTTAAAAGTTTGGGGCTGTGACGCTTATGTGAAAAAGTTTCATCGTGATAAGCTCGAACCCAAAACGGATAAATACATCTTCATAGGATACCCAAAATGGTTGGGTATACCTCCTATGTCGAATCCAGGAAGCAAAAGTAATTGTTTCTAGAAAGCGGGTCCTTTCTCGAGGAAAAGTTTCTCTCGGCGTAATTGAGTGGGAGGATGGTGAAGACTTGATGAGGTTATTGAACCGTCACTTCAACTAGTGTGTAGCAGGGCACGGGAAGTTGTTCCGTGGCACCTACACCAATTGAAATAGAAGCTTATGATAGTGATCATGAAGTTTCGGATCAAGTCACTAACGTACCTCGTGGGGTGACAAGGATGCGTGCTACTTGAGTGGTACGCAATCACATCTTAGAGGTCATGTTGCTAGACAACAATGAACCTACGAGCTATGGAGAAGCGATGGTGGGCCCGGATTCCGGCGAATGGCTCGAGGCCATAAAATCGAGAACGGATCCATGACTTTGGAAGAAATACTTGATGGTCGTAAGGCCATTGGAGTACGGATGGATTTTGAAAGGAAGACAGACAATGATGGTAAGAGTTACCATTAAGAAAGCTCGACTTGTCGTTAAGATGTTTTCCGACAAGTTCAAGGAGTTGACTACGGTGAGGCTTTCTCACTCGTAGCGATGCTAAGAGTCTGTTGGAAATGGATTAGCGATTCTTGCATCATTTATGAAATCTTGCAGATAGAATGTCAAAACATTGTTTCCTTGACAGTTTTCTTGAGGAAAGGTTGTATGTGATACAACGGAAGGTTTTGACAATCTGAAGAACGCTAACAAATATGCAAAACTCCGGCAATCCTTCTAAGGACCGGAGTAAGCATCTCGGAGTTGGAATGTGTGCTTTGATGAGATGATCAAATTTTTTGGGTTTATACAAAGTTTATGAGAAACTTGTATTTCCAAAGAAGTGAGTGGGAGCACTATAGAATTTTTGATGAGTATATGTCGTTGACATATTGATGATCAGAAATGATGTAGAATTTTCTGTAAAGCATATAGGGTTAATTGAAAAGTGTTTTTTAAGTGAAAACCTGGATTAAGCTACTTGAACATTGAGCATCAAGATCTATGAGGATAGATCAAAACCGCTCAATGGTACTTTCAAATGAGCATATACCTTGACATGATCTTGAAGGTGTTCAAGATGGATCAGTCAAAGAAGGAGTTCTTGCCTGAGATGTAAGGTATGAAGTTAAGACTTAAAGCTCGACCACGGCAGAAAAGAGAGAAAGGACGAAGGTCGTCCCCTATGCCTTAGACGTAGGCTCTACAATATGCTATGTTGTGTACCGCACCGGAAGTGTGCCTTGCCATGAGTCAGTCTAGGGGTACAAGAATGATCCAGGAATGGATCATTGGACATCGGTCAAAATTGTCCTTGGAGTAAATAAGGACAAGTTTCTCAATTATGGAGGTGATAAAGAGTTCGGCGTAAAGGGTTACGTCGATGCAAGCTTTAACACCTATCCGAGTGACTCGAGTAGCAAACCGGATCGTATAGTGGAGCAACCATTAGGAATAGCTTCAAGTGGAGCGTGGAAGCAGCATTTACAATATGACATAGAGAATAGCAAAGTACATACGGATCTGAATACTGCAGACCCGTTGACTAAAACTTCTCTCACAAGGAAAACATGATCAAAACCCCAGAACTGATTGAGTCTTAATCACATGGTGATGTGAACTAGTTTAGCGACACTAGTAAACTCTTTGGATGTTGGTCACATGGCGATGTGACCTATCAGTGTTAATCACATGGCGATGTGAACTAGATTATTGACTCTAGTGCAAGTGGGAGACTGTTGGAAATATGCCCTAGAGGCAATAATAAATTAGTTATTATTATATTTCCTTGTTCATGATAATCGTTTATTATCCATGCTATAATTGTATTGATAGGAAACTTCGGATACATGTGTGGGTACATAGACAACACCATGTCCCTAGTAAGCCTCTAGTTAACTAGCTCGTTGATCAATAGATGGTTACGGTTTCACGACCATGGACATCGGATGTCATTGATAACGGGATCACATCATTGGCAGAATGATGTGATGGACAAGACCCAATCCTAAGCCTAGCACAAAGATCGTGTAGTTCGTATGCTAAAGCTTTTCTAATGTCAAGTATCATTTCCTTAGACCATGAGATTGTGCAACTCCCGGATACCGTAGGAATGCTTTGGGTGTACCAAAACGTCACAACGTAATCGGGTGGCTATAAAGGTGCATTACGGTATCTCCGAAAGTGTCATTGGGTTGGCACGAATCGAGGCGGGATTTGTCACTCCGTGTAAACCGAGAGGTATCTCTGGGCCCACTTTCGGTAGGACATCATCATAATGTGCACAATGTGATTAAGGGGTTGATCACGGGATGATGTGTTACGGAACGAGTAAAGATACTTGCCGGTAACGAGATTGAACAAAGGTATCGGGATACCGACGATCGAATCCCGGGCAAGTACAATGCCGCTAGACAAAGGGAATTGTATACGGGATCGATTGAGTCCTTGACATCGTGGTTCATCCGATGAGATCATCGTGGAACATGTGGGAGCCAACATGGGTATCCAGATCCATTGTTGGTTATTGACCGGAGAACGTCTCGGTCATGTCGCAGCATGTCTCCCGAACCCGTAGGGTCTACACATAAGGTTCGGTGGACGCTTAGGGTTGTATGAATATGAGTATGGAGCAAACCGAATGTTGTTCGGAGTCCGGATGAGATCCCGGACGTCACGAGGAGTTCCGGAATGGTCCGGAGGTAAAGATTTATATATGGGAAGTCTTATTTTGGTCGCCGGAAAAGTTTCGCACTTTATCGGTATTGTACCGGGAGTGCCGAAAGGGGTCCGGGGGTCCACCGGAGGGTCCACCTGCCCCGGGGGGGCACATGGGCTGTAGGGGGTGCGCCTTGGCCTATATGGGCCAAGGGCACCAGCCCCAAGAGGCCCATGCGCCAAGGAGACTTGGGGAGGGAGAGTCATAAAGGGGAAGGCACCTCAGGGGTGCCTTGGGAGGATGGACTCCTCCCCTCGCCGCACCCCTTCCTTGGAGGAAGGGCAAGGCTGCGCCCTTCCCTCTCTTGCACCTATATAAAGGGAGGGAGGGAAGGGCAGCCGCACCCATAAGCCACAGTGCCTCCCTCCTCCTGCAACACCTCCTCCTCCTTCCGTAGTTGCTTAGCGAAGCCTGCCGGGAGTTCTGCTGCATCCACCACCACGTCGTCGTGCTTTGGATCATCATCAACCTCTCCTTCCCCTTGCTGGATCAAGAAGGAGGAGACGTCATCCGCTCCGTACGTGTGTTGAACGCGGAGGTGCTGTCCGTTCGGCACTAGGTCATCGATGATCTGAATCACGGCGAGTACGACTCCATCATCCCCGTTCACTTGAACGCTTTCGCTTAGCGATCTACAAGGGTATGTAGATGCACTCTCCTTCCCCTCGTTGCTGATTTCTCCATAGATAGATCTTGGTGAAACGTAGGAAAATTTTGAATTTCTGCTACGTTCCCCAACACTCTGCCCCCTGTCCACGAGCTCCATGGCGGACCACGCCCTATAGGTGTTCGGTCAAATGCCATTGAGCTTATTTCCAAATGCTATGTCGTTTTTTTAGAGGTCGAAGGATGACGAGCTACTCGACCATGGAGGATGAGTTGTTGTGCGATTCGTGGCTGGCCGTATCCGCGGATTTTGTAGGCAAGAGCGGAGGGGAGCCCTTTTGGGAGCAAGCGCATGGAAAGTTACACGCACGAAAGCACATTCGCCCTATGACATGTACATCATTCAACCACACAACTGAAGTCATTGTCGTCACTATTCAGATCAGCGTCACTAAGTTTTGCGAAGTGGTTTGTCAGCTCGAGGCATGGTGGCCATTGCACACGGCAAAGGACGAGATAATATGTTTTACTTCCTCTTGCTCAACATGTTGATTGATTCATTCACTCAATGTTGGTCTACACATTATATGTAGCCTGCATGCACTGCCGTGGTGTTCCACGGGGCAGAGGGACGCGTTTTTACGCGCACACTGTTGGATGAAGCTAAAGGGACAATATGTGTGGGACGACATGATCAGTTGATAAAAACTTGTTGGACATCTGATTAAATGTAGTTGAATAATTTGCAAGGTATGTATGGTTAATTTATGCTATTTTCTATTCAAACTTTGATGAATATTGTTCGGTTTGCATGAATTTCGTTTGATTTGTTAAGCATGTGAAATGTATGCAACTACGATTGGATGACGTCCTCCCTCGTCCGTGTCAACGCGGGAGGAAAATTATAGGTTAGCATTGAAGATGCCCTAAGGCCAGCCAGCAAACAAGCTTTTTATAACGGAGGCGTTTGCCCGGCCTTAAAATGAAGCCCTTACAGAGTTCAGAACATGGCTGCGAGGGACTAAGAAGACTAGCAACAGAGCACGGCAAGAGTGCAAACCTGATCATGCACAGCAAACAAGCTAAGACAGAAGCTTAAGAGAAATTTTGCAGCAGCAAAACCTGATCATGTTCAGGTCCTTAATTTTCTTGGGAATTCATGCATATTCAATATCAACGGTTGGTTCCCCTGATGCTCTGCGACCTACCGATCGACTAAAGCCAGCAACGATTTCCTGTTAGATAGTTGACCTGGCCGGGGATTGGGCGACAGACTGTGGGGCACATGGCTCTCAACCAATTTTTATGAGATTTATTACAGCAAAAGGAAAGAGTTAGTATTAATCAGAATGTCCCAACCATTTTTTATGAGCTTTATTATAGCAAAAAGGAAATAATCATTAATCAGAACTCCCAACCGGCAGCAATGGGGATTGATGTAAACACAACGCAAACGTGCTCGTCGAGCTTGGTACGGGTCTCTCTCTTGATACAGGGATGAAGAAAATCGTCTCACTGATCAGCATGTATGCTTAGAGCACCCTTATCTCTTGCATTAAATTTTAACTTCTCGAACAACCCCTTAAAGCTTAACTTCTCAAATTTGATTGAGAAGTTCAGCTTGTGCATCTAGAGAATGGACTCAAGTGGGCGGGAGACGAATGGGTGGAGCGGCGGCAGAGTCAAGCCAGTCAGCAATTGTTGGCGCCATTTTTCAGATGGGAAAGGTTTAGGAAGAACTTGAGGGCTGCTCAAATTTGGGCAGGGAGGGGGTGTTAGAGCAACTCTAGCAGACCCCGCATTCGCCCCCGACCCGTAAAATTACCGTTAAAATGTGGGTAGGGGCGGAAAAACCTGCCCGTTCAGACCCCGTATCCTATCCCGGCCCGCAAAAAAATTTGAGGGGCGCGGCAAAATCCTGACCCCAACCTGGGAATACGCGGGTTTTCCCCTCGCGGCTGCGGTGCCCTGCATCACAGAGAAGCAGTTGGCGGGAGGGACATTTCAGCCCGCGCGCTTTCCCCCCTCCTTCCGTCGCCGACCGCCCTTGCTTCCGCCCACTCGCCGCCGGCGATTCCGGCCAAATCTGCGGGCGGGATCGGTCCGCGGGGCCGCCCCACACCCTCCTGCGCCGAGACGCTGCACCGACCCCCCGGATCCGGCGAGAAGAGCCGCCCTCGTCGTCGCCAGGGGATCGACCACCGTCGGGCCCGCCTCTTCGTCGCCGCCCGGGATCACCCGCCCACGTCCGCCACCGGTTAGTGCGTTTTTGTTGTGATTTTTGCGAGCGGTATAGTTAATTTGACGTGCTGGTGCGCATGTAGATGGAGTTGACCCCGTGCGAGAAGTTCTTGCTCTCCGATTCGTCCGATTCGGACGACTCGGATGTTGAGACCATGTTTGCGAACTTTCGGCAGCAAACATTGGTCATGGCACTTGCCGTGAAGGAGCACGAAGGCGATAACTGGAAGAGGAGGCGATGATCGACCGTCGGGCGTCTTTGCATTCCCCGGAATCGTCATCTTGGGAACAAGATGTTGATGCAAGATTACTTCGCGGAGAATCCTACATATCCACCGCACCTCTTCCGGAGAAGGTACCGAATGCGCCGATCCCTCTTTGTCAAAAATTTTTCAAGCTTGCGAGGCAAATTACCGGTATTTTACTCAAAGAAGAAATGTTGCGGGCTTAAAGGGATTTAGTGCATATCAAAAAATCTCCGTGGCAATGCGGGTGATTGCATATGGTGTTCCGACTGACTATGCCGATGAGTACCTTCGCATTGGTGAAGATACTACAATTGAGTGTGTGTGTGTAGATTTGCAAAGGTGATCATCCGTGTCTTTGGTCCTGAGTATCTTCGGGCACCCAACGAAGATGACAAAAAAAATTGATGGCAACTAATGAGAGAAGAGGTTGGCCTGGCATGCTAGGTAGCATTAATTGTATGCATTGGACTTAGAAAAATTGCCCCAAGGCATGGCAAGGAATGTATTGTGGCAAGTCTCGTGATGCAACAATTGTGCTAGAGGCTGTAGCATCTGATGATTTATGGATTTGGCATTGCTTTTTTGGTATGCCGGGCACTCTCAATGATATCAATGTGTTGCAACAGTCTCATTTGTTTGCTAGGCTTGCTAGTGGTGATGGTCCTGCTTGCAACTACACTATCAATGGGTATGAATACACAAAGGGGTACTATCTTGCAGATGATATATACCCTCCTTGGTGCACATTTGTTAAAAGCATCAAAGAACCCAAACCTAAAAATGTGAATTTGCAAGGGTGCAAGAGGCAGCCCGAAAAGACATTGAAAGAGCATTCGGTATTTTGCAATCTAGGTTTGCCATTGTCCGTGGTCCTGCTCGTTTTTGGGATAAGAAAACCTTAAAAAATATTATGACATGTTGTGTTATCCTATACAATATGATTCTTGAAGATGAGAGAGGAATGAACTTGGAATTCTTCTATGACATAGTCGTGTCAAACCAGCTAGAGATCCTAACCACATTAGAGCTTTTCTTCAAACATACAAGGAGATTGAAAATACAAACACCCACTTTCAACTTCAGGAGGATCTTATTGAGCACCATTGGCAGGCTAGACAGTGACTCATTTTTGTATTTATTTGTATTTGTATTCATGACAAGTTTTGTATTGCATTATTTAAGTTTGCTATAGTGATTTGAATATTATTTGTAATGTGGATGATTATTGTATTATGTTTGATTTGAATAATTTAGTTTTACTTTCGATTGTTGTATTATGTTGGATTTGATATTTGCGGGCCGATGAGATGCGGACTTAGCGGCAAGAAAGAGCAGACCCAAGATATTTACTCGTAAAAAAAGCATATTCATGAATATATTTTTTTTACGGGTCCGTTTGAGGGATCTGCATCTGTGGCCATCCAAGCCGGCCTGCAAAAGCGGTTTTGCACGAACTGCAAACGCGTTTTGCGGGCCGGCGAGATGTGGGCTCTACTAGAGTTGCTCTTATGAGTTACAACATTTGAGACAAATACAGCACGTACTAGTTATCATCTCTGTTCTGAATTATTAGGCGCTTTGAATATTTTAATGCAAACCATATATGAACTGTACATGTACATTTGATTCAGAATAAGTTAAAACATCTTATAATTCATAACAGGAGGAGTAGTATTAAACTCTCCAAACCAGAAATTTCAGGGAGTTATACTAGCATTTTTGAGGGAAGGACTGGAGCTGACTTAACATCTGTCAGAGAAGATGCCGATCGAGGAGCATTCGGCTTATCCAAGATCGATGCACACGAAGCACGATCTCTAAGAGCATCTAATACGGCTGAACTTTGCAAATTCGGACCCTCAAATACCTACTGACACGTCCGTGGACACTGATTGTCTAAACCTTAAATTTGCTTTTTCACAACCGGACATCTCTATTATTATATCTCAAATCCATGGAACTACGTCACGCACATTATCCAGCTACTTCATCACTATTAACATGCCATCGGACTATCAAAATTTAGTATATTTGGCTACGGTGGAGATCATGATCATCCACGGCCGCCCTTGCCCTTCCCGGCGCCTTTGCCGTCCTTCTCGCGGAAGTACCGGTCGAAGACACGGTAGAGATCGAGTTGGATCTGCTCGTTGCCGGAGTTGTCCTCGCCGTCGCTTTCCTCCTTCTGTGCCAGCCGGCCATGGAACAGACCGCCCAATTCTGCTCTGGAGCGAGGGGCCGCGTGTTCCGTCGTTGCCGTTTCTTCACAATGTGGGCGTGGATGGCTTCCTCCTCTGCGGTCGCCCGCGCCGCTGCATCAGCCGCCTCCGCCGCTGCGGTACGGGCCTCGGCGGTCCTTATCGTCTCCTTCCCACCGCCCGTTCCCAATGAGACTCATAGTCCGCCCGACCGGTGATGCATGGAGAAGGAGAGATTTTTCGGCTACCGGGACCGTGGTGATCCGGCCCAGAGGACCCGAGCGCCCGTTGAGCCGACGCTATGGAGTCGTGCCGGACAGATCCTTCCATCGACCGGGTGTTGTCCTCCGGGGAGTGGAGGGGAATGGAGTGTGAAGTGGCTAGGGTTTGGTCTGACGAGCGGATGGGGACAAATATATCTGAGGTCGGGTGGGCCAGCGTGGGCCGGGTCCGATGTGGCGGGCGCCCCATATTTGAGCCGGCCAGCCCGGACGTTTGGGACTTGTTTGAGGCGCCGTTTGAATCAAATTTTCATGACCGGTCAGTGATCGGACTGATCGCCCGGACGTTTGAGGCTGGTTTCGGGGGCCGGGTTGCAGAGCTCTAAGCTGAGCGGCCTGATGGAGCGGACAATGAAGGCAATTTTTCGTATTTTGGCCCTTTTCTAGAAGTTAATCGAGATCTGATCCTAGTTTGTAAAAAAATCATGATCTGACCCTTTTGCTACCGCCAGGGCCCATGACGGTAAGGTGTAACAGCCTACCGACAGGGACCTTGGCGGTAGGAAATATGCCTACCGCCGAATAGGTTGGCGGTAGCCTGTACAATCCTACCGGCAAGGTGCCCAGCGGTAGGTGCGAGCATGCATGGTGTTTCAGTATTTATAAAAAATTTCTGGTAGGGTGTACAATCCTACGCCAAGGTGCCCGGCGGTAGGTGCGAGCATGCATGGTGTTTCAGTACTTAGAAAAAATTTCCGGTAGGGCGTACAACCCTACCGTCAGGGACCTTGGCGGCAATGCTATTATACCCTACCGTCATGGATCCTAACGATAAGAAAAGGATTAGATTCCAAAACTTTTACAAGACAAGGTCATATCTGGATCAAATTTCGAAAAATGGTCAAAACACGAAATTTAGCCGACGACGGAGGCGGAGGATGGTCTGCGTGCGCGCTCAGAGTCAAAGGCTCAAAGCGTAGGCGCCTCTGACGCGATCCAGATCAGGAGAGCAGGATGCGATCGTCGTCCATACGTAACCACCACAGCGCTGGCCCCATACATACCACACCGCACGTCTTCTGGGAGTTACAGCATTTTGAGGGAAAGACTAGAGCTGACTTAACATCTTTGAGAGAAGATGCCGATCGAGAATTCGGTCGATCCAAGATGGATGAACACGAAGCACGATCTAAGCTGAGCGTGGGGATAGATACACAAAAGTCAGCCAACGTGGAGGTTGTGAACGGAGCGGAGCGCGGAGGACGGTGTGTGCGCCCAAAGTCAAAGCGTAGGCAGGCGTCTCTGACGTGATCCAGAGTTCCAGACGAGGTGAGGAGGTGATCGTCGTCCCCACGTAACCGCCACCCCGTTGGCTCCATATCACGCCACGCGTCTCGGTGGACAGATAGATAGACGATTCGTCTCTCTGGAATATCGATCATCAGACGACTTTCCCATGCGTTCCTCGCCGTCGGAAAACCAGGACCATTCACCTAGGTGCATACATATCCTATTGCCTTTTGCCTTTTGCCCGTCGACGCAGCGACACGCCAGCGATCGACGCGCTCCCAGGCCAGCCACGTGCATGGATACGCATAATCGTACTAAAAAATAATAGAGAGAATTCCTTATTTGACACTTCTTTAAAATCATGTTTCTTATTTGACACTGAAAAAAATTTCTTCCCTATATGACCTATAGTCTTAATTTCTTTCCCTATATGACACTCTAGTTCATTTTATACACGTGAAAAGACCTTTTTACCTCTATACATAATATGCAGCCAACATGCATATGTATATGAACCAGGTCATACGAAGCTAGAATACATATATTCATTTGATCGTCAGGGTGCGCGTACGTATTTAAATAATCTATGCTCCGGCCGGCAAGCTGGCCGCGTATATGTACACAAATACATATAGACAACTAGCCAGACCGTGAGGTCAATTAGCACATGAACCATCGAAGGCTTTGGTCATGATTTCTTGTACCGGCTGGAGATTTCCACAGAGCGAGAGACAAAGATTTAAACAACCTTCAAAGGGTTGAGGTAGGGACGCGTTTATCTTAAACAACATTACATCCATATCGCTCCATAAAAATCGGAACGGTAATGGCCAGCGCCGGACCTTCTCCAGCTGCCTATAAATACCGAGGCACAACGCACGTACAAAAGGAGGCAACGCACGAAGCACCCACGGGGAGCCACCAAGAGATCCATCCATCATCCATCCATAGCACGCCTCAAGCATCACGCATCAGCCAGGAGATCGACGCGAGCTCGGCTGTCTTCTGGAGTAGACGGCCGGGAGGGAGGTAGCATAGCCGGCACCGGCCGTGTTGCGGTTGCTATCCAGCCTGCTGACTCTGTCCGCCCACCCCGCCGCTCATCCAGGGGAAAATTTCTAAACGTAGTAGACTTGACCTGATTTTTTACCGGCCGGCCTAATTTAACAAACCTTTTGAAAGTAGGGGGGTCAAACCACACCACATGCTTTCTTGAGGTCAAATGTTTACGTGACCTTGCACGTACGCACCTACATACGTACGGTGTTCCTCGTGTTGCGCAGTTGCATGGTGATGCATGCTGGCGTGCTTCCATATTTAACAAAATGTAGCATGGATCATTTCCACAGATATACTACTGCAGGTATATAATCTAACCGGAACAGTAGCAAATCGACTGGCATAACAATACTCGCATATATGATGTCACATATGGATAACTTGACTGATTTTTTTGGAACAACTATTATCTTGTACATATTTGTGGTCACATTATACATATGGGTAAAATGGTCTTTTCACGTGAACAAAATGCACTAGAGTGTCATATAGGAAAAAAAATTAAGACTAGAGATCATATAGGGAAGAAAATTTTCTCCAGTGTCAAATAAGGAGCACAATTTTAAGAGAGTGTCAAATAAGGAATTCTCTCAAAATCGCACTGATTAAACGCCACATGTTATTATTAGTATTATTTTTGGCTAAAAACTCCCACATGTTTTTAGAGATAACGAGTGATATTGATAGATATAGAGCCCACATGCTAATATGCAAATACATTCTCGTTCCTAAAATACATATATTTTTAGCCGCCATATTTTTTCTACAAGTAATTGTCCATCTATATACTTTCAATGTCGCTAGGTGATCTACGGACATGAATGTAATTTTGTTATTTCTTATGTCTTTATACCGCCATGATGCTTGATGAATACTACTCCCTCCGTCCTATAATATAACAGCGTTTTTGACACTAGTGTAGTGTAAAAAACACTTTTATATTATGGGACGGACGGAGTAGATTATAAGGTTCTTTTGCAAAAAAAAATTGTAACTTTAGTCATTTTGAGAAAATCCATCATAGTTAGTTTTGTCATAACTTAAATAATAGTAGGTACATCATTCCAAAAAAAGAATTGTAAGCTTATCTCTTTTTTTTCGTCAATACGCATATTGCGAATCGTTTCATTAATAAAGAGTTAGAAAGTACAAAGGTGCGATCCCTAAACTTTGTACCCAAGGAAAATGCATGTCTAGGGACACAGTGAGCAGCAGAGAGATGGGTTGCTCAACCCTTAGTTACACGAGGTCGGGATGTAGTATAATCATGTCTAGCCCTTTGGCGCCCACCTTGGCCCAGGCGCGAGCGTCTTCCTTGATTTGATCAGAGATGCTAGAGTGAGATGGGTGGGCGTTCTCGAAAACACACGCATTGCGATGCTTTTTAGATTGTCCATGCCGAAAGAGCAATGAGGGAAGCTGTGTCGTTCCCTAGGCATACCAGCAATGCAACGGTGGCTGTGCTACACCAGTCAAAGAAGTTGGTGGTGTCATCACATGCCTTGCTTTGTAAAGGGGGGAGGGGGGAGGGGGGAGGGGATGTGCAGTGCCTTGGTGGTAAGAAAAGACGATTTAATATACAAAAGAATTGCAGGTCAACATCAACCTCTTACTCATGCTCTTTTTATTTATTTATTTATATTCAGCTCCATTTTTCAGAGTATATTTATGCTCAACTATAAAAACATAGTACTCCATCCGATCTGTATAAAGTTGTACTAAAGCTGCGACAATTAATATGAATTGAAGGGAGTGTTATTTTTTTTCTCTCTTTAGCATTATGTTCAAGCGATAAGTGTCGGGCAATAGTTCATATGCCCCGTGAAGACGGGGATGTATACCACATTTTATTCCGCCTTGGGTCAATTTATCTTTCTTTTTTGTGGCAAGGTCAATTTATCCAAATATGTGTGCGAAACTTTTTGGTCTGCGACTCCTTTTACATCAGCAACTTAAAAAAAAGAGAACCAGAGCCTCTTATTTTTTGCTCGACCCTAAAACATGAAGGATTTTTCTGAGAACTCATTACCCAACTTATTAAAGGTTGACTCCCCATAGCACCCATATTTTCAAGCGCAAGGATCGGGCTACAATTTGTATGTCCTACGTGGTCGTTCGGAGTAAGTGGACCTCATTTTCTTCTCATGCACCTTTGCTTACCGAAGCACAACTGTTGCTTCCGTCCGGAAATACTTGTCATCAAAATAAATAAAGGAGGATATATCTAGACATATTTTAGTTCTATATACATTCCTTTCTATCCATTTTGATGACAAATATTTTCGGACAAATGGAGTATATCTAGAGTTGTGTCTTGGAGCTTTTGGGTCGTTACTATTCCCACACTGAGTCATGCATGATGCATATCTGTTGTTTTTTTTTCGGGTTGATGCATATCTGTCGTTAAACCAATGTGTAGCAACACTCCATAATTTCAACTCGTTTGCATCAAGAATAACGTAAGAAAATGTTACAATCAGGGCCCTTTTGTTTTGTATGCTCAACCTTAAACACCAAGGTTGTTGTTTGGCAACTTATTAGAGGTTGGCTCCCCTCCAGCAACCGTATTATTCTCAAGTGACAGGGGTCGAGCGACACCTCCTATGCCATACGTGGTCATTTGGAGCATCTAGACTACATACGTGGTCATCTCCACACAGACTACTTTTTGTCTTAAAAAACCAAGAATGTCCTTATTTTAACGTCAAAGTATGTTATTAGACGCCGACTTCGAAGAAAATGATATTTTTTATACCGACACAGTTCTGAAACATATCATCGACCCTTTTGTTAACATAGTACTCTATATGTCCCGTAATAATGTGTGCAGTGATTTTCACGAAAGTCAAGGTTCACATTTTTGATGAAATTTACTGAGAAAACTATTTTATATATACCGTACGAAAATGTATTTCATGATTTATTAATAGTATCCGTAATTTGTTAATCTAATCAGACATGAATTATTTTATGAACTACAAGGAGCAAGAGAATATGCCGACACAGATAGTCCTGCATGTGTTGCCTAAAAATCCGGCAATGTTACCCCACGAACGTCAGCTGCGAGGGGAGTGGCAAGCGAGCGTCATTTGATGTCAGTTTAAGTTGTGGGGAAAGGTCAAACGACGGTAGTTTTTTAAACGAAAACTGCCTTCTCGGGTAGAAACTTTCATGTTGCATGAAGAGAAGAAAATGCCACCCCTTATCACTTTCTCACAACTAAAACTGCCACGAAATCGTTCGCATATGCCACCCTGACCGGCGAACGTTCGCCAGCTAACGGGTCCAAAAAAAAAAGAGATAGTCTTGCATGTGTTGCCTAAAAAAAATGATAGTCTTGCATGTGTGATTGTCAACCGAGCCGTGCCCAAATCAGATCGATCGTATCATGCGTACTGTACTTACTACCACAGAGACAAATAAGTACAGAGCACGCCCCAGCGCTCCTCTCCTCGCCCATCATCATATCCCAGCGGCCCGGATTTGGACTCGACGCCGCGGCCAAATCTTTCGCGGCCGCAATCGCACAGGCCAGACAAGGAGTCCAGCCCCACCCCGAGATGGCGACGACAACCGCGGCGGCGCCCGCGGCCGGGTACGGCGGGGACGGCGTGTACCGCTCGCTGCGCCCGCCGGCGCGCATCCCGTCCGACCCGGGCCTCTCCGTCGCCGACCTCCTCCTCCGCCGCGCCGACGCGTGCCCGTCCGCGCCCGCGCTGATCGACGCCGCCACGGGCCGCGCGCTCACCTTCGCCGGCCTCCGCTCCGCGGTGCTGACGACCGCCGTCGCGCTCGCCTCCCGCGCGGGCGTCCGCCCCGGCGACGCCGTGCTCCTCCTCGCGCCCAACTGCGTCCTCTACCCGGTCTGCTTCTTCGCGGTCACCGCTGCCGGCGCCGTCGCCAGCACCGCCAACCCGCTCTACACCCCGCGGGAGATCGCCAAGCAGGCGTCCGACGCCCGCGTGAAGCTCGTCGTCACCGTGGCCGAGCTGCTCCCCAAGGTCGCCGCCCTCCGCCTGCCCGTCATCCTCCTCGACGACGCCGCCCCTCCGGCGACGGCCGACGTGACAGTGACACTCTACTCCGACCTCGTGTCCGGCGCGGACGAGTCGGCCTACCGCCGCCCGCCGACGAAGCAGAGCGACACGGCCGGGCTGCTCTACTCCTCCGGCACGACGGGCGAGAGCAAGGGCGTGGTCCTGACGCACCGCAACTTCATCGCGGCGGCGACGATGGTGACGTCGGACCAGGACGAGCGCGGGGAGCCGCCCAACGTGTTCCTCTGCTTCCTGCCCATGTTCCACATCTTCGGCCTCTCCGTCATCACCTTCGGGCAGCTGCAGCGGGGCAACGCCGTGGTGGTCATGTCGGGGTTCGCCATGGACTCGGTGATGAGGGCCGTGCAGCAGCACCGGGTGACGCACGTCTTCTGCGTGCCGCCGGTGATGATCGCGCTGGCCAAGCACGGGCGGGCCGGCAAGTACGACCTCAGCTCGCTCAAGTTCATCGGCTCCGGCGCCGCGCCGCTCGGCAGGGACGTCATGGAGGTGGTGGCCAGGAACTTCCCCGACGCCGAGATCGTTCAGGTAACCAGCCCAAGCAACCAGCCAGCCAGCTGCTCTGCACTTTTCATCTGCTGTTTTAGTGACAGAGAGTAGTACTCTGTTGTTTGGATTGGAAGGACCAGATGGACTTTTCAGCGTCTTTTTGTTGTGCTTTTGTGGGGACTCAATCTCTCTGCTCTTGTCGCTTCCCTAGAAAGGCTATATAATCAGGTGATTAAGACAGGGTTTCCGTTGATGTGATTCCCTCCTTTATGGCGATTAGAACTTGCGAGTGTACAGCAGTATGCAAACAGCTAGATTTCCTACTACTGCACTTCGTTTTGCCGGTGGAAGTGACACTTGGATTCCAACATTTTGTCCTGCTGAGCGAATACAAGCTGAACCAATATGCACCGCACAGTAAAAAGAGTCTTGTAATGTCTGCATAATGAATCGAATATACAGAATACATAAAACTGTATTGAACAAGTATCGGCATCAGTCGTGCTACAGCTTTTTTTTTTGTGTCAGGTTACTGTTCGTTGATTTGTAACAATTCTGTACTGTTGCAACTGTGATGCCCAAAGTCAACTATGTGTTTTTAGAACGAAATGACAAGGTCAACTATTCCTGTATCAGTTGCACGTTAGTACCTCTCTTACCTTCCGAATCATGTTATTCTATAATATAATATATGTTTTTTTATTTATATTTATCTAAACTAGTATTACTTTTATCAGCTACTCCCTCCATTCACAAATATAAGATGTTCTAACTTTTTTCTGAATCAGATGTACATAAATACTCCCTCTGTAAACTAATATAAGAGCGTTTAGATCCCTATTTTAGTATTCTAAATGCTCTTATATTACTTTACAGAGGGAGTATGTTTTATTGTGTTTGTTCATTCATTTCAGTTTGTATGTAGTCCATTTTAAAATATCCAAAACATATTATATTTGTGAACGAAGAGAGTATATGATAGCAGTTGTTTGCCTTCCGTGTCATACATTATGTAATATACCTATCTATCTATTTATTCATTTATCTGAACCATCAATCTGGGAACTTCTACAAATCTACAGGAAGATGTTTATTTTCAGATAACTGTAGCAAATTCTGTAGCGAGTTTCAAAACTATGCTGCTGTGGTTCAGCGGTTTGCTACACGGCACTCCTTACTGTATATGTAGTATTATGGCTTTATTCTCTCATGGTGATACCTGATACCTGTAAACATGCTTATGTAGTTCATATCTCAAGTTGTATTGCGTGTTGTGCTTTTCTGGCAGGGCTATGGTATGACTGAGACATGTGGGATCATATCGCTTGAATACCCAGAAAAGGGACAAGCTCGTCAGTTTGGGTCAACTGGAACACTCGTGGTTGGAGTTGAAGCAAAAGTTGTCGATGTAGAGACGCAAAAACATCTACCACCAAGTCAACTAGGAGAAATCTGTATCCGGGGACCACAAATAATGCAAGGTAAAAATTCAAACATGTGTGTTACGTTTTTGTTCTTTTTCCCTGCCTTTTGTTACCAAACAAGCCCTTATTCATAGAACATACATAGTTTGCTTGATCAACTATTACATACTTACCAAACTCAATGTAAATGATTTATTAGTTATTACAATGGAATTGTAGCTATTGATAATATTGTTGTGTTACAAAATGTGGTAAAAAATGACATTAGCTCTTTTTTCACTTGTTATTGACATTGCATGGTTTATCGAGGCCTGGTGATTTTTTAATTGTGAAACCCTAGTGATTATCAAGCAGCTACTATTTTTATTCCTACATTATTTTCACCAACAAGAAGGCCACTAAATTTCCATGTATTCTGTCCTGAAGGGATTAGGAGGCCAGAAATTCTCCTTATATGAGTTGATTATTTGTAGGGTATTTCAACAATGTGGAGGCTACTGATTTTACAATCAAGCAAGAATGGTTGCATACTGGTGATCTTGGTTACTTTGATTATGAAGGCCAGCTTTTTGTCGTTGATAGACTAAAAGAGCTGATTAAGTACAAAGGTTTCCAGGTAATTTTTTTTTTGCAAAGTATTATTTTGTTTTCTAATGGTTGCTAGAGTCTTCAACTTGTGAATGGAGAGCGCTTTCCCAAGGACGGTTCTAGCCCGCCTCCGCAGGGCCCTTGCTTCTACTTATGTTTGTTCCATATGTAGCTAACCATTACACTGATAGGGTGTTTGTGTAATATTGTCGAATGAATGACATATCGGAGTTATCCAGAGTTCACCACAAGCATATTCATCAAAGTTTTAAAATAGCGGGCTATGTCATTTAGTGGCGGGTCGGCCAGAAGCTATGAAACGCTAAAGCGGGGCTACAGCGAAGCTTAGCGTTTGTCTTAAATCATGAACTTTTCGAAAAAATAAACATACATTCATGCATCATAATTTATATATCACATATACTTGGTACACACATGTTCAGGCATAAAAATAACAGGCATTGATCAGGCATTCTAATTCAATAACTAAAACATCATATATATTTGAAAACAAGAAGGAAGAACTGGGTAGATGGATGGCTTTGTGGAACTCACTCACGTCCCTCCTCTGGCTGCAGCGGCTTAGCGGCCCTAAATGACTCCAAATTTACTGCTATAGCAGGAAATAGCGAGCTATTAACATCATTTTCAATCTAACGTTAAAAGTGCATAGCTTTAACGGGAGGGCTCTCTAAAAGCTATAGAGACACTATATAGTGGGCTAATAAACTTTGATATTCATACCTCCAGATAGGACAACACCACACCTGATCCAATGGGATCATATACCTTAACAATATTTTGTATTGCAAACAGTAGCCTTCCATTTTTTTGTGGAAATTATTCTTCTTTGCCTACCGAGCTTAAAGTTCACTAAAAAGCCTTGTTTATTATTATCATTTTACCAAAAGCCTATTCATGTTAACTTAAGCAGTTGGGGTTATTGTTTACTGTCTGAACAGTTGCTTTTCTCGTATCCAATCTAAGGATCATGATGGAAACCCGTCCTTTTGCGCTTGTTTTCTTGCTCGAACATACGTCATACTTTGTCCTCTGTAGATAAAGCGCTCTGATCTTTTGTTTGTTTAACTGGTAGATTGCACCTGCTGAGCTTGAAGGATTACTTCTATCTCATCCAGAGATTCTGGATGCCGTCGTTATCCCGTAAGTTGCCTCCAAAACGCTAAGTGATTCTAGCGGCTTTTGAGTATAAAATAAATTGTTCCAGCCTTCTTGGTTTGGACTTCTTTTGTCTGCTGTTGCTTATCTCTTGATTGACTGGGAGCTCTGCTTGTTTCCAAGGTTCCCCGACGAGGAAGCTGGGGAAGTTCCTATTGCCTATGTGGTGAGGTCACCTGCCAGTTCATTAACCGAAGCGGACGTCCAGAAGTTTATCGCGAAGCAGGTGAGGCCGACTTCAAACCTTGCTATATCGTGACATCAGATCAGAGTACCTCTACCTGAGAAATTCCAAAACTCAAATAGTAGCAGAACTTGTGGACGAGTCACCATCACCAGCATGAAAAGATACAGTTGAACAAGCAATGTTTTTTTTTCCACCGCTGCATTCTAATCCAGTTGTAACTCTGACCTGCATTTCAGGTCACGCACTACAAAAGGTTGAGGCGGGTTACCTTCGTGCAGAGCGTGCCAAAGTCAGCCGCAGGCAAGATCTTGAGAAGAGAGCTCATTGCCCAGGTCAGACCGTCCAAGTTGTAGGAAAATCTGCTTCGAGATCATGCTACATTTCCAAAAATCTACTACCATTGGGCAACAAATTCCTTTTGCTGGGGCATCATTTTCGTTTATATGACGCAACATAAATAACAATCTCAACATTGTACAAAAGATTGTATGTGATGAAACCATTGTTCGAATGTACCGTGTATGACATCTATACAACGAATGAAGAAAATGAATGTCAATGAATAACGGCTATCTGTACAAGGAACGAATATGTGCCGAGTCCTGGAACTGGGCGCCCCAGTACTCATGATACGCCGCGGGATCGGCCCCTGCAAATAGTAGAAAAACCGTGCGTTGTTTCAGGTTCAGCTGAAGAAGGGTAGGAGCAAAACTGCGCCGGGACAGTCTCCGATCACTTGGGAGTCTTGAAGAATGACCGGAATTTTAGCTGTTTACCTGTATTTGCTGAGCCTGTCATCATCATCGTCGTGCTCGGCGTCGCGCCTCTAACGAATGGCGGGGACGGGGCTTCTTCCTCCCTCTCCTCTCCTTGCCCCGGAGGGGGCGACGGCAGTCGAAGCAGCGAAGGGTCGGCGTACATCATTTTGCCGTAGCCCCTCTCCAGCGTCCCCTTGTCAAACCAGAGCAAAAAGGTCCTGGAGATTGAACAATAATGGTTCAGGTGAAGCGTTGGTAGTAGCCAGCCAGACATCTACTTCACGGTAGCTAGAGATGGAAACCTAAGATCGAAACAATCAAGATCAACCATGGCTTATTATTATTATTACCTTGGTGTAACATCGTCGCAGCGCTGCCATCGGAGATGCATTCTGCTTGCTGCTGGAGGCTGAGTAGCACTGTACCGCTCGGACGCGCATTTGACCTGCACGTACAAACACCGATCGGTTCGTTGAGCGCGTGTAAATTTGTTGGTCGCATCACCATGATCATGATGATCCTCTCTGTTTAGAAGGAAGAACAGAAACGGACTTCTGTTGCAGTCTTGCAGATGCATCATATATACCTGGATCCTCAGCGTGTCGAACCTCTCGTCGTCGAAGCGCGCCGACATGGCCAGAATGTTGGACCAGAGGATGTCGATCTTGACCAAGGCGTCGGCCCGGTGCAGCTGGAGCACGATCTTCTTGGGCTTCTTGTACTGGAACTTGGCCGCTATGTCGTCCTCGTCCGTTCGATCGATCTGTATATGGCCAGGAGTGAGTACATACATAGAAGATAGTAACAATCAAGAAAACAAGATAGCCAAGAAACAAGGGAACACAAAGAAACCAAGAGCATGCGATTCTATCGGTGTGCAGCCGGAGTATAGTTGATTAGGAAGTATGAACCTTGCTGTCGCCGATTTGGAGCGCCCGCAGTCCCACCCGCGTCAGCCGTCGCTGGCCCTGATTCTTCCCCGCTGGCGCCTCCTCCCGCTCTGGGCCGGCGCCTCTGTCGTCGGCGGCGGGGTTGAGCGCGGCTCGCATGGAGGTGATCAGGTGCAGGAAGGGCTCCCGGATCTCGAGCCCCAGCCGCGGCGCCCTGGCGATGCCGCCGTGCTGGTACTGGCACAGCCCGCCTGCTCCGTCGCCGTTCGTGCCGCCGGCGGCCGCGTGCTCCGACGGCGTGTCGGTGGAGTCCGTCATCTCGTCTGGCCGCCGGGGGGCGGTGCGGCGCCCGCGCATGGGAGGAGCGAGCGGAAGGGAGAAAAGCAGAAGCCTGCGTCGGCACGCGGGCGTAGACGTACGACGCGTTTGTAGCGCGGCCGGTGCGATGTGGCCGGTGTCCGGGGGGCGCACGAGTCGCCGACTTGCCGTGCTGCCGGCCGCGCGCCCGTGCGTGTGTCTGTTAGGGCCGTTGCGAATTGGGATTGCGGTTGGTGCAGCTGCACTTTAGTGGGGCCGGGGTATATATAGGTACCGTGTGACGGGACGACACGTCCTGTGAAGCTAAATTCGATCGGACCAAGAGCCGGAGGTTGGTAAGCTCGTCGTGGCCATCGCCAACCGAACTGATCTTGAGCTCTTAAGACTTGAAGCTAGCTTCTCCACCTAGACCGTGTCACGGCCAATGCGGGTCATCTCCGTCACAAAACCACAACTCCAAAACTGAGCGGATCAAAGTACACTCACCTTAACGCCTAGAGGAGTCGCCAAGTGGGTTATAGGACCTGACCAAACCTAAGGAAGAAATCATGGAGGAATAGTCGTTGTATATTGCACCTCGGATGCCCACGTCCTAAGAAGCAGCCCATACCAAACATGGCATTCAACATCCCTATTTTTTAAGCCGCGGGCAACTAAGACAACGGCTTCATCAAAGGATCGCCGCCACCATCGTCAACTAGTACCCTCTTTCTTGTACGGCTGAGTTATCAGATACGAAATGAGCTTTGGACATAACCTTCCTTCCAGGCTACTAGGTTTATGTTCTTACTTTCCTGGCGGGGCGCTAATAGCCTACACCAATGGAATATTTTTGGACCCTAAGGCTCAAGTTGACTCTGTCCTTTATTAAACGGTTTGTCTAATTCACATCTAGATGTTTTTTAAGGATGTCACATCTAAGCTCCCACAAATATATAATGTAGCAACAAGAAACAAAAAAAAACTAGGAAAAAAAATAAATAGACCACAAACAGAATGGACATCAGCTTATGTCACATCTAGATGTGTCCTAGACAGA
The DNA here is from genome assembly GCA_021605145.1 of Aegilops bicornis. NCBI lineage: Eukaryota > Viridiplantae > Streptophyta > Magnoliopsida > Poales > Poaceae > Aegilops > Aegilops bicornis. The sequence goes on along the minus strand of CM038672.1, from coordinate 592,489,362 downwards.
CCCTTATTAAATAGCCTAGCCCTCATGGGTCGGGTAAGCCTGTGCCCGGGAAAGAAAGGAGTAAGGAGGGACTGACAGAAGCTTCCACAGTGAAAAATGGAAAGGAAAAAAAGCATACTGTTGTGGAATTTGACTCAATTAGAGCTATGGTTTGACGAGTGAGAAGGATAAGTAGAAGTACTAGGCGGAGCCCGACCGACCCTAGGTGAGTAAGCAAGTCGCTTCTACTTGCTCGTCATAGACCAACAAATCCATTTGAGAGTTGTCTTCCTTTGATGTTAGTGTCCGTTTCCTCTTCCTTGGTTTCTGTTTTCTTATTCGAGATCTTGCTTTTCATGGTTCTCATCTCTGCAAACTCGCGACAGTGCCCACACCTTGGAAATTGGTTTTGCCCGAAGCTCGTCAGAATGAACAAAAGACCCCATGTCAAAGTATCAGAACAAATGCTTCTAGAAATCGCGTACATATGAAATTTCTTGCACCACCTCATCAGGGAGAAAAAAAAGATGCCAATCCCTATTAGGAATGCAATAGTGGGAGAAAGAGAGACCCGCGGAACCAGACCTCGGGTTTTCTCTGGTGCTCGAAGAGGGGCACCATCGTCCGATCCAGTGAAACCTGACTGTTGCTATCGGTAAAGAAAAACTTGTGGTGTTATGCATATCATCACTCTAGAAATTTTTCTTGTTACTTTAGCCGATCTTAGGATATATGACGTATCCAGGTGCTACCACAAGTAATCAGAAGCAGAGCCTTTAGTAGTGCTGCTGTGTTTTGGATCTTTGATAGTATGCTTGAGCGGATACCACACTGCAGTCTTAGATGGTTGGGAAACGTATAGTTGGCCATCACACACTCAGGTTGCAGCAATTGGATGTGCGCCGTGAAACCAAGACAATGGTTTTTCTAAAACGTCCGGTTAATTTGTGCTATCCTTTTTGTCCTAACAGAAATTTAGGATCACAGAAGAATTCAATAGGGCGACGCAAATGTTCCTCATGATGGAAAAAATTGATCAGCCTTCGCCAGTTTCAGGTATGAAAGTTTCATAAGGGTATTTCTTTTCACCAGGCTATGCATATTGCATACTGCATATTAAGAAAAAATTACAACATCAAGTTAAGTCACAACCATACAAAAGGAAAAATAGTGTAATTGTTATGACCGGCCAGGTCTATGGCCGCCGTAGGCCCACAGGCCAGGCTTAGGCCCAAGTTATCTTAGGTTTATTTTCAGATTATGGTTATATATACAGGTTGTAAGACTATTTTGAGAATTAAGCAATAAGACTATTCTATTGCCCGGCTCCTAGAGGAGCCGGAACCCTAAACCCTAGCCGCCTCCTCCTCATTGCGCCGCCCCAACCGCAAGGACGGCGCCTCGCCGCCGCCAAGGCGCTCGACCCTCGCCTCCTCCCTCCTTCCCAGATAGCCTACGCCCAAGACAGGCAAAACCCTAGCTCCTAACACCTTGGTATCATCAAGCTCAGTTCGACTATGTCTTCACCACCACCATCGCTGCCGCCGCCATTGCCACCACCACCGCCGCTGGCTTATCACCTCGCCCGGGTCATTGGGTCTCCTCCCCACAGATCCACTGCCCGCCACGGGCACCACCACCGAGCCGCCACCGTCTACATCATCACGGCCGACCAACTACACCCCGGAGGCTATGGCGGGGTCCTCAACGATCCGGTGCTCGCGGTCCAGTGGCATCCGGCTCTTCCTCACCAGACGGCCGCCATCACACTCACCACTGGCTTTCACGGCTCAGGTACTTGGTGCCCGGTGTTCCGGCCACGGGCCATCTTAAGACTTTCGGGTTCATTTCACGGCTTACGCCTGGCCGGTCTGAAGAATCATGACGCCGCATTTCACCGTTCGCCCCACTGGTCATTTCTGAAGAACATAAGCGTCAGCCGCCTGCACCGTGGCCCTGGCTCGCCTGGCCCCTCACGGCCGCTTCGGTTTCACGCCACCGCCACCTAGCACTGCCCGAAGTCCCTTACCGGGCTCCTGATTCAAAGACGCGGCGTTCCTCGTCGCTTTCTCCGATTCTCGCTATTTCATCAAGACGTCCTCACCACGGTCTACACGGAGGTCGGAGAGACCTGTCGGTAATCTATGCGGCAAAGACGGCGCCGCTTCTCCGTGACGACGAATCGGTACATCGGGCTGGCTGGAATTTGACACCACCGCTGCTTTCGCCCGGATCGATTTCGCCACCTATGACGGTTCGGAGGATCCCTTAATCGGTTAAACCAGCAGGATTGGCTTCTTCCGGGGCTGCCAGACACCGGCGTCCGAAGATTTGGCTCGCGGCCCTACCACCTTCGGTGCCGCCAGACATGGTACTACGCTCTCGAAAGGTGATGAGGGCGGCATGCCCCTGGGATCGTTGCCGTGTGTCTCCTTCGCCCGGACCTCCACGCGGCGGCCCGCTTATGCGAGCTGGGCCGCCTACCCTTCACCTCCACGGTCCAGATTTCGCCGACCGCTGGTGCTCGCATGTCACGCCCGGGTGACGGCTCTGGCGGAGTTTTCGTCGGTGGCCTTCCGACCACATCCGCGTGGGCGCCGAGATGAAGGGCCCCAGTGACCTACAGACGGCCATGTACTACGCCGGCGTTTCGAGCAAGGCCAGTTTTGACACGGCCAAAGAAGACTTTGGGGAGCCGCTTGCCTCCACGACCTTCGCCACCGTGGCCGCTTCTTCACCGCCTCACCGCCGACCACACTGCCGCAACACGGCCCTTCCGGCGCTTTTCGCAGTCGAGCCGAAAATGAGCGCCGCTACTGGGTTGTGCTTTAACCGTGACGCTTATGCCCCCGCCATATGCGCTCGCCGCTTCTTTCTACTTGGAGACCGTCGACGAGGCGGAGGACGCCACATCGAGGAGGGACTTCGGCGACCAAAGAGCGCCACGGACGCTGCCAAGACTCAAGGCTACCGGCCACGGCCTTTGTCGCCTCACTTCACGCTGGCCGCAAGCATCCGCAATGAGCGGACTATGCTTATTCCGGTCACGATCCACGGCGAGACTCGTGGCTCTTTTGGACACGGGTTCTACATAACTTCCTTCCGGCGTCTACTATGCGGGCGTCTTGCCCTACGGGTCATGCAAGGGGAGCAACCACAGGTCATCGTTGCTAATGGTGACCGCCTCACCGCCATGGACTCGCCGACGTTCCCATTACTATCGGTGACGAGCACTTCACCATCACTTGTGCCGCATCGATTTGGGCTGTTTCGACTTCATCCTCGGCGTCGACTTTTTATGGACTCTCGGTCCCATCCTGTGGGACTTCGACGCTCGACGATGACCTTTTGGCGCATGGGCCGCCAGATCCGGTGGAGGGCGGCATGACCCCCGGCCCCCCCCACTCCAGCCTAGCCACGACGACCACGGAGGCCGAGCATCCATTGTTGGATCACCTCCTGCAGCAAAGACGGTGATCTTTTGAGGAACCCCGGCCTTCACGCTGCCGCCCATTCACCACCGTATCCATCTCCGCCGCTCGGCTCCGGTGGTCAGACGCCCTATCGGTACCCTTCGATTGCGAAGGACGAGTTGGAGCGGCAAGGCGCACTCATGCTTGCCGCCCGGCATTATCCGGATATCGACATCACCCTTTACGGCACCGGTTCTTCTCGCTCGCAAGTCGGACGACACTTGGCGCTTCGCATCGACTACTGCGTGCTCTTAATGCTCTCACACTTAAGGATAAGTTTCCTATCCCGATGGTCGATGAGCTCTGGATGAGCTCCATGGGGCGCGCTTTTCACTGTCGGACCTCCTACGGGGTATCATCAGTGCGCATGCATCCCGACGACATCGCCAAGACGGCGTTCCGGACTCATCACGGCCACTTCGAAGTTCTTGGTGATGCCCTTTGGCCTCTCCAACGCCTACGACATTTCAGCCTTGATGAATGATGTCCTCCGCCCTACTTACGCCGGTTTGTGCTCGCTTTCTTTGATGACATTCTTATCTACATCGCCTCTTGGGCGGAGCACCTCCAAAGATGTGGCCATCGCCTTCAACGAGCTTGAGCGATCATCTTCATCTTAAGCGCTCAAGTGCTCGCTCGGGACACCTTTCGCTTACCTCGGCCACGTCATCTTGGCCGAGGGGGTGGCCATGGACGCCGACAAGGTGGCGGCCGTCGCCGCTTGGCCGATTCCGCAGTCTCCGCGGGCTCTTCGCGGGTTTCTTGGCCTTGCGGGGTACTACCGGAAGTTCATCCGGAATTTGGGCTCATCGCGGCTCCGCCACGCGCCTACTCCGTCGCGACGCCTTCTCTTGGGATGAGGAGGCCACGTGCGCATTTGAGGCCCTCAAGGGGGCCCTTACGACGGGACCTGGCCCTACAGATGCCGGATTTTGACCTCCCTTCACCGCCGACCGCGACGCCCGGTGCGGGTTTGGTGCGGTCTCGCATCGTAGGCGATGGACCCCTCGCCTTCTTCACCGTCCGTTCTTGTCGCACGCCATCTTAAGTTGGCGGCATATGAGCGTGAGCTTATTGGGTTGGTGCAGCAAGACGCCACCGGGCGGCCCTATCTTTGGGGTCGTTCTTCCGGATCCGCGACGACCACCATGACCTCAAATTCATGCTGGATCGAGGCTCTCGACGGTCCCTCAAAGACCAAAGTGGATCAAGAAACTCTTTGGCTTTGATTTCACCGTCGAGTACCGGCCGTCGTTTTAACACTGCCGCCGACGCTTCGTCTTGCTGCGGACGCCGATGTGGACGACGGCGCTGCCGCTGGGACGGCTTACGTGATCATCACCGCCCTCTTTCGCCTTCTTCGCCGACATCCGCCAAGGCGACGGCGATCAAGGGCCGACGCCTCCTCTTGCAAAGAAGAATGGCGGCGGGCGAGCTGGAGGAGCCGTGGCGACTAGCCGACGGCTCGCTTCTCCATGGGCGCCAGATTCGCCCCGACAGACGACGATCTTCGCTGCCAGGTGCCGCGTCGCCCACGGGCGGGCCATGAGGGAGCGCAGAAGACGCCCACCGCCTCGCGCCGACTTCTACATTCCAGCGATCGTGCTCGTCCGTGATTGGGTACGATCTTGTGTGACGTGCCGCAATAAAAACGGAGACGCCGCGCTACCGGCTCGCTTCAGCCCTTGGAGGTTCCATCTCGTGTTTGGGCCGACATCTCCATGGATTTTATCGAGGGCCTCCCAAGGTGGGTGGCAAATCCGTCATTCTCACGGTGGTCGACCGCTTCTCCAAGTATGCTCATTTCATCGCCCTTGGCCATCCATATTCAGCGGCATTCGCCGCAAGGGCCTTCTTCGATGGCATTGTCCGCCTCCACGGGTTTCCTTCTTCGATCGTCGATGATCGGGACCCGTGTTCACGGGCCATGTCCGGCGCGACCTTTTCCATCGGGCGGGCGTGAAGCTCCGCCAAGATCGCTTTCCACCCTCAAACGGACGGCCACCGAGATCGTTAACAAGGTGATTGCCATGTATTTGCGTTGTGTTACGGTGATCGACCTCGCATGGGTGGGCGGCTCGTGGGAGTATCGCTACAACACCTCTTTTCACTCCGCCCTTCGTACCACGCCCTTTGAGGTGGTGTATGGTCGGCCGCCTCGCCGATCTTGCTGTCGATGCGGCCTCTAAGACGGACCGAGGCGGCGGAGCTCTTCCGAGGAGCCGTGATGAGATGCTTGCGAAGGTCCAAAGAACGACTTCTCTGTGCCCAAAGATTGGCCAAACGATACTATGATGGCCACCATCGCGAGGTGGAGTTCGCGGTGGGCGATTGGGTCCGGCTGCGTCTACTTCACCGCTTCACGCAATCGTTGGACCCACGCTGCGGAAGAAGCTTTCGGACCTGCTATGCGGACCCTTTGCTATCCCGGAACGCATTGGGAAAGTGGCATACCGTCTTGACTTCCCACGGCCAAGACGTTGCTCATGATGTCTTCCATGTCGGGCTGCTCAAGCCATTCCGCGGTGATCCACCATGCACCACCGGCCCTTCCGGGCGGCCTCGGATGGGCGCCTCCCGCTGCACCGGAGAAGGCACTCAAGGCCCACCAAGGCGCTGCTCCCTGCACGTGTTGATTCGGTGGGCGGGTCTCTGGAGGAGGACGCTACTTGGGAGCAACATGAGGAGTTCCACCAAAGACTACCTCGACTTTCAAATTTCGAGGACGAGCCGCTTATGAAAGTGTGAGAGAGATGTTATGACTGCCAGTCTATGGTCAGCCAGAGGCCCATGTGCCGTGCTTAGGCCCAAGTTATCTTAGGTTTATTTTCAGATTATGGTTATATATACAAAGTTGTAAGACTATTTTGAGAATTAAGCAATAAGACTATTCTATTGCTGGCCCAGAGGAGCCGGAACCCTAAACCCTAGCCGCCTCCTCCTCATTGCGCCGCCCCAATCAAGAAGAAGGACGGCGCCGTCACGCCACAAGGCCCGCTCGCCCTCCTCCCTCCTTCCCGTATAGCCTACGCCCAAGACAGGGCAAAACCCTAGCTCCTAACAGTAATTATGTGTGATGTCATATTTCTGAATAGGCCATGCCAAAATCTGAGACTGAATTAGCAGTAATAAATTCATTCAGAAGTTGCTCCATTGGCAAGGTCAAAATTGGCGAAAACTGGAGTGGCAAAAGAAAAACAAAAAACTGAGTGCAAAATGGCCTTTTCCCTACTCCGTTTGGTCAAAACAGAGTATTGACTATACAGAGTGGCAGATTGGGAAGCATTGTTAAAAGCTAGAGTGGCAACAGTGGAATGTCAAATTTAAGAGTGGTATAGGGAAAAATGGACAAGAGCTGGAATGGCAACAACAAAAATTTCCGACCGTCAGTAAGTGATGCTAGCGCACGCAGTGACACAAGTGTCTAAAACCCTGAATTATGAATCAACATGTATATGCATACAGTAATAAGAAGCAAGGTTGGTTGATCGATGCAAAGCATCAACAGTAAGAAATTCATGATATTATATTTTACTAAATATCATCCAATGTTGCATAGCATAGTGGAATTGTATAAAAGCTAAATCAATACATAAACAAACTAGTAGGTTGAAGGCATTACACAATCGACAACAAAAATCCTACTTTCGAAAACATTCAGCCATCACCTTAGGCTCGGCTTAGTGTTGCTACATTACATTGTGTTGAACTTGTAGTATAACTAAATAAATAGCCTTGAAAGCAGGACACTGGATTATTCATATGGAAAGTAGACAAATGCTGGTTGAAAACACCAGATTATCATAATTCACATCAGTATCAAATTCAGCCCTAGTGAGAAAGGCTTTACCAATTCTAAGCAAATATGCACGGATACTACATTAGTGTACATGGCTAAACTACATAAACACTTAACTGGAGAAAAAAGAGCACGCAGAAAAATAGGATCAATTGTGGAATCGCCTCTAGGCATGACATTGCACAAATCAAGGGACACAACTATGGAAAAACAGAATACATGATTTATGTACAAGACATCATTGTCCATATTTGATTCTTGCTAAAATTTGTCAAAATTCTTGGTACAAAATGAAGTAGCAATGCATGAGAAATGGAAGAGAGAAATATGTATTTCTGCAAATATTATTGATATGGAACTCTATAGTATTGTATGACGAGCCGTGTATTACAACGCCTTTGTTTTCTTTTGCCACATACCAAGTCCCTTACCAACAACTCACAACTATAAATAAAAACAATTTCAACAGATATTTACTGAAGATGTACATATTGGGGACAATTGTTTTCTATATTTTGATATACAATGCTAAATATCTGATAAGTTTTCACAGTTAAATAACAAGCAACTTGCAGGGGGCAAGTAGTTCATTAAAAAACAATGCCAAATGAGTTTCATGCATTTCGACCAGAAGTTTATCTATAATTTACATGTCTACCTTTCTATCAGCTTCTCAAATGCATGGGCTGCCCTTGCTCATACAAAGGAGAAACAAAGCAATGCATGATCCTGATGAGCAATTGACTAAGCTCAAACACATTTACTTTTCACTTGAAAGAATAATCATAGACTATCAACATAACACCCATCGCGAGATTTCATCGTCAGTGTCCTTTTCATAATTTATGGATCATGACACACAAGCAGCAACACTGCAAGGCATATCCCTGCATCTACCATTCCATCAGCATAATTCGATCAGAAAACAGTAGAACAATGCAACTCAATGAGACAGGCACCATTCATCGCACTATGATTTCGTCCGATCTGCTAATTATCACTACAACCTTAGCCTTACTCTGCGCAAACATCTACTCCCTCTGTAAACTTCTATAAGAGCGTTTATATTTGTTTACAGAGGGAGTACAAAGGAACATGCATTTGACCGAACACCTACAGTGCAGACTGAAAATACCAAAACTGCTGCGAGTACAGGCCCATACCACAATCGAGATACCTGCTTCCTTTCTCAGCTGAAGAACAACAGAGTCAACTTACGGCGCCCGGAAGGGGGGGAATTAACACGGAGGCTTTGGGCTCGGTCGCCGCAGAATCTCATGACGTCGTCGACGCGGGTCAAGCGACCGCTTCCGCGGCAGCGCTCGCGAGAAGCGCAACGAAGAGGATGAGGAGGGGGACCAGAGCAACGACGAAGAGAATCTCAGCGGCGGATGTCCGCGCGCTTCTGGCAGCCGCGCGCCGCGCCGCCGCGAGCTCGGCGTCGAGGAGGCGCGCGTTCCGGAGCTCGAACTCCTGCGACGAGAGAAAGCGCGACGGTAAGACAGACGCGTCGGAGCTAAGCATCGCGCATGCTACGGGGAAGGGGAGGAGGCGTGGGGTTCCGGGTTACCACGGAGGATGAGGTCCGGCGGGTCGTCGCCGTCGAGGGGGGTGGCTGGCGGAGGGAGGAGAGGACGAGAGACGCCCTGGAGCAGCGCAGCGCGAGGAGGAGGGCGCCGTCGGCCCCCTGCTTCTCCTTCTCCTTCTCCATGGGGGCTCCGCGCGGGCGTCTTCTCGAAGCTTCCTGAGGGTTCCGATGTTCTCTGCGGCGGATTGCAGAGGAAGGACGATTCCGGCGTTGGCCTTTTTGAATGGGGAATTTGGGAGAGACGGCTTGATTTCTAGAGGCCTTCTTTAGGGAGTCGTAGAGGGGAGCTGCTATGTGGCGCCCGCTGCGAGCGGTACACTCGGGTTGCTAACGCGCGCACTCGTGGGCCGGCACAAGTACGACGGTTTATTTTCTTGTTTACTAATTCTTACTTTCCTTTTTTTTATGGACCGTGCTACGCGTCGGCTGGCGGATTTTTTAAAAAGATCGCCGTCCGATTGTTAGAGGCGAGCCGTCCGCTTCTTCTCCGTTCTTCTTTTCTATTCCTGCAACCATGCTCTTGTTGTAAAACCTTCTCTTCTCAAATTTTTTGCAACAAGATCCTTACTGTGATGAACTAATTTCCAATAAGGGAGAAGGTCTAGTAACATGACTTCCAGAACATGATTACCGTACTACTCTGGTGCGGATCTTACTCTGGAAGACCTACGAGGTTTGGTAGCAACTTGATCTGAAGTTTCATGATCATCATCATTAACTTCCTCACTAATTGGTGTAGGAATCACTTGAACTGATTTCTGTGATGAACTAATTTCCAATAAGGGAGAAGGTATAATTACCTCATCAAGTTCTACTTTTCTCCCACTCACTTTTTTCGAGAGAAACTTCTTCTCTTAGAAAGGATCCATCTTAGCAACGAAAAACTTGCCTTCGGATCTGTGATAGAAGGTGTACCCAATAGTTACCTTTGGGTATTCTATGAAGACGCACTTCTCCGATTTGGGTTTGAGCTTATCAGGTGAAAACTTTTTCACATAAGCATCACAACTCCAAACTTTTGAGAAACGACAGCTTAGGTTTACTGTTAAACCATAGTTCATACGGTGTCGCCTCAACGGATTTAGATGGTGCCCTATTAAACGTGAATGCAGCTGTCTCTAATGCATAACCCCAAAATGATAGTGGTAAACCGATAAGAGACATCATAGATCGCACCATATCAAATAAAGTGCGGATACGACGCTCGGACACACCATAACATTGTGGTGTTCTGTGGCGTGAGCTGTGAAACTATTCCACATTATTTTAATTGAAGACCAAACTCAGAACTCAATTATTCGTTTTTGCGATTAGATCGCAGAAACTTTATTTTCTTGTTACGATGATTTTTCCACTTCAATCTGAAATTCTTTGAACATTTCAACTATTTCAGACTTATGTTTTATCAAGTAGATATACCCATATCTGCTCAAATCATCTTGTGAAAGTCGAGAAAATAACGATACTTGCCACGAGCATCAACACTCATTGGATCGCGTACAGACATCGGTATGTATTATTTCCAATAAGTCAAGAGTTTGTTCCATTGTTCCGGAGAACGGAGTTTTAGTCATCTTGCCCAAACGGCACGGTTCGCAAGCATCAAATGATTCATAATCAAGTGATTCCAAAAGTCCCTCAAAGCATGGAGTTTTCTTCATGCGCTTTACACCAATAATATGACCTAAACGGCAAGTACACAAATAAGTTGCACTATCATTATTAACTTTGCATCTTTTGGTTTCAATATTATGAATATGTGTATCACTATGATCGAGATCCAATGAATCATTTTCATTGGGTGTGTAACCATATAAGGTTTTATTCATGTAAACAGAACAACGATTTATTCTCTTACTTAAATGAATAACCGTATTGCAATAAACATGATCAAATCATACTTATGCTCAACATCAAATAACACTTATTTAGGTTCCACACTAATCCCGAAAGTATAGGGAGTGTGCGATGATGATCATATCAATCTTGGAACTACTTCCAACACTCATCTTCACTTCCCTTCAACTAGTTTCTGTTCATTACGCAACTCCCTGCTTCAAGTTACTACTCTCAAAGAATCGAACCAAAGATCAAATACCGAGGGGTTGCTACTTAACACTAGTAAAATACACATCAATAATCTGTATCTCAAATATACCTTTGTTCACTTTGCCATCCTTCTTATCCGCCAAATACTTGGGGTAGTTCCGCTTCTAGTGACCAGTTCCATTGCAGAAAAAGCACTTAGTCTCGTGCTTAGGTCCAGACTTGGGTTTCTTCACTCGAGCAGCAACTTGCTTGCCGGTCTTCTTGAAGTTCCCCTTCTTCCCTTTGCCCTTTTCCTTGAGACTAGTGGTCTTGTCAATCATCAACACTTGATGTTCTTTCTTGATTTCTACCTTCGTCGATTTCAACATCACGAAGAGCTCGGGAATTACTTTTGTTATCCCTTGCATATTATAGTTCATCACGAAGTTAACTTGGTGATGGTGACTAGAGAATTCTGTCAATCACTATCTTATCTGGAAGATTAACTCCCACTTGATTTCAAGCGATTGAAGTACCTGCACAATCTGAGAACATGCTCACTAGTTGAGCGATTCTCTTCCATCTTTTAGCTATAGAACTTGTTGGAGATTTCATATCTCTCAACTCGGTATTTGCTTGAAATATTAACTTCAACTCCTGGAACATCTCATATGGTCCATGACGCTCAAAACGCCTTTGAAGTCCCGATTCTAAGCCGTTTAAGCATGGTGCACTAAACTATCGGTAGTCATCCTTTTGAGCTAGCCAAACGCTCATAACGCCCGCATCCGCTCTCGCAATAGGTCTGTCACCTAGCGGTGCATTAAGGACATAATTCTTCAGGCAAAGAATGAGGATAAACCTCAGATCACGGATCCAATCCGCATCATTGCTACTAACATTTTTCAATACAATTTTCTAGGAACACATATAAAAAAACATAGGGAAGCAACAACGCGAGCTATTGATCTACAACATAATTTGCAAAATACTACAGGACTAAGTTCATGATAAATTAAAGTTCAATTAATCATATTATTTAAGAACTCCCACTTAGACAGACATCTCTCTAGTCATCTAAGTGATCACGTGATCCAAATCAACTAAACCATAACCGATCATCACGTGAGATGGAGTAATTTTCAATGGTGAACATCACTATGTTGATCATATCTACTATATGATTCACGCCGACCTTCGGTCTCCGTGTTCCGAGGCCATATCTGTTATATGCTAGGCTCGTCAAGTTTAACCTGAGTATTCCGCGTGTGCAACTGTTTTGCACCCGTTGTAGATGGACGTAGAACTTATCACACCCGATCATCACGTGGTGTCTGGGTACTACGAACTTTGGCAACGGTGCATACTCAGGAAGAACACTTCTTGATAATTTTAGTGAGAGATCATCTTATAATGCTACCGTCAATCCAAGCAAGATAAGATGCATAAAGGATAAACATCACATGCAATCAATATAAGTGATATGATATGGCCATCATCATCTTGTGCTTGTGATCTCCATCTCAAGCACCGTCGTGATCACCATCGCCACCGGGCGCGACACCTTGATCTCCATCGTAGCATCGTTGTCGTCTCGCCAACTGTTGCTTCTCGACTATCGCTACCGCTTAGTGATAAAGTAAAGCAATTACATGGCGTTTGCATTTCATACAATAAAGCGACAACCATATGGCTCCTGCCAGTTGCCGATAACTCGGTTACAAAACATGATTATCTCATACAATAAAATAAAGCATCACGTCTTGACCATATCACATGACAACATGCCCCGCAAAAACAAGTTAGACGTCCTCTACTTTGTTGTTGCAAGTTTTACGTGGCTGCTACGGGCTGAGCAAGAACCGTTCTTACCTACGCATCAAAACCACAACGATATTTCGTCAAATAGACTCGCTTTTAACCTTCTCAAGGACCGGGCGTAGCTACACTCGGTTCAACTAAAGTGAGAGAGACAGACACCCGCCAGCCACCTTTAAGCACGAGTGCTCAGAACGGTGAAACCAGTCTCGTAGAAGCGCACGCTGGCGTAATGTCGGTCCGGCCGCTTCATCTCACAATACCGCTGAACCAAAGTATGACATGTCGGTAGGCAAGATGACTTGTATCGCCCACAACTCACTTGTGTTCTACTCGTGCAAAACATCAAACCATAAAAACCTAGGCTCGGATGCCACCGTTGGGGAACGAGTAATTTCAAAATTTTCCTACGCACACGCAAGGATCATGGTGATGCATAGCAACGAGAGGGGAGAGTGTATGTCCACGCACTCGTGAGACCGTAAGCGGAAGCGTTATAACAACGCGGTTGATGTAGTCGCACGCCTTCACGATCCGACCGATCCAAGTACCGAACGACGGCACCTCCGAGTTCTCGCACATCGCTCAGCTCGATGACGATCCCGGACTCCGATCCAAAGAAAGTGTCGGGATGAGTTCCACAAGACGACGCAAGGCAGGACGATGATGATGCTCCACCGACGCAGGGCTTCGCCTAAGCTCCGCTGACGATATGACTTCTCCCAAGCAGGCTTCGCTTAAGCTCATGACGATATGACCAAAGTGGAATATGGTGGAAGGGGCACCGACACGGCTAAGGAACGATCCAGAGATCAACTTGTGTGTTCATGGGGTGCCCCTGCCTCGTGATATAAAGGAGTGGAGGAGGAGGGAGGGCCGGCCCTCTCTATGGCGCCTAGGGGAGTCCTACTCCCACCGGAGTAGGATTCCCTTCCTAGTCCAACTAGGAAACCTTCCATGTAGTAGGAGTAGGAGAGAAGGAAAGGGAAGGAAAAGGAGAAGGAAGGAAGGGCGCCCTTCCCTAGTCCAATTCGGACCAGACCAAGGGAAGGTGCGGCCACCCTTGAGGCCCTTTTCCTTCTTTCCCGTATGGCCCAATAAGGCCCAATACGTATTCCCGTAACTCTCCGGTACTCAAAAATACCGAATCACTTGGAACCTTTCCGAACTCCGAATATAGTCGTCCAATATATCGATCTTTACGTCTCGACCATTTCGAGACTCCTCGTCATGTCCCCGATCTCATCCGGGACTCCGAACTCCTTCGGTACATAAAAACTCATAAACTCATAATATAACTGTCATCGAAACCTTAAGCGTGCGGACCATACGGGTTCGAGAACTATGTAGACATGACCTAGAACTATTCTCGGTCAATAATCAATAGCGGGACCTGGATGCCCATATTGGCTCCTACATATTCTACGAAGATCTTTATCGGTCAAACCGCATAACAACATACGTTGTTCCCTTTGTCATCGGTATGTTACTTGCCCGAGATTCGATCGTCGGTATCCAATACCTAGTTCAATCTCGCCACCGCAAGTCTCTTTACTCGCTCTGTAATGCTTCATCCCGTAACCAACTCATTGGTCACATTGCTTGCAAGGCTTATAATGATGTGCATTACCGAGAAGGCCCAGAGATACCTCTCCACAATCGGAGTGACAAAACCTAATCTCAAATACGCCAACCCAACATGTACCTTTGGAGACACCTGTAGTACTCCTTTATAATCACCCGATTCACGTTGTGGACGTTTGGTAGCACCCAAAGTGTTCCTCCGGTAAACGGAGTTGCATAATCTCATAGTTACAGGAACATGTATAAGTCATGAAGAAAGCAATAGCAACATACTAAACGATCAAGTGCTAGGCTAACGGAATGGGTCATGTCAATCAGATCATTCTCCTAATGATGTGATCCCGTTAATCAAATGACAACTCATGTCTATGGTTAGGAAACATAACCATCTTTGATTAACGAGCTAGTCAAGTAGAGGCATACTAGTGACACTCTGTTTGTCTATGTATTCACACATGTATTATGTTTCCGGTTAATACAATTCTAGCATGAATAATAAACATTTATCATGATATAAGGAAATAAATAATAACTTTATTATTGCCTCTAGGGCATATTTCCTTCAGTCTCCCACTTGCACTAGAGTCAATAATCTAGTTCACATCGCCATGTGATTTAACATCAATAGTTCACATCTATATGTGGTTAACACCCATAGTTCACATCGACATGTGACCAACACCCAAAGGGTTTACTAGAGTCAGTAATCTAGCTCACATCGCTATGTGATTAACACCCAAAGAGTACTAAGGTGTGATCATGTTTTGTTTGTGAGAGAAGTTTAGTCAACGGGTGCGCAACATTCAGATCCGTATGTATTTTGCAAATTTCTATGTCTACAATGCTCGCACGGAGCTACTCTAGCTAATTGCTCCCACTTTCAATATGTATCCAGATTGAGACTCGAGTCATCTAGATTAGTGTTTAAAACTTGCATCGACGTAACCCTTTACGATGAACCTTTTCACTTCCATAATCGAGAAACACATCCTTATTCTACTAAGGATAATTTTGACCACTGTCCATTGATCTACTCCTAGATCACTATTGCACTCCTTGCCAAGCTTAGTGGTAGGGTATGCAATAGATCTGGTACACATGATATGACATACTTTATAGAACCTATGGCTGATGCATAGGGAATGACTTTCATTCTCTTTCTATCTTCTCGCCGTGGTCGGGTTTTTAGTCTTACTCAATCTCACACCTTGTAACACAGGTAAGAACTCTTTCTTTGACTGTTCCATTTTGAAATACTTCAAAATCTTGTCAAGGTATGTATTCATTGAAAAAACTTATCAAGCGTCTTGATCTATCTCTATAGATCTTGATGCTCAATATGTAAGCAGCTTCACCGAGGTCTTTCTTTGAAAAAACTCCTTTCAAACACTCCTTTATGCTTTGCAGAATAATTCTACATTATTTCCGATCAACAATATGTCATTCACATATACTTTATCGTAAAGGCTGTAGTGCTCCCACTCACTTTCTTGTAAATACAGGCCTTTCCAAAAGTCTCAGATAAAATCATATGCTTTGATCAACACATCAAAGCGTATATTCCAACTCCGAGATGCTTGCACCAGTCCATTGATGGATCATTTGGAGCTTGCACATTTTGTTAGCTCCTTTAGGATTGACAAAACCTTCTGGTTGCATCATATACAACTCTTCTTTAATAAATCCATTAAAGAGTGTAGTTTTGACATCCATTTGCCAGATTTCATAAAATGTGGCAATTGCTAACATGATTCGGACAGACTTAAGCATCGCTACAGCTTGAGAAAATCTCATTGTAGTCAACACCTTGAACTTGTCGAAAACCTTTTTGTGACAAGTCGAGCTTTGTAGATAGTAACACTACTATCGGTGTCCGTCTTCCTCTTGAAGATCCATTTATTTAACATGGCTTGCGATCATCGAGCAAGTCAATCAAAGTCCATACTTTTGTTCTCATACATGGATCATATCTCAGATTTTATGGCCTCAAGCCATTTCGCGGAATCTGGGCTCATCATCGCTTCCTCATAGTTCGTAGGTTCATCATGGTCTAGTAACATGACTTCCGTAACATGATTACCGTACTACTCAGTGCGGATCTTACTCTGGAAGACCTACGAGGTTTGGTAGCAACTTGATCTGAAGTTTCATGATCATCATCATTAACTTCCTCACTAATTGGTGTAGGAATCATCGAACTGATTTACTGTGATGAACTAATTTCCAATAAGGGAGAAGGTATAATTACCTCATCAAGTTCTACTTTCCTCCCACTCACTTCTTTCGAGAGAAACTTCTTCTCTTAGAAAGGATCCATCTTAGCAACGAAAAACTTGCCTTCGGATCTGTGATAGAAGGTGTACCCAATAGTTACCTTTGGGTATTCTATGAAGACGCACTTCTCCGATTTGGGTTTGAGCTTATCGGTGAAAACTTTTTCACATAAGCATCACAACTCCAAACTTTTGAGAAACGACGACTTAGGTTTCTTGTTAAACCATAGTTCATATGGTGTCGTCTCAACGGATTTAGATGGTGCCCTATTAAACGTGAATGCAGCTGTCTCTAATGCATAACCCCAAAATGATAGTGGTAAACCGATAAGAGACATCATAGATCGCACCATATCAAATAAAGTGCGGATACGACGTTCGGACACACCATAACATTGTGGTGTTCCAGGTGGCGTGAGCTGTGAAACTATTCCACATTATTTTAATTGAAGACCAAACTCAGAACTCAATTATTCGTTTTTGCGATTAGATCGCAGAAACTTTATTTTCTTGTTACGATGATTTTTCCACTTCAATCTGAAATTCTTTGAACATTTCAACTATTTCAGACTTATGTTTTATCAAGTAGATATACCCATATCTGCTCAAATCATCTTGTGAAAGTCAGAAAATAATGATACTTGCCACGAGCATCAACACTCATTGGATCGCGTACATCGGTATGTATTATTTCCAATAAGTCAGTAGCTTGTTCCATTGTTCCGGAGAACGGAGTTTTAGTCATCTTGCCCAAACGGCACGGTTCGCAAGCATCAAATGATTCATAATCAAGTGATTCCAAAAGTCCCTCAGCATGGAGTTTTCTTCATGCGCTTTACACCAATATGACCTAAACGGCAGTGCCACAAATAAGTTGCACTATCATTATTAACTTTGCATCTTTTGGTTTCAATATTATGAATATGTGTATCACTATGATCGAGATCCAATGAATCATTTTCATTGGGTGTGTAACCATATAAGGTTTTATTCATGTAAATGTAACAACGATTTATTCTCTTACTTAAATGAATAACCGTATTGCAATAAACATGATCAAATCATACTTATGCTCAACATCAAATAACACTTATTTAGGTTCCACACTAATCCCGAAAGTATAGGGAGTGTGCGATGATGATCATATCAATCTTGGAACTACTTCCAACACTCATCTTCACTTCCCCTTCAACTAGTTTCTGTTCATTCCGCAACTCCCGTTTCAAGTTACTACTCTCAAAGAATCGAACCAGTATCAAATACCGAGGGGTTGCTACGAACACTAGTAAAATACACATCAATAATCTGTATCTCAAATATACCTTTGTTCACTTTGCCATCCTTCTTATCCGCCAAATACTTGGGGTAGTTCCGCTTCTAGTGACCAGTTCCATTGCAGCAAAAGCACTTAGTCTCAGGCTTAGGTCTAGACTTGGGTTTCTTCACTCGAGCAGCAACTTGCTTGCCGTTCTTCTTGAAGTTCCCCTTCTTCCCTTTGCCCTTTTCCTTGAGACTAGTGGTCTTGTCAATCATCAACACTTGATGTTCTTTCTTGATTTCTACCTTCGTCGATTTCAACATCACGAAGAGCTCGGGAATTACTTTTGTTATCCCTTGCATATTATAGTTCATCACGAAGTTAACTTGGTGATGGTGACTAGAGAATTCTGTCAATCACTATCTTATCTGGAAGATTAACTCCCACTTGATTTCAAGCGATTGAAGTACCTGCATAATCTGAGAACATGCTCACTAGTTGAGCGATTCTCTTCCATCTTTTAGCTATAGAACTTGTTGGAGATTTCATATCTCTCAACTCGGTATTTGCTTGAAATATTAACTTCAACTCCTGGAACATCTCATATGGTCCATGACGCTCAAAACGTCTTTGAAGTCCCGATTCTAAGCCGTTTAAGCATGGTGCACTAAACTATCGGTAGTCATCCTTTTGAGCTAGCCAAACGCTCATAACGTGCGCATCTGCTCCTGCAATAGGTCTGTCACCTAGCGGTGCATCAAGGACATAATTCTTCTGTGCAGCAATGAGGATAAACCTCAGATCACGGATCCAATCCGCATCATTGCTACTAACAATTTTCAATACAATTTTCTCTAGGAACACATATAAAAAAACATAGGGAAGCAACAACGCGAGCTATTGATCTACAACATAATTTGCAAAATACTACCAGGACTAAGTTCATGATAAATTAAAGTTCAATTAATCATATTATTTAAGAACTCCCACTTAGACAGACATCTCTCTAGTCATCTAAGTGATCACGTGATCCAAATCAACTAAACCATAACCGATCATCACGTGAGATGGAGTAATTTTCAATGGTGAACATCACTATGTTGATCATATCTACTATATGATTCACGCTCGACCTTTCGGTCTCCGTGTTCCGAGGCCATATCTGTTATATGCTAGGCTCGTCAAGTTTAACCTGAGTATTCAGCGTGTGCAACTGTTTTGCACCCGTTGTAGATGGACGTAGAACTTATCACACCCGATCATCACGTGGTGTCCGGGTACTACTGAACTTTGGCAACGGTGCATACTCAGGAGAACACTTCTTGATAATTTTAGTGAGAGATCATCTTATAATGCTACCGTCAATCAAAGCAAGATAAGATGCATAAAGGATAAACATCACATGCAATCAATATAAGTGATATGATATGGCCATCATCATCTTGTGCTTGTGATCTCCATCTAAAGCACCGTCGTGATCACCATCGCCACCGTGCGACACCTTGATCTCCATCGTAGCATCGTTGTCGTCTCGCCAACTGTTGCTTCTACGACTATCGCTACCGCTTAGTGATAAAGTAAAGCAATTACATGGCGTTTGCATTTCATACAATAAAGCGACAACCATATGGCTCCTGCCAGTTGCCGATAACTCGGTTACAAAACATGATCATCTCATACAATAAAATATAGCATCACGTCTTGACCATATCACATCACAACATGCCCTGCAAAAACAAGTTAGACGTCCTCTACTTTGTTGTTGCAAGTTTTACGTGGCTGCTACGGGCTGAGCAAGAACCGTTCTTACCTACGCATCAAAACCACAACGATACTTCGTCAAATAGACTCCGTTTTAACCTTCTCAAGGACCGGGCGTAGCCACACTCGGTTCAACTAAAGTGAGAGAGACAGACACCCACCAGCCACCTTTAAGCACGAGTGCTCGTAACGGTGAAACCAGTCTCGCGTAAGCGTACGCGTAATGTCGGTCCGGCCGCTTCATCTCACAATACCGCTGAACCAAAGTATGACATGCTGGTAGGCAGTATGACTTGTATCGCCCACAACTCACTTGTGTTCTACTCGTGCAAAACATCAAACCATAAAAACCTAGGCTCGGATGCCACTTTGTTGGGGAACGAGTAATTTCAAAATTTTCCTACGCATTAACGCAAGGATCATGGTGATGCATAGCAACGAGAGGAGAGTGTATGTCCACGTACCCTCGTGAGACCGTAAGCGGAAGGCGTTATAACAACGCGGTTGATGTAGTCGTATGTCTTCACGATCCGACCGATCCAAGTACCGAACGCACGGCACCTCCGAGTTACGCACACGCTCAGCTCGATGGCGATCCCGGACTCGATCCAGCAAAGTGTCGGGGATGAGTTCCGTCAAGACGACGGCGTGGTGACGATGATGATGCTCCACCGACGCAGGGCTTCGCCTAAGCTCGCGACGATATGACTTCTCCGCGCGAGGGCTTCGCTTAAGCTCATGACGATATGACCAAAGTGGAATATGGTGGAAGGGGCACCGACACGGCTAAGGAACGATCCGTAGATCAACTTGTGTGTTCATGGGGTGCCCCTGCCCCGTATATAAAGGAGTGGAGGAGGGAGGGCGGCCCTCTCTATGGCGCGCCCTAGGGGAGTCCTACTCCCACCGGAGTAGGATTCCCCTTTCCTAGTCCAACTAGGAAACCTTCCATGTAGTAGGAGTAGGAGAGAAGGAAAGGAAGGGAAAAGGAGAAGGAAGGAAGGGGCGCCCCCTTCCCTAGTCCAATTCGGACCAGACCAAGGGAAGGGTGCGGCCACCCTTGAGGCCCTTTTCCTTCTTTCCCGTATGGCCCAATAAGGCCCAATACGTATTCCCGTAACTCTCCGGTACTCGAAAATACCCGAATCACTTGGAACCTTTCCGAACTCCGAATATAGTCGTCCAATATATCGATCTTTACGTCTCGACCATTTCGAGACTCCTCGTCATGTCCCCGATCTCATCCGGGACTCGAACTCCTTCGGTACATCAAAACTCATAAACTCATAATATAACTGTCACATCGAAACCTTAAGCGCGCGGACCATACGGGTTCGAGAACTATGTAGACATGACCTAGAACTATTCTCGGTCAATAACCAATAGCGGGACCTGGATGCCCATATTGGCTCCTACATATTCTACGAAGATCTTTATCGGTCAAACCGCATAACAACATCGTTGTTCCCTTTGTCATCGGTATGTTACTTGCCGAGATTCGATCGTCGGTATCCAATACCTAGTTCAATCTCGTCACCGGCAAGTCTCTTTACTCGCTTCTGTAATGCTTCATCCCGTAACCAACTCATTGGTCACATTGCTTGCAAGGCTTATAATGATGTGCATTACCGAGAAGGCCCAGAGATACCTCTCCGACAATCGGAGTGACAAAACCTAATCTCGAAATACGCCAACCCAACATGTACCTTTGGAGACACCTGTAGTACTCCTTTATAATCAACCAGTTACGTTGTGACGTTTGGTAGCACCCAATGTGTTCCTCCGGTAATCAGGAGTTGCATAATCTCATAGTTACGGGAACATGTATAAGTCATGAAGAAAGCAATAGCAACATACTAAACGATCAAGTGCTAGGCTAACGGAATGGGTCATGTCAATCAGATCATTCTCCTAATGATGTGATCCCGTTAATCAAATGACAACTCATGTCTATGGTTAGGAAACATAACCATCTTTGATTAACGAGCTAGTCAAGTAGAGGCATACTAGTGACACTCTGTTTGTCTATGTATTCACACATGTATTATGTTTCCGGTTAATACAATTCTAGCATGAATAATAAACATTTATCATGATATAAGGAAATAAATAATAACTTTATTATTGCCTCTAGGGCATATTTCCTTCAGGGGCGTCATTGCAACAGTAGCGGGTGCCCAACCCTATTAGCTCATCGGAGAAGCACCCTCATATTGGGCGGCAGACCGCCATGACTTCAGAGCTCTCCCTAACCGTCCTCCTTCAGTCGGCGCAGCCCTCCGCAGCAACCATGTGCACCGTGTGAGATGGAAATTGAAGAAAAGGGGGAATGGATAAGTCACGAGCTGGCATGAAGCCTCTAGAAAGAAGGAAATCTGGCTGTTGGTTGCCTTGTAACTTGGACAGTGCGATGCAAGGCGCAACCCCACGCTCGATCGGCCGGCAGACTACAAGAGTTTCCCTTGTTTTATTGAGCGACGGGCGGATAATGAGAGAAGAACCGCTGCCTGCTAATGGCCTTTGGATCTACCCACATAAGCAGCCACCCTTTTGCAACAAAAGTGGTGTTGCAGAAGCCCTCTGCAACGGGATTGTTGGTGCAATCACCTTGAAGCGTTTATTTTTGTTGATCATTCACTACAATAATTTTTGCAACGAACCTTATGTTACAGAAAACCTTTTGCAGCATCGGACATGTTGCAGAGAGCATTCTAGTGGCAGTTGCGTGCAACTCGTCGGAGAAGCTCGCCAGAGAAGCTTGCCGGCGCCAAAGTGCTAGTGGCTTGCACACCTTGCAACAGAGTGCAGCTCGCCAGAGAAGCTCATCGGCGTGCTAGTCAGTGGTGAGAGCCAGTGGCGGCAAGCAGCGTGGGGAGGCGGTGACTCGACGGAAGCTGGGGGCAGTCGAAGCAATGCGGGGAGGCGGCGACTCGACAGGAGCTCGGGCCAGTCAGAGCAGCGCGGGGAGGCGACGACTTGACATGAGCTCAGGAGGTGCGCCGATGGCTTGCATGCCTTGCAACAACGTGCAACTCGCGAAGGAAGCTTTTCGACGGTGGCTAGCAATCGGAGCAGCGCGAGAAGGCGGCGACTCGACAGAAGCTCGCAGTCGAAACAACACGGGTAGGCTGCTACTCGACGAAAGCTCGGGAAGAGCATGAGAGGCGACTTCTCTTAAGGATCCAGATCCTCCAACACTCATTGTTGTGACGGGAGAGATTGCACGAACGAGTCAATTGCAAAAACCGATGGTGGTGGACATGGGGCACGTGGCATGCAGAGAAGGCGGCGAACGCGCCATGATTTAAAGCATTTTTTCATTTCATTGTTTTTTTCCTATTTCTCTGTTTTTTGTGAAAATAACCAATAAGTTTAGATCGATGTGAATCAACCTATCTTAATAATTTATATATAATCAATTAAAGTGTTAAAATATGCATGTATTGTAAATAATATTAACGCATAAATAAACTAAAAAATATTCATATATTTTTTAAATGTTCATCCATTTGAAAAAAATTCATGGTGTATTATACAAATGTTTAACGTGTATTTAAGAAATGTTCACCGTGTATTAAAAATGTTTAACAACGTTTCAGAAATGTTTATGACATATTTAAGAAATCAGTTCCACTATAAAAATCATTTCTCTTGTATTCCTGTGATGCTTCATTTTGAGCCAATAAAATTCATCCCTTGTTGGAAAAATAATTGCTTCCGGATTACTACTTTTTCAAGATTTTATCTATAGCTGGTACTCCCTACGTTCCTAAATATAAGTTTTTTTAGACATTTCAAATAGGTTACAACATATGGATGTATGTAGACATACTTAAAATGTAGATTTATTTATTTTGCTCCGTATGTAGTCACTTGTTGGAATCTCTAAAAAGACTTATATTTGGGAACGGAGGGAGTACATGCATATGCATGCGGCATGCCGATGGTGATGGAGAAGAGAGGAGCAAACGGAGGGAAGACACGGCCCCTTGCTATTATTACACAGACAAGGAAGTCGAAAGTGACTGACAGCCACCCACTGATGCGCGCCCTGGCCGCGGCGCGCGGGGGCTCGTCGTTGACCGCCAGGGTATTAAGCGCGGGCCGGACGTGCCTCCCAGCACCGCAAGCCCTTGCTGCACACCCGCGCACCTTGCTTGCATTGGATCCAACCATGGACGCCTGTCGCCTGGTCCTCGTCCTCCTCGCGGCCGCCGCGCCGCTGGCCGCCGCCGCCGAGCTCGCCCCCGACTTCTACAAGGAGTCCTGCCCGGACGCCGAGAAGATCGTCGCCGGCGTCATCGAGAAGAAAATGAAGGACGACCCCGGCACCGCCGCCGGCCTCCTCCGCCTCCTCTTCCACGACTGCTTCGCCAATGTACGTGCGCCCCCCTCGTTTGGTTCTTGATTAGTAGTAGTAGAAATTTAATTAGAATCCGTCCTCGATGGAGAGAAAATGTGGGTTGATCTGCTGCCGCCTCTGCATGCATGGATGTTATGTTATGTCAGGGGTGCGACGCGTCCATCCTCGTCGACCCGCTGTCCAACCAAAGCTCCGAGAAGGAGGCCGGGCCCAACATCTCGGTGCGCGGCTACGACATCATCGACGAGGCCAAGAAGGAGCTGGAGGCCAAGTGCCCCAACACGGTGTCCTGCGCCGACATCATCTCCCTCGCCACCCGCGACTCCGTGAAACTCGCCGGCGGCCCGGACTACGCGGTCCCCACGGGCCGCCGCGACTCGCTCGTCTCCAACCGCGAGGATTCCGACGACAACCTGCCCGGCCCGGACATCCCCGTGCCCCAGGTCACGGCCGACTTCGTGAAGGCCGGCTTCACCGCCGAGGAGATGGTGCTGCTGCTCGCCGGCGGCCACAGCATCGGCAAGGTCAGGTGCCTCTTCATCGAGCCCGACGCCTCGCCCATGGAGGCGGGCTATCGCGCCAGCATCAGCAAGCTCTGCGACGGGCCCAACCGGAACACGGGCTTCGTCAACATGGACCAGTCCAACCCCAACGTCATTGACAACTCCTTCTTCGCCAACGCCATCGCCGAGAAGATGCCCCTCACCATCGACCGCCTCCTCGCCATCGACGAGAAGACGGGGCCCCTGCTCAAGGACATGCTCAACAAGCCCAAAGAGGACTTCGTGTCGGCATTCGGCAAGGCCATGGAGAA
Organism: Aegilops bicornis; assembly: GCA_021605145.1. Taxonomy (NCBI): domain Eukaryota; kingdom Viridiplantae; phylum Streptophyta; class Magnoliopsida; order Poales; family Poaceae; genus Aegilops; species Aegilops bicornis. Next base: position 592,464,624 of record CM038672.1, on the reverse strand, counting down.
GCTCACCGTGCTCAAGGCCATCACCGGCAAGGACGGCGAGGTCAGGAAGGCATGCAACGAGTTCAACAACCCCATGTCCAGCGACGGCCCCTCGGTCATACGGATCAGCTCCGTCGACCCCGAGGTCCTGGATGGCTTGGCGGCCGGCAACAAGCAGGAGCAGGTGTCAAGCATCGTCTCGCAGGGGCACGCGGACGCACAGCCGGAGGCCGCCGCCGGCAACGCGGACGCTGAGGCCGAGAAGCCCCACAAGAAGGCGTCCGGCAAGCACAAGCTCCGCAGCGACTAGAAGCAGTGCGCGTGAGCGCGTCACTACTACACCGCGTACGTACTACGTAACTACGAGCTGTCGTCCCGCCCACCTCTCCGGCGACGCACGTAGGCCTCCATCCAGCAACGTCTCCATCAAATTGATTAATTGCGCTTTGAATTACTCTTCTTCTTCCTCTCGGTACTCTCTCCCTTGATTGTAGAAGGAACGAGTGACGTACTACCATACTTCGGCTAGTTACTTAATGCTTGGTTGATCTTTTTTTTCGAAACTAATATCGCGTCGAGTTTTTAACAGCGACCGTAGCACTCCAGTTTGTCTTCATTTTTTGTTGTATTGTTCTTGTGACCAAGTTTTTTTGGCTGGGTGCCGAATAATATTGTACCAGTTTTGTTTTTGGCTTCCTTTTATACATAGTCATACATTATTGTGCAGTGTTCTTGTTTCGATGGATACACTTACTTTGTGTATTATTATGTTTTTTTCTTTAAAGATCCAGCTTTGGCTGGCTTCATTGACGACAAGCAGGAGGAGACATCTTGTTGGCTTGGGATGCAACTTCTTTTTTTAATGAAAAAACACAGATCTTTATTCATTTTCAATAACAATTACATCGTTTATGAAGAGTGGTACAATTTCACTCAAAGACTTCTCAAACCAGTCAAAAGTTGAAGAAAATTTAGCTAACTTAGCAAGTTCATGGGCAACCTTATTTGCTTTCCTATTACAGTGCTCGAATCTAGTAATGGGAAATTCACAAGCCAAAACGTAACAATCGTCAAACACTGCCACCAATGTACTCGCCGTCCATCCTCCGTTGCTCATGGTTTCAATGACCTCCAGGCTATCTGAGTTTATAACAATACGGTCACAACCCGTCCTTTGAGCAATGGATAGACCATATCTAAGCGCCAAAGTTTACACTGCCAGGACATCCGTGCACCAATCAATTCTCCAATTCCCCCCTGCAATGAACTTTCCTTTATCGTCCCTGAAAACAGTGTCGGTCGTGCCACAAAGTAGGTCATGATCAAAAAAGGCATCCACATTAAGTTTTACAAACCCCCTTGGAGGTTATATCCATCCGCCTCTTTTCATAGTAGTCTTCGGTGATATGGCCATAGCATAGTTTAGCATAATAGCATGATTCTCCGTAGAAATCTGGTTGACATCTTGGGGTTTCTCTTTATGGACTAATTTTACCTCTCCCGCCATAAATACCAGGCTATATTTGCAATCATCTCACGGACATTCCGACTACCCAGGATAGTGAGCTCATTTTCAGGTATAGAGAGTAAAAATTCGAGGACCGCCTCACCAGCATAATCAACTTCCCAAGCTCTTTTAATGACCTGATCTAGTCCCAGCACTCTCCACACCTCGTTTGCTTTTGGACATTGGAATAACATGTGATTTGTATCCTCTGGTCCCAAGGGACAAGAAGGAGAATTGTGGGGGGGCTTTTATGTGCCAATTCACCAAAGTAACTCTACATGGAAGAGTGTCGTGCAACATGCGTCATATACAAAATTTACCTTCGCTGGACAAGATAACTTTCAAATCTCACTCCAAATAGGACTAATAGTTAAACATCCTGTATCATCAGTTCTTCTAAGTTTTCTCCCATGTTGGTGTTCCCATTCCACAGCATAGGCTGGTCGAACCAAAAACAGTCCATTTTTTGAATAGCTCCAACCAACAAAATCTAACATATCATGTTGGGAAAGTAGAATTGCAAGGAACCACTGTGCATCAACTGGCCACAATGTTTTTGTAACTAGATTTTCGTCCCAGTTATTAGTAACAGGGTCAATTAAATCAGATACCCTTGAGATCAGATTACTCCCTCTAGGTGTGATTATTTTTCTATTTGCACTATTCGGGATCTAAGCATCTTCCCAAATATCAATATTGTGACCATTTCCAACACTCCGTACATAACCATGATATAGGCAATTAACCTCGTCATTATACTTTGCCAAGTAAAAGAGGATCCCTTCTTTAACTTCGGATTCAACAAATCACCATCAGGAAAATACTTAGCTCTCAACACGATAGCAGATAAGGACTCTGGATTCTCAAGAATACGCCAAGCTTGTTTTTCCAACGTTGCCAGGTTGAAACTTTTAGAGACATATCCTCAGCCGGCTTCGCGCCCTACTGATCAACTTGGAGTACATGTGAAGTTGCTGCCTAATAGATAGTTTCCATATCTACCTATGTGGTTGTGTTGTAAACAAACTCTGTATATACCTTGAGATATAAATATACGAGGAGGCTGGCCGAGGCAGGCATTGAGCCGCCCGGTCCTTTATACTTTTACATGGTATCGAGCAATACGATCCTCTACCTCTAAAAACTACTCGCCGTCGTCTACTTCTTTGCCCTAGTCACAGCCGCCACCGTCTCCATCCAACTCCTCAGCTCTCAACGCCATGAGTCAACAATCCGCCGATGATCTCAAGAAGCTCGAGGAGGAACTCAAGAACCGTGAGTCCATCATCCGGACCCGCGAGGAAGAACTTCAGCGCCAAGCTGAAGAACACGGCAAGGCCGTCGCCGCTCCTGCAGCCTCCACCTACGTTGCCTCCATCAAGACGTTCGTCCCCATCACTCTTGATCTTCAGGACTCCAACTACACCAAGTGGCGTGAATTGTTTCTCGTCGCTCTCGGGCGCTATGGCCTCTCCAACCACGTCGTCAGCGACGCCGCCGCCACCCCCTCCGACACTTCGCCCACCTCTGATTGGGGCCGTGACGACTTCACGGTGCTCTCCTGGATCTACGGCTCGATCTCCATCGAGCTCTTTGGCATCATCATGGCTCCCGGCTCCACGGTGCGGCAAGTCTGGGACTCCATCGCCAACCTCTTCCATGACAACAAGAAAAGTCGTGCCCTAGCACTTGATGCCGAGTTTCGCAACACGCCGCAGGGAGACCTATGCGTCCACGACTATTGCGCCAAGCTCAAGTCTCTTGCCGATGCTCTCAGCGACGTCGGCCAACCTATCTCCGACGAGACTCTTGTCCTCACGGTGCTCCGCGGCCTCAACGAACAGTTCAGCCATCTTCGATCTTTTTGCCGTTTCGGTGCCGTTCCCATCCTTCCTACAGACACGCTCCGCTCTCGTCCTAGAAGAGACGCAGAAGAAGACAGACGCCAAGAACGCAGCTGCCACGACACTATGGGTAGCGGCAGCATCCTCCCTCAAGCCGTGAGGGAGCGAGCTCCTCCTTCGGCCGTGGTACCGCTACAACGGCAGCGACTCTCGCATCGCTCCGCAACCCTGCGCGCCTACTCCAACTCTGGCTGTGGCGGTGGAACAAAGTGACGCCGTGGTCGTGGTGGCGGCCGCAGACGGGCCGTGACAACCCTGGATGTTTAATCCATGGACTGGACTTCCAACTCGGGCTCAACAGCAGCAAAGAAGCTCCTCCAATGTCGTGGCCGACTACCGGCGTGCTCCTAACGCCCGGCGTTCTGGGCCCTCGCCAAGTCCTGCTCCCTTCCAGTATACATTATGCATTTACCACGCACACAATAACAATCGCACCATGATGCCACCGCTATCCAGCAACTATACAGGAGGTCCACAACAACAGCAGCAACATCAACTTGATCCAGCTCTTCTCACCGCCCTTCAAAATATGCAGCTACCAGAAATCAAGAGTGGTACATGGACTGGAGCATCATCCCATATGGCATCCGATCATGGTATTCTCTCCTCCTATCAACCCTCCTCTGCTCACTGTTCTTTGTTGGTAATGGTGCCTCTCTTCCCATCTCACACATCGGCACACACATTACCTTCTCTCTCCAAACCCTTATATCTCAATAATATTCTTGTCGTTCCACACATCATCAAAAATCTACTTTCTGTTCGTCAACTTACCACAGATAATTTTGTTTCGATAGATTTTGACCCTTGGGGTTTTTCTGTGAAGGCACTTCCCACCAGGATCGAGATTCTTCGATGCAATAGCTCCGGACCACTCTACCCCGTATGTCGTCCCACACCCGCCGAAGCACACGTCATCACCACCACCCTCGACCTTTGGCATCGCCGACTTGGACACCCCGGTCACCACACCATGAAGCGTCTTCAAAGTTCTCAACATATCTCCTACAATAATGGTGTGCCATCCCTTTGTCATGCTTGTCAACTTGGGCGACATGTTAGATTGCCGTTTTATCCATCTGTTTCTTTTACTAGTAAACCTTTTGCATTATTACACTGTGACCTTTGGACCTCTCCAGTTCCTAGTATGTCTGGCTTTGTCTATTACCTTATAGTTGTTGATGATTATACTCATTATTTCTGGACGTTCCCACTACACAAGAAATCTGATGTCTATGCAACTGTCCTCACCTTTCATGCTTATGCTTGTACTCAATTCGATCTCTCTATTCTAGCTTTCCAATGCGATAATGGACGTGAGTTTGACAACACTAAAATAGACACGTTCTGTGCCTCCCACGGTATTCTTCTTCGTTTCTCCTGCCCATACACATCTCAGCAAAACGGCAAGGCCGAACGAGCTATTCGCACAACCAACAATGTCATTCGTACCCTCCTAGTTCAAGCCTCTCTCCCTCCATCTTTTTGGGCCGAAGCACTCCACACTGCCACCTTTCTTATAAACATTCATTCCAACGTCCTCTACCAAATTTTTCACACCATATGAAAGCCTCCTTGGCTCCTCAACGCCGTACGACTCCCTTCGTGTTTTTGGATGTCTCTGTTACCCTAACACCACATCTACCTCTCCCAACAAACTATCCCCCGCTCCACCAAATGTATCTTTCTTGGTTATCCAACGCACCATAAAGGCTATCGTTGTCTTGATTTGAGCACACGACGAATCATCATCTCTCACCATGTGGTCTTTGACGAATCCTCTTTTCCTTATGCACCAGCCACAACTCCTTCTCCACCACGTTGCACTGAAATTTTTGACCCACATGAACCTATACTTCCGCTTGTTCAACCCATTGTGCATGCACCTGTTACATCGTCTAAGCACACGCCTACTATGTGTCCGCCCACCAGCCCCCCATTGACACCTCCTCGCTCCAGCATATCTCCTCCACCACCAACAGCCAACACGCTCCTCTCACCACCCTCGGGTATCTCCTCCTCTCACACGATGCAGCCCACACCGCCCGACTCACCATCCCCTACTCCCGTTCCACCACCCAATCTTATACATCGCACCCGCTCTACTACTGGCCGGCTTCCTCCACCCATCGACCAACTTAACCTTTCCGCTATTGCATCTTCTCCTATCCCACACAACTATCTTATAGCCTTGCGTGATACTAACTGGCGTAACGCAATGCAAGAAGAATTCTATGCTCTCACTCTCAATCAAACATGGACACTTGTCCCTGCTCCTCCCGGTGCGAACATTGTGAGCGGTAAATGGATTTTTCGCCACAAATATCATGCCGATGGCTCTCTCGCTCGTCACAAAGCTCGTTGGGTGGTTCGTGGCTTTTCTCAACAACCGGGTGTTGATTTTGATGAAACGTTCAACCTTGTTGTCAAACCCGCAACTATCCGCATTGTCCTCTCTCTTGCTATCTCTCAATCCTGGCCAATCCATCAGCTAGATGTTAAAAATGCCTTCCTCCATGGTCATCTTGATGAAGTTGTTTATAGCCAACAACCCTCTGGCTTCGTCGATCCACGTCACCCTACTCATGTGTGTCGTCTCCTTAAATCCCTATATGGTCTCAAACAAGCTCCACGTGCTTGGTTTCAACGCTTTGCCTCCTTTGCGCGATCCATTGGGTTCGTTTAATCCAAATCTGATGCATCTCTTTTCATCTTTCACCAAGGCACCAACTTGGCCTATCTTCTTATTTATGTGGATGATATCATTCTTACTGCCTCTACCCCATCCACTCTCGCTACTATCACCCGCGCCATGGCACGTGAATTCGCTATGAAAGATCTCGGCCCTCTTGATCACTTCCTTGGTATCTCTGTCACACGTACATCTCGTGGTCTCCACCTATCTCAACGCCAATACATTCTTGACATCTTGAATCGTGCAGGTATGCGCGATTGCCATCCAGTCACCACTCCCATTGACACCAAAGCAAAGCTCTCTTCCACCTATGGATCACCCGTTTCTGATCCCTCTCAATATCGTAGCTTAGCTGGCGCACTCCAGTATGCTACCCTTACTCGCCCTGACATTGCTTACGCTGTACAACAAGTTTTTCTTCATATGCACGATCCACGTGAACCTCATTTTTCCCTTATCAAACGTATTCTTAGATATCTTAAAGGCACTCTCGAACATGGGCTTTCCTTGCATCGCACTTCCTCTCACTCTCTCATTGCCTACTCGGATGCCGACTGGGCAGGTTGCCCGGATACACGACGCTCTACGTCCGGGTTCTGCATGTACCTTGGGGACAATCTTATTTCTTGATCTGTTCGACGGCAGACCACAATATCACACTCTAGTGCCGAGGCAGAGTACAAGGCAGTGGCCGCGGCAGTTTTCGAATCATGTTGGGTTTGGCAGCTCTTACAGGAACTTCGACGACTGATATCGAGTGCTACTATTGTCTATTGTGACAACGTCAGTGCCGTCTACTTATCTGCCAACCCTGTTCAGCATCGCCGGACTAAACATATCGAGCTGGATATTCACTTTGTTCGGGAAAAGGTAGCGCTTGGAGATGTTCGCGTTTTACATGTGCCCTCGTCCTCTCAGTTCGCGGATATTTTTACGAAGGGCTTAACTACTACGCTTTTTCAAGAATTTCGTTCCAGTCTTCAGGTCGAGTCCTCTCGCGGTTCAGACTGCGGGGGCATGTTAGAGACATATCCTCAGCCGGCTTCGCGCCCTACTGATCAACTTGGAGTACACGTGAAGTTGCTGCCTAATAGATAGTTTCCATATCTACCTATGTGGTTGTGTTGTAAACAAACTCTGTACATACCTTGGGATATAAATATACGAGGAGGCTGGCCGAGGCAGGCATTGAGCCACCCGGTCCTTTATACTTTTACAGAAACAATGAATATCCCAGAATCCCATCCCACCTTGATTTTTGGGTACACACATTTTCCACCAAGCCATCCAATGCGTCCGCTTCTGATTGTCCTCGTCTCCCCACCAAAAATGAGACATCACATGAGTGATTCCCTTGCAATCTTTTTAGGAATTTAAATTTTAAAGATGGACATCACATAGGTGGGGATCGCTTGTACAACAGATTTCACGAGGATCTCCTTCCCTCCTGTGGATAGAAGTTTTTCTTTCCATCCACTTACCTTTATGATGATATGGTCAATCAAGTACTGGAAACAATTAGACTTGTCCATACCCACATTATCCGGTAGGCCCAAATATTTATCATTCAGAACTTCAGTCATAATATTGAGAGTGGTACAAAGTTGCTCCCTGATATTCACTCGTGTTGGGGCTGAAAAATATGCTTGATTTATCAACGCTCACCATTTTCCCAAAGGCAGTACAATATGCATGAATCGACTTGTGTTTCGGTTTAACCGAAAAGAATGGCTTTCAAAGCCCTGACATTGTGTATGTTAGCTTTCATCAGGATTAATGAGTCATCCGCAAATAGAAGATTCATCATAGATGGAGCCTCCCTACATACCTTCACACCTTCAATTTTCACAGTCTCCTCCGCATGTGACAAGAGCGCGGTCAGGCCCTCGGTACATACCCAATAATAAATAAGAAGATAACGGGTTGATACGTCTCCAATGTATCTATAATTTTTATTGTTCCATGCTATTATATTATCATTGTTGGATGTTTTACAATCATTTTATAGCAACTTTAAATCATTTTTTGGGACTAACCTATTGACATAGTGCCCAGTACCAGTTGCTATTTTTTGCTTGTTTTTTACTTCGCAGAAAATCAATACCAAACAGAGTCCAAAGGCAGCGAAACTTTTTGGAGATTTTTTCTGGACCAAAAGACACCTGTTGGGCCAAAGAAGTGCCAGAGGGGGGCTCCGAGGGGAGCACAACCCACCAGGGTGCGCCTGGGCCCAGACGCGCCCAGGTGGGTTGTTCCCACCTCGGTGGCCTCCCGCACCGCCTTTTTGCTCTATAAATACCCTAATATTCTAGAAACCCTAGGGGAGTCGACAAAAATCAATTCCAGCCGCCACAAGTTCCAGAACCACCAGATCCAATCTAGACACCATCACGGAGGGGTTCATCATCCTCATTGGTGCCTCTCCGATGATGCGTGAGTAGTTCATTGTAGACCTACGGGTCTGTAGTTAGTAGCTAGATCCTCTCTCTCTTTTTATTCTCAATACAATGGTCTCTTGGAGATCTATTTGATATAACTCTTTTTGCGGTGTGTTTGTTGGGATCTGATGAACTTTGAGTTTATGATCAGATTTATGTTTTTATCCATGAAAGTTATCTGAGTCTTTTGATCTCTTATATGCATGATTACTTATAGCCTCGTATTTCTTCTTCAAATCTTTGGTTTAGTTAGGTTGACTACATTGAATTTTCTTGCGATGAGAAGAGGTGCTTTGTGATGGGTTCGACCTTACGGTGCTTGATCCCAGTGACAGAAGGGAAAACGACACGTATGTATCGTTGCCATTAAGGATAACAAGATGGGGTCTATTTCTACATAAATAGATCTTGTCTACATCATGTCATCGTTCTTATGGCATTACTCCGTTTCTACATGAACTTAATACACTAGATGCATGCTGGATAGCGGTCGATGTGTGGAGTAATAGTAGTAGATGCAGGCAGGAGTCGGTTTACTAATCTTGGACGTGATGCCTATGTAATGATCATTGCCTGGATATCATCATGATTATTGAAAGTTCTATCAATTGCCCAACAGTAATTGGTTTACCCACCGTATGCTATTTTTCTCGAGAGAAGGCACTAGTGAAATCTACGACCCCCGGGTCTCTTCTTTATCATATTTGCCTTCAAGATCTATTTTTATTCGCTTTTATTTTCAGATCTATATTTCCAAAAACCCAAAAATACCTCGTTGCACTTTATTTATTTTGCATTTATCCACGATCTATTTATCCAATCTATCATATTTTTATCCCGTCAACTCGACAATTTCTCGCACCGTTACCCGAAAGGGATTGACAACCCCTTTAACACATCGGGTTGCAAGTATTTATTCTTTGTGCAGGTACCATTTAAGTAGTGTTGCGTGATTCTCCTACTGGTTCGATAACCTTGATCTCATCACTGAGGGAAATACCTACCGTTGTTGTGATGCATCTTCCCTTCCTCTTTGGGGAAATACCGACGTAGTTGCCGCAATCATGGGTCTCCTTGTAATCCTCTGGAGTGCTTAAAGCTCGTAATTTCTTTTGTATTGAACCTAACCGATATTGTATAGTGGAAACACATTACATAATAAAATTGCCCAACTCTCTTGGAAGCCCAATTTCAACCTTATATCCTTCAGGATGCAACGTTGGTTAACTTGTCAAACTCTCATATCAGTGAGAACACTATCATGGCACTAGTGAAACCGTTTGGGGCCCCAGAGTGGTGGATTACCGGGGTTTATGGCCCGCACTCCGATGAGGACAAAGTAGAATTCCTGCAAGAGCTTCTGGACACCTGTGATCTCCATGAAGGGCCTTGGGTGCTTGTAAGGGATTTTAACCTTCTTGTCAACCCCGGAGACAAGAACAATGTCTGATCAACCGAAGGATGATTTCAAGATTCCAATCTCGGCTAAACAGGATGGTCCTCATGGAGATTTACCTCAATGGTGGTAGGTACACACAGTCCAACGAGCGGGAAAATGCTACTTTGGAGAAGATTGATCATGTTTTCGCAATTATTTTCTAGGAGGAACTACACCCACCTTGCTTCCTCTCGACCTTGGGCACATGGTCTCGACCATTGCTTGTTGCTGTTGCACCTCAACACGGAGTTCCAAGTGGGGAGGGGATTTAAATTCGAAGCTTTTTGGACGAAAAAGGATGACTTTAAGGAGATCATGGCGGCGGCATGTGACTCAATCCCATCAATAGGAAACCCTTTCAAAGTACTTGATAGCAAACTAAGAGCTATGATGTGAAGCTTACAGAGGTGGAGCGGTAAGTGGATATGAAGTATTAAGCTTCAAATTGGTATTGCTCTGGAGGTTATCCAGAGGCTTTATGTGGCGGCGGAATCACGGACGTTATTCAGCAGCGTAATTGTGCTAAGAGAGTGCTAAAAGGAAGCTTTTGGGATTGTCTTTGCTTGAGCGGTCGATCTCTAGACAGCAATCAAGATTGCTATGGCTACGGGAAGGCGATGCGAGCACCCAATCCTTTCATCTCCATGCTTGCCATAGGCAACGGTGAAAGACCATCACTACCCTTGGATGCGGGGATATGATTCTATCGAGACATGATGAGATTGTGGTAGCGGTAGTGGTTACTTTGTGGAGGTTTTGGGGAGCACAGCTACGCAGCATTATACCCTTGATCTGGAGTGCCTACAATTACCATCGAGGTATCTCTCACACCTTAGATTCACTCTTCACTTTGGAGGATGTGTGATATGTCTCCGTCGTATCTACTTTTCCAAACACTTTTGCCCTTGTTTTGGACTCTTAACTTGCATGATTTGAATGGAACTAACCCGGGCTGACGTTGTTTTCAGCAGAATTGCCATGGTGTTATTTATGTGCAGAAACAAAAGTTCTCGGAATGGCCTAAAACTCCACGGAGATTATTTTTCAAAATAATAAAAAATATTGGCGAAAGAATCAAGGCCAGGGGGCCCACACCCTGGGCACGAGGGTGGGGGCGCTCCCTACCCCCTGGGCGTGCCCCCTGCCTCGTGGGCCCCCTGGAGCTCCACCGACCTCAACTCCAACTCCATATATTCGTGTTCGGGGAGAAAAAACCAGAGAGAAGGATTCATCACGTTTTACGATACGGAGCCACCGCCAAGCCCTAAACTCTCTCGGGAGGGCTGATCTAGAGTCTGTTCGGGGCTCCGGAGAGGGGAATCCGTCGCCGTCATCATCATCAACCATCCTCCATCACCAATTTCATGATGCTCACCATCGTGTGTGAGTAATTCCATCATAGGCTTGCTGGACGGTGATGGGTTGGATGAGATTTATCATGTAATCGAGTTAGTTTTGTTAGGGTTTGATCCCTAGTATCCACTATGTTCTGAGATTGATGTTGCTATGACTTTGCTATGCTTAATGGTTGTCAATAGGGCCCGAGTGCCATGATTTCAGATTTGAACCTATTATGTTTTCATGAATATATATGTGAGTTCTTGATCCTATATTGCAAGTCTATAGTCACCTACTATGTGTTATGATCCGGCAACCTCGAAGTGACAATAATTGGGACTACTCCCAGTGATGCCCTAGTTTGAGGAGTTCATGTATTCACTATGTGTTAATGCTTAGGTCCGGTACTCTATTAAAAGGAGGCCTTAATATCCCTTAGTTTCCGTTAGGACCCCGCTGCCACGTGAGGGTAGGACAAAAGATGTCATGCAAGTTCTTTTCCATAAGCACGTATGACTATATTCGGAATACATGCCTACATTACATTGATGAATTGGAGCTAGTTCTGTGTCACCCTATGTTATGATTGTTACATGATGAACCGCATCAGCATAATTCTCCATCACCGATCCAATGCCTATGAGCTTTTCACATATTGTTCTCTGCTTATTTACTTTTCCGTTGCTACTGTTACAATCACTACAAAACCCAAAAATATTAGTTTTGCTACCATTACCGTTACTTCCATATTACTTTGCTACTAAATACTTTGCTGCAGATACTAAGTTATCCAGGTGTGGTTGAATTGACAACTCAACTGCTAATACTTGAGAATATTCTTTGACTCCCCTTGTGTCGAATCAATAAATTTGGGTTGAATACTCTACCCTCGAAAACTGTTGCGATCCCCTATACTTGTGGGTTATCAAGACTATTTTCTGGCACCTTTGCCGGGGAGCATAGCTCTATTCTTTGAGTAACTTGGTATTTATATCTGCTGGTCACTATGAAGAACTTGAAAGACGCAAAAATAAAAATTTATCCCTCAACTACGAGGGGAGGTAAGGAACTGCCATCTAGCTCTGCACTTGATTCACCTTCTATTTTGAGTAAGCTTGCGACACCTAAACCTGCTTCTGCTATTCATTCCAATATGTCGCATGTTATTGATGATGCCACTTCTGCTATGAATGATACTTATGATGAAACTACTTCTATGCTTGATACAACTGTGCCACTTGGTGAACTTCTTGATGAACAGCTTGCTAGGGCTAGAGAGAATGAAATTATTGAAACTGATAATATTGATGAAAGTGATGATGAAGTCTCTCCCAATAAATATGAATTTCCCGTTGTGCCTGAGGGCTATGTTATGGATGAAGAAACTACTAGAGACTTTCTTGCTTGCAATGATAGAAGTGATCTTAAGAAATTATTAGCTAAGCTGAAACAAAAAACTCTGAATGCTAGAATGAAAAGTGATCTTGCTTATGCTACTTCACCTATTTTTGTTACTGATAAGGATTATGAATTCTCCGTTGATTCTGATATAATTACTTTGGTTGAATCAGATCCTTTTTATGGCTATGAATCTGAAACTGTTGTGGCACATCTTACTAAATTAAATGATATAGCCACCCTGTTCACTAATGATGAGAAATCTCGCTACTATTATATCCTTAAAATATTTCCTTTCTCATTAAAGGGTGATGCTAAGATATGGTTTAATTTGTTGGGAATCGTAGCAGAAATTTAAAATTTTCTACGCATCACCAAGATCAATCTATGGAGTCATCTAGCAACGAGAGAGAGAGAGAGAGAGAGAGAGAGAGAGAGAGAGGAGTGCATCTACATACCCTTGTAGATCGCGAGCGGAAGCGTTCAAGAGAACGGAGTTGATGGAGTCGCACTGCCGTGATCCAAATCACCGATGATCCTAGCGCCGAACGGACGGCACCTCCGCGTTCAACACACATACGGAGCGGAGACGTCTCCTCCTTCTTGATCCAGCAAGGGGGGGAGGAGAAGTTGATGGAGATCCAACAACACGACGGCGTGGTGGTGGAAGCAACGGGATTCCAGCAGAGCCAAGCGCCATCGGAGGAGGAAGAGGTGTCACGGGAGGGAGAGGGAGGCGCCAGGGGCTTGGTGCGGCTGCCTCCCTCCGCCCACTATATATAGGGGCTGGGGCGATGCCCCTTGGAGATCCCATCTAGAGGCGGCGGCCCTCTGGGGGCAACAGCCCCTTAGGGTTTCCAACCAGGGGGCGATGCCCGTCGGGGGACCCGCCTAGGGTTTCCAACCCTAGGCGCCTTGGGCCCTTGGGTGGGCGCACCAGCCCACCAGGGCTGGTTCCCATGCTACTTCAGCCCATGGGGCCCTCCGGATAGGTGGCCCCACCGGTGGACCTCGGGACCCTTCCGGTGGTCCCAGATAATACCGTGACTTCAAACTCTCCCGGTGGCTGAAACTGGACTTCCTATATATAAATGTTAACCTCCGGACCATTCCGAAACTCCTCGTGACATCCGGGATCTCATACGGGACTCCTAAAACCTTTCGGTTAACCGCATACTAATATCTCTACAACTCTAACGTCACCGAACCTTAAGTGTGTAGACCCTACGGGTTCGGGAGACACGTAGACATGACCGAGACAACTCTCCGGTCAATAACCAACAACGGGATCTGGATACCCATGTTGGCTGCCACATGCTCCATGATAATCTCATCGGATGAACCACGATGTCGAGGATTCAATCAATCCCGTATACAATTCCCTTTGTCTATCTAAGACGATACTTGCCCGAGATTCGATCGTCGGTATACCGATACCTTGTTCAATCTCGTTACGGAAAGTCTCTTTACTCGTTCCCGTAACACATCATCCCGTGAACAACTCCTTGATCACATTGAGCTCATTATGATGATGTCCTACCGAGTGGGCCCAGAGATACCTCTCCGTCATACGGAGTGACAAATCCTAGTCTCGATTCGTGCCAACCCAACAAATACTTTCGGGGATACCCGTAGTGTACCTTTATAGCCACCCAGTTACGTTGTGACGTTTGGCACACCCAAAGTACCCTTACGATATCCGGGAGTTGCGCAATCTCATGGTCTAAGGAAAGGATACTTGACATTAGAAAAGCTTTAGAAGACGAACTACACGATCTGGTGCTATGCTTAGGATTGGGTCTTGTCCATCACGTCATTATCCTAATGATGTGATCCCGTTATCAATGACATCCTATGTCCATGGTTAGGAAACCATAACCATCTATTGACCAACGAGCTAGTCAACTAGAGGCTCACTAGGGACATGTTGTGGTGTATGTATTCACACATGTATTACGATTTCTGGATAACACAACTATAGCATGAACAATAGACAATTATCATGAACAAGGAAATATAATAATAACCTTTTTATTATTACCTCTAAGCATATTTCCAACAGTCTCCCACTTGCACTAGAGTCAATAACCTAGTTACATTGTGATGAATCGAACACCCATAGAGTTCTGGTGTTGATCATGCTTTGCACGTGGAAGAGGTTTAGTCAACGGATCTGCGACATTCAGGTCTGTATGCACTTTACAAATCTCTATGTCTCCATCTTGAACGTTTTCACGAATGGAGTTGAAGCGACGCTCGATATGCCTGGTCTTCTTGTGAAACCTGGGCTCCTTGGCATGGGCAATAGCTCCAGTGTTGTCACAGAAGAGAGTCATCGGGCTCGACGCATTGGGAATAACTCCTAGGTCGGTAATGAACTCCTTCATCCAGATTGCTTCATGTGCTGCCTCCGAGGCTGCCATGTACTCCGCTTCACATGTAGTTCCCGCCATGACGCTTTGCTTACAACTGCACCAGCTGACTGCCCCACCATTCAAAATATACATGTATCCGGTTTGTGACTTGGAGTCATCCAGATCTGTGTCGAAGCTAGCATCAACGTAACCCTTTACGACGAGCTCTTCGTCACCTCCATAAACGAGAAACATATCCTTAGTCCTTTTCAGGTACTTCCGGATATTCTTGACCACTGTCCAGTGTTCCATGCCGGGATTACTTTGGTACCTTCCCACCAAACTTACGGCAAGGTTTACATCAGGTCTGGTACACAACATGGCATACATAATAAACCCTATGACCGAGGCAAAGGGGATGACACTCATATTTTCCCTATCTTCTGCCGTGGTCGGGCATTGAGGCGTGCTCAATCTCACACCTTGCAATACAGGCAAGAACCCCTTCTTGGACTGATCAATATTGAACTTCTTCAATATCTTGTCAAGGTACGTGCTTTGTGAAAGACCAATGAGGCGTCTCAATCTATCTCTATAGATCTTGATGCCTAATATGTAAGCAGCTTCTCCACTTATTCAAGTAGGCCTTTATGCTTTCCAAGAGTTCTATATCATTTCCCATCAATAGTATGTCATCCACATATAATATGAGAAATGCTACAGAGCTCCCACTCACTTTCTTGTAAACACAGGCTTCTCCATAAATCTGCGTAAACCCAAACACTTTGATCATCTCATCAAAACGAATGTTCCAACTCCGAGATGCTTGCACCAGCCCATAGATCGAGCGTTGGAGCTTGCATACCTTGTCAGCATTCTTAGGAACGACAAAACCTTCCGGCTGCATCATACACAACTCTTCCTTAAGGAAACCATTAAGGAATGCCGTTTTGACGTCCATTTGCCATATCTCATAATCATAGAATGTGGCAATTACTAACATGATTCGGACAGACTTCAGCTTCGCTACGGGTGAGAAGGTCTCATCGTAGTCAACCCCTTGAACTTGTCGATAACCCTTAGCGACAAGCCGAGCCTTATAGATGGTTACATTACCATCCGCGTCTGTCTTCTTCTTAAAGATCCATTTATTTTCTATGGCTCGCCGATCATCGGGCAAGTCAGTCAAAGTCCATACTTCCTTTTCATACATGGATCCTATCTCGGATTTCATGGCTTCAAGCCATTTGTCGGAATCCGGGCCCGCCATCGCTTCTTCATAGTTTGAAGGTTCACCATTGTCTAACAACATGATTTCCAGGACAGGGTTGCCATACCACTCTGGTGTAGAACGTGTCCTTGTGGACCTACGAAGTTCAATAGCAACTTGATCTGAAGTTTCATGATCATCATCATTAACATCCTCTCTAGTCGGTGCAGGCACCACAGAATCATTTTCTTGAGCTGCACTACTCTCCGGTTCAAGAGGCAATACTTCATCAAGTTCTACTTTCCTCCCACTTACTTCTTTTGAGAGAAACTCTTTCTCTAGAAAGGATCCATTCTTGGCAGAAAGATCTTGCCTTCGGATCTGAGGTAGAAGGTATACCCAATAGTTTCCTTAGGGTATCCTATGAAGACGCATTTTTCCGATTTGGGTTCGAAGCTTTTCAGGTTGAATTTTCTTGACATAAGCATCGCATCCCCAAACTTTCGTAAACGACAGCTTAGGTTTCTTCCCAAACCACAATTCATACGGTGTCGTCTCAACGGATTTCGACGGAGCCCTATTTAAAGTGAATGCGGCAGTCTCTATATCATAACCCCAAAATGATAGCGGTACGGTAAGAGACATCATAGATCGCACCATATCCAATAGAGTGCAATTACGGTGTTCGGACACACCATTTCGCTGAGGTGTTCCAGGCGGCGTGAGTTGTGAAACAATTCCACATTTCCTTAAGTGCGTGCCAAATTCGTGACTCAAATATTCTCCCCCACGATCTGATCGTAAGAACTTGATTTTCCTGTCACGTTGATTCTCAACCTCACTCTGAAATTCCTTGAACTTTTCAAAGGTCTCAGACTTGTGTTTCATTAAGTAGACATACCCATATCTACTTAAGTCATCAGTGAGGGTGAGAACATAACGATAACCACCGCGAGCCTCAACGCTCATTGGACCGCACACATCAGTATGTATGATTTCCAATAAGTTGGTTGCTCGCTCCATTGTTTCGGAGAACGGAGTCTTGGTTATTTTGCCCATGAGGCATGGTTCGCACGTGTCAAATGATTCATAACCAAGAGACTCCAAAGGTCCATCTGCATGGAGTTTCTTCATGCGTTTGACACCAATGTGACCAAGGCGGCAGTGCCACAAGTATGTCGGACTATCATTATCAACCATACATCTTTTGGCATTCACACTATGAATATGTGTAACATCACGTTCGAGATTCAATAAGAATAAACCATTGACCAGCGGGGCATGACCATAAAACATGTCTCTCATATAAATAGAACAACCATTATTCTCATATTTAAATGAGTAGCCATCTCGCATTAAACGAGATCCAGATACAATGTTCATGCTCAAAGCTGGTACTAAATAACAATTATTGAGGTTTAAAACTAATCCCGTGGGTAAATGTAGAGGTAGCGTGCCGACGGCAATCACATCGACCTTGGAACCATTCCCGACGCGCATCGTCACCTCGTCCTTCGCCAGTCTCCGCTTATTCCGCAGCTCCTGCTTTTGAGTTACAAATATGAGCAACCAGACTTTGGTATCAAATACCTGTGAGCTACTACGAGCGCTGGTTAGGTACACATCAATAACATGTATATCACATATACCTTTGGTATTGCCGGCCTTATTATCCGCTAAGTACTTGGGGCAGTTTCGCCCAAAGGACTGCTTCCTTGCAATAAAAGCACTGGTCCTCGTGCTTGGGTCCATGCTTTGGCTTCTTCCCAAGAATCGGCTTATCGGGCGCTGCAACTCCCTTGCCGTCCTTCTTGAAGTTCTTCTTACCCTTGCCTTTCTTGAACTTAGTGGTTTTATTCACCATCAACACTTGATGTTCCTTTTGATCTCCACCTCCGCTTGATTTCAGCATTGAATATACCTCAGAATGGTCTTTTTCCATCCACGCATATTGAAGTTCATCACAAAGCTCTTGTAGCTAGGTGGGAGCGATCAAGGATTCTATCAACGATCGCATCATCCGGGAGATTAACTCCCGGTGAGATAAGCGGTTGTGCAACCCAGACATTTTGAGTATGTGCTCACGATGTAACTATTCTCCTCCATCTTACGACTGTACAACTTGTCGGAGACTTCATATCTCTCGACCCGGGATGAGCTTGGAAAACCATTTTCAGCTCTTGGAACATCTCATATGCTTCGTGCTGCTCAAAACGCTTTTGGAGCCCCGGTTCTAAGCTGTAAAGCATGCCGCACTGAACCAGGGAGTAATCATCACTACGCGACTGCCAGGCGTTCATAACGTCTTGAGTTCTTTGGGAAAACAGGTGCTTCACCTAGCGGTGCATCAAGGACATATGATTTCATGGCAGCTATGAGGATAATCCTCAGGTTACGGACCCAGTCCGTGTAGTTGCTGCCATCGTCTTTCAGCTTGGTTTTCTCTAGGAACGCGTTGAAGTTAAGGGCAACATTAGCGTGGGCCATTTGATCTATGTAACGCCCCGGATTTGATGCGCCAGGTGTCCGCCAGTTGTTTGCCGTCCTTGCCATGTCATGTGCTTGCGTGTTGCACTTTGCCATGTCATCATCTGCATTTCATATCATGTCATCATGTGCATCGCATTTGCATACGTGTTCGTTTCATGCATCCGAGCATTTTCCCCGTTGTCCGTTTTGCAATCCGGCACTCCTATGTTCCCCGGCGTCCCCCTTTTGTCTCTTGTTGTGAGCGGGTGTTAAACATTCTCGGAATGGCCTGAGGTTTGCCAAGCGGCCTTGGTATACCACCGGTAGACCGCCTGTCAAGTTTCGTGTCATTTGGAGGTCGTTTGATACTCCAACGGTTAACCGGGTAACCGTAAGGCCTCTTTTGTGTGCAGCCCAACACCCCTCCAAAGTGGCCCAAAACCCAGCAAACTCCCCTCCTTGCTCTCGGTCGTTCGATCACGATCGTGTGGGCGAAAACCGCTCCTCATTTGGACTCTCCTAGCTCCCTCTACCTATAAATGTCCTCCCCTCCATTTTTCGCGGATGAATCCCCAAACCCTAGATCAAATCGCCCCCGCCGCGCCCGGACATGTCTGCGCCCGCCGGACAAATCGCGCCGCCGCCCCGCGCCTATCGCCGCCTGCCACGTGGCCTCCCGCCGCCGTCGCGCCGCCCCGCCCGAGGCCGCCCAGCAGCATCCGTGGCGCCCGCTGCGCCGGCGGCGCTTCGCCTCGCCGGCACCTTCCCTCGCCGCCCGGCGATCTCGCCGCCGGCGACCTCGCTGAGCGCCGCCGCCGCCGCTTCGCCGCCTCCTCGCCCGTCACTGTCGCCGCCCTCGCGCGCGGATTCAGCGCCCGCCCGCCGCCCGGCCCAGCGCCTCGGCCGCCGAAGCTCCTCCGCCGGGCGCGCCGCCTCTGAGCCCGCCGCCACGCCCCTCGGGCCCGCACATCCCGCTGCTGCCTCCCGCCGTGGCCCGCCTCCGCCTGGCCGCGCCCACCGTGGCCGCCATCGCCGCCTCCGACCTCGCCGGAGCCGCCCGCCCTCGCCGGAGTCGGATCCGGTCAGATCCACTCTGGATGGATGAGATCCACCGGGAGTCCAACCAAATGGGCGCCCGCGTCCCGGATCCGCCTGTCCCACTTACCTCCGTCCCGTTTTCGACGAGGGTAAATTCTACTCTCGGAAATTCTATCACTATGTGCCCATATTCACCATGCCATAACTTTCTGCATACTGCTCCGTTTCGTGCATGCGATATGTAAAATTGTTCATCTCGACGAGTACTTCATTTCTTTCTATTGCGTCATGTTCATTTGATTTCATCTTGATGCCTGAATCTTCGTTGCAAGAGTGCTATATGATGTTAACCTGCTGAAACTGTTATAACTTGATGATTTGTCATTTTTGTTGCATTTGATGTGTGCATCTTATGAGCATGAGCTCTACATGTGTTTTGTGTTATGTAATTCCATCTTCACATTGGTGCCATCCATGGATTTTTGTGCGTCTTGTAGTGAGTGCATCGAGCTTGTTAAGTAGGTTACTTGTTGCTGTTTTGCGAGGCTGATTCTGTTATATTATGATATTATTTAAACCTGCTGCTACAAGTCATTCTATGCATAATCTGGAGATGTTCACTAAGGATGTTTTGTTATACATGTCTTGCTCTATCCATCTATGCCCTTTGTTGAAATTATAGTCTGATGTAACTTGTTGTAATCTTGCTCTCAAATTGCTAAATAATGTTGCTGTCAGCCTGTTAACATTAAGTTCAATGTTGCCATGATTGTTGTTAGTGATCCAGGCACTCTATGAACTTTCTCTTGCCATGCTTAGCTTCATAAACATGTCTTATTACTGTTGGGTACCTTGCCATGCCAGGTATTGATCTTTGGTGAGTGGTACAAGCTCATCAACATGCCTACTTATTGTTGTTCCTGCCATGTATGAATCTGTCATATAACTTGCCATGTTTACATGGGTGCCATCATATCTTCTGATCCTTTTTGGCTCATGGTCAGTAAGGGACTTTTGATCTATGAAATTATTAGATTCATGCCATACCTTTGTTTGCCATGATAAGTTCCTGTAACATGTTGTTTGTTAGCTCTAAATATTGCAACCTGATGTTATTTCTGCAAAGTCTGAAACTGTTATTATTTGCAATCTTGACATGTCATTTTGAGCATGTTTTATTCACTTCTGGAGATAGATCAGTGTTCATGTTTTGTCATGCTTTACCTTTACTTCATGCCCATGCCTCTTGTTTTCACGTTGAGATGTTGTAGCATAGTGTTTTGATGCTTGCAATATGACTAGTTGCTGTTTTAGACAGATTGTTGCTATAACTTGTATAGAGTGTATGTGTTGCACAGTTGCTCCGTTTTGAGTGTGCTCTATATGAAAATTGCTTAGAATTGCATGTAGTTTAATATGATCATGTTGCATTCTTGTTTTGAGAGTGTTGGTTGATGTTTGTATGCATTTTGTATCAATGCCATGTTTAACTTGTTTTGCTCATATCTTATAGGTCGTAGCTCCGAATCTAATGAACTTTATATGTAACTTGACTAGAATGTCGTGTAGATCGTCGTGGTGCATCTTAACTTGCTTTTTAACAACTTGAACGTAAGGTTTATTCAGATCTGGACCAATTTCGAAATTTGCATATGAGGACTAACAGAGTTGTTCTATGTCGTTTCCGGCCTCATTTAAACTTGCTTTGATGTGTTGTTCTTGTTGCATCATCTCTTGCCATGAGTAGCTTCATGTAGCTTGTCATGCATCATGCTTGATTGTGCATCATGTCTTGTTCATGTGTGGTGTGTTTACCATGTTGTGTGTTTCTTCTCGATAGTTCCTGCTTGCTATGCGATCGTGAGGATTCGTTCATCTACGCTTGGTTCGTCTTCGTGGCTTCATCTTCTTCATGGACTCGTTCTTCTTCCTTGCGGGATTTCAGGCAAGATGACCGTCACCTTGGATCTCATTGCTATCATAGCTATGCTAGTTGCCTCGATGCTATTGCTATGCTGCGTTACCTACCACTTGCTGCTCAAGCCTCCCAAATTGCCATGTCAGCCTCTAACCTTTTCACCCTTCCTAGCAAACCGTTGTTTGGCTATGTTACCGCTTTTGCTCAGCCCCCTCTTATAGCGTTGCTAATTGCAGGTGAAGTTGAAGATTGCCCCATGGTGGACATGTTTATGTTGGAATATCACAATATCTCTTATTTAATTAATGCATCTATATACTTGGTAAAGGGTGGAAGGCTCGGCCTTATGCCTGGTGTTTTGTTCCACTCTTGCCGCCCTAGTTTCCGTCATATCGGTATTATGTTCCCTGATTTTGCGTCCCTAACGCGGTTGGGTGATTTATGGGACCCCCTTGACAGTTCGCTTTGAATAAAACTCCTCCAGCAAGGCCCAACCTTGGTTTTACCATTTGCCTCACCACCACCTACATTTCCTTGGGATTAATTAACCCAAGGGTCATCTTTATTTAGCCCCCCCCCCCCGGGCCAATGCTTGTCTAAGTGTTGGCCCGAAACGAGCATCGCAGGCCACCTTGGGGAAACTTGAGGTTGGTTTTACTCGTAGGGCTGTCTCATCCGGTGTTGCCTCGAGAACGAGATATGTGCAGCTCCTATCGGGATTGTCGGCGCATCGGGTGGCTTTGCTGGTCTTGTTTTATTCTTGTCGAAATGTCTTGTATCCGGATTCCGAGACTGATCGGGTCTTCCCGGGAGAAGGAATATCCTTCGGTGACCGTGAGAGATTATTATGGGCTTAGTTGTGACACCCCTGCAGGGTTTGAACTTTCGAAAGTCGTGCCCGCGTTTATGTGGCAGATGGGAATTTGTTAATATCCGGTTGTAGTAAACTTGAAGTAAACTCTTCTAAAATACACCAACCATGTGCGTAACCGTGAGTGTCTCTTTTCGGGGTTGATCGAGAGGAGAACACGGTTTCTGGGTTATGTTTGACGTAAGTAGGAGTTCAGGATCACTTCTTGATCATTGCTAGCTTCACGACCGTTCCGCTTGCTCTCTTCTCGCTCTTATTTGCGTTGGTTAGCCACCATATATGCTTAGTCGCTGCTGCAACCTCACCACTTTACCCCTTCCTTTCCCTTTAAGCTTTGCTAGTCTTGATACCCATGGTAATGGGATTGCTGAGTCCTCGTGGCTCACAGATTACTACAACACCAGTTGCAGGTGCAGGTTTTGCGATGGTCATGACGCGAGAGTGATGTTTGCTTGTTTGGAGTTCTTCTTCTGCTTCTTCTTCGATCAGGGGATAGGTTCCAGGTCGGCAACCTGGGCTAGCAGGGTGGATGTCGTTTGAGTTTCTGTTTATGTTTCATCCGTAGTCGGATGTTGATTTTGTAAGATGATGTTGTATTCGTGTGGCATTGTATGCCTTTTGTATGTATCCCCATCTATTATATAATGTTGATGTAATGATATCCACCTTGCAAAAGCGTCTTCAAGATGCGCTTCTATCCTTGGTGGGACCTTCGAGTTCCTTTAGGATAGGGTCGCATCTTGGGCGTGACAATCTACAAGACATATTGCAAAGTTTTAGACTATGTTCATGATAATTAAGTTCATCTAATCAAATTATTTAATGAACTCCCACTCAGATAGACATCCCTCTAGTCATCTAAGTGATACATGATCCGAGTCAACTAGGCCGTGTCCGATCATCACGTGAGATGACTAGTCATCATCGGTGAACATCTTCATGTTGATCGTATCTTCTATACGACTCATGTTCGACCTTTCGGTCTTCCGTGTTCCGAGGCCATGTCTGTACATGCTAGGCTCGTCAAGTCAACCTAAGTGTATTGCGTGTGTAAATCTGGCTTACACCCGTTGTATGCGGACGTTAGAACCTATCACATCCGATCATCATGTGGTGCTTCGGAACAACGGACCTTAGCAACGGGTGCATAGTTAGGGGGAACACAATTCTTGATATTTTAATGAGGGGTCATCTTATTTATGCTACCGTCGTTCTAAGAAAATAAGATGTAAAAACATTATAAACATCACATTCAATCAAATAGTGACATGATATGGCCAATATCATTTTGCTCCTTTTGATCTCCATCTTCGGGGCGCCATGATCATCATCGTCGCCGGCTTGACACCATGATCTCCATCATCATGATCCTTGTCATCGTGTCTTCATGAAGTTGTCTCGCCAACTATTACTTCTACTACTATGGCTAACGGTTTAGCAATAAAGTAAAGTAATTACATGACGTTTATGTTGACACGCAGGTCATAAATAAATTAAGACAACTCCTATGGCTCCTGCCGGTTGTCATACTCATCGACATGCAAGTCATGATTCCTATTACAAGAACATGATCAATCTCATACATCACATATATCACTCATCACATCCTTTTGGCCATATCACATCACACGGCATATGCTGCAAAAACAAGTTAGACGTCCTCTAATTGTTGTTGCAAATTTTTACGTGGCTGATATAGGTTTCTTAGCAAGAACGTTTCTTACCTACGCCAAAACCACAACGTGATATGCCAATTTCTATTTACCCTTCATAAGGACCCTTTTCATCGAATCCGATCTGACTAAAGTAGGAGAGACAGACACCTGCTAGCCACCTTATGCAACTAGTGCATGTCAGTCGGTGGAACCTGTCTTACGTAAGTGTACGTGTAAGAGCATTACTAGTAGAACCCTCAAACCCTCAAATCCTTAAAGCAGTTTTAAGGGTTGAGAAGTGCCACTTTTTGACAATTTTAAGGGTTGAAAAACAGGGGCAAATACTAGAACCCTCAAACCCAACCCTTAAACTGCTTTAAGGGTTGGATTTGAGGGTTCTAGTCTTTGCCTCAACCCCAACCTTTAAAACTGTCATTTCACATATCACAATTTATGACAACAAGAACACAATCAACTTCCAAACAAACTACCAAATGACAATCATTGATGCATGGTTTAATAGTTTACATCACAAAATCATCATCTTCCTCCTCTCATCGGCACCATCACCAAAAGTTGCACCTCGGCGCCATCTTCTAGACCACAAGCGGGCTCCATCAAGCATCTCCATCGACACCGGTGGAGTCGTACACACCGCCATCACCACAACTACTCATCGGAGTGTCACCTCGAAAAGTAGAGGACGCAACACGGAACGTCCTCTTCCTCTCCGTGATGTCCTCCTTGTAGTCCTTTCACCATTGCAATTGGTCTTGATCCATGTCCTTCTTGGACATCATCATGTGCTCTTTCTCTTCCACCATGAGTTATTTCCATACCTTTGCCTCTTTGAGCTTGATCATCCTCTCCTCCAACTCGGCCTTGCGCTTTGCTTCTTCACGCTTTGCTTCAACTTGTGCAAGCTTGACCTCTTTCTTCTTCTCGGTGATAAGAAGCTTCATCTCCAATGTCTTCGTTGTCAATTCCTCTCTTGCCTTCATCATGTGGTCCATCTTCTCCCTTAGGCTTGACGCCTCTTATTCCATCTTCACCCTTAGCTTGCCCTTCTTGTTTCCCTCGGGCTTGCCCAAGTTCCTCTCCTCCTCATTTTCACTATCGTCCATCCTTAGCATTGCCGACTTCTTGGGTGCGGTCTCTTGATCCCTCAACTTCCACTTGTCAAAGGTTTGAAGAATTGACCAAACATGCTTAAATGGGAATGGCTTGCCCTTAGAAGCGGCCATCTCCTTGTACCTCAAGCCGGCAATTGTCTACTATCAACCACACATAAATCACATAAGAACCCACCAATAGCATAGTGCACACACATAATCAAAATAGTGAAGAAATATGTACTCACATAGTCACTCTCCATGGTTCCACTAGGTGGTGCATCCCTCACTTGGTCCATGGCCGCACTCCAACGAGAACAAGCGGGCTTGATCAACTCCCACCGGCCTTGAAGCGACCGGAAAGAGCGATGGATGAACCCACTATTCTTCGGCTTGATCCTACAATAGACGTCCTCGATTCTTTGCCAATACAGTTTATCGGTTTGTCGGTGCCGGTGGTTGCATCCATTCCCACAGCTGCCCAAGCACGAAACAAGAGGACATCTTCCGCCTCGGTGTAGTTTGTTGACCGCGCGTGTGGGCGGGAAGCGGCGGCGAATGCCTCCACCCCTATCTCGGCCACCTCCTCCTCGTCATCCCCTTCATCCTCCTCATCTTCCTCCTTTTCCTCCAAGTCGTCACCAACCCTAAAGGGGTCTAGAGGCGGAGCTCAGAGGTCCACCTCCGCGTTTTGGAGGAGGTCCATGAACGAGGATGGGGTTGCCATTTCTCGAACACCTCGTGCGTGGCGGGAGGAGGTTCGGCGGCAGTGTGGCGGGGCCACGGCCGCGGCGGCAGGCTTCTTCCGCGGCTTCTTCACGGCTGGGGACGAGCCGGCGACCTTGGAGGAAGCCCCACGAGGCCCACGGTCGTCCGCCTTCGGCCGGCTCTTCTTGGGGCAGGCGCGGGTGGGGCAGGGGGCAGGCGGGAGCCGGGAGGCGGGAGGAGGCGCTGAGGCCGCTCACGCCGCTGGCCCCAGCGTGGTCGCCGCCACCATGGCCGGGCGGGCGGGCGAGGCGGAGGGAGCAGGCGAGGCTGCCGGGCGGGCGCGGGCGGCAGCGGGGCCCTCCATGGCCGGCGCGGCAGGAGGCGGCGGGAGGAGTAGGCCGGGAGGAGGAGCAGTTGGCTCCCGCGCGAGCGAGGAGCGAGCGAGGAGGAGGAGTGCGGGTTGGGGGGGGGGGTGATTTTCCTCTCAACCCCTACTTCTACGGATTGCAAACTGGTTTGAGGGTTGGACCTCTAAATTTTTTTACGGGTTTGAGGGTTTAGAGGTTCTAGTCTACGGCGTTTTTTCCGCGAAAACTGTAAAAAAAGCAGTTATTTTTAGGGGTTTGAGGGTTTGAGGGCTCTACTAGTAATGCTCCAAGGTCAGTTCGGGCCGCTTCATCCCACGATGCCGCCGGATCAAGATAAGACTAGTAACGACAAGTAAATTGACAAAATCGACGCCCACAACAACTCATAGACCTAGCTCATGATGCCACTGTTGGGGATCGTAGCAGAAATTTGAAATTTTCTACGCATCACCAAGATCAATCTATGGAGTCATCTAGCAACGAGAGAGAGAGGAGTGCATCTACATACCCTTGTAGATCATGAGCGGAAGCGTTCAAGAGAACAGGGTTGATGGAGTCGCATTACTGCCGTGATCCAAATCACCGATGATCCTAGCGCCGAACGGACGGCACCTCCGCGTTCAACACACGTACGGAGCGGAGATGTCTCCTCCTTCTTGATCCAGCAAGGGGGGAGGAGAAGTCGATGGAGATCCAACAGCACGATGGCGTGGTGGTGGAAGCAGCGGGATTCCAGCAGGGCTTCGCGAAGGGCTACTGGAGGAGGAAGAGGTGTCACGAGAGGGAGAGGGAGGCGCCAGGGCTTAGGGTGCGGCTGCCCTCCCTCCCCTCCACTATATATAGGGGCTAGGGGCGATGCCCCTTGGAGATCCCATCTAGAGGGGGCTCGGGCAACGGCAACCTTGGGGTTTCCAACAGGCGCATGCCCGTCGGCAAGCGACCCCTAGGGTTTCCAACCCTAGGCGCCTTGGGCCCTTGTGTGGGCGCACCAGCCCACCAGGGCTGGTTCCCACGCCACTTCAGCCCATGGGGCCCTCCGGGATAGGTGGCCCCACCCGGTGGTCCCAAGATAATACCGGTGACCCCGAAACTCTCGGGTGGCAAT
This sequence comes from Aegilops bicornis, assembly GCA_021605145.1. Taxonomy (NCBI): domain Eukaryota; kingdom Viridiplantae; phylum Streptophyta; class Magnoliopsida; order Poales; family Poaceae; genus Aegilops; species Aegilops bicornis. Next base: position 592,437,119 of record CM038672.1, on the reverse strand, counting down.
AAATCGGACTTCCTATATATAAATCTTTACCTCCGGACCATTCCGGAACTCCTCGTGACGTCCGGGATCTCATACGGGACCCCAAACAACTTTCGGTTAACCGCATACTAATATATCTACAACTCTAGCGTCACAGAACCTTAAGTGTGTAGACCCTACGGGTTCGGGAGACACGTAGACATGACCGAGACAACTCTCCGGTCAATAACCAACAGCGGGATCTGGATACCCATGTTGGCTCCCACATGCTCCATGATAATCTCATCGGATGAACCACGATGTCGAGGATTCAATCAATCCCGTATACAATTCCCTTTGTCTATCGGTACGATACTTGCCCGAGATTCGATCGTCGGTATACCGATACCTTGTTCAATCTCGTTACGGCAAGTATCTTTACTCGTTCCTGTAACACATCATCCCGTGAACAACTCCTTGATCACACTGACCTCATTATGATGATGTCCTACCGAGTGGGCCCAGAGATACCTCTACGTCATCATACGGAGTGACAAATCCCAGTCTTGATTCGTGCCAACCCAACAGATACTTTCGGGGATACCCGCAGTGTACCTTTATAGCCACCCAGTTACGTTGTGACGTTTGGCACACCCAATGTACCCTTACGGTATCCGTGAGTTGCACAATCTTATGGTCTAAGGAAAGGATACTTGACATTAGAAAAGCTTTAGCGCATTTAACTACACGATCTTGTGCTATGCTTAGGATTGGGTCTTGTCCATCACATCATTATCCTAATGATGTGATCTCGTTATCAATGACATCCTATGTCCATGGTTAGGAAACCATAACCATCTATTGATCAACGAGCTAGTCAACTAGAGGCTCACTAGGGACATGTTGTGGTCTATGTATTCACACATGTATTACGATTTCCGGATAACGCAATTATAGCATGAACAATAGACAATTATCATGAACAAGGAAACATAATAATAACCTTTTTATTATTGCCTCTAGGGCATATTTCCAACATAATTCTCTTGATCCTGGTTGTGTGCGTAGTCCCCAGGATATGATTTCTTACTTCTCTGCTAAATATTTCCTCGCTCATAAGAAACAAGCTGCCTTAAGGGAAATATATAATTTTGTGCAAATTGAAGAAGAGAGTCTCCCACAAGCTTGGGGGAGGATTCTCCAATTACTTAATGCTTTGCCTGATCATCCTCTTAAGAAAAATGAAATACTTGATATCTTTTATAATGGACTAACCGATGCTTCCAGAGACCACCTGGATAGTTGTGCTGGTTCAGTTTTCAGGGAAAGAACACCGGATGAAGCTGAAATTCTATTGAATAATATGTTGACAAATGAAAATAATTGGACACTTCCTGAGCCAATTCCTGAGCCAATTCCTAAGCGAACTCCGAAGAAGAGGGGTGTTCTATTTCTCAGTCCAGAAGATATGCAAGAGGCAAAGAAATCTATTTAAGATGTTAAGAATTTACCTCCTGTTGAAGAAATACATGGTCTTAATTTACCGCCTGTTGAAGAAATATATAATCTTAATTCATCACCTATTGAAGAAACGCATGGTCTTAATAACCCGACATAGGTAGTAAAGGTAAATTCTCTCTATAGATTTGATGAAGGTGATATTCCTCACTATAAGTCTGCTAGACAATGCTTAGATGAGTTTGATAATTTTATTGTTAAACAAGAGAACTTCAATGCTTATTTTGGTAGACAATTGAAACAAAATGCTTATATGATTGAACACTTGGGTGATTATATGTCTAGAGTTAAAGGTGAACTTAAACTCATTAGTAAACATGCTTCTATTGTTACCACTCAAGTAGAACATGTACTTATAGCTCAGAATGATTTGCTCAATGAATTAAATAGTAAGAATAATGACTATGCTGTTAGAGTGGCTACTAGAACTGCTAAAATGACTCAGGAACCTTTGTATCCTGAAGGCCACCCTAAGAGAATTGAACAAGATTCTCAAAGAAATAATGTAGATGCAGCTAGTCCTTCTAAAAAGAAGAAAAAGAAAAATGATAGGACTTTGCATGCTTCTAGTGAACCTATTGCTGAACCACCTGAGAATCCAAATGATATTTCTATTTACGATCTTTGAAACACAATCTGGTAATGAACATGAACCTAGTGACAATGTTAATGATGATTTTCATGTTGATGCTCAACCTAGTAATGATAACGATGTAGAAATTGAACCTGCTGTTGATCTTGATAACCCACAATCAAAGAATCAACGTTATGATAAGGGAGACTTTGTTGCTAGGAAACACGGAAAGGAAAGAGAACCATGGGTTCAGAAACCCATGCCCTTTCCTCCTAAACCATCCAAGAAAAAGGATGATGAGGATTTTGAGCGCTTTGTTGAAATGATTAGACCTATCTTTTTGCGTATGCGATTAACTGATATGCTCAAAATGAATCCTTATGCTAAGTACATGAAAGAAATTATTACTAATAAAAGAAAGATACCAGAAGCTGAAATTTCCACCATGCTTGCTAATTATACTTTTAAAGGTGGAATACCAAAGAAACTTGGAGATCCAGGAGCCCCCACTATACCATGCTCCATTAAAAGAAATTATGTTAGAACTGCTTTATGTGATCTTGGAGCCGGTGTTAGTGTTATGACTCAATCTTTATATCGTAGACTTGATTTAAATAAGTTGACACCTACTGGAATATCTTTGAAAATGGCTGATAAATCAACTGCTATACCTGTCGGTATTTGTGAGGATGTGCCTGTTGTGGTTGCAAATGTTACTATTTTAACGGACTTTGTTATTCTTGATATTCCCGAGGACGATAGTATGTCTATTATTCTTGGAAGACCCTTTTTGAATACTGCAGGGGCTTTTATTGATTGCAACAAAGGCAATGTCACTTTTCATGCTAATGGTAATGAGCATACGGTACACTTTCCGAGGAAACAACCTCAGGTCCACAGTATCAACTCTATTGGAAAAATTCCATTGATTATTATTGGAGGTTTTGAATTTCCTCTTCCTACTGTCAAAAAGAGATATGATATTCTTATTATTGGGGATGTGCATATCCCTGTTGAGGTAACATAGTGTTATTCGAAATTTCTCCGGTTCCATGTTATTCGGAATGAGTTTGTTAACAAGACCTGATCAACCTTGTTAATGGATTCCTTTTGATGAGCATGAGATGGATGAAGTTAGAAAGCACAACCTTCTGTACCCTCCTTTTACTTTCTGTTATTTAGTTGAAATAAAGTAAAAATAGTATTTTTTCTGTCTGTTTTCTGAATTATCCGTGCAATATAAAAATACCCCGAAAATAAAAGTTCTCCAAATGCCCTGCCAATTTAATATGATTTTTTCTGGAATATTTGAGAATATCTGGCACTGAGAACACATCAGGGGGAGCTGGCACCTGGCCACGAGGGTCCAGGGTGCGCCCTCCTGCCTCATGGGCCCACGGTGGCTCCCCTCCACTTATTCCTGCACCCACACACTTCTTCTTCCTACCAAAAAGATCACCAACTAGCTCAAGCACGAGTTCTAGCTCATTTTGCTGCGATTTTCGATCTCCTTGCTCAAAGCACCTCTCACAAAACTGCTTTGGGGGATTGTTCCTTGGTATGTGACTCCTCCATTGGTCCAATTAGTTTTTGTTCTAGTGCTTTATTCTTTGCAAATTTGTGCTGCCTAGGTGACCATGTTCTTGAGCTTGCATGTCAAATTTATATGGTTCCAAGTAGTTCTAATGCATGATATAGGCTCTAGGCACTTGTAGGAGTAGTTGCTATCAATTTCATTGAGCTTGGTTCACTTTTATTTGAAGTTACTAAAAAATTCAGAAATTTTCTAGAGGAAGAAATATGTTTAGGAAAATGTACCAAGGTGGTGCTTCAAGAAAGCAAGGACCCAGGCTTGCAATGTGTGATGCTGATGAGGAACCACCAAGGGGCGCTCCAGTGCGGCCTTGTGAATGGCCTTCAGAGGACTTCATGGATCAAGCAGGAATTAAGGAAGGATTTAACGCATATTTGTGTAACGCTGATCTTGTGAGCTTTGAGGCAAAAAGTGCCGTGAGTACCACTATCTCACTAGTTCCTTTGTGAGGAGGCAAAGGGGAGATATTTTATAACCAGAGAGGAGCCGGATGAGTATAAGAGGAGGGCTGAGATAGCTCGCCTCCAAGCTGCAGCCCATGATGCAATGACTGCTGCATATCAGTACAACCCCAACTACAACTATGGATATCCGCCAAGCCAGCCATGGCAATAGACCAACTTAGGCCAAAAGCCTAAGCTTGGGGGAGTACGTATTTCTCACCGACATTACATTTATGTTCACACACCCATTGCTAGTTGTCGGTGCTGATACTCTTTCACTGTAATATCCATGCTAGTTTATTTTTCCTTTTTTATGCTTTCTTCTTGTGTGTTTGATAAACCTTAAGAAAGACAAAAAAATAATTAGTTGTAGCTTTTAGCTAGTTTACTTTCCATGCTGTAGTAGTAATGATTAAAAGAAAACCCAAAAAGATTTCATGTTCTTCTTTTGCTTGTTGGGAGCTTTCCCGTGTAAATAGTTTTATTTATTTTCTTTTCTTTGGGGGTCGATAGGAGAAGACCATGATGAAATTGTTGAAGTGGCTCTTATATGCATTATTGTTGATTTAACCAAGAGCCCGTATTGCCTTGTCTTCTCCTGTTTATTGAATGCTTGCAGATTCCAGCTTAGTCCAATGCACGTGCACTATTATTATTATTCACATTGTTCGGTCGTGCAAGTGAAAGGCAATTATGACGATATATGATGGACTGATTGAGATGGGAGAAGCTGGTATGAACTCGACCTCTCTTGTTTCTGTAAATATGATTAGTTCATCGTTCCTGATTCAGCTTATTATGAATAAACATGTTTGCAATGACAATTAGAGATTATAGTTGCTTATGCCATGTTTAATTAGCTAGGAGTTTATAATGGTTTACCTTGTGTGCCAACATGCTATTAAAATGGTTGTGATGTGGTATGATGGAGTGGTATCCTCCTTTGAATGATTCGAGTGACTTGACTTGGCACATGTTCACGCATGTAGTTGGAACAAAATCAACATAGCCTTCATGATATTTATGTTCATGGTGGAATATATCCTACTCATGCTTGCACTCAATGTTCATTAATTTTAATGCATGTTCATGACTGTTGTCGCTCTCTAGTTGGTTGCTTCCCAGTCTTTTGCTAGCCTTCACTTGTACTAAGCGGGAATACTGCTTGTGCATCCAATCCCTTAAACCCCAAAGTTATGCCATATGAGTCCACTATACCTTCCTATATGCGGTATCTACCTGTCGTTCCAAGTAAATTTGTATGTGCCAAACTCTAAACCTTCAAATGGAATTCTGTTTTGTATGCTCGAATAGCTCATGTATCAACTAGGGTTGTCCGTATCTTCCATGTTAGGCGGGTTATTCTCAAGAGGAGTGGACTCCGCTCCTCACTCACGAGAAAATGGCTAGTCACCGGGATGCCCAGTCCCATGCTTTATGAAAATCAAATCAAAATAATTGCAAACAAAACTCCCCCGGGACTCTTGTTAGTTGGTGGCACTCGTTGTTTCGAGCAAGCCATGGATTGATGCTTGTTGGTGGAGGGGGAGTATAAACTTTACCATTCTGTTTGGGAACCGCCTATAATGTGTGTAGCATGGAAGATATCGCCGTCTCTCGGTTGTTATGTTGACAATGAAAGTATGCCGCTCAAAATATTATTTATCTCTGCTTTAAAATCAAGCTCTAGCACCTCTACAAATCCCTGCTTCCCTCTGCGAAGGGCCTATCTATTTACTTTTATGTTGAGTCATCACCCTCTTATTAAAAAGCACCAGCTGGAGAGCACCGCTATCATTTGCATCCATTACTATTAATTTATATTGGGTATGACTATGACTGGAACTCTTTTACCATGAATTACACTATCTAGTGAGTCCTTGATCTTTAAAGGTGCTCTGCATTTATGTTCTGTGGTCTCAGAAAAGGCTAGCGAGATACCATCTTGTTATATTATATCATGATTGTTTTGAGAAAGTGTTGTCATCCGAGATTTATTATTATTGCTCGCTAGTTGATTATGCCATTGATATGAGTAAACATGAGACCTAAGAGTTATTGCGAATATGGTTAGTTCATAATCTTTGCTGAAAACTTGAATGATGGCTTTACATATTTACAACAACAAGAGCAAACAGAGTTGGTAAAAGTTTTTCTTTATCACTTTCAGTTTATCAACTGAATTGCTTGAGGACAAGCAAAGGTTTAAGCTTGGGGGAGTTGATACGTCTCCGTCGTATCTACTTTTCCAAACACTTTTCCCTTGTTTTGGACTCTCACTTGCATGATTAGAATGGAACTAACCCGGACTGACGCTGTTTTCAGCAGAATTGCCATGGTGTTATTTATGTGCAGAAACAAAAGTTCTCGGAATGACCTGAAACTCCACAGAGATTATTTTTGGAAATAATAAAAAATATTGGCAAAAGAATCAAGGCCAGGGGGCCCACACCCTAGGCACGAGGGTGGGGGGCGCGCCCTACCCCCTGCCTCGTGGGCTTTTATCAGGGATTCCCGAGTCAAACGACTACCATACATAGCATAGAGCTGGGTTGGCGAAACTCGTTTTCCAAGATAACGTATTTGGTTTGATGTTGGAACTCGGGCAGAAATGTGTGTCCCGGCTCCAACGCTATTCTAGAAATGCAAAAAATAGAATAATAGATGAATCAGAAAACTCAACTGTTCTTTGTGATTCGGTACCGCTTGAACTAACTGGCCCAATTCTTGGTAGGTACTTATTAGGGGGAGGGACAACCACCGCCAGCGGCGAGCAGAAGCAAGGTTATTAGATACCGAAGGAAAGCCCGGCCAGAACCACACGTGCAAGTTTCCCTGCAGGTGGCGGCGAGACGAGCCGTTTAAATAGGTGTCAAGTGGCTGCAGTCTTCTGGTCATGAGCTGATGAGTTGACCAATTCCTCTACCCCGCTTCTTCCCCCGCACCTTCCAGTACGGCTACCTTGTTACGACTTCACTCCAGTCGCAAGCCTAGCCTTAGGCATCCCCCTCCTTACGGTTAAGGGTAGTGACTTCAAACATGGCCACTCAATCTTCCGATGCTTTGCAAACCCTTGGATTGGCAACCAGCAGAGAAAGGTTGAAGAAGACCAGCAGGAAGGGTGTGCTCACTCTTGTTGAGTCCCCTGGAGATCCACCGACCTCAACTCCAACTCCATATATACGTGTTCGGGGAGAAAAAACCAAAGAGAAGGATTCATCGCGTTTTACGATACGGAGCCGCCGCCAAGCCCTAAACTCTATCGGGAGGGCTGATCTGAAGTCCGTTCGGGGCTTCGGAGAGGGAAATCCGTCGTCGTCGTCATCATCAACCATCCTCCATCACCAATTTCATGATGCTCATCACCGTGCGTGAGTAATTCCATCGTAGGCTTGCTGGACGGTGATGGGTTGGATTAGATTTATCATGTAATCGAGTTAGCTTTGTTAGGGTTTGATCTCTAGTATCCACTATGTTCTGAGATTGATGTTGCTATGACTTTGCTATGCTTAATGCTTGTCACTAGCGCGAAAGTGCCATGATTTCAGATCTGAACCTATTATGTTTTCATGAATATATGTGAGTTCTTGATCCTATCTTGCAAGTCTATAGTCACCTACTATGTGTTATGATCCGGGAACCCCGAAGTGACAATAATCGGGGCCACTCCCGATGATGACCATAGTTTGAGGAGTTCATGTATTCACTATGTGTTAATGCTTTGGTCCGGTACTCTATTAAAAGGAGGCCTTAATATCCCTTAGTTTCCATTAGGACCCCGCTGCCACGGGAGGGTAGGACAAAAGATGTCATGCAAGTTCTTTTCCATAAGAACGTATGACTATATTCGGAATACATGCCTACATTACATTGATGAATTGGAGCTAGTTCTGTGTCACCCTATGTTATGATTGTTACATGATGAATCGCATCCGACATAATTCTCCATCACCGATCCAATGCCTACGAGCTTTTCACATATTGTTCTCCGCTTATTTACTTTTCCGTTGCTACTGTTACAGTCACTACAAAACCCAAAAATATTACTTTTGCTACCGTTGTCGTTACTTCCATATTACTTTGCTACTAAATACTTTGCTGCAGATACTAAGTTATCCAGGTGTGGTTGAATTGACAACTCAACTGCTAATACTTGAGAATATTCTTTGGCTACCCTTGTGTCGAATCAATAAATTTGGGTTGAATACTCTACCCTCGAAAACTATTGCGATCCCCTATACTTGTGGGTTATCAATGTGCTTAAGGTAATTAAAGCAATGCCTCTAGACAAAGCTCCCGGGCCGGATGGATTCACCCGATGGTTCTACTGCACCTGTTGGGATATCATTGGGGCTAACTTCATGCGCGCACTGGTTTTCTTTCATCGTGGAGATATGTGAGGTATGCGTTGCCAGCAATTAACAAGGCTTTGATATCTCTTCTACCCAAAGTTGATGGAGCGATGGACATTCGGGATTTTCACCCAGTGAGCCTAGTGCATGAGGCGATCAAAATCTTTGCAAAGATCCTTTCGCTATGGTTAACCGATGAGCTACCGTGTCTGGTAGAGACACATCAGAGCGCTTTTATTCAGGGCAGGTTAATACTCCCTCCGTAAACTTATATAAGAGTGTTTAGATCACTACTTTAGTGATCTAAAAACTCTTATATTTGTTTACAGAGGAAGTACATGACAATTTCATAATGGTTCAGTGCATGGCTAAGAGATTGCATGCGCTTAAAGATCTAGCGATTATGTTAAAGGTCATATCTCAAAGGCATTTGACTCGGTGCAATGTGCCTTCCTCGTTGAGGTGGTCTTAAAGATGGGGTTTAGCTCGAGATGGATTGACTGGATATGCGGCCTCCTTTCCATCGCTTCTACCTGGGTCATGATAAATGGTGTGCCGGGAGCCCCAATCTTCCATAGACGTTGTTGATGACCCACAAGTATAGGGGATCCATCATAGTTCTTTCGGTAAGTAAGAGTGTAGAAACCAATGAGGAGCAGAAGGAAATGACAAGCGGTTTTCAGCAAGGTATACATATTCTCTGCAAGCACTAAAAATATCGGTAACAGATAGTTGTGTGATAAGATAATTCATAACGGGTTACAAGTAACAAAAGTAACTAAGGTGCAGCAAGGTGGCCCAATCCTTTTTGTAGCAAAGGACAAGCCTGGACGAACTCTTATATAAAGCAGAGCACTCCCGAGGACACATGGGAATTACTGTCAAGCTAGTTTTCATCATGCTCATATGATTCGCATTCGTTACTTTGATAATTTGATATGTGGGTGGACCGGTGCTTGGGTGGTGCCCTCCCTTGGAAAAGCCTCCCACTTATGATTAACCCCTCTCACAAGCATTCGCAACTACGAATTAAGAATTAAGATAAATCTAACCATAGCATGAAACATATGGATCCAAATCAGCCCCTTACAAAGCAACACATAAACTAGGGTTTAAGCTTCTGTCACTCTAGCAACCCATCATCTACTTATTACTTCCCAATGCCTTCCCCTAGGCCCAAATCATGGTGAAGTGTCATGTAGCTGACGTTCACATAACACCACTAGAGGAGAGACAACATACATCTCATCAAAATATCAAACAAATACCAAATTCACATGATTACTTATAACAAGACTTCTCCCATGTCCTCAGGAACAAACGTAACTACTCACAAAGCATATTCATGTGTTCATAATCAGGGGAGTATTGAATAGCATTAAGGATCCGAACATATGATCTTCCACCGAATAAACCAACTACCATCAACTACAAGGAGTAATCAACACTACTAGCCACCCACAGGTACCAATCTGAGGTTTTGAGACAAAGATCGGATACAAGAGATGAACTAGGGTTTGAGAGGAGATGGTGCTGGTGAAGATGTTGATGGATATTGACCCCCTCTCGATGAGAGGATCGTTGGTGATGACGATGGCTTTGATTTCCCCCTCTGGGTGGGAAGTTTCCCTGGCAGAACAGCTTCACCGGAGCCCTAGATTGTTTCTACACAGGTTCCGCCTCGAGACGGTGGCGCTTCACCCCGAAAGCTTCCTTATGATTTTTTCCAGGTCAAAACACACCATATAGAAGAAGATGGGCACCGGATGCCTGCCAGGGGGCCCACATGGCAGGGGGCGCACCCAGGGGGTAGGGCGCGCACCCACCCTTGTGGATGGCTGGTGGCCCCCCTCTGGTGCTTTCTTCGCCCAATATTTTTTATATATTCCAAAATAATTCTCCATGAAGTTTCAGGACTTTTGGAGTTGTGCATAATAGGTCTCTAATATTTGCTCCTTTTCCAGTCCAGAATTCCAGCTGTCGGCATTCTCCCTCTTCATGTAAACCTTGTAAAATAAGAGAGAAAAGGCATAAGTATATAATATAATGTGTAATAACTACCAATAATGCAATAAATATCAATATAAAAGCATGATGCAAAATGGACGTATCAGTGGTCTCCGGCAAGGTGATTGATGGAGTCGATTCCAGTGAATCTCGGGTAGGGGGTCTCGAGCTGGTAGCTAAGTATGATGGTAACAAGATACACGAGGTTTTACCCAAGTTCGGGTTCTCTCGAAGAGATAATTCGTACCCTGTGTCTTGCTTTTGATTGTATTGATTGTGGATGAAGTACAGAGTACAAGTGTTTTCTACCACGAGATTGTCTATTGCTTGATTAGTTGAGCATCTACGTGCCCTACCCCCAGTTTATATAGGCACCGGGGATCTAGGGTCCTGCTGAAACGGAGAACATGTTGATTGAGTACACCGCAAACAACGTGTTTGGCGAATTCGACTAGTCCCTCAATCTCCTTAGTGATCTACTTAATTATGTCCATTTGTGATGATTGTAATAAGAACATAAGTTTGTTGTTGTCTTTATATTGTATTGTATCAGCACAGTTGTGTTGGGGAACGTAGTATTTCAAAAAAAAAATCCCACGATCACGCAAGATCTATCTAGGAGAAGAAGATCTATCTTGTTGGCAGAAGCGTTAAGTAACGCAGTTGATGTAATCGAACGTCTTCGCGATCCAACCGATAAAGTACCGAACGCATGGCACCTCCGCGATCTGCACACGTACAGCTCGGTGACATCCCTCGAACTCTTGATCCAGCTGAGGCCGAGGTAGAGTTTCGTCAGCACGACGGCGTGGTGACGGTGATGATGAAGTTACCGGCGCAGGGCTTCGCCTAAGCACTGCAAAGATATGACCAAGGTGTGTTTCTGTGGAGGGGGGCACCGCACACGGCTAAGAGAAACTTTGGTGTGCCTTTGGGGTTCCCCCATCCCATGTATATAAAGGTGGGAGGGAGGAGGAGGTCGGCCAGGGGAGGAGGCGCGCCATGGAGGGGGCAATCCTACAGGCGCGCCATGGAGGGGGCAATCCTACTCCAAGTAGGATTCGCCCCCCCCCCCCTTTCATATTCCAACAAGGAGAAGGGGGAAGGAGAGAGAGGAGAGAAGGAAAGGGGGGCTGCCCCCCTAGTCCAATTCGGTCTGGGCTAGGGGGCGTGCACCACACCTTGGCCTGCCTCATCTCTTCCACAACTAGGCCCATGAGGCCCAATAACCCCCCGGGGGGTTCCGGTAACCCCCCGGTACTCTAGAAAATACCTGATACACTTCGGAACTATTCTGGTGTCCGAATATAACCTTCCAATATATCAATCTTCATGTCTCGACCATTTCGAGACTCCTCGTCATGTCTGTGATCTCATACGGGACTCTGAACTACCTTTGGTACATCAAAACACATAAACTCATAATACAGATCGTCATCAAACGTTAAGCGTGCGGACCCTACGGGTTCGAGAACTATGTAGACATGACCGAGACTCATCTCCGGTCAATAACCAATAGCGGAACCTAGATGCTCATATTGGCTCCCACATATTCTACGAAGATCTTTATCGGTCAAACCGCATAACAACATACATTGTTCCCTTTGTCATCGGTATGTTACTCGCCCGAATTTCAATCGTCGGTATCACTATACCTAGTTCAGTCTTGTTACCAGCAAGTCTCTTTACTCGTTTCGTAATGCATCATCCCGCAACTAACTCATTAGTTACATTGCTTGCAAGGCTTATAGTGATGTGCATTACCAAGAGGGCCCAGAGATACCTCTCCGACAATCGGAGTGACAAATCCTAATCTCAAGCTATGCCAACTCAACAAACATCATCGGAGACACCTGTAGAGCATCTTTATAATCACCCAGTTACATTGTGACATTTGATAGCACACTAAGTGTTCCTCCGGTATTCGGGAGTTGCATAATCTCATAGTCATAGGAACATGTATAAGTCATGAAGAAAGCAATAGCAATAAACTAAACGATCATAGTGCTAAGCTAACAGATGGGTCATGTCAATCACATCATTCTCTAATGATGTGATCCCGTTCATCAAATGAAAACTCATGTCTATGGCTAGGAAACTTAACCATCTTTGATTAACGAGCTAGTCAAGTAGAGGCATACTAGTGACACTTTGTTTGTCTATGTATTCACACATGTACTAAGTTTCCAGTTAATACAATTCTAGCATGAATAATAAACATTTATCATGATATAAGGAAATATAAATAACAACTTTATTATTGCCTCTAGGGCATATTTCCTTCAGTCTCCGGCTTGCACTAGAGTCAATAATCTAGATTGCATAGTAATGATTCTAACACCCATGGAGTCTTGGTGTTGGTCATGCTTTTCTCGTGAGAGAGGCTTAATCAACGGCTCTGCAACATTCAGATCCGTATGTATTTTGCAAATCTCTATGTCTCCCTCCTTGACTTTATCGCGGATGGAATTGAAGCGTCTCTTGATGTGTTTGGTTCTCTTGTGAAATCTGGATGCCTTCACCAAGGCTATAGCTCCAGTATTGTCACAACAGATTTTCATTGGACCCGATGCACTAGGTATGACACCTAGATCGGATATGAACTCCTTCATCCAGACTCCTTCATTTGTTGCTTCCGAAGCAGCTATGTACTCCGCTTCACATGTAGATCCCGCCACGACGCTTTGCTTAGAACTGCACCAACTCATAGCTCCACCGTCCAATATAAATACGTATCCGGTTTGTGACTTAGAGTCATCCGGATCAGCGTCAAAGTTTGCATCGACATAACCATTTACGGCGAGCTCTTTGTCACCTCCATAAGCGAGAAACATATCCTTAGTCCTCTTCAGGTATTTCAGGATGTTCTTGACCGCTGTCCAGTGATCCACTCCTGGATTACTTTGGTACCTCCCTGCTAAACTAATAGCAAGGCACACATCAGGTCTTGTACACAGCATTGCATACATGATAGAACCTATGGCTAAAGCATAGGGAATGACTTCCATTTTCTCTCTGTCTTCTGCAGTGGTCGGGCATTGAGTCTGACTCAACTTTACACCATGTAACACAGGCAAGAACCCTTTCTTTGCTTGATCCATTTTGAACTTCTTCAAAACTTTATCAAGGTATGTGCTTGGTGAAACTCCAATTAAGTGTCTTGATCTATCTCTATAGATCTTGATGCCCAATATATAAGCAGCTTCACCGAGGTCTTTCATAGAAAAACTTTTATTCAACTATCCTTTTATGCTATCCAGAAATTCTATATCATTTCCAATGAATAATATCTCATCCACATATAATATTAGAAATGCTAAAGAGCTCCCACTCACTTTCTTGTAAATACAGGCTTCTCCAAAAGTTTGTATAAAACCATATGCTTTGATCACGCTATCAAAACATTTATTCCAACTCCGAGATGCTTGCACCAGTCCATAAATGGATCACTGGAGTTTGCACACTTTGTTAGCATCCTTTGGATCGATAAAACCTTTGGGTTGCATCATATACAACTCTTCTTCCAGAAATCCATTCAGGAATGCAGTTTTGACATACATTTGCCAAATTTCATAATCATAAAATGCGGCAATTGCTAACATGATTCGGATGGACTTAAGCATCGCTACGGGTGAGAAGGTCTCATCGTAGTCACCTCCTTGAACTTGTCAAAAACCTTTCGCAACAAGTCGAGCTTTGTAGACGGTAACATTACCGTCAGCGTCAGTCTTCTTCTTGAAGTTCCATTTATTCTCTATGGCTTGCCGATCATCGGGAAAGTCAAGCAAAGTCCACACTTTGTTCTCATACATGGATCCCATCTCATATTTCATGGCCTCAAGCCATTTCGCGGAATTTGGGCTCATCATCGCTTCCTCATAGTTCTTAGGTTCGTCATGGTCAAGTAACATGACCTCCAGAACAGGATTACCGTACCACTCTGGTGCGGATCTTACTCTGGTTGACCTACGAGGTTCAGTAGTAACTTGATCTGAAGTTTCATGATCATTATCATTATCTTCCTCACTAATTGGTGTAGGAATCACTGGAACTGATTTCTATGATGAACTACTTTCCAATAAGGGAGCAGGTATAGTTACCTCATTGATACGTCTCCAACGTATCTATAATTTATGAAGTATTCATGCTATTATATTATCCATCTTGGGTGTTTTATGGGCTTTACTATGCACTTCTATATTACTTTTGGGACTTACCTATTGACCCAGAGCCCAGTATCAGTTTCTGTTTTTTCCCTTGTTTCAGTGTTCCGCAGAAAAGGAATATCAAACGGAGTCCAAACGGAATGAAACCTTCGGGAAAGTTATTTTTAACGAAAGCAATCCAGGAGACTTGGAGTGCACGTCAGGGGATCAACGAGGAAGGCACGAGGCAGGGGGGGTGCGCCCACCCCCCTGGGCGCGCCCTCCACCCTCGTGGGCCCCTCTTGGCTCCCCTGACGTATTTCTTCCTCATATATATACCAATTTACCCTAAAACCATCGAGGAACAGAATAGATCGGGAGTTCCGCCGCCGCAAGCCTCTGTAGCCACCAAAAACCAATCGGGACCCTGTTCCGGCACCCTGCCGGAGGGGGGAACACTCACCGGTGGCCATCTTCATCATCCCGGCGCTCTCCATGACGAGGAGGGAGTAGTTCACCCTCGAGGCTGAGGGTATGTACCAGTAGCTATGTGTTTGATCTCTCTCTCTCTCTCGTGTTCTTGAGATGATACGATCTTGATGTATCGCGAGCTTTGCTATTATAGTTGGATCTTATGATGTTTCTCCCCCTCTACTCTCTTGTAATGGATTGAGTTTTCCCTTTGAAGTTATCTTATCGGATTGAGTCTTTAATGATTTGAGAACACTTGATGTATGTCTTGCGTGGGATAACCGTGGTGACAATGGGTTATTCTTTTGATTCACTTGATGTATGTTTTGGTGATCAACTTGCGGGTTCCGCCATGAACCTATGCATAGGGGTTGCTGCGTTTCGTCTTGACTCTCCGGTAGAAACTTTGGGGCACTCTTTGAGGTTCTATGTGTTGGTTGAATAGATGTATCTGAGATTGTGTGATGCATATCGTGTAATCATACCCACGGATACTTGAGGTGACATTGTAGTATCTAGGTGACATTAGGGTTTTGGTTGATGTGTGTCTTAAGGTGTTATTTTACTACGAACTCTAGGGCTGATTGTGACACTTATAGGAATGGCCCAATGGATTGATCGGAAAGAATAACTTTGAGGTGGTTTCGTACCCTACCATAATCTCTTCGTTTGTTCTCCGCTATTGGTGACTTTGGAGTGACTCTTTGTTGCATATTGAGGGATAGTTATATGATCCAATTATGTTATTATTGTTGAGAGAACTTGCACTAGTGAAAGTATGAACCCTAGGCCTTCTTTCCTAGCATTGCAATACCGTTTACGCTCACTTTTATCATTAGTTACCTTGCTGTTTTTATATTTTTCAGATTACAAAAACCTATATCTACCATCCATATTGCACATGTATCACCATCTCTTCGCCGAACTAGTGCACCTATACAATTTACCATTGTATTGGGGGTGTTGGGGACACAAGAGACTCTTTGTTATTTGGTTGCAGGGTTGCTTGAGAGGGACCATCTTCATCCTATGCCTCCCAAAGATTGATAAACCTTATGTCATCCACTTGAGGGAAATTTTCTACTGTCATACAAACCTCTGCACTTGGAGGCCCAACAACGTCTACAAGAAGAAGGTTGCGTAGTAGACATCAAGCTCTTTTCTGGCGCCGTTGCTGAGGAGGTGAGTGCTTGAAGGTATATCTTTAAATCTTGCAATCGAATCTTTTTGTTTCTTGTTTTATCACTAGTTTAGTCTATAAAAGAAAACTACAAAAAAATGGAATTAAGGTTGCCTCATATGCTTCATCTTTTTAATGTCTTTCGTGAAAATGATAGGAAGGAAAATTGTGCCAAAGTACTAGAAGAAGAATTACATAGAATGCTTGGCATAAGTTATGTGAATGATGAGCATGATTGCAATGTTGTTAGTATGAATTCTTTGAATACCCATGATGCTAATGATATGCAAAGCCACAAGCTTGGGGATGCTATGTTTGATGAAGATGATATGTTTAGTCCCCAAGTTTTGATGAGAAACTTTATTATGATGAAAGCATGCCTCCTATCTATGATGATTATTGTGATGACACGTATGCTTTAAAGAATAATGATAACCATGAAACTTGTCATCTTGATGTTAATTTTCAATCACATGATAGTTATTTTGTTGAGTTTGCTCCCACTATTGTTCATGAGAAGAATTTTGCTTATGTGGAGAGTAATAAAATTTCTATGCTTGTAGATCATGAAAAGAATGCTTTAGGTGCTGGTTATATTGTTGAATTCATTCATGATGCTACTGGAAATTATTATGAGGGAGGAACATATGCTTGTAGGAATTGCAATAATATCAAGTTTCCTCTCTATGTGCTTAAAGTTTTGAAGTTATGCTTGTTTTGCCTTCCTATGCAAGTTGATTCTTGTTCCCATAAGTTGTTTGCTCACAAAATCCCTATGCATAGGAAGTGGGTTAGACTTAAATGTGCTAGTCATATTCTTCATGATGCTCTCTTTATGTTTTAATTCTTATGTCTTATGTGAGCATTATTGAAATCATCATGCCTAGCTAGGGGCTTTAAACGTTAGCGCTTGTTGGGAGGCAGCCCAATTTTATTTTAGTTTCTTACTGTTTGGTTCTGTTTAGGAATAAATAATCCATCTAGATTCTGTTTAGATGTGGTTTTGTGTTTTAATTAGTGTTTGTGCCAAGTACAACCTTTGGGAAGACTTGGGTGAAGTCTTTATGATCATGCTATAAAAAACAGAAACTTTAGCGCTCACGAGATTAGCTAAAACATTTTACTGGAGAGTGATATTTAGTTGATTCTTTTTGCAGATGATTACTAGACAAATTCATCAGGTCCACCAATTTATTTTAGAATTTTTGGAGTTCCAGAAGTTTGCGTTAGTTACAGATTACTACAGACTGTTCTGTTTTTGACAGATTCTGTTTTTCGTGTGTTGTTTGCTTATTTTGATGACTCTATGGCTAGTAAAATAGTTTATAAGCCATAGAGAAGTTGGAATACAGTAAGTTTAACACCAATATAAGTAAATAATGAGTTCAATACAGTATCTTGAAGTAGTGTTTTGTTTTCTTTCGCTAACAGAGCTCACGAGATTTTCTGTTAAGTCTTGTGTTGTGAAGTTTTCAAGTTTTGGGTAAAGATTCGATGGACTACGGAATAAGGAGTGGAAAGAGCCTAAGCTTGGGGATGACCAAGGCACCCCAAGGTAATATTAAAGGATGACCAAGAGCCTAAGCTTGGGGATGCCCCGGATGGCATCCCCTCTTTCGTCTTCGTTCATCGGTAACTTTACTTGGAGCTATATTTTTATTCACCACATGATATGTGTTTTGCTTGGAGCGTATTTTTATTTTCTTTAGCTTTGCTTGATGTTATTTAGATTAATGTTTTGCATCTTTATTTTCAATAAAATTGTCAAGGATAGCCTTTACCATGCTTATTTTGCGAGTATACATGTTGCTGTTTCAAAACAGAAAGTTTACCGCTGTTGCAAAAATTCCCTAGAAAATTCAGAATGTGATAAAATGTTGAAACCTTTTGCATAATAATATCTGACAAATTTACTACAGTGGGAATTTTCTTTCATAATTTTTGGAGCTAGGGAAGTATGGATCTTGCTGCATTCTTCACAGACTGTCCTGTTTAGACAGATTGCTGTTATGTTTGCATATGTTTGCTTGTTTAATGATTCTATTTGAGGATAGGACTATTAAATATGCAGAGGCATTTATTATGCAATGTTGAATAATAATTTTAGTGATTTGCTACAGTATAGCATGATAAGGTTTTTGCATTGGTTTATGCTAACTTATCTCACGAGTCCTTGTTGAGTTTTGTGTGGATGAAGCTTTTGAAATTTAGGAAGACCGTGATATGAGAGGAATTAAGGAGACACAAAAGCTCAAGCTTGGGTATGCCCAAGGCACCCCCAAGATAATATTTCAAGAAATCTCAAGCATCTAAGCTTGGGGATTCCCCGGTAGGCATCCCACCTTTCTTCTTCAACAATTATCGGTTGAGCCTAAGTTTTTGCTTCTTCTCATGATGAGTGCTATCCTTGAAATGTCATTTTATTTTGTTTTGCTCGCTCTTTGAATAATATACCAAGAAATGAAATTCTTAAATGAGAGAGAGTCTTCACATAGCTACATAATTATTTAACTACTCATTGATGTTCACTTATATCTTTTTGGAGTAGTTTGTCATTTACTCGTGTGCTTCACTTATATCCTATGAGTAAATGGTTGAATAATTTTAATATCATAAATCTGAAATTATATATGTTTCATATGCCTTTCCCATGGGGAGTAATGCCTTCACGTATAAGAAGTAGAGGTGGTAAATTTATTGAAGGTTAGCAAACATTGTATTAGTCACTTGAACAATTCATGAAAGAATATTGAAGGAAGAGAGATTTCACATATAAATAAACTATCTTGGACATCTTCTATGGTTGTGAACCCCATTAATTATTTTCAAACCTGAGCAAATTAGTTGAAGTTGGACAAGGAAGACAACATAATGAGTTATGTTTGGGTATATTTGTATAGAAGTTATATTGTTATGGATCCTCTAACATGTGGTGCTTGCTATTTAGAATCCTTTGCTAGCCAAAATATCTGTACTAAGCGGGAATACTTCTTGTGCATCCAATTCCTTGAACCAAGTTTCTTCCATGAGTGTCCACCATATCTACCTATATGCGGTATTTACCTGCCGTTCCAAGTAAATTTGCATGTGCCAAACTCTAAACCTTCAAATAATAATCTGTTTTGTATGCCTGAATCGCTCATGTAGCAACTAGGGGCTAGCAGTATCTTCCATGCTAGGTGGGTTATTCTCACGATGAGTGGACTCCGCTCATCATTCACGAGAAGATGGCTGGTAACTGGGATGCCCAGTCCTTTGATCAAAAGATCAAAAACAAATTCGCAAATAATTTAAACAAAACTCCCCCGGGATTGTTGAAAGTTGGACGGCACCCATTGTTTCGGACAAGCCGTGGAGTGTGATTGTTGGTGGAGGGGGAGTAAAATCTTTACCTTTCTGCGTGGGGACCGCCTATGATGTATCTAGTATGGAAGATATTGGGAACTCTTGGTCGTTATGTTGACAATGAAAGCATACCTCTAAAAAAAATTCATCTCTGTTTTTGCTTCGAGATCTGGCACCTCTGCAAATCCCTGCTTCCCTCTGCGAAGGGCCTATCTTTTACTTTTATGAAAGAGTCAGTAGTATTCCTTCTCATTCCAACCTACACTTTAGTTGGCAAGCATCATATGATGGAAAGATCTAAGCATATATGGCCATTCAAATATATTTCATCATGAATTATTACTGTTGACATTACCCTTGAGGTAAAAGGTTGGGAGGCGAAATATTAAGCCCCTATCTTTCTCTGTGTTCGATGAATACCATTTGTTCTAAAAATATGCTTTGAGTGGTAGCAATCATGGAAGACTAAATGATAGTTGAGTATGTGAAGCTTGCTGAATCAAAGCTCTGCCATAGACTCTTCCTGAAAATAAGATGAATTGTAATTGTTTAATGACTAATAACACGGTTTGTTAGTTTTCAAGGAAGTTTATGATCTATACTTTAACATGTGAATAGTTTGTTACTTGATCATGCAAAGTTTTATGATATGAGCTACTGTTATGATATATAATGATGCTAGAAAAGGTGATTGAAATTATCATTGATCAAACTTGTGCACCTGCTAGCATTCACACTTCATAAATTATTTCTTTTATCATTTACCTACTCGAGGACGCGCAGGAATTAAGCTTGGGGATGCTGATACGTCTCCAAGTATCTATAATTTATGAAGTATTCATGCTATTATATTATCCATCTTGGATGTTTTATGGGCTTTACTATGCACTTTTATATTACTTTTGGGACTAACCTATTGACCCAGAGCCCAGTGCCGATTTACATTTTTTCCCTTGTTTGAAGTGTTCCGCAGAAAAGGAATATCAAATGGAGTCCAAGCGGAATGAAACCTTGGAAAGTTATTTTTGGAGCAAAAGCAATCCGGAGACTTGGAGTGCACGTCAGGGGATCAACGAGGAAGGCACGAGGCAGGGGGTGCGCCCACCCCCCTGGGCGCGCCCTCCACCCTCGTGGGCCCCTCGTGGCTCCCCTGACGTATTTCTTCCTCCTATATATACCAATTTACCCTAAAACCATCGGGGAACAGAATAGATCGGGGTTCCGCCGCGCAAGCCTCAGAGCCACCAAAACCAATCGGGGCCCTGCTCAGCACCTTGCCGGAGGGGGGGAACCTCATCGGTGGCCATCTTCATCATCCGGCGCTCTCCATGACGAGGAGGGAGTAGTTCACCCTCGAGGCTGAGGGTATGTACCGATAGCTATGTGTTTGATCTCTCTCTCTCGTGTTCTTGAGATGATACGATCTTGATGTATCGCGAGCTTTGCTATTATAGTTGGATCTTATGATGTTTCTCCCCCTCTACTCTCTTGTAATAGATTGAGTTTTCCCTTTGAAGTTATCTTATCAGATTGAGTCTTTAATGATTTGAGAACACTTGATGTATGGCTTGCGTGGGATAACCGTGGTGACAATGGGTTATTCTATTGATTCATTTGATGTATGTTTTGGTGATTAACTTGCGGGTTCCGCCCATGAACCTATGCATAGGGGTTGCACACGTTTTCGTCTTGACTCTCCGGTAGAAACTTGGGGCACTCTTTGAGGTTCTATGTGTTGGTTGAATAGATGAATCTGAGATTGTGTGATGCATATTGTATAATCATAACCACGGATACTTGAGGTGACATTGGAGTATCTAGGTGATATTAGGGTTTTGGTTGATGTGTGTCTTAAGGTGTTATTTTACTACGAACTCTAGGGTTGTTTGTGACACTTATAGGAATAGCCCAATGGATTGATCAGAAAGAATAACTTTGAGGTGGTTTCGTACCCTACCATAATCTCTCCGTTTGTTCTCCGCTATTAGTGACTTTGGAGTGACTCTTTGTTGCATGTTGAGGGATAGTTATATGATCCAATTATGTTATTATTGTTGAGAGAACTTGCACTAGTGAAAGTATGAACCCTAGGCCTTGTTTCCTAGCATTGCAATACCGTTTACGCTCACTTTTATCATTAGTTACCTTGATGTTTTTATATTTTCAGATTACAAAAACCTATATCTACCATCCATATTGCACTTGTATCACCATCTCTTCACGAACTAGTGCACCTATACAATTTACCATTGTATTGGGTGTGTTGGGGACACAAGAGACTCTTTGTTATTTGGTTGCAGGGTTGCTTGAGAGAGACCATCTTCATCCTACGCCTCCCACTGATTGATAAACCTTACGTCATCCACTTGAGGGAAATTTTCTACTGTCCTACAAACCTCTGCACTTGGAGGCCCAACAACATCTACAAGAAGAAGGTTGCGTAGTAGACATCACTCATCAAGTTCTACTTTCCTCCCACTCACTTCTTTCGAGAGAAACTCCTTCTCTAGAAAGGATCCATTCTTAGCGACGAATATCTTGCCTTCAGATCTGTGATAGAAGGTGTACCCAACAGTTTCCTTTGGGTATCCTATGAAGACACATTTCTCCGATTTGGGTTCGAGCTTATAAGGTTGAAGTTTTTTCACATAAGCATCGCAGCCCCAAACTTTAAGAAACGACAACTTGGGTTTCTTGCCAAACCATAGTTCATATGGTGTCATCTCAACGGATTTAGATGGTGCCCTATTTAACGTGAATGCAGCCGTCTCTAAAGCATAACCCCAAAACAATAGCGGTAAATCAGTAAGAGACATCATAGATCGCACCATATCTAATAAAGTGCGGTTACGACGTTCGGACACACCATTACGTTGTGGTGTTCTGGGTGGCGTGAGTTGCGAAACTATTCTGTATTGTTTCAAATGAAGACGAAACTCATAACCAAATATTCTCCTCCACGATCAGATCGTAGAAACTTTATTTTCTTGTTACGATGATTTTCCACTTCACTCTGAAATTCTTTGAACTTTTCAAATGTTTCAGACTTATGTTTCATTAAGTAGATATACGCATATCTGCTCAAATCATCTATGAAGGTTATAAAATAACGATACCTGCCGTGAGCCTCAACACTCATTGGACCGCATACATCAGTATGTATTATTTCCAACAAGTCTGTTGCTCGCTCCATTGTTCCGGAGAACGGATTTTTAGTCATCTTGCCCAAGAGCCATGGTTCGCAAGCATCAAGTGACTCATAATCAAGTGATTCCAAAAGTCCATCACCATGGAGTTTCTTCATGCGCTTTACACCAATATGACCTAAATGGCAGTGCCACAAATAAGTTGCACTATCATTATTAAACTTATATCTTTTGGCTTCAATACTATGAATATGTGTGTCACTACCATCGAGATTCAACAAAAATAGACCACTCATCAAGGGTGCATGACCATAAAATATATTACTCATATAAATAGAACAACCATTATTCTCTGATTTAAATGAATAACCGTCTCGCATCAAACAAGATCCAGATATAATGTTCATGCTTAACGCTGGCACCAAATAACAATTATTCAGGTCTAAAACTAATCCCGAAGGTAAATGTAGAGGTAGTGTGACAACGGCGATCACATCGACTTTGGAACCATTTTCCAGGCGCACCGTGACCTCGTCCTTAGCCAATCTTCGCTTAATCCTTAGTCCCTGTTTTGAGTGGCAAATATGAGCAACACAACCAGTATGAAATACCCAGGCACTACTGCGAGAATTAGTAAGGTACACATCAATAACATGTATATCAAATATACCTTTCACTTTGGCATCCTTCTTATCCGCCAAATACTTGGGGCAGTTCCGCTTCCAGTGGTCAGTCCTTTTGCAGTAGAAGCACTCAGTCTCAGGCTTAGGTCCAGAATTGGGCTTCTTCACTTGAGTAGCAACTTGCTTTCCGTTCTTCTTGAAGTTCCCCTTCTTCCCTTCACCCTTTTTCTTGAAACTGGTGGTCTTGTTGACCATCAACACCTGATGCTCTTTCTTGATTTCTACCTCTGTAGCCTTTAGCATTGCGAAGAGCTCGGGAATTGTCTTATCCATCCCTTGCATATTATAGTTCATCACGAAGCTTTTGTAGCTTGGTGGCAGTGATTGAAGAACTCCGTCAATGACACTATCAACCGGAAGATTAACTCCCAGTTGAGTCAAGTGATTGTGGTACCCAGACATTTTGAGTATGTGTTCACTGACAGAACTATTCTCCTCCATTTTGCAACTATAGAACTTATTGGAGACTTCATATCTCTCAATCCGGGCATTTGCTTGAAATATTAACTTCAACTCCTGGAACGTCTCATATGCTCCATGATGTTCAAAACGTCGTTGAAGTCCCGGTTCTAAGTCGTAAAGCATGGCACACTGAACTATCGAGTAGTCATCAGCTTTGCTCGCCAGCGTTCTAACGTCCGGCGTTGCTCTTGCATCGAGTCTTGCACCTAGCGGTGCTTCGGGACGTAATTCTTACGTGCGACAATGAGGATAATCCTCAAGTTACGGACCCAGTCCGTGTAGTTGCTACCATCATCTTTCAACTTAGCTTTCTCTAGGAACGCATTAAAATTCAAAGGAACAGTAGCACAACCCATTGATCTACAACAACATAGACATGCAAAATACTATTAGGTACTAAGTTCATGATAAATTAAAGTTCAATTAATCATATTACTTAAGAACTCCCACTTAGATAGACATCCCTCTAATCATCTAAGTGATCACGTGATCCAAATCAACTAAACCATGTCCGATCATCACGTGAGATGGAGTAGTTTTCAATGGTGAACATCACTATGTTGATCATATCTACTATATGATTCACGCTCGACCTTTCGGTCTCGGTGTTAGAGGCCATATCTGCATATGCTAGGCTAAATGCATGCAAAACTGGCTTGCACCCGTTGTATGTGAATGTAGAGCTTATCACACCTGATCATCACGTGGTGTCTCGGCAAGACGAACTGTAGCAACGGTGCATACTCAGGGAGAACACTTATACCTTGAAATTTAGTGAGAGATCGTCTTATAATGCTACCGCCGAACTAAGCAAACACTACTAGAAATCCCCATATTTCCGACAGTGAAATCTAATAGCCGACGGGCCGTCGGCCTTGACAGTAATAGCCGGTGGTGGTAATGGGCAACGGTTTTTGTCAACTCACATGTATGAATGGTAATAACCTACGGTGTATTGCATTTACCGACGGGGAAAACCCAACCGTCGGATATCCAATTTAATGCCCGACGGTCCATTGATATATCCGACGGTTATGGATATACCCACGGGGATTACATGTAATACCCGACGGTATAAACTAATGACTGGAGGTCAAAACAAAACTCTCGGCTATGACTGGAAATGGGCGACGGGGGGTAGCAATAACCGATGGTTGATTTTCACCCTCGGTTATATGTTTCAATGAATGACGACAGTAGACATGCGGAACAACCTATGGTTATATTCCAGATAATTTCTATATAAGTAAATTTCTAACAATTAGGTTCTAGCATCGCTATTGTAAGTTCATTATTATTTTTCATTAATAGGATGGAAAAAAAATTGGTCGAAAACAATATAAAAAGGAGTTTTGAAAATGACCTATTTGAAAAATGTGCACTTACAATATATCATGAGGAGAGAGCCCGTTAAGACTCAAGAAGAAGTCCCCTACACGGGCTTGATCCCCTGCTTTCTCCGATGGTGTCACCGACCGGAGTAGAGAAGGGAAAATGTGTCGCTCAACAATGTCTTGTATGAACAGTGCCTAGGTCTAGGGTTCGATCATCACACTGTGGCACATGATGTCTTGCCCAAGGGGAGTGTGTTGTTGCCGTGTCCGAGCAATGGCTGGTGGCTCACGGATGCTCATAGTCTTGATGGTACTGGTTGCTGGATAGCTACCATGAAGCGTACCATTGCTGGAATCTCCTTCAATAAGCTCGGCTGGTTCACTCTTCAAGTGTTCCACTCGTTTCCGTTCTTCCTAGATTGTTGCATGGCAAACACAAAGTGGGAAAACGTGGAGTTCTAGATGGGGATAGAGCTCATCCATGGGGGATGCTTTGGTGCGACTATAAAATAGGGTGTTGTTTGGCTTGTCCATACCACCACTTCTTGTGGCCCAAGGATGGTCATTCTTCTTCATCCCGACCAAGGAGGTAAAAGGGAGGCATCACTAATTCTCCAAGGAGCTTACGACATGGAGTTACAGAGGTCTTGCCATTCCAAGTGGGTCGTCCTCGACAATTGTGAGGTTGTGCTTATACATACCGTGTTTTCCATCATTGTTCTACGTACCTCTTTGTAAAAAGAAGGGACTAGTTAGCTACTTTTTAGTAGTGAGTCCTTATGTGACTTGGTACCTCCATACTTTTATTAAATACATGTGCATGCCCTAGAAGGACATCGGTCTCCACATTTTTTTTATTAAATGCACATGTGTCATGAAGTACTAATTAATATCTTGAATTCTAATAAGCACAAGTTTGGTATATTGAAATAAAAAATGGTGCTATGTAAGAAACCTTAGAAAATAATTAGGAAGTCATATTTATATAAAATATTTTCCAAAAGAACAAATAGGATCAATATTGTTTTAAAGACGACGCTCTGCGTCGATCGATCGCCGCGATCTCCCAATTGGTTGCATCCCGCACCGTCTGATGTGTCGCCTCCCAACCATAATTTTAGCCCCCTTCCCCCCCCCCCCCCCCCTGCGCCATTGCCAAAGAAAAAAGCTTGCTATGCCACTACAAAAAAATGCTCGTTTGCGGCAATATGTGAGGAAAAGGCAGCCATTGCTGAGAATCAAGTGATGTGCGTGCTTCTTAAAAAAGGAGGAGGCCGCCGTGGGCTAGATCGACAGACAAATGATTGGGGTGAGTTTTCCCAATGGATAAGAAAAAAGGAAGGCCAGTGCATGGGCGCTACCAGCATGTGCATCGCAAGCGAGGCATCCTAGCTCGCTTGCGCCATCAATTCATCGATTTAGATATTTTTTCCTTTTAAAATGGTATGGCTAAATAATCGCCATGACACCAATAACATGCTAGTTATGCACGGTTGCATGAGATCGGACCACGCTCAGTTACATCACGAGCTAAGATGTGCGCCAACACATTGGTATGTTATTATGGCAAAAATAAGAATATGTGCAAGTTCCAAACGTTAAAATTGAAGTTATAAGCCTAATAATATAAATATAAAGTTTTGTTTAGATGAATTTAATTCAAAAGAATATACAAATATTATTTTTATGTTCTAAAGTCGGCCACACGAGCGAACGAAATCGTGACTACTCCCTCCCAGTTTTTTTAGTTGGTCCTCCCAGTTTTGCCCACCTCTCCAGATCGTGCGGTCGACCCTCCTCATTTCCCTCGTCCCTCCCGAACCGCTGCCTGGCGCCTGCACGTTTTCCTGTTCCATCCACTATTTCTCACCTCCCTCGCCTCTCTCCAAGGATCTCCCGGCCAGCCGCACCTAACCAGAGCCGGCGCCTAACTAGCCCACCTCTCCCTGAAAGTGTGGCCGGAGCTGGCGCAGGCCTACCGTAGATCCGGCGGCCTTGAGCTCCACCGTCACCAATAGCGGCGACAACCGTACGGTGGCCAGACGGGATCTGGTGGCCTCAGAATGGTGAGAACCAGCAGCAGTGTTAGGCCATCAGATTCGGTGGAAGCTCATCTTGGGGCGGAAGCAGAGATAGCCACGCTGATTCGGTCGGTTCCTCTCTTGCAAGTTGCAACTCCGGCCAGTTCCTCTCCTCCTCTCGTTCTCATGTTTTATGTATTCATGTTCAGGTTGCACGAACTATTTGCAGCTCACACGGGAGCCGACCTCGAGTTTGACTAGAGCCAGAGGTGTTGGACTGCGCAAGGTCCGCACCCCCACATCAACAATCTGGACATCCGTCTCCAGCGTCATCGGCGAGCTGCAGTCGGACGACCAGAATTCTGTCTTCCTCTATAATGAGCTAGATGATGTCAAGTGCACGACTGCCAATGGTGGCCTCATCGGTGGTGCCATCTTGGTAAGAATTTTTTGATGTGCATAGCTGGCGTACATTCACTTGTAGGGGTCTGTGTGAATGTCACTTATGATATTTGTCCTCTGAACTCAGAAAATATTACTAGAATGTACCACCATTTTGTTTGCTCAGGTTTGGCATGTGCATGTGTTATCCGTACTTAGATTTGTAAGAGCATTCACATTTACGGGCCTTCCTTTTTTAGTCTCGGAGATGCACACTAGGAGATTGCTTGATTTAACTACATATGAAGAAAATTAAACGTCAGGATCAGCTTGCTAAACGTAAATGTCATATCAAACAGAAGTACATTAGCATTTGTGCTGTCTTTTTTAGCCACTGTCAAATTATTTATGAAGCCAGCAACTATTGTACAATATAATATTGTCTATGATTTAGTTGCGGGAAATCCTTGACCTGTAGACACATGCGTTGAAACCTATATGGTAATGTCAAATATTCTATATAACATAGTTAAACAGTGCTTTGACTATCAGAAATGTACTTCAAACATCCATACTAAGGGAGCTTGTGCTTAGGTGCCAGTTTTCTTGTGGCACTAAGAGTATAAGGGTTCCCGTTCACATTATGTATTCCTGCTAGGGATGGCATTACTTTCATTTACCTCTTTTATTATCCGCTTTTTCATGTGACATCTTGCTCCCATACATTCAATTACTTTGCATGCTAGATATCAATTTTCTGCTACTTCAGTTTATATTCACTTAGTTATGTCAACATCTAGAATAGAAGGATATAAATGTAGTAATGTTCCTTTTTTCTTTCCATGTATTAATTTTGAGATGCTACTCGTCTTACGTGTTTCAACTTTTCCATTCATTTCCTAGTTTGACAACTACTCTTATCAATTCTTAGCGAGAGGGAAGCAACATTGGAGGCAGTCCGAACCGTGAGAATGATCACGATGCTAATGAGGACATGGATGATATCTACGGCACGAGGAGATGATACATATAGCGATAAACGTTTTCACCCATATAGTGATGAGCATTATGATCACTATAGAGATGATGGTGACGAGTCGAATGAGCTACATAGTCGTGCAACAAAGTGAAGTTCCGAAATTTACGACAATTTAGGTTATATAAACTGTTCGGACCATTGTATGGAGTATTTTGCTTAGCATTATGATCTATGCATTCTGGATGAAAGACATTATGCTTTTGATGATATATGCGTATGCACTTGGTCACAAGTCTTGGTAAATATAATACATGTTATTTGGTCATGTGTGTTTGTGTATGTATTTGAAATGCCAACAATTAAAAATATTCTCATGCTGAATCACACTTTTATGTTATGCAACACCACTTGGTGAAAGCAATTCGTGAGAGGTTAATAATAGCCGATGACCAGGATATAGATTGTCGATGATTTCCTAATTTGACGATGTTGTTGAATTCCCGAAGGGGTGTATCCACCATTAGTAATCATATTAACCAACGGTTTGACATTCCTCTTGGTCATTAATTATCCCAATGGGTCAAATAAACCGTTGGCTATTACAAAAAGCGACAAGAAGCAAGCACCATCGGAAATTAAATAACCGACGGGGGACCTTCGGCTATGAGTTTCGTCATGTAATGTGAGTAGGGTGTTGGCCAAAACATGGTCGATGGCTCATCGTCGGCTTTATAACCATTGGCCATGCAATTATCCGACAGTACCGTCAGTTATTAGTGCAATGGCCGGCGGAGAATAGACGATGGGAGATGGCCAACGGTGTACCGTTGGTTATAACTTTACCCGACGATGAGCTTAAATAATCGAGGGTAATTGCACCCTCGGTTATAATGGGATATCTAGTAGTGAAAATAAGATGCATAAAGGATAAAAATCACATGCAATCAATATAAGTGATATGATATGGCCATCATCATCTTGTGCCTTTGATCTCCATCTCCAAAGCACTGTCATGATCACCATCGTCACCGGCTTGACACCTTGATCTCCATCGAAGCATCGTTGTCGTCTCGCCAACTATTGCTTCTACGACTATCGCTACCGCTTAGTGATAAAGTAAAGCAATTACACGGCGATTGCATTTCATACAATAAAGCGACAACTATAAGGCTCTTGCCAGTTGCCGATAACTTCTACAAAACATGATCATCTCATACAACAATTTATATATCATCACGTCTTGACCATATCACATCACAACATGCCCTGCAAAAACAAGTTAGACGTCATCTACTTTGTTGTTGCAAGTTTTACGTGGCTGCTACGGGCTTAGCAAGAACCGTTCTTACCTACGCATCAAAACCACAACGATTTTTCATCAAGTGTGCTGTTTTAACCTTCAACAAGGACCGGGCGTAGTCACACTCGATTCAACTAAAGTTGGAGAAACAGACACCCACTAGCCACCTGTGTGCGAAGCACGGCAGTAGAACCAGTCTCATGAACGCAGTCATGTAATGTCGGTCTGGGCCGCTTCATCCAACAATACCGCTGAATCAAAGTATGACATGTTGGTAAGTAGTATGACTATTATCGCCCACTACTCTTTGTTGTTCTACTCGTGCATATAACATCTACGCATAGACCTGGCTCGGATGCCACTGTTGGGGAATGTCGTATTTCAAAAAAAATTCCTACGATCACACAAGATCTATCTAGGAGAAGCATAGCAACAAGCGGGGAGAGTGTGTCCATGTACCCTCGTAGACTAAAAACAGAAGCATTAAGTAATGCGGTTGATGTAGTCGAACGTCTTCGTGATCCAACCGATCAAGTACCAAATGCACGGCACCTCCGTGATCTTCACACGTACAGCTCAGTGACGTCCCTCGAACTCTTGATCCAGCTGGGGCCGAGAGACAGTTTCGTCAGCACGACGGCGTGGTGACGGTGATGATGAAGTTATCGGCGCAGGGCTTCGCCTAAGCACTTCAACGATATGACCCGGCACCGCACACGGCTAAGAGAAACTTTGGTGTGCCCCCTCCCACGTATATAAAGGGGGGAGGGAGGAGGAGGCCGGCCAGGGGAGGAGGCGCGCCATGGGGGGCAATCCTACTGCAAGTAGGATTCGTCCCCCCTTTCCTATTCCCCCAAGGAGAAGGGGAAGGAGAGGGAGGAGAGAAGGAAGGGGGCGGCCCCTAGTCCAGTCGATTTGGGCTAGGGGGCACCACCTGGCCTGCCTCCTCTCTTCCACCACTAGGCCCATGAGGCCCAATAACCCCGGGGTTCAGTAACCCCGGTACTCCAGAAAATACCTGATACACTTCGGAACTATTCTGATGTCCGAATATAACCTTCCAATATATCGATCTTCGTGTCTCGACCATTTCGAGACTCCTCGTCATGTCCATGATCTCATCCGGGACTCCGAATTTCCTTCGGTACATCAAAACACATAAACTCATAATACCGATCATCATCAAACGTTATGCGTGCAGACCCTACAGGTTCGAGAACTATGTAGACATGACCGAGACTCATCTCCGGTCAATAACCAATAGCAGAACCTGGATGCTCGTATTGGCTCCCACATATTCTACGAAGATCTTTATCGGTCAAACCGCATAACAACATGCGTTGTTCCCTTTGTCATCGATATGTTACTTGCCCGAGATTCGATCGTCGGTATCACTATACCTAGTTCAATCTCGTTACCGGCAAGTCTCTTTACTCGTTCTGTAATGCATCATCCCACAACTAACTAATTAGTTACATTGCTTGCAAGGCTTATAGTGATGTGCATTACCGAGAGGGCCCAGAGATACCTCTCCGACAATCGTAGTGACAAATCCTAATCTCGATCTATGCCAACTCAACAAACACCATCGGAGACACACAGAGAGCATCTTTATAATCACCCAGTTACATTGTGACATTTGATAGCACACTAAGTGTTCCTCCGGTATTCGGGAGTTGCATAATCTCATAGTCATAGGAACATGTATAAGTCATGAAGAAAGCAATAGCGATAAACTAAACGATCATAGTGCTAAGCTAACAGATGGGTCATGTCAATCACATCATTCTCTAATGATGTGATCCCGTTCATCAAATGAAAACTCATGTCTATGGCTAGGAAACTTAACCATCTTTGATTAATGAGCTAGTCAAGTACAGGCATACTAGTGACACTCTATTTGTCTATGTATTCACACATGTACTAAGTTTCCGGTTAATACAATTCTAGCATGAATAATAAACATTTATCATGATATAAGGAAATATAAATAACAACTTTATTATTGCCTCTAGGGCATATTTCCTTCAATTTGATATAATAAGATTGTATTCTATGTATTAACATGAGGTTTTCTTATTGAAAATTCTTTTGTTTTATATACTTTTCTACGGGGACAATCCGATGGAAGAGGAAGTATGCCTTGTGGACAGTGGTACCACAAACTCCATACTGAGGGAGATGAGATATTTCCAAACTCTGAAAAAGATGAATGGGGATATTCTAACTATCGTTGGACGCGATACAGTGATTGTTGGTACTAGATGTGCCATATTCACCCTCCCACGTGGTACACAAGTGACGATTGAGGATGCTTTATTGTATCCCGACTCATCACATACCCTGGTCAGTTATCGAGATATTCGTAAAAATGGTTTTCATATTGAAACCCATGAAGACAACAAAGAGGAGTATCGACTCTTTACTAAAGATCACGGATATGGCAAAAACGTACATGAGAAAATTCCTTCTCTATAAATGCGGTTTTGTCTTGTCGTACATCAAACCCGTGGAACATGTTGCATCCAAAGTAATTTTTCAGAATGTTGACGCATTCCAAACCTGGCATGATCGCCTAGGCCATCCCAAAATCGGGATGATGAGAAAAATTACTAGCACTTCCATTGGTCACAATTTGCTTGAGTCAAAATTTCCTCAATCTTCAGACTTTGTGTGCACATCTTGTGCCACGGGAAAGCTAATTTTGAGGCCCTCGCACCTCAAAATACAAGATGAACCACTTCAGTTCCTTGAACGTATTCAAGGAGACATTTGTGGTCCCGTTCAACAATTATCTAGACCTTTCAGGTATTTCATGGTTCTTATTGACGCATCTACACGATGGTCACATGTGTGTCTTCTATCCACACGGAACCATGCATTTGCCATGATAATGAGGCAAGTCATTAAGTTGCAAGCTCATTATCCAATAAGTTGAATCAAGTCAATTCGAATGGACAATGCCGCATAATTCTCCTCACGTACTTTTAATGATTATTGCATGGCTTTGGGGATTGAAGTTCAGCACTTTGTTCCATATGTCCATACACAAAATGGTTTGGCTGAATCATTGATTAAGAGGATCAAACTCATTGCAAGACCTTTGTTGACGAATTGCAACTTGTCAACCTCTTGTTTGGGTCACGTTGTTCTTCCCCTCTGGAATTGGTACGTGGAAATCCTCCTAGCATTTCCCATCTACGTAAGTTCAGATGTGTTGCATACATCCATATCTCACCACCACAGCGGACATCTATGGGCCCACACAGGAAGTTGGGGGATCTATGTGGGGTACAAATCGTCGCCGATTATCAAGTACCTAGAACCCCTGACTGGGGATCTGTTCACAGCCTGTCACGCTGATTGCATATTTAACGAGGAACATTTTCTGGCATTAGGGGGAGATTTCAAGTACCAGAAAGAATGCCCGGAAATTGATTGGAATGCTCATGCCATTTCATCCTCTGTTCCACGACCCAAGAGACCGAACTTCAAGTTTGGAAGATCATTAATTTGCAACATCTTGCAGATAATCTGCCGGATTCATTTAGTGATCTGAAAGGTGTTACAAAATCCTTAAGTCTAGCCAGAAATGCGCCCAAAAGAGTGGAGGTACCAATAAAAACCACTCAACTCCTGATGTGTACTATGCAACCTTCTTCTTGTAGACGTTGTTGGGCCTCCAAGTGCAAAGGTTTGTAGGACAGTAGCAAATTTTCCTCAAGTGGATGACCTAAGGTTTATCAATCCGTGGGAGGCGTAGGATCAAGATGGTCTCTCTCAAGCAACCCTGCAACCAAATAACAAAGAGTCTCTTGTGTCCCCAACACACCCAATACAATGGTAAATTGTATAGGTGCACTAGTTCGGCGAAGAGATGGTGATACAAGTGCAATATGGATGGTAGATATAGGTTTTTGTAATCTGAAAATATAAAAACAGCAAGGTAACTAATGATAAAAGCGAGCGTAAACGGTATTGCAATGCTAGGAAACAAGGCCTAGGGTTCATAATTTCACTAGTGCAAATTCTCTCAACAATAATAACATAATTGGATCATATAACTATCCCTCAACATGCAACAAGGAGTCACTCCAAAGTCACTAATAGCGGAGAACAAACGAAGAGATTATTGTAGATGCGAAACCACCTCAAAGTTATCCTTTCTGATCGATCTAGTCAAGAGTCCGTAGTAAAATAACACGAAGCTATTCTTTCCGTTCGATCTATTATAGAGTTCGTACTAGAATAACACCTTAAGATACAAATCAACCAAAACCCTAATGTCACCTAGATACTCCAATGTCACCTCAAGTATACGCGGGTATGATTATACGATATGCATCACACAATCTCAGATTCATCTATTCAACCAACACAAAGTACTTCAAAGAGTGCCCCAAAGTTTCTACCAGAGAGTCGAGGCGAAAACGTGTGCCAACCCCTATGCATAAGTTCACGAGGTCACGGAACCCGCAAGTTGATCACCAAAACATACATCAAGTAGATCACGTGAATATCCCATTGTCACCACAGATAAGCACATGCAAGACATACATCAAGTGTTCTCAAATCCTTAAAGACTCAATCCGATAAGATAACTTCAAAGGGAAAACTCAACCCATATACAAGAGAGTAGAGGGGGAGAAACATCATAAGATCCAACTATAATAGCAAAGCTCGCGATACATCAAGGTCATGCCAAATCAAGAACACGAGAGAGAGAGAGAGAGAGAGAGAGAGAGAGAGATCAAACACATAGCTACTGGTACATACCCTCGGCCCCAAGGGTTAACTACTCCCTCCTCGTCATGGAGAGCGTCGGGATGATGAAGATGGCCACCGATGAGGGATCCCCCCTCCGGCAGGGTGCCGGAACAGGGTCCGATTGGTTTTGGTGGCTCTGAGAGGCTTGCGGCGGCGGAACTCCCGATCTATTCTGCTTTCTGGAGGTTTCATTATTTATAGGATTTTTTTGCGTAGGTCTCACGTCAGGGGGGGTCTCCGGGTTGTCCATGATGAAGGGGCCCATGCCCCGGGGGGTGGGCGCGCCCCCTCCCTCGTGGGCAGCCCGAGACTCTTCTGGCCCAACTCTTTTGCTCCGGGGTCTTATTTTGGTCCATAAAAAATCATCAAAAATTGGCACGTCAATTGGACTCCATTTGGTATTCCTTTTCTGTAAAACTAAAAAACAAGGAAAAAACAGAAACTGGCACTAGGCTCTAGGTTAATAGGTTAGTCCCGAAAATCATATAAAAGTGCATAGTAAAGCTCATTAAACATCCAAGATGGATAATATAATAGCATGAATACTTCATAAATTATAGATACGTTGGAGACGTATCAGCATCCCCAAGCTTAATTCCTGCTCGTCCTCGAGTAGGTAAATGATAAAAGAAATAATTTATGAAGTGTGAATGCTAGCAGGTGCACAAGTTTGAGCAATGATAATTTCAATCACCTTTTCTAGCATCATCATATGTCATAATAGTAGCTCAACTCATAGAACTTTTCATGATCAAGTAACAAACTAATCACATGTTAAAGTATAGATCATAAACTTTCTTGAAAACTGACAAACTATGTTCTCAGTCATCAAACAATTGCAATTCATCTTATTTTCAGGAAGGGTCTATGTAAGAGCTTTGTTTTAGAAAATCCCACATACTCAACTATCATATAGTCTTCCGTGATTGCTACCACTCAAAGCATATTTTTAGAACAAATAGCATCCATCGAACACATAGAAAGATAGGGGCTTAATGTTTCACCTCCCAACTTATTTATCATATAGATAATTGTCAACAATAATAATTCATGATCAAATATATTTTAATGGCCATATATGCTTAGATCTTTCTCCACCACATGATGCTTGCCAACTAAAAAGTAGGTTGGAATGAGAAGTAATACTACTGACTCTTGCATAAAAGTCAAAGATAGGCCCTTCACAGAGGGAAGCAGGGATTTGCACAGGTGCCAGAGCTCGAAGCTAAAACAGAGATGAAAATAATTTTGAGAGGTATGCTTTCATTGTCAACATAACGACCAAGAGTTCCCAATATCTTCCATACTAGATACATTATAGGCGGTTCCCACGCATAAAGGTAAAGTTTTTACTCCCCCTCCACCAACATTCACACTCCACGGCTTGTAAAACAAGCAGGTGCCGTCCAACTATCAACATTCCTGGGGAGTTTTGTTTAAATTATTTGTGAATTTGTTTTGATCTTTTGATCATAGGACTTGAGCATCCCATTACCAGCCATTTTCTCGTGAATGATGAGCGGAGTCCACTCATCGTGAGAATAACCCACCTATCATGGAAGATACTGACAGCCCCTAATCGCTACATGAGCGATTCGGGCATACAAAACAGATTATTATCTGAAGGTTTAGAGTTTGGCACATGCAAATTTACTTGGAACGGCAGGTAAATACCGCATATAGGTAGATATGGTGGACACTCATGGAAGAAACTTGGTTCAAGGAATTTGGATGCACAAGCAGTATTCCCGCTTAGTACAGATATTTTGGCTAGCAAAGGATTCTAAATAGCAAGCACCACATGTTAGAGGATCCATAACAATATAACTTCTATACAAATATACCCAAGCATAACTCATTATTTTGTCTTCCTTGTCCAACTTCGACTAATTTGCTCAGGTTTGAAAATAATTAGTGGGGCTCACAATCATAGAAGATGTCCAAGATAGTATATTTATATGTGAAATCTCTCTTCCTTCATTATTCTTTCATGAATTATTCAAGTGAACAATACAATGTTTGCTAACCTTCAATAAATTTACCACCTCTACTTCTTATATGTGAAGGCATTACTCCCCATGGGAAAGGCATATGAAACATATATAATTTCAGATTTATGACATTCAAATCATTCAACCATTTACTCATAGGATATAAGTGAAGCACAGGATTAAATGACAAACTACTCCAAAAAGATATAAGTGAAGATCAATGAGTAGTTAAATAATTATGTAGCTATGTGAAGACTCTCTCTCATTTAAGAATTTCAGATCTTGGGATATTATTCAAACAGCAAGCAAAACAAAATAAAACGACATTTTAATGATAGCACTCATCATGTGAAGAAGCAAAAACTTAGGCTCAACCGATACTAACCGATAATTGTCGAAGAAGAAAGCTGGGATGCCAACCGGGCCATCCCCAAGCTTAGACGCTGGAGACTTCTTGAAATATTATCTTGGGATGCCTTGGGCATCCCCAAGCTTGAGCTTTTGTGTCTCCTTAATTCCCCTCATATCACGGTCTTCCTAAATCTCAAAAGCTTCATGCACACAAAACTCAACAAGGACTCGTGAGATAAGTTAGTATAAACCAATGCAAAAACCTTATCATACTCTACTGTAGCAAATCACTAAAATTCTTATTCAACATTGAATACTAAATTCCTCTGCATATTTAATAGTCCTATCCTCAAATAGAATCATTAAAGAAGCAAACATATGCAAACAATGCAAACATAACAGCAATCTGCCTAAACAGGACAGTCTGTAAAGAATGCAGCAAGATCCATACTTACCTAGCTCCAAAAATTATGAAAGAAAATTCCCACTGTAGTAAATTTATCAGAGCTTATTATGCAAAAGGTTTCAACATTTTATCACATTCTGACTTTTCTAGGGAATTTTTGCAATAGAGGTAAACTTTCTGTTTTCAAACAGCAACATGAAGACTTGTAAAATAGGCATAGTAAAAGCTAACCTTGACATTTTTATTGAAACTAGAGAAGAAAAAAATTATTCTAAATAACGGCAAGCAAATACTAACAAAATAAAATGACGCTCCAAGCAAAACACATATCATGTGGTGAATAAAAATATAGCTCCAAGTAAAGTTACCGATGAACGATGACGAAAGAGGGGATGCCATCCGGGGCATCCCCAAGCTTAGGCTCTTGGTCATCCTTTAATATTACCTTGGGGTGCCTTGGGCATCCCCAATCTTAGGCTCTTGCCACTCCTTATTCCATATTCCATCGAATCTTTACCCAAGACTTGAAAACTTCACAACACAAAACTCAACAGAAAACTCGTAAGCTCCGTTAGCGAAAGAAAACAAAACACCACTTCAAGGTACTATATTGAACTCATTATTTATTTATATTGGTGTTAAACTTACTGTATTCCAACTTCTCTATGGTTTATAAATTATTTTACTAGCCATAGATTCATCAAAATAAGCAAACAACACATAGAAAACAGAATCTGTCAAAAACAGAACAGCCTGTAGTAATATGTATCTAACGCAAACTTCTAGGACTCCAAAAATTCTAAAATAAATTGGTGGACCTGAGGAATTTTTCTAGTAATCATCTTAAAAAATAATCAACTAAATATCACTCTCCAGTCAAAAAAATTGCTAATCTCGTGAGCGCTAAAGTTTCTGTTTTTTACAGCAAGATCATAAAGACTTCACCCAAGTCTTCCCAAAGGTTCTACTTGGCACAAACAATAATTAAAACATAAAACCGCATCTAACCAGAGGCTCGATGAAATATTTATTACTAAACAGAACCAAAAAGAAAGAACAAAAATAAAAATTGGGTTGCCTCCCAACAAGCGCTAACGTTTAACGCCCCTAGCTAGGCATGATGATTTCAATGATGCTCACATAAAAGATAAGAATTGAAACATAAAGAGAGCATCATGAAGAATATGACTAGCACATTTAAGTCTAACCCACTTCCTATGCATAGGGATTTTGTGAGCAAACAACTTATGGGAACAATAATCAACTAGCATAGGAAGGCAAAACAAACATAACTTTAAAACTTTAAGCACATAGAGAGGAAACTTGATATTATTGCAATTCCTAAAAGCATATATTCCTCCCTCATAATAATTTTCAGTAGCATCATGAATGAATTCAACAATATAACCAGCACCTAAAGCATTCTTTTCATGATCTACAAGCATAGAAAATTTACTACTCTCCACATAAGCAAAATTCTTCTCATTCGGGATAGTGGGAGTATCATAAGAGACTTGAATACTATAAATTGTTTCCGCATTAAAAGAGTAATGTTCAGAAAAAGGGGAATCATAATCATGACAAGTTTTATAAATATAGTCATCACTACTTTTTATAGCATAAGTTTCATCACAATAATCATCATAAGTAGCAACTTTGTTCTCATCATAATCGATTGAAACCTTTTCCAAGATAGTGGAATCATCACTAAATAAAGTCATGACCTCTCCAAATCCACTTTCATATTCATCACAATAAGATTCAACATCCTCAAAAATAGTGGGATCATTACTTCCTAAAGTTGACACTCTTCCATACCCACTTTCATCAATATAATCATCATAAGTACGAGGCATGCTATCCTCATAATAAATTTGCTCATCAAAACTTGGGAGGCTAAAAATATCATCTTCATTAAACGTAGCATCCCCAAGCTTGGGACAAACATTAATTTCATCAAATATATTCTCAAAAACATCATCTTCATCAAACATAGCATCCCCAAGCTTGGGCCTTTTCATATCATAAGCATAATCACTCTCATCATTAATAGTATGGATAGCACCAATAGTATAGCAATTATCATCATCACGATAAGTAATAGGAGCAACATCATTTGGGAGAGATACCTTTCTACCTTTCTACCTTTGCTTCTCCGTCTTTTCTTTTTCTTCTTCACATCATGTGTAGGTTCAATCCTCTTTTTGGAGCTCCTTATTGATGAGATTGGTAGAATAGAAAGCTCCTCCTCGTTACCTGGTTCATCATAAGAAATAATAGGAGGATATTGGGAAGTCTCTTCCCTTTCATTAGTATTCTCTTCATCTTCTATTTGTTTTCTTTTCTTTATGTAATTGGCAATATAAGGATTTTCAATGCAATTCACCGCTCAATACATATAAATTTCCTCTAGATCAAATTCAAGAAGTTTATCACGGGCAAATACTGGAAGGTAGTTAGTTATACTTTTCATTTCTTCATAACCCATAAGCAAACTAAGTTCATTATGATGTGCAAGGGAAATCAAGTCATCACAATTTTTGAAAACGATTAGGTCATGAAACAATTTGCATCGGATAGTTAAATGACCATGTTCATTGCAAAGTTCACAAGTACGGCTAAGAAAATTTAAATTTTCAGCACAAACATCTAGCCTTTCTTGCAACCATTTAGTTTCTAAGTACTTATGCCTCTTGCAAAATCTATCTTCCCTTTTTGGTATGTATTTGCAATCTCTATGCACTCCACAAAAATCGACATGTTTATAAGAGATATTTTCATCATGACTAGTGCAATCATCATTAGTACCATGAATATTCAAGGAGTTCATACTAACAACATTGCAATCATGCTCATTATTCAAAGATTTAGTGCCAAACATTTTAATGCATTCTTCTTCTAACACTTGAGGACAATTTTCCTTTCCATCATTTTCACGAAAGATATTAAAAAGGTGAAGCGTATGTGGCAAACTTAATTCTATTTTTTGTAGTTTTCTTTTATAAATTAAACTAGTGCTAAAATAAGAAACAAAAAGATTCGATTGCAAGATCTAAAGATATACCTTCAAGCACTCACCTCCCAGAACGGGCCAAAAAAAAAAGCTTTATGTCTACTACGATACCTTATTCTTGTAGACGTTGTTGGGCCTCCAAGTGCAGAGGTTTGTAGGACAGTAGAAAATTTCCCTCAAGTGGATGACCTAAGGTTTATCAATCCATGGGAGGTGTAGGATGAAGATGGTCTCTCTCAAGCAACCCTGCAACCAAATAACAAAGAGTCTCTTGTGTCCCCAACACACCCAATACAATGGTAAATTGTATAGGTGCACTAGTTGGCGAAGAGATGGTGATACAAGTGCAATATGGATGGTAGATATAGGTTTTTGTAATCTGAAAATATAAAAACAGCAAGGAAACTAATGATAAAAGCGGCGTAAGCGGTATTGCAATGCTAGGAAACAAGGCCTAGGGTTCATACTTTCACTAGTGCAAGTTCTCTCAACAATAATAACATAATTGGATCATATAACTATCCCTCAACATGCAACAAAGAGTCACTCCAAAGTCACTAATAGCGGAGTACAAACGAAGAGATTATTGTAGGGTACAAAACCACCTCAAAGTTATCCTTTCTGATCGATCTATTCAAGAGTCCGTAGTAAAATAACACGAAGTTGTTCTTTCCGTTCGATCTATTATAGAGTTCGTACTAGAATAACACCTTAAGATACAAATCAACCAAAACCCTAATGTCACCTAGATACTCCAATGTCACCTCAAGTATCCGTGGGTATGATTATACGATATGCATCACACAATCTCAGATTCATCTATTCAACCAACACAAAGT
The DNA here is from genome assembly GCA_021605145.1 of Aegilops bicornis. Classification (NCBI taxonomy): domain Eukaryota; kingdom Viridiplantae; phylum Streptophyta; class Magnoliopsida; order Poales; family Poaceae; genus Aegilops; species Aegilops bicornis. The sequence continues at coordinate 592,395,859 of CM038672.1, read as the reverse complement.
ACTTCAAAGAGTGCCCCAAAGTTTCTACCGGAGAGTCAAGACGAAAACGTGTGCCAACCCCTATGCATAAGTTCACGAGGTCACGGAACCCGCAAGTTGATCACCAAAACATACATCAAGTAGATCACTTGAATATCCCATTGTCACCATAGATAAGGACATGCAAGACATACATCAAGTGTTCTCAAATCCTTAAAGTCTCAATCTGATAAGATAACTTCAAAGGGAAAACTCAATCCATTACAAGAGAGTAGAGGGGGAGAAACATCATAAGATCCAACTATAATAGCAAATCTCGCGATACATCAAGGTCGTGCCAAATCAAGAACACGAGAGAGAGAGAGAGAGAGAGAGAGAGAGATCAAACACATAGCTCTTGGTACATACCCTCAGCCCCAAGGGTGAACTACTCCCTCCTCGTCATGGAGAGCACCGGGATGATGAAGATGGCCACCGGTGAGGATCCCCCCCTCCGAAGCGAGTGCGGAGCAGGGGTCCCGATTGGTTTTTGGTGGCTACAGAGGCTTGCGGTGGCGGAACTCCCGATCTATTCTGCTTTCTGGAGGTTTCAATATTTTTAGGATTTTTTGGCGTAGGTCTCACGTCAGGGGGGTCTCTGAGTTGTCCACGAGGCAAGGGCCCACGCCTAGGGGGGGTGGGCGCGCCCCCACCCTCGTGGGCGGCCTGGGACTCTTCTGGCCCAACTCTTTTGCTCCGGGGTCTTTTTTTGGTCCATAAAAAATCGTCAAAAATTGGCACGTCAATTGGACTCCATTTGGTATTCCTTTTCTGTATAACTGAAAAACAAGGAAAAAACAGAAAGTGGCACTGGGCTCTAGGTTAATAGGTTAGTCCCAAAAATCATATAAAAGTGCATAGTAAAGCCCATTAAACATCCAAGATGGATAATATAATAGCATGAATACTTCATAAATTATAGATACGTTGGATAAGTATCAACTCCCTATTCCTAAAAAGAGGGGAGTACTACGGCCTCTGACCTGGAGCAAGCTTCTAGCAAGCAGCAAAGGAAATCGAGGAGAAAAACCTCAGAGCCAGTAAATGCAGGTCAACTCAACATTGACAAACACCTGATGGGTAGTATACACCTAGTGGAAGGGCAACCTCCACAACCCAACTCCAGTGTGCACAAACTGACTGGGACATCGGTACATCCGGGCGCACGCTTATTGGGAAATCGCGAAGAGTCACTAGGGGTGCAGGAAATTTCCATCAACTATGTTGATTCTGGAGAATATTTGATCGTAAGACTACGATTGTCGACATATTTTTGTTGAAAAGATTGCAGATGCCCTTCTCACTGATCATGATCCAAGATCTATTGTTGAGTTCCAAAAGCGCTTCGACTGGCCTAAATGGAAGGATGCATTCCAATCAAAAATTGCCTTGCTTAACAAAAGAAAGGTATTCACTAAAGCAATACCGACACCTCCCAGTGTTTTCCCTGTGGGATTCAAATGAGTTTTCTCGAAGCGGAATGAGAATAATGAGGTGGTGAGATATAAAGCGAGGCTCGTAGCACAAGGTTTCACGCTTGAAACACGGCATTGATTTCCTTTGAAACATATTCTCCGGTAATGAGTGGAACCACTTTCCGATATCTTATATCTTTGGCAGTGCAAAATCATATATATATATATATATATATATATATATATATATATATATATATATATATATATATATATATGCAGTTGATGGACGTCATGACCCCATATCTTTACGGGTCACTAGATTTGGACATATACATGAAAGTTCCTAACGGAATCTCTGTCCCAAATAAAAGTGCAAAACGCAACATGTATTGTGTAAAGCTGAGTAAGTCATTATATGGCTTAAGGCAGTCGGAACGGATGTGGTACAACCGACTCAGTGAGTTCCTTCTTCAGAAGGTTTACTCCAATAGTGTTGATTGCCCGTGTGTCTTCATCAAGAAGTCCTCTACAGGATTTTGCATCATTTCTGTGTACGCTGATGATCTCAACATCATTGGAAACACACCAGACATTGATGAAGCACGTAATCATCTAAAGATGGAATTTGAGATGAAGGATTTGGGTAAAACCAAATTTTGCTTAGGTATTCAACTTGAGCACCTTCCCTCAGGAATCATGGTACACCAAGCTGCCTATATCCAGAAAATATTGGAGAAATTCAATATGGACAAATCATATCCATCTAAAACTCCCATGGTGGTTCGATCTCTAGACGTAGAGAAAGATCCGTTCAGGCCAAGGGATGATGGAGAAGAGGTGTTGGGACATGAAGTTCCATACCTCAGTGCCGTTGGAGCGCTTATGTATCTTGCAAATTGCATGAGACCTGATATTGCATTTGCAGTAAATCTACTTGCTAGACATAGCGCAGCTCCCACCAAACGTCATTGGTCTGGAGTGAAGAATATCTTTCGATATCTCCAAGGCACAAAGGATTTTGGCCTATTTTTCCAGTTCGAGAGAAATCAGGACTCTGATATGATTGGATATGCAGATGCTAGCTATTTATCTGATCCCCATAATGCCAGATCACAGACCGGATTTGTGTTCCTACATGGTGGTACTACTATATCATGGAAGTCTTCAAAACAGACTCTAGTGGCAACATCTATCAATCATTCTGAAATAATTTCATTATTTGAAGCAACATGTGAATGTGTATGGCTTCGCAGAATGATAACCACATACAACTGTCGATCTGTCATGTGGAATTGGTTTGATAGAATCACCTACCATTATCTATGAAGATAATACAGCCTATGTTGCACAGATGCAAACAGGATACATCAAGGGTAATATCACTAAGCATATTTCTCCTAAGCGGGGAAATAAAGGTCTTGCAAATTAAATCATGCGAAAATCTTGCTGATTTATTTATCAAGTCTCTATCAAATTCTACATTGCAGAAATATGTACATGGAATTGGTATGCGACGGCTTTGGGACTTGCAAGCATCAGGAGGAGTCTCTTCTTGAGATATCCCCGTTCAAGACATCACATTACACTATTTTCTTTGTGAGTTTATGTTTTAGATTCTCATCATAGATTTTAATGAAGCAATTTTTTTTTGAGAAGAATTCTTTGAGAAGATGACAACACCTGGACATTTATGAGATGATTCTACATGGCCAAGCCTAGATTAGGGAGAGTGTTGTGATTAATTAGCACGTGTGATACATGGACATGTGTAGATTAGGGAGAGTGTTGTGATTAATTAGCACGTGTGATTAGTGGGGAATCTCCCCTTGTCCGTAACCGTCGTGCGGTTTGCCTATGCAACAGACGCGCCTCTATTCCTCTGCCGAACCAACACATCTCTCCAAGTGTTGCATCTGCTCAGATGGTATATATTGCAACAGTAATGATCGAATCAATAGAAGTTTCCATTCACTTCGAACAAGACAGACATTTCACGATGGACCTAGTATTGTCAATAGGAAAAATCTAATCTGGGGAGTGCTGCCGTATGGCGGTTCCAGCGGAGCTCCTCCCCTATAGGAAAGAACCAAAAAAAACGCTGAATAAAACGAAGCATGCGAACTGACGACATTTTCACAGAAATCAAAAGGTAACTATTTTACATTGCTCTGCACAACTGCATGGCAATCAAGAGAGAAACGACACCTCTAAGGAACAGATTCAAAGTCCGTTAGGAGTTACACATGGACATGGGAGCATCACAGATCAGGGGTACCTATCACATTCTATCAATCTAGTGCAGAGCTAAATCAGATCAAGCTACTTCTCCCCTTTACAGGCTCTTTACATGGAAAAAAAGGAAAATAAGAAAAATGATAATATTACCAAACACAAATGACAATCAAAACAAACGCCCTGGCTAGTACAGGTGCTCATGCTTCACTCGCCCTTTCAGAATGCCTGGAACAGGAGGTGGTGGTGAGCTTGGTAATCTATTTGTGCCATTACTTGCCATTGCAGATTGTTGTATCTGATGCAGATAAATATTTGGCGTGCTTGAGCCCTCGCATCCATTTGATATTGGCTCCGGAGCACCGGCATTCTCTTCTTTTCCATACGAGTTCAGTGCTTTTAGCACATATGAGTCATCGTGCAACTCAAATGGGGTGCTGCGGTTTCAGAAATGCACATGTCAAAACAGTCAGGACACCTTGTGTTGATCTAAGAAACAGAAATATAATAGATTCATAGTGAATCATTTCTTTCAAAAGAATTCATTATATGATGATTGGATATGTTTTATTCTTTACTCCCTCCGTCCCATAATATAAGGCGTTTTGTAAACTAAAACTGCTTGCAAAAACATCTTATATTATGGGACGGAAAATACTCTGAACAAAACCGACAACCCCACTTGGCTCTTTCCATCTGTCTACCCACCGTGAGACCGACCAAACATGTGTATCAATATTAGTTGGCATCAGATGTAAACTTAAAAATTGTTTCAGCAGCACCTTCTGGTTACAATTAGAAGCCGCTCCAGTTTAACCATGTCACTGCATAATGCTATCATCAAATTTTGATCTAACAGCTGAGATTTTATTTCCCATTATATTCTACTTTCATTTAGCTCCTAGCTGTCCCCATATTTTAAATGTGATAAGAGGCCTGCCCTTCCAGTCATGGCAAGAGAAAAAGAAAATGCAGATATTCTTAGATAAACTGGAAAGCTCTATCTCCAGAGGAAAGTAAATAACAGAATTCTTGTCTTACGTATTAAAGTCAAAATGCACCAGTTGCATATCTTCTGATATTTCAACTTCAACAGTTGCATGAGGCCGCGTCTGCAGGATACAAAAAACTGTCATTTAGCCTGACATTATGCACTGAAAGCAGAACTGTAAATAAGAGAGTAAAGAATAAGTAATTTGAAAATTATTCACCTGGATAAGGATGAATGGCAAGGCCACTCCACCTGAAGGAATGTTTCCTGAACCATACAGCTGCTCATTTCGGTTTATTAAGTTTTGCATACCTAGATACTTCATATACCAAAGACATCCATAAATACATCAATCACAAATTTGACCATGAGATAAATAAATTTCAAAATAAGAAAGGTTGACTCTCAGTCTAAACCAACAATCCTTGGGAACATTTTCTATTCCAACATTAAACCCTAAGAGCAGCCTTTGTATTGCTTACTTATTACTCCCTCTGTAAAGAAATATAAGTACGTGTGGAGAGTATGAGCGGCGCTTACAGCCAATTTATGGTCGAAATAGCCAAGGGATGGATTTGCATTTTTAAAACAGTGGGCTACTAACAAGTTACTCCAATTTATCCACTACTGAAAGAATGGAACTATCTAATTAATACTGCAGAGTCCCAGTCGTAGCAGCTATAACGTCTGAACCATTTATTTTGAGAGGTCAAGTCCAGGAACCAAACAAATTTTAGTTTGTTGAACTCTGGTAAGAACTACATGTGAATTTGATCCTTCTTCCTTAATCTCAAGTAGCAAAGATCATAACAAACGTAATTTCAGTTTTTGAGTAGCATGGAACATCACAAAAAAAAGAAACAAAAAATAAACAAATATGCAGAATGCTGGTCTGTGAAGAGTAAATAATTGACAGAAAGCAGGCGGACATATAAACAATTGCTAAAAGGTTGAGAACATCCTCTTATTATTAACATATATCAAATATTTATTCTGCAACATACTGAAAACTGTAGACAGGGAACTGGGTCAATGAGGTACACCCCAGTATTGGACTTGAGCTAAGCATGCATATTGAGACACAATGGTACACGGTACACCAAATAAATGCTTTTTTGTTAGGACATTATGTTATGTCAGAGCCACGTGATCTGAATACTACAGTACAATAAGTACATCGAACATTTCATATAGTTCATGTAACATAATCAAAGGAAAACAGGAGAAGTCATATCCTTACTTGATCTTGTAGCTCCTGCAAATATGCACTTTTCTTTTCAATCCTTCCTTTCACTCCGGCGAGATCCGCCTTTAAATAGACACAAATTGATGAATAATAATACTACAGAAGGTACATCTAATGTCAATAGCCATTGAGGGAAAATAGACGCAACCTGCAGTTCTTCAATATCATTTATACTAGTCCGAGGCAAGCCTTTCCACTGTATTTCCTTCTTATCCTTAGATATAATGTCCATAGCCATCAGAACATTCAGTGCATCATAAACCCTCCTTCGAATATTTTTCTCATCATATTGTTGCTGCATTTTAACACAGTGAGCACATACACAACAAAACAACTAACTGATGCAAAGGGCATTCATATTTCTTAACTGCATTTGGATTATCAGGATCTGGTGGTTCAATATTGTTATTGGGGTCTGTAAACTCAGCAACAAGTTCATCTGCCACCTGACAAAAAAGGTAAAATGTATGAGGTCTAACATTTTAGTTTCATCAATAATCTACATCCTAGAGATTTCAAGCAACCAGTACAAAAGAAAAGAAAGAAATGTAAATAACATTATTGGCACAGTAATGAAACAGGATAGGTTTCACAGTTTCAAGGAACTCCAAACATCAAAATGCATATATTGAAGGTAGGATACCAGTTTAAAGAGTAGTAGTAAATGGGGATAACTCACAAGACTAGCGGATTACAATGATTAATATCAAAATATTTGCAGGTTCATGATTTTCATCACAAAATATCTTAGTGATCAAATGGTGATGTTACACCATGGTGTGCATGTACGTTTGCAGTTTCATGATATCAAAGGCATGCAAGTTTGATTAGAACTAGTATGAGAACCAATCACCCTCAAACTCACAATCACAAAATTGATATAGGGCTGCGTTGATTAAACCAGGTAGACCACATGAGCAAGCCAGCTCAATGTTATGGCTAGTTCTCCCCTATACTGTGTGGAAAATGCACATTACTCTATTTCAATAACTGGTTGGATCTTAAATATGGAGCAATGAAAAAACGTATGCAAAGGAATAGGGTCACATATTAAACAATGGCCACTTTGTTTCTGGTTAATATATGGCAAAACGCATGCGGCCCCCACAAATGATGAAAAAATAACAACAGGAATTTTGAGCTAAAAACTAACAAAGCACTAACCTCATTATATGTTGTTCTCCCTTTACTTTCAACTTTCTCGCAAACTGCAAAACACCAAACAGAACACATTGTGATACCACTGATGTTGGCAGAAAGCGTACCTCTACTCAATAGACATGACCTCTAGAATGGACTACAAATGAATGAACAACAAAACGGAAATAGACAATAAAAACAAGCTCTGCTCATTGTTTGAACTTTCATTTCTGCTGTTAATGGTCAAATTATAAATATGAACATGATACCTTGAGTTAAACAGGTACTAATACGGAAAGAGAACAATTCGACTGACCTTTCATACTGAACTGTCGCAACCCCCGGCCACCTTTATCAGGACCAACTGCTGCCGCTCTTCGCTTCTTCTTCTTGATGCTGTTTGTGAAATCACTTAGTGCACTAGACCAATAGATACCAACTATGGTAAGGATACTTAGGAGTAGAACTTTAAGCTACGGTTAACTATAAAGCGACAGGCAGCAGTTTCCACTATTTGATGATTCCAGGTAAATATAAGCATATATAGGATATAAGATAAGTAAACCGAACAGAGTAGCAAAATAGCACATTAACTTCGATGCGGCCTTATACAATCTGTAACTATATGGCAGAACAGAAATCATACGACTGATATTTTTACTGATCAACATGACAGTGTACACCTGTATGAGTCTACGAAATAAGGATCGGATCTAACTCCAATTACAGCAAGGCTAGCCTGCAAGACATAATCCCAAGAACAACCATGGAAAACACTACGGATCAGCGTAAACTCTAATCTACGGCAGCTTCTCTCGTTAGAAAACAATTCGGGATCGCGGCAGATGGCAGATGGAGGAACTTAATCTGGCAGGCAACCCAAGCAGAGCGATGTCCACGAACCTGATGGGGGCCTGCGAGGAAGGCGCGTCGGCGCCGTTGATGTCGAGGTTGTTGAGGCGAAGGACGGCCGTGCCGTCGCGGGCGGGCGTGGCCGCGGCGGGGCCCGGGCCCGGGCCCGCGCCGTTGGTGGAGGCGGGGCCCTGCTGCTCGCTGCGGCTGGACGGGGAGCCGCCGGCGCTGCCGCCGCTGGTGGAGGCGGAGTGCGCGGGGCCGCTGGAGGGCGGCGGCGTGCCCACGGGCGCCGGCTGCTGCGGGAAGCTCGGGCCGCCGCCCCCGCCGTTCTCGTCCGGGCGGTGGGGGACGCCGGAGACCATGGAGGCCGAGATCAAGCGGGATCGGGCGGAATTGGGGAGGAGATGGGGCTCTGAAACCCTAGTGGGGCGAGGCGAGGCGAGGTTGGGGGGCAAATGGAGGGAGGGAGGGAAAGGAGGAACTCGTTCGGGAGAGCGGGGAGACACGCGAAGCCCAAAGCCTTTAATCCTTTTTGAGTTTTTTCCCTTGGCTCGTTGGGTTTTGTGATTGGGATTTGGCGGTTGCGCGGCGGGCGGGCGGCGTAGGGAAAGGTCGTCACCCAACCGGACTCTGGTGTCATGGTGCTCTTCGCGGGCTGGATATTTTTCTTTTTCATATACTACATCTCGTCGATTCTAATTTAATTGTGGTAAATTATTAGGTGGATTCGGATAGTAAATGACAGTATCAGAACCAAATACTCAATGGATCACAAATTCACTGCTTTCGGGTTATATTTACACATGTTTGTTTTTTCTTTTCTCATCTTATTCTCAACTAGTCCTGGCCATCTCAGGCCCGGCCCTGTCGGCCCACCCAGGCCAGGCCCTAAAATCCAGGGCCTAGGCCCGATGGGCTTGCCCGTGGGCCGGGCTTGGGCCTGAGTTTTGAGCCCACCAGGTCTGGGCCGGGCTTGGGCTTAGCATATTTGCATTTTAAGGAAGAGGCCGGCCACGGCCCTAAGCCCTAAGGGCTTTTCAGGACTTTACCAGATGGGCGGGCTTGGGCTTGAAAAGTAGGCCTGATGGTAGGGCACAGGAGGGCCTGGGCCTCGATTCTGCCATGGGCTTTTTAGGCCCGACCCAAGCCCAGCCCGGCCCGGCCCATGGCCAGATATATTCTCAGCCTATTTATTCATATATTTTTCTACAAAGGTAATTTGGGTTGAGGGTGAATTTTCCCACGAAGAAAATTTGAGGGTGAACACGGAACGAAGAAAATATGACCTGCTGTGTCAGCACAGGAGAACTGCTCGAGCACATAGGCACAATATGCGCGACCCGAATTACATCCAAACTGCCCTCCTTTGACATAAAAGGTCTCGAGTCCCTCGACCAAAATCCCGACTAAATCACAAGTCCCGTTGCTTGAAAATTGATGCATCTGAAGTTTTCAATCTCGCCGACTTCACTAGTGTTGTGCGCCCCGTGCTTCAGCAGAGGTACCAATATTATTTTTTGGGTGCTTCTACTTGAATCTAGCATTGGTACCAATTTAGCCACCACACTTGCCCTACTATAGCAACCTTCAAAGCACCACTGAACGTGGGCTCTCGCAATGCCATTTCATTAGCTGAGCTGATCTCACATGCTAACATCAATGTACATTTGCACATTTATCAGTTGGACTATATCATAGACTGAAGTTCAGATCATTATTATTTTTGTCGCTCCTTTGAAAGTTAGTCCTCATAAATAAATAATTTGATCCGACCACAGTAGCTCTAGAAAGATTGCTACTTATGAGCTGCGTTGGGATTTTCCCCGAAGAGTAGAGGAGATACAGTACAGTAGAGATAATTATTTCCCTCAGTGAGATCCAAGGTTTATCGAACCAATAGGAGAATGACGCTAACCCTCGTGAACAGCACCTGCACACACAAAAGCAAATACTTGCACCCAACGCGCGCAAGAGGGTTGCCAATTCCCTTGGACTCGTTAATAGCAATTATTAAATTTTGTATAGGTAGATAGATAAATTGCAAAACAAAATAAAAGTAAATAAATTACAACAAGGTATTTTTGGTTTTTATAATATGATAAAAGTAGGCCTGGGGGGCATAGTTTTCACTAGAGCCTTCTCTTTCAAACACATAGCATACGGTGGGTAAACAAATTACTGTTGGGCATACAGGGGAGATGTTTGGCAATGTAAGAGGAACTCTTCTTTCGAAGATCATCATTGATAGCTTTTAGAAACTCATGCTCTTGCTCTAAATTTAGCTTCTCGAAGCGTAGCCTCTCATGAGTCCTTAGGAGCTCTCTATGATCCACTTGAGTTGTTTCATGAGCTAACTTAAGGCTGTTTAGTTCTTTATAGTTAGACGTTCAATCTCCTTCTTATCACTGTCATTCGTTTAATCTTGATTAACATGATTACTAGCAAGTTCATCATAGTTTTTATCACTAGTTTTGTCAACAAGTAAATCATCATCACCTAGCAAATCATCTTCATCACTATAATTCAAAATACTCGGGGTGTGATACCATGGGGCCTTTAGCCATGAAACATCTTCCATTTCCTTCATTTGGTGAATCAAATATGCCGTAAAAGTTGGATGACACTAGTGCAAGACCGACAACACCTTCATCTTGAGTATAGTCAGAGTCAGAGTGATATCTTCTCTCGGAGTAGTTGCCGGAGTCGGAACCGGACACCCATTCACCAACGTGATCTTGATGTCTTCGTCTTGTGTAGCTCTTTGATGACTTGTCCTTCCTTTTCGAATCCTTGCTTCGAGAGGGTCTTCGTTCATAAGGATCATCTCTATTCCTTCTCTCTCTTGCAGGTGATTCATCCCTTCTACTTCTCCTTTTTGGCGAGTCTTCTTTTTTCTTGTAGGGAGCCGTACACTCATTGGAGTAGTGTCCGGGTCTTCCACAATTGTAGCAATTACGATCACGACTAGAAGATCTTTTGTCATGGTAAGACCTTGACTTGGAGCTTCTCTCTTTGCTTCTATTCTTATAGAATTTGTTGAGTTCTTCACCATTAAACTCAATTCTTCATTGGAGACTTGCTTCTCACTTGATGTTGTAGCGGCATCACTTGAAGCTTTGTAAGCACCACTTGACTTATTGTCAACCTCTCCCTTATCCTTGAGTGACATCTCATGAGCAACAAATCTACCAATGACTTCCGTAGGCTTGAGATCTCTGTAATTGGGCATCATTTGGATCAAAGTACACACGGTATCATATTTTCCATCCAAGTCCCTAAGGATCTTCTTGATGATGAATTTTTCGGTCATCTCTTCACTTCCTAAGCCGGCAATCTCATTTGTGATGAGAGCAAGCCTAGAGTACATTTCGACGACTCCTTCACCATCCTTCATCTTGAACTTGTCAAGTTGACTTTGAAGCACATCCAACTTGGATTCCTTGACGGACACGATGCCTTCATGCATATCAACCAAAGTATCCCAAATTTCCTTTGCATACTCAAGGCGGCTGATTTTGTTGAATTCTTCGTGTCACAATCTGAAGGAAATATGCCCTAGAGGCAATAATAAAGTTGTTATTTATATTTCCTTATATCATGATAAATGTTTATTATTCATGCTAGAACTGTATTAATAGGAAACTTAGTACATGTGTGAATACATAGACAAACAGAGTGTCCCTAGTATGCCTCTACTAGACTAGCTCGTTAATCAAAGATGGTTAAGTTTCCTGACCATAGACATGTGTTGTCATTTGATCAACGGGATCACATCATTAGAGAATGATGTGATGGACAAGACCCATCCGTTAGCTTAGCATTATGGTCGTTAAGTTTATTGCTATTGTTTTCTTCATGACTTATACATATTCCTCTGACTATGAAATTATGCAACTCCCAAATACTGGAGGAACACTTTGTATGCTATCAAATGTCATAATGCAACTGGGTGATTATAAAGATGCTCTACAGGTGTCTCCGGTGGTGTTTGTTGTGTTGGCATAGATCAAGATTAAGATTTGTCACTCCGTGTATCGGAGAGGTATCTCTGGGCCCTCTCGGTAATGCACATCACTATAAGCCTTGCAAGCAATGTGAATAATGAGTTAGTTACGGGGTGATGCATTATGGAACGAGTAAGGAGACTTGCCGGTAACGAGATTGAACTAGGTATGATGATACCGATGATCGAATCTCGGGCAAGTAACTTTATCTTGATGACAAAGGGAATGACGTATGTTGTTATGTGGTTTGACCGATAAAGATCTTCGTAGAATATGTAGCAGCCAATATGAGCATCCAGGTTCCCCTATTGGTTATTGACCGGAGATGTGTCTCGGTCATGTCTACATAGTTCTCGAACCCGTAGGCTCTGCACGCTTAAAGTTCGATGACCATTTGTATTATCAGTTATGTGATTTGATGACCGAAATTTGTTCGGAGTCCCAGATGAGATCACGGACATGACGAGGAGTATCGAAATGGTCGAGAGGTAAAGATCGATATATTGGAAGCTTATATTCGGACACCGGAATGCTTCCGAAGTGTTTCCGGTATTTTCTGGAGTACCGGGAGGTTATCGGAACCCCCCGGGGGAGTTAGTGGGCCTTAATGGGCTTTAGGGGAAAGGAGAGAAGGGCCTCAAGGGGTGGCCACGCGGCCCCCCATGGGCTGGTCCAAATTGGACTAGGAGGGGGTGGTGTCCCCCTCCTTCCTTCTCCCCTCTTCTCCCTTCCCTCCTTCTCCTAGTTGGAATAGGAAAGGGGGGGGGGGCGAATCCTACTTGGACCGGGAGTCCAAGTAGGACTCCCCCCTTGGCGCGCCCCCTCTAGGGCCGGCCTCCTCTTCCCCCCTCCTTTATATACGTGGGAAGGGGGCACCCCAAAGACACACCAAGTCTTCTCTTAACTGTGTGCGGTGCCCCCCTCCATAGTTACATACCTCAGTCATATCGTCGTAGTGCTTAGGCGAATGATGTCTACTACGCAACTTTATTCTTGTAGACTCGTGTTGGGCCTCCAAGCGCATATTTTTGCAGGACAGTAACAATTTTCCCTCAAGTGGATGACCTAAGGCTTATCAATCCGTGAGAGGTGTAGGATGAAGATGGTCTCTCTCAAACGATCCTGCAACCAAATACAAGAAATCTCTTGTGTCCCCAACACACCCAATACAATGGAAAATTGTATAGGTGCACTAGTTTGGCGAAGAGATGGTGATAAATGTGTAATATGGATGCTAGAAATATATTTTTATAATCTGAATAAATAAAAACAGCAAGGTAGCAATTAGTAAACGGGCACAAAAAAGGTATTGCAATGCTTGAAAAAGAGGCCTAGGGCCCGTACTTTCGCTAGTGCAATTTCTCAACAATGCTAACATAGTTGGATCATATGATTATCCCTCAAAGTGCAACAAAGAATCACTCCCGAGTTCCTATTAGTGGAGAACAAAAGATAGGAATTGTTTGTAGGGTACGACGCCACCTCAAAGCTATTCTTTCCGATCAATCTATCCTAGAGTTTGTACTAGAGTACGCAAGCTATTCTTTCCGATCAATCTAATCAAGAGTTCGTACTAAGATAACACCAAAGCAAGTTCATATTCATAACTCAACCCACACAAAGAACTACAAGGATACCCCAAAGTTTCTACCGGAGAAAAACGTGCATCAACCCCTATGCATAGATTACCCCAATATCACTGTGGGAATCCGCGAGTTGAATGCCAAGACACATATCAAGTGAATCAATATGATACCCCAATTTTCACCTCAAGTATTCATACCGCAAGATATATATCATGTGTTCTCATCTCTGAATATTCAATCCGACAAGACAAAACTTCAAAGGGTAAAGATTCAATTCATCATAACAAGAGTATAGAGGGTAGAAACATCATATGATCCGACTATATTAACAAAGCCCATGATATAGATCACGAGAGAAGGAGATTAAACACATAGCTACTGATACAAACCCTCAGCCCCGAGGGTGGACTACTCCCTCCTCATTGTGGTGGCCGCCGGGATGATGAAGATGGCCACCGGAGATGATTCTCCCCTCCCGTGAGTCTTGGAGCAGGTCTAGATTGGTTTCGGTGGCTCTCTGAGCCTTGCGGCGGAACTTCTGATCTAAGGTAACTCAAGAGTTTGAATATTTGGGAATTTATAGTGCAAAGAGGGGTGTGGGAGGCCACCAAGGTGGGCACAACCCACTGGGCGCGCCGAGGCCTGGCGCGCATACAGTTGTGCCTCGGGGCACCCCCAAGTGCAGCTCTGGCCCATTGGGTTCCTTCTGGTCCATAAAAATCCCCGTGGAGTTTCGTTGCGTTTGGACTCCGTTTGGTATTGATTTCCTGCGATCTAAAAAACAAGCAAAAAAACACCAACTGGTAGTAGGCACTGGGTCAATAGATTAGTCCCAAAAAATGATATAAAGTTGCTACAAAATGATTGTAAAACATCCAAGAATGATGAAATAATAGCATGAATACTTCATAAAGGAGTAGATACGTTGGAGACGTATCAGCATCCCCAAGCTTAATTCCTGCTCGTCCTCGAGTAGGTAAATGATGAAAGAAATAATTTATGAAGTGTGAATCCTAGCAAAGTGCATAAGTTTGATCAATGACAATTTCAATCACTTTTCGCAGCATCAAAACAACAATTCTTTCTCATAAAATTTCTCATGTTGTAGTGGCAACCAATTCACATGTTAAGGTTTAAACAATGAACTCTCTTGAAACTCAACAACCGATGTTCTTAGTCACCAAACAATTGCAATTCAACTTATTCAACGGAGTCTAAGTAAGAGCTCCACATACTCAACCATCATATAGTCTTCTATTATTGCTAACACTCACCGCGTACACATGAGCAAAACGTTTCAACCGGACACATAGAAAGATAGGGGCTTACTATTTTGCCTCCCAATGTATTCACCTCAAGGGTGATGTCAACAATAATAACTCATGCTGCCCATGTTCAACTGGACATATGTGCCTAGATCTTTCCTCACCACATGATGCTTGCCGAAAGAGAAAAATAAAAAGGAATAGAGAGAATAACTTTGACTCTTTGCATAAAAATAAATACTGAAAGTTAAAATATAGGCCCTTCGCAGAGGGAAGCAGAGGTTGCCATGTGCTTATTTGTTTGTATGCTCAATCCCTTAGTGCAAAAGAACGTCACGTTATATTGCCCCTTATGATAGCAACATTTATTATGCAGTCCGTCGCTTTTATTGCTTTGCCTTCATAAGTTCGTACAACACTCAATTTTCTATTACACTAAATGATCTAACACTTTTAGAAGCAATTTTTATTGCCTTATTGCACCGATGACAACTTACTTGAAGGATCTTGCTCAATCCTTAGGTAGGCATGGTGGACTCTTGGAAATAAAATTTGGGTTTAAGGGTTTTTGGATGCACAAGTAGCATCTCTACTTGGTGCGGAATTTTTGGCTAGCAAAGATGGGGGGGCAAGCACCACATGTTGAAGGATCTATGACAATATAAATTCTATGTGAATATGAACAAACATAAATCATTACGTTGTCTTCCTTGTCCAACATCAACAATTTTGGCATATAATATTTTGATGGGGGCTCACAATCACAAAAGATTTCTAGGATAGTGTATTTGCATGTGAAAGTTATCTTCCTTATACTAATTATTCGTGAATTGCTTGTATGACCAATATTGTGATTGTCAAGCCTCAAAAAATTTCACTTTCTAAACCCAATGTGAAGCTACCACTAGGCATGATATGATTTAAAATTCATGATATTCAATTTATTCAACAATTTACTCATAGGATATCAGTGAAGCACAAGAGTAAATGACAAACTACTCCAAAAAGATATAAGTGAAGATCAAACGAGTAGTTAAGTAAATAGGTACTCCCTCCGTCCGGAAGAGCTTGTCCCTCAAATGGATGTATCTAGTACCAATTTAGTGCTAGATACATCCATTTAAGGAACAAGGTTGGGACAAGCTTTTTCGGACAGAGGGAGTAGCTATTTGAGGACTCTCTCTTATTTAAAAACTTTCAGATCTAAGTAATTTATTAAAACAACAAGCAACACAAAACAAAATGACATTCCAAGGATAGCACACATCATGGGAAGAAGCAAAAACTTAGGCTCAACCGATACTAACCGATAATTGTTGAAGGAAAAAGGTGGGATGCCTACCGGGGCATCCCCGAGCTTAGATGCTTGAGACTTCTTGAAATATTATCTTGGGGTGCCTTGGGCATCCCCAAGATTGTGCTTTTTTGTCTCCTTAATTCCTTTTGTATCACGATTTTCCTAAATCTCAAAAGCTTCATCCAAACAAAACTCAACAAGAACTCGTGAGATAAGTTAGTATAAACCAATGCAAAAGCTTTATCATGAAGGAAATATGCCCTAGAGGCAATAATAAAGTTATTATTTATTTCCTTGTATCATGATAAATGTTTATTATTCATGCTAGAATTGTATTAACCGGAAACATAATACTTGTGTGAATACATAGACAAACAGAGTGTCACTAGTATGCCTCTACTTGACTAGCTCGTTGATCAAAGATGGTTATGTTTCCTAGCCATAGACATGAGTTGTCATTTGATTAACAGGATCACATTATTAGGAGAATGATGTGATTGACTTGAACCATTCCGTTAGCTTAGCACTTGATTGTTTAGTATTCTGCTATTGCTTTTCTCATGACTTATACATGTTCCTATGACTATGAGATTATGCAACTCCCATTTACCGGAGGAACACTTTGTGTGCTACCAAACGTCACAACGTAACTGGGTGATTATAAAGGTGCTCTCTGAGGTGTCTCCAAAGGTACTTGTTGGGTTGGCGTATTTCGAGATTAGGATTTGTCACTCCGATTGTCGGAGAGGTATCTCTGGGCCCACTTGGTAATGCACATCACTATAAGCCTTGCAAGCATTGTAACTAATGAGTTAGTTACGGGATGATGTATTACAGAAAGAGTAAAGAGACTTGACGGTAACGAGATTGAACTAGGTATTAAACTACCGACGCTCGAATCTCAGGCAAGTAACATACCGATGACAAAGGGAACAAACGTATGCTATTATGTGGTTTGACCGATAAAGATCTTCGTAGAATATGTAGGAGCCAATATGGGCATCCAGGTTACGCTATTGGTTATTGACCAGAGAAGTGTCTCAGTCATGTCTACATAGTTCTCGAACCCGTAGGGTCTGCACGCTTAATGTTCATTGACGATATAGTATTATATGAGTTATGTATGTTGGTGACCGAATGTTGTTCGGAGTTCCGGATAAGATCACAGACATGACGAGGAACTTCGGAATGGTCCGGAGATAAAGATTGATATATGGGATAATAGTGTTTGGACTCCGGAATGGTTCCGGAATTCACCGGAAGGGGTTCCGAATGTTTCCCGAAATGTTTGGGTATGAGAACACTTTATTTGGGCCAAAGGGGAAAGCCCACAAGGTTTTGGGAAAGCGCAAAAGGAAGTTTTGCGGAGTCCAGGGGCCAGACGCTAGGGTCACTGGCATCTGGGTTCAGACGCCGGGAACCTGGCGTGCAGTCCTGGATTCCAGGAAGGACTCTTGCCTTTTGGGTGAAACCGACTTTGTGGAGGCTTTTACTCCAAGTTTCGACCCCAAGGCTCAACATATAAATAGAGGGGTAGGGCTAGCACCCAAGACACATCAAGAAACACCAAGCCGTCTGCCGGCAACCCCGTCCCCTCTAGTTTATCCTCTGTCATATTTTTCGTAGTGCTTAGGCGAAGCCCTGTGGAGATTGTTTTTCACCAACACCATCACAACACCGTCGTGCTGTCGGAACTCATCTACTACTTCACCCATCTTGCTGGATCAAGAAGGTGAGGACGTCATCGAGCTGAACGTGTGCAGAACTCAAAGGTGCCGTGTGTTCAGTACTTGGATCGGTCGGATCATGAAGACGTACGACTACATTAACCGCGTTGATAAACGCTTCCGCTTACGGTCTACGAGGGTACGTAGACTACACTCTCCCCTCTCGTTGCTATGGATCACCATGATCTTGCGTGTGCGTAGGAATTTTTTTGAAATTACTACGTTCCCCAACGGTGGCATCCGAGCCAAGTTTTTATGCGTAGATGTTATATGCACGAGTAGAACACAAGTGAGTTGTGGGCGATACAAGTCATACTGCTTACCAATATGTCACACTTTGGTTCGGCGGTATTGTTGGATGAAGCGGCCCGGACCGACATTATGCGTACGCTTCTGAGACTAGTTCTCTTGGCGTGCTTTGCACACAGGTGGCTGGCGGGTGTCAGTTTCTCCAACTTTAGTTGAACCGAGTGTGGCTACGCCCGGTCCTTGAGAAGGTTAAAATAGCACTAACTTGACGAACTATCATTGTGGTTTTGATGTGTAGGTAAGAACGGTTCTTGCTAAGCCCGTAGCAGCCACGTAAAACTTGCAACAACAAAGTAGAGGACGTCTAACTTGTTTTTGCAGGGCATGTTGTGATGTGATATGGTCAAGGCAACTGGCAGGAGCCATATGGTTGTCGCTTTATTGTATGCAATGCAATCGCCCTGTAATTGCTTTACTTTATCACTAAGCGGTAGCGATAGTCGTAGAAGCAATAGTTGGCGAGACGACAATGATGCTACGATGGAGATCAAGGTGTCGCGCCAGTGAAGATGGTGATCGTATCATATCACTTATATTGATTGCATGTGATGTTTATCTTTTATGCATCTTATTTTTCTTAGATCGACGGTAGCATTATAAGATGATATCTCACTAAATTTCAAGGTATAAGTGTTCTCCCTGAGTATGCACCGTTGCGAAAGTTCTTCGTGCTGAGACACCACGTGATGATCGGGTGTGATAGGCTCTACGTTCAAATACAACGGGTGCAAAACAGTTGCACACGGAATACTCGAGGTTAAACTTGACGAGCCTAGCATATGCAGATATGGCCTCGGAACACTGAGACCGAAAGGTCGGGCGTGAATCATATAGTAGATATGATCAACATAGTGATGTTCACCATTGAAACTACTCCATCTCACCTGATGATCGGACATGGTTTAGTTGATATGGATCACGTGATCACTTAGATGATTAGAGGGATGTCTATCTAAGTGGGAGTTCTGAAGTAATATGATTAATTGAACTTTAATTTATCATGAACTTAGTCCTAGTAGTATTAGCATATCTATGTTGTAGATCAATAGCTCGCGTTTAGCTCCCCTATTTTATTTTTGATATGTTCCTAGAGAAAACTAAGTTGAAAGATGTTAGTAGCAATAATGCGGATTGGATCCGTGTTACGAGGATTATCCTCATTCTTTGCACGGAAGAATTATGTCCTTGATGCACCGCTAGGTGACAAACCTATTGCGAGGCGGAATCATGCGGACATTATGAATGTTTGGCTATCTCAATATGATGACTACTTGATAGTTTAGTGCACCATACTTAACGGCGTAGAATCGGGACTTCAAAAATGTTTTGAACACCAAGGAGCATATAAGATGTTCCGAGAGTTGAGATTGGTATTTCATACTCATGCCCGTGTCGAGAGGTATGAGACCTCTGACATTACTTTGCCTGCAAGATAGAGGAGAATTGCTCAGCTAGTGAGCATGTGCTCAGAATGTCTGAGTACTACAATCACTTGAATCAAGTGGGAGTTAATCTTCCAGATAAGATAGTGATTGACAAAGTTCTCTAGTCACTATCACCAAGTTACTAGAACTTCGTGATGAACTATAATATGAAGGGGATAACGGAAACGATTCCCAAGCTCTTCGTGATGCTGAAATCAACGAAGGTAGAAATCAAGAAAAGCATCAAGTGTTGATGGTTGACAAGACCACTAGTTTCAAGAAAAGGGCAAAGGGAAGAAAGGGAACTTCAAGAAGAATAGAAAGCAAGTTGCTGCTCAAGTGAAGAATCCCAAGTCTGGACCTAAGCCTGAGACTAAGTACTTCTACTGCAAAGGGACTGGTCACTGGAAGCGGAACTGCCCCAAGTATTTGGCGGGTAAGAAGGATGTCAAAGTAAACAAAGGTATATTTGATATACAGATTATTGATGTGTACTATACTAGTGTTTATAGCAACCCCTCAGTATTTGATACTAGTTCAGTTACTAAGATTAGTAACTCGAAATGGGAGTTGCAGAATGAACAGAGATTAGTTAAGGGTGAAGTGACGATGTGTGTTGGAAGTGGTTCCAAGATTGATATGATCATCATCACATGCTCCCTACACTTTCGGGATTAGTGTTGAACCTAAATAAGTGTTATTTGGTGTTTGCGTTGAGCATGAATATGATTTGATCATGTTTATTGCAATACGGTTATTCATTTAAGTTAAAGAATAATTGTTGTTCTATTTACATGAATAAAACCTTCTATGGTCATACACCCAATGAAAATGGTTTGTTGGATCTCGATCGTAGTGATACACATATTCATAATATTGAAGCCAAAAGATGCAAAGTTAATAATGATAGTGCAACTTATTTGTGGTAATGCCGTTTAGGTCATATTGGTGTAAAGCGCATGAAGAAACTCCATGCTGATGGGATTTTTGGAATCACTTGATTATGAATCACTTGATGCTTGCGAACCATGCCTCATGGGCAAGATGACTAAGACTCCGTTCTCCAGAACAATGGAGCGAGCAACAAATTTGTTGGAAATCATACATACTGATGTATGTGGTCCAATGAATATTGAGGCTCGCGGCAGGTATCATTATTTTTTGATCTTCATAGATGATTTGAGAAGATATGGGTATATCTACTTGATGAAATACAAGTCTGAAACATTTGAAAAGTTCAAAGAATTTCAGAGTGAAGTGGAGAATCATCGTAACAAAATAAAAGTTTCTATGATATAATCGCAGAAGTAAAATATTTGAGATACGAGTTTGGCCTTCAGTTAAAACAAAGTGAAATAGTTTCACTACTCACGCCACCTGGAACACCACAATGTAATGGTGTGTCCGAACGTCATAACCGTACTTTATTAGATATGGTGTGATCTATGATGTCTCTTATCAATCTACCACTATCGTTTTGGGGCTTTGCATTAGAGACAGCTGCATTCACGTTAAATAGGGCACCATCGAAATCAGTTGAGACGACACCTTATGAACTGTGGTTTGGCAAGAAACCAAAGTTGTCGTTTCTTAAAGTTTGGGGTTGCGATGCTTATGTGAAAAAGTTTCATCCTGATAAGCTCAAACCCAAATCAGAGAAATGTGTCTTCATAGTATACCCAAAGGAGACAGTTGTGTACACCTTCTGTCACAGATTCGAAGGCAAGGTATTCGTTGCTAAGAATGGATCCTTTCTAGAGAAGGAGTTTCTCTCGAAAGAAGTGACTGGGAGGAAAGTAGAACTTGATGAGGTAACTGTACCTACTCCCTTATTGGAAAGTAGTTCATCACAGAAATCTATTCCTGTGACTCCTACACCAATTAGTGAGAAAGCTAATGATGATGATCATGTAACTTCAGATCAAGTTACTACCGAACATCATAGGTCATCCAGAGTGAGATCCACACCAGAGTGGTATGGTAATCCTGTTCTGGAGGTCATGTTACTTGACCATGACAAACCTACGAACTATGAGGAAGCGATGATGAGCCGAGATTCCGTGAAATGGTTTGAGGCCATGAAATCTGAGATGGGATCCATGTATGAGAACAAAGTATGGACTTTGATTAACTTGCCCGATGATCGGCGAGCCACTGAGATTAAATGGATCTTCAAGAGGAAGACGGACGCTGATAGTAGTGTTACTACCTACAAAGCTAAAATTGTCGCAAAAGGTTTTCGACAAGTTCAAGGTGTTGATTACGATGAGAGTTTCTCACTCGTATCTATGCTTAAGTCTATCCAAATCATGTTAGCAATTGCCGCATTTTATGAAATATGGCAAATGGATAAACAAAACTGCATTCCTTAATGGGTTTATTAAAGAAGAGTTGTATATGATGCAACCGGAAGGTTTTGTCAATCTTAAAGGTGTTAACAAGATATGCAAGCTCCAGCGATCCATCTATGGACTGGTGCAAGCATCTCGGAGTTGGAATATACGCTTTGATAAGTTGATCAAAGCATATAGTTTTATCTGAGACTTGCGGTGAAGCCTGTATTTACAAGAAAGTGAGTGGGAGCACTACAACATTTACGATAAGTATATGTGAATGACATATTGTTGATTGGAAATAATGTAGAATTATTCTGCAAAGCATAAAGGAGTGTTTGAAAGGAGTTTTTCAAAGAAAGACCTCGGTAAAGCTGCTTAAATATTGAGCATCAAGATCTATAGAGATATATGAAGACGCTTGATAAGTTTTTTCAATGAGTACATACCTTGACAAGATTTTGAAGTAGTTCAAAATGGAACAGTCAAAGAAAGAGTTCTTGCCTATGTTACAAGGTGTGAAATTGAGTAAGACTCAAAGCCCGACCACGACAGAAGATAGAAAGAGAATGGAAGTCATTCCTATGCCTCAGCCATAGATTCTATAAAGTATGCCATGCTGCGTACTACATCTATTGTATACCCTATACTGAGTTTGGCAAGGGAGTACAATAGTGATCTAGGAGTAGATCACTGAACAACGGTCAAAATTATCCTTAGTGGAATAAGGATATGTTTCTCGATTATGGAGGTGACAAAAGGTTCATCGTACAGAGTTACGTCGATGCAAGCTTTGACACAGATCTGGATGACTCTAAGTCTCGATCTAGATACATATTGAAAGTGGGAACAATTAGCTAGAGTAGCTCCGTGCAGGGCATTGTTGACATAGAAATTTGCAAAATACATACGGATCTGAATGTGGCAGACCCGTTGACTAAATTTCTCTCACAAGCAAAACATGATCACACCTTAGTACTCTTTGGTGTTAATCACATAGCGATGTGAACTAGATTATTTACTCTAGTAAACCCTTTGAGTGTTGGTCACATGGCGATGTGAACTATGGGTGTTAATCACATGATGATGTGAACTATTGATGTTAATCACATGGTGATGTGATCTAGATTATTGACCCTAGTGCAAGTGGGAGACTGAAGGAAATATGCCCTAGAGGCAATAATAGAGTTATTATTTATTTCCTTATATCATGATAAATGTTTATTATTCATGCTAGAATTGTATTAACCGGAAACATAATACTTGTGGGAATACATAGACAAGCAGTGTCACTAGTATGCCTCTACTTGACTAGCTCGTTGATCAAAGATGGTTATGTTTCCTAACCATAGACATGAGTTGTCATTTGATTAACGGGATCACATCATTAGGAGAATGATGTGATTGACTTGACCCATTCCGTTAGCTTAGCACTTGATCGTTTAGTATTCTGCTATTGCTTTCTTCATGACTTATACATGTTCCTATGACTATGAGATTATGCAACTCCCGTTTACCGGAGGAACACTTTATGTGCTACCAAATGTCACAACGTAACTGGGTGATTATAAAGGTGCTCTACAGGTGTCTCCAAAGGTACTTGTTGGGTTGGCGTATTTCGATATTAGGATTTGTCACTTCGATTGTCGGAGAGGTATCTCTGGGCCCACTCGGTAATGCACATCATTATAAGCCTTGCAAGCATTGTAACTAATGTGTTAGTTGCGGGATGATGTATTACAGAACGAGTAAAGAGACTTGCCAGTAACGAGATTGAACTAGGTATGAAAATACCGACGATCGAATCTCGGGCAAGTAACATACCGATGACAAAGGGAATAAACGTATGTTGTTATGCGGTTTGACCGATAAAGATCTTCGTAGAATATGTAGGAGTCAATATGGGCATCCAGGTTCCGCTATTGGTTATTGACCAGAGAAGTGTCTCGGTCATGTCTACATAGTTCTCGAACCTGTAGGGTCCGCATGCTTAACGTTCATTGAAGGTATAGTATTATATGAGTTATGTATGTTGGTGACTGAATGTTGTTAGGAGTTCCGGATAAGATCACGAACATGACGAGGAACTCCGGAATGGTCCGGAGATAAAGATTGATATATGGGATAATAGTGTTTGGACTCCGGAATGGTTCCGGAATTCACCGAAAGGGTTAGGATGTTTCCGAAATGTTTGGATGCGAGAACACTTTATTTGGGCCAAAGGGAAAGCCCACAAGGTTTTCGGAAATCGCAAAAGGAAGTTTTATGGAGTTCAGGGCGACGCCAGGTCCTTGGCGTGCGGGTCGACGCCGGAACCTCAAGGCGTCTGGTCCTGGAGTCCGAGAAGGACTCTTGCCTTTCAGGTGAAACCGACTTTGTGGAGGCTTTTACTCCAAGTTTCGACCCCAAGGCTCAGCATATAAATAAAGGAGTAGGGCTAGCACCCAAGACACATCAAGAAACACCAAGCCCGTGTGCCGACAACCCCGTCCCCTCTAGTTTATCCTCCGTCATAATTTTCGTAGTGCTTAGGCGAAGCCTTGCGGAGATTGTTCTTCACCAACACCGTCACAACGCCGTCGTGCTGTCGGAACTCAACTACTACTTGGCGTCTTCTTTGGATCAAGAAGGCGAGGGCGTCATCGAGCTGAGCGATGTGCGAGAACTTCGGAGGTGCCGCGCGTTCGGTACTTGGATCGGTCGGATCGTGAAGACGTACGACTACATCAACCGCGTTGATAAACGCTTCTGCTTACGGTCTACGAGGGTACGTAGACTACACTCTCCCCTCTCGTTGCTATGCATCACTGATCTTGCGTGTGCGTAGGAATTTTTTTGAAATTACTATGTTCCGCAACATATCATTCTCTACTGTAGCAAATGACAAAAATTATAATTCAACATTGCATACTAAATGCCTCTGCATATGTAATACTCCTATCCTCAAATAGAATCATTAAACAAGCAAACATATGCAAACATAACAGCAATCTGCCAAAACATTACAGTCTGTAAAGAATGCAAGATTCATCATACTTCCCTAACTCCAAAAATTATGTAAATCTACCAAACTGTAGAGAATTTATCAGAGCTTAATTTGCAAAAAGTTTCAACATTTTATCACACTCTGACTTTTCTAGGGAATTTTTGCAACAGCGGTAAACTTTCTATTTTCGAACAGCAACATGTAGACTTGTAAAATAAGCATAGTAATGGCTATCAATGCCACCTTTATTGAAATAAAAGATGAACACATTATTTTAAATAACAGCAAGCAAATCCTAACAAAATAAATTGATGCTCCAAGTAAAACACATATCATGTGACGAATTAAAACATAGCTCCAAGTGAGGTTACTGATAATGTTGGAGACGAAAGAGGGGATGCCTTCCGGGGCATCCCCAAGGTTAGTTGCTTGGATATTCCTTGGATATTACCTTGGGGTGCGTCGGGAATCCCCAAGCTTAGGGTCTTGTCACTCCTTATTCTCCTCATATCAATATCTCACCCAAAACTTGAAAACTTCAATCACACAAAACTTAACGTAACTTTGTGAGATAGGTTAGTATGATAAAGAGCAAACTATTTCACTTTGGTACTGTCAAAGACAAGATTCATAATTGTTTCCATACAATGCCTACTGTAAAATATCATTTCCACAGTTTATATTGAGCAATACAGGCCATATAAACTAGGAAACAAGCAAACTATGCATTGAAAACAGAATATGTCAAAAACAGAACAGTCTGTAATGATCTGGATAACTACCATACTTTTGCTACTCGAAAAATTATGAAAAAAATATGAACACGTGAGAAATTTGTATATTAAACTTCTGCAAAAATAATCAAATCAATAGTACTCTTCTGTTAAAAATGAGTCTCATTTTCGTGAGCGCAAAAGTTTCTGTTTTTCAGCAGAGTCAAATCAACTATCACCCAACATGATCCCAAAGGCTTTACTTGGCACTTTATGGAAATAAAAGCTATAAAACATGATAAACACAGTACCATAATCATGTTAACACACAAAAACAGTAGGTAAAAGTGTTGGGTTGTCTCCCAACAAGAGCTTTTCTTTAATGCCTTTTAAGCCAGGCAAGATGATTCAATGATGCTCACATAAAAGATAAGAATTGAAACATAAAGAGCACATCATGCATCATAAGTTCCTCTCTCATAATAATTTCTAGTGGCATCATGAATAGATTCATCAATCTAACCATTACATAAAGCATTCTTTTCATGATCCACAAACATAGAAAATTTATTACTCTCTATGGCATACATGTCATTATAATAATCATCATAGAAAGCAACTTTATTGCCATAGTCAGTTGAAACCTCTTCCAAAATAGTGGATGTATCGCTAAATAAAGTCATGACCTCTCCAAATCCACTTTCATCAATACTGTAATGAGATTCAACACCCTCCAAAATAGTGGGATCACTACTACCTAGAGTTGACACTCTTCCAAACCCACTTTTATCAATGTAATCATCATAAATAGGAGGCATGCTATCATCAAAATAAGTTTGATCAATCAAAGTAAGGGGACTAAAAAGATCATATTCATTAAACATAGCCTCCCTAAGCTTGGGATAAACATTAATTGCAGCAAATAAATTCTCAAACATGTCATTCTCATCAAACAAAACATCCCCAAGCTTGTGGCTTGGCATATCATAAGCATAATCACTCTCATCATTATAACAATTGCTATCATCATAATTTCCCAAGTTGGTGCCAAAATGATTTCCAAGATTATAAGAAGTATCATTATCTTCCCAATCATAATCATCACAATAAGCAATGGGCATAACAAAATCATCATCAATAGTGCTCTCGGACATTGTGCCATAAGACATAGAAGCAATATCATCATCAAGTGCATCATCCTCCTCAATTATTTTTGATTCATTTCACGTGGCACAACAATAATAGGAGCAACACTATTTGGGAGAGATACCTTTTTACCTCTCTTCTTTCTTCTTTTCTTCTTCTTCACCACATCACGTGTGGGTTTAATTAATATTTTCAAGCTTCTTATTGATGAGATTGGTTGGATAGGAAGCTCCTCCTCGTTACCTGATTCATCATAATAAACAGTAGGAGGGTATTGGGAAATATTTTCCCTTTCATTAGTACTCTCTTCATATTCTATTTGTTTTCTTGACTTTAGATAGTTGGCAATATAAGGATTCTCAATGCAATTTACCGCACAAAACATATGAATTTCTTCTAGATCAAAATCAAGGAACCTCTTGGGGTTTGGAAAACCCTTAGTTATACGTTTCATTTCTTCATACTCCAAAAGAAGACTAAGCTCTTTATGTTGCTCAAGGGTAATCAAGCTATCACAATTTTGGGACACAATTTGATCATGAAATAATTTGCATTGGAGATTTAAATGACCATGTTCATTGCAAAGTTCACAAGGATGGCAAAAAAATTACATCTTTCAGCACAATCATCTAGCCTCTCTTGCAACTTTTTCATTTATAAATATTTATGCTTCTTGCAAACTCTATCTTCCCTTTTTGGTGTGCAAAGGCACTCCCAATTCACTCTGCAAAAAGTGACATGCTTATAAGAAACATTTTTGTCATGACTTGTGAAATCATCATTAGCATTTAGGATATTCAAAGAATTCATACTAACAATATTGCCATCATGCTCATCATTCAAATATTTTGTGCCAAACATTTTATTGACTTCTTCTTCTAACCATTGAGCACAATTTTCCGAACCATCATTTTCAAGAAAGATATTATAGAGATGATCAAAAATATGATGCAACCTAAATTCCATTTTTATGTAGTTTTCTTTTATAGACCAAACTAGTGATAAACAAGAAACTAAAAGATTCAATTGCAAGATCTAAAGATATACCTTCAAGCACTCACCTCCCTAGCAACGGCGCCAGAAAAGAGCTTGATGTCTACTATGCAACTTTATTCTTGTAGACTCATGTTTGGCTTCCAAGCATAGTGTTTTGTAGGACAGTAGCAATTTTCCCTCAAGTGGATGACCTAAGGTTTATCAATCCGTGAGAGGTGTAGGATGAAGATGGTCTCTCTCAAACGATCCTGCTACCAAATACAAGAAATCTCTTGTGTCCCCAACACACCCAATGCAATGGCAAATTGTATAGGTGCACTAGTTAGGCGAAGAGATGATGATAAATGTGTAATATGGATGCTAGAAATCTATTTTTATAATCTGAATAAATAAAAACAGCAAGGTAGCAATTAGTAAACGAGCACAAAAATGGTCTGCAATGCTTGAAAAAGAGGCCTAGGGTCCGTACTTTCGCTAATGCAATTTCTCAACAATGGTAACATAGTTGGATCATATGATTACCCCTCAAAGCGCAACAAAGAATCACTCCCGAGTTCCTATTAGCGGAGAACAAAAGATAGGAATTGTTTGTAGGGTACGAAGCCACCTCAAAGCTATTCTTTCTGATCAATCTATCCTAGAGTTCGTACTAGAGTAATGCAAGCTATTCTTTTCGATCGATCTAATCAAGAGTTCGTACTAAGGTAACACCAAAGCAAGTTCATATTCATAATACTCAATCCACACAAAGAACTACAAGGAGACCCCGAAGTTTCTACCAGAGAAAAACGTGCATCAACCCCTATGCATAAATTACCCCAAAATCACTGCGGGAATCCGCGAGTTGAATGCCAAGACACATATCAAGTGAATCAATATGATACCCCAATTCTCACCTCAAGTATTCATACCGCAGGATATATATCATGTGTTCTCATCTCTGAATATTCAATCCGACAAGACAAAACTTCAAAGGGTAAAGATTCAATTCATCATAACAAGAGTATAGAGGGTAGAAACATCATATGATCCGACTATATTAACAAAGCCCATGATATAGATCACGAGAGAGAGAGAGAGATTAAACACATAGCTACTGGTACAAACCCTCAGCCCCGAGGGTAGACTACTCCCTCCTCATCGTGGTGGCCGCCGGGATGATGAAGATGGCCACCGGAGATGATTCCCCCCTCCGGCAAGGTGCCGAAACGGGTCTAGATTGGTTTTCGATGGCTATAGAGCCTTGCAGCGGTGGAACTTCTGATTTAGGGTAACCCCGAAGGGTTTCGGAATATTTGGGAATTTATAGTGCAAAGAGGGGTTCAGGAGGCCACCGAGGTGGGCACAACACACCTGGGCGTGCCAGGGGCCCTGGCGCGCCCTAGTGGGTTGTGCCCCCCTCGGGGCACCCCCAGCTGCAGCTCTAGCCCATTGGGTTCCTTCTGGTCCATTAAAAAATCCTCGTGGAGTTTCATTGCATTTGGACTCCGTTTGGTATTGGTTTCCTGCGATGTAAAAAACAAGCAAAAAAACAATAACTAGCACTAGGCACTGGGTCAATAGGTTAGTCCCAAAAAATGATATAAAGTTGCTATAAAATGATTGTAAAACATGCAAGAATGATGAAATAATAGCATGAATACTTCATAAATTATAGATACGTTGGAGACGTATCAGCGAAGCCCTGCCCCGGTAACTTCATCATCACCGTCGCCACACCGTCATGCTGACGGAACTCTCCCACGTCCTCAACTGGATCAAGAGATCAAGGGACATCATCGAGCTGAACGTGTGCTGAACGTGGAGGTGCCGTATGTTCGGTACTTGGATCGGTTGGATCACGAAGACGTTCGACTACATCAACCGCGTTACTAAATGCTTCTGCTTTCGGTCTACGAGGGTAAGTGGACACACTCTCCCCGTTCATTGCTATGCTTATCCTAGATAGATCTTGTGTGATCATAGGAAAATTTTGAAATACTACGTTCCCCAACAGTGGCATCCGAGCCAAGTCTATGCGTAGATGTTACATGAACGAGTAGAACACAAAGAGTTGTGGGCGATAATAGTCATACTGCTTACCAGCAGCGTCTTACTTTGATTCGGCGGTATTGTTGGATGAAGTGGCCCGGACCAATATTACATGACCGCGTTCATGAGACTGGTTCTACCGGCGTGCTTCGCACACAGGTGGCTGGCGGGTGTCTGTTTCTCCAACTTAGTCGATGTAACGCCCCGGATTCGATGCGCCAGGTGTCCGTCAATTATTCGCCGTCGTTGCCATGTCATTGGCTTGCGTGTTGCACTTTGCCATGTCATCATCTGCATTTCATATCATGTCATCATGCGCATTGCATTGCATACATGTTCGTCTCATGCATCCGAGCATTTTCCCCGTTGTCCGTTTTGCAATCCGGCACTCCTATGTCTCCCGGCGCCCCCTTTTACCTCTTTTCATGTGCGGGTGTTAAACGGTCTCGGAATGGACCGAGGTTTGCCAAGCGACCTTGGTATAGCACCGGTAGACCGCTGTCAAGTTTCGGGTCATTTGGAGGTCGTTGGTACTCAACGGTTAACCGGGTAACCGCAAAAGCCTCCTTCTCTTTGCAGCCCAACACCCCTTTCAAAGTGGCCCAAAACCCAGCAAACTCCTCTCCATGCTCTCGGTCGTTCGATCACGATCGCGTGGGCGAAAACCGCACCTCATTTGGACTCTCCTAGCTCCCTCTACCTATAAATATGTGTCTTCCCCCAAAAATTCCGGGTCCAAACCTACCCCTAACCTTACGCCGCCGGTTGGACATTTCATCCAGCGCCCGGGGCGTGTCCGCCCTCGCGCCGCCGCCCTCGTGACAGGGGGCTGCCACGTGGCACCGCCCGGCAGCGCCACCGTCCGGCCGCGAGGGCGAAGCACGAGCCGCGCTTCGCCGTCCGCGCCGCCCGCCTCCCTCACGGCGCTTCGCGGTACTCCCGCCGCCGCGGCGCGCCGCCAGCATGACCTCCGCCTCCTCCCGCCAGCGCCCGACCCGCCCACGTCACGCCCGCGCCGCCGCCGGCGCACTTTCACGCGCCGGCTTGCATCGCGCCTTTCCTCCGGCGCCCGGTCCCGCCTCCGGCCGCCCGTCGCTTGTCGCGCCGCCCGCCGCCTCGCGAGTGCCAGCCCCGCCTCCGGCTCCGCGCCGCGCGCTTCTCCGCGCCTCCCCTCCATTCCGGCCCGCCGCCCTCTGTCGCCAGCGTCGCCCCGGGAGCCGCCGCCCTCGCCCGGAGTAGTCCGGCCAGGTCGGGATGAGATCACGGGATCTCATCAAGCAACGAGATCCGTCCCGCACCGCGCCGTCCCGCTCCGCTCGATGCCGCGTTGACTTTTCGCGGAGGTGATAAATCCACTAAGTCCCCAGATTCTGTAATTTTTTCATGCATTTTCATCGCATCATATCTCTGCATCCATAGCTCCGTTTTGGGTGTGTAATATGTCAAATTGTTCGTATCGATGAGTTGACCATTTCATCTCATTGCATCATTTTCATTTGAGCTCATCTTGATGCCCGAAATGCTGTTGGAAAAGGGCTATGTGATGTTAGTTTCAGATTCTTATCAGAACATGCACTTTTGTCATTTTTTCCATGATTGATGTGTGCATCCTATGAACTTGAGTTCTACATGTGTTTTGTAATATGCCATGCCATCTTTTCAGGGGTGCTTTATGTGTATTTTTAGGAGTTATGTAGTGAGTGCATCAAGCTTGTTAAATAGGGTACTTGCTGTTGCTGTTTTCCTGACAGATTCTGTTATATTTTTTTATGCCATGTAAACTTGATGCTACCGAGAGTTCCATGCTTATTTTGAGATACTTCAGTAAGGATGTTTTGAACATATGGTTATCCTCTATTCATCCATGCCCTTGTTTGCAATTATGGAGTGTTATAGATTGAGTCAATCGAGCTCTACTTTTGCTATAAAATGTTTCCTGGCAGGTTGTTTACATGTTATTCAATTTTGCCAAGGTTGTTGTAGTTGATCCGTGTATGCTATGATGTTGTTCTTGCCATTTATAGCTTCTATGCCATGTCTTCTTACTTTGAGTTGCCTTGCCATGCCATGTATTGCTCTGTGGTGAGTGGTTCAAGCTCACCAACATGTCTACTTATTGTTGTTCCTGCCATGTTTGAATCTGTAATATAACTTTCTATGTTTACATGGGTGCCATCATATTTCCTGATCCTTTTTGGCTTATGGTCACTAATGGACATTTGTTCTATTCATTTAGTAGATTCATGCCATGCCCTTGTTTGCCATGATACGTTCTTGTAACATGTTGTTTGACAGCTCTAAACATTGCAACCTGATGTTATTTCTGCTAAAGTCTGAAACTGTTATTATTTGCAATCTTGCCATGTGTGTTTGAGCATGTTCTAGTGATTTCTGGAGATAGCTCAGTGTTCATGTTTTGTCATGCTTTACCTGTATATCATTCCCATGCCTTTTGTTATTATGTTAAGGTGCTGTAGCATGTTGTTTTTATGCTTGCAATATACCTAGTTGCTGTTTTAGGCAGATTGTTGTTATGACTTGTATAGTGTGTATGTGTTGATCCGTTGCTCCGTTTTGAGTGTGCTCTATATGAAAGTTGCTTAGATTTGCATGTAGTTTCATATTATCATGTTGCATCCTTGTTTTGAGGTGTTCGCTTGATGTTTGTATGCATTTTGTATCAATGCCATGTTTAACTTGTTTTGCTCATATCTTCTAGGCCGTAGCTCCGAATTAAATGAACTTTATATGTAACTTGACTAGAATTTCGTGTAGATCATTGTGGTGCATTTTAACTTACTGTTTAACAACTTGAACATAAGGTTTATTCAGATCTGGACCAATTTCGAAATTTGCATATGAGGATTTACCGGAATTGTTCTATGTTGTTTAGGCCTCATTTAAACTTGCTTTGATGTGTTGCTCTTGTTTGCATCGTCTCTTGCCATGAGTAGCTCCATCTAGATTTTTCATGCATCATGCTTGTTGTGCATCATGCCTTGTTCATGTGTGGTGTGTTTACTATGTTGTGTGCTTCTTCTTGTTAGTTCCCGTTTCGTTGCGATCGTGAGGATTCGTTCGTCTACGCTTGGTTCGGCTTCATCCGTTCGTCTTCTTCATGGACTCGTTCTTCTTCCTAGCGGGATTTCAGGCAAGATGACCGCTACCCTGGATCTCACTACTATCATTGCTATGCTAGTTGCTTCGTTCTATCGCTATGCTGCGCTACCTATTACCTGTTTATCAAGCCATCCCAAATTGCCATGAACCTCTAACCTTTGTCACCCTTCCTAGCAAACCGTTGTTTGGCTATGTTACCGCTTTGCTCAGCCCCTCTTATAGCGTTGCTAGTTGCAGGTGAAGATGAAGTTTGTTCCTTGTTGGAACATGGAGATGTTGTTCCTTGTTGGAACATGTTTACTTGTTGGGATATCACAATATATCTTATTTAATTAATGCATCTATATACTTGGTAAAGGATGGAAGGCTCGGCCTTATGCACAGTGTTTTGTTCCACTCTTGCCGCCCTAGTTTCCGTCATATCGGTATTATGTTCCCGGATTTTGCGTCCCTAACGCGGGTCGGGTGATTTATGGGACCCCATTGACAGTTCGCTTTGAATAAGACTTTTCCAAAGAAGGCCCAACATTGGTTTTACCATTTGCCTCACCTATGCCCTTTTTCCCTTGGGTTTCGGAGCCCAAGGGTCATCTTTATTTTAGCCCCGGGCAGTTCTCCTTCGAAAGTCTTGGTCCAAACCGAGCGATGTCCGGCGCCCCCTGGGCAATCAGGGTTTATGCCAACCCGACGTCTTGCTCATCCGGTGTGCCCTGAGACCGAGATATGTGCAGCTCCTATCAGGATTTGTCGGCACATCCGGGCGGCTTTGCTGGTCTTGTTTTATTCTTTGTCGAAATGTCTTGTAGCCGGGATTCGAGACTGATCGGGTCTTCCCGGGGAGAAGGAATATCCTTCGTTGATCGCGACAGCTTATCATGGGCTAAGTTGGGACACCCCTGCAGGGTATAAACTTTCGAGAGCCGTGCCCGCGGTTATGTGGCAGATGGGAATTTGTTAATATCCGGTTATAGTAAACTTGAAGCAAACTCGTCTAAAATACACCAACCGTGTGCGTAACCGTGAGTGTCTCTTTTCGGGGTTGATCGAGAGGAGAATACGGTTTCTGGGTTATGTCTGACGTAAGTAGGAGTTCAGGATCACTTCTTGATCATTACTAGTTGACGACCGTTCCTTTGTTTCTCTTCTCGCTCTCATTTGCGTAAGTTAGCCACCATATATGCTTAGCCGCTTTGCAACCTCACCACTTTACCCCTTCCTTTCCCATTAAGCTTTGCTAGTCTTGATACCCATGGTAATGGGATTGCTGAGTCCTCGTGGCTCACAGATTACTACAACTACAGTTGCAGGTACAGGGTTTTGCGATGATCATGACGTGAGAGCGATGTTTATTTGTGTTGGAGTTCTTCATCTGCTTCTTCGATCAGGGGATAGGTTCCAGGTCGGCAGCCTGGGCTAGCAGGGTGGATGTCGTTGGAGTTTCTGTTTATGTTCCATCCGTAGTCGGATGTTGTTCTCTTGTATTTGATGTTGATGTATTCTTGTGGCATTTGTGCCTTATGTATGTATCCCCATCTATTATGTAATGTTGACGTAATGATATCCACCTTGCAAAAGCGTTTCAATATGCGGGTCTATCCTTGGTGGGACCGTCGAGTTCCTTTTGGATAGGGTCGCATATTGGGCGTGAGAGTCGGATCGAGTTTGACTACGCCGGTCCTTGTTGAAGGTTAAAATAGCACACTTGACGAAAAATCGTTGTGGTTTTGATGCGTAGGTAAGAACGGTTCTTGCTAGAAGCCCGTAGCAGCCACATAAAACTTGCAACAACAAAGTAGAGGACATCTAACTTGTTTTTGTAGGGCATGTTGTGATGTGATATGGTCAAGACGTGATGAGATATAAATTGTTGTATGAGATGATCATGTTCTGTAACCATTATCGGCAACTGGCAGGAGCCTTATGGTTATCGCTTTATTGTATGAAATGCAATCGCCATGTAATTGCTTTACTTTATCACTAAGCGGTAGCGATAGTTGTAGAAGCAATAGTTGGTGAGACAACAACGATGCTACGATGGAGATCAAGGTGTCAAGTCGGTGGTGATGGAGATCATGACAGTGCTTTGGAGATGGAGATCAAAGGCACAAGATGATGATGGCCATATCATGTCACATATTTTGATTGCATGTGCTGTTTATCTTTATGCATCTTATTTTTCTTAGTACGGTGGTAGCATTATAAGATGATCCCTCACTAAATTTAAAGGTATAAGTGTTCTCCCTGAGTATGCACCGTTGCTACAGTTCGTCGTGCCGAGACACCATGTGATGATCGGGTGTGATAAGCTCTACGTTCACATACAAAGGGTGCAAGCCAATTTTGCACACGCAGAATACTCGGGTTAAACTTGACGAGCCTAGCATATGCAGATATGGCCTCGGAACACTAAGACCGAAAGGTCGAACGTGAATCATATAGTAGATATGATCAACATAGTGATGTTCACCATTGAAAACTACTCCATCTCATGTGATGATCGGACATGGTTTAGTTGATATGGATCACGTGATCACTTAGATGACTCGAGGGATGTCTATCTAAGTGGGAGTTCTTAAGTAATATGATTAATTGAACTTAAATTTATCATGAACTTAGTCCTGATAGTATTTGCATATATATGTTGTAGATCAATAGCTCACGTATAGCTTCCCCGTTTTATATATTATATGTTCCTAGAGAAAACTAAGTTGAATGATGATAGTAGCAATGATGCGGACTAGGTCCGTGATATGAGGATTATCCTAATTCTTGCACAGAAGAATTATGTCCTTGATGCACCGCTAGGTGACAGAACTATTGCAGGAGCAGATGCAGACATTATGAACGTTTTCCAAGAACGGTATGATAACTACTTGATAGTTTAGTGCACCATGCTTTACGACTTAGAACTGGGACTTCAAAATGTTTTGAAACGCCATGGAGCATATGAGATGTTCCAAGAGTTGAAATTGGTATTTTGGACTCATGCCCGAGTCGAGAGGTATGAGACCTCTGACAAGTATTTTTCCTACAAGATGGAGGAGAATAGCTCAACTAGTGAGTATGTGCTCAGAATGTCTGAGTACTACAATCGCTTGAGTCAAGTGGGAGTTAGTATTTGATATAAGATAGTGATTGACAGAGTTCTCTAGTCACTATCACCAAGTTACTGGAACTTCGTGATGAAATATAATATACAAGGGATGACGAAAACGATTCCCCGAGCTCTTCGCGATGTTGAAATCGGCGAAGGTAGAAAGCGAGAAAAGTAACAAGTGTTGATGGTTGACAAGACCACTAGTTTGAAGTAAAAGGGCAAGGGAAAGAAAGGGAACTTCAAGAAGAATGGCAAGCAAGTTGACACTCCCTTGAAGAAGCCCAAATCTAGACCCAAGCACTGGCCCGAGTGCTTCTCTTGCAAAGTGGTCCTTTGGAAGCGGAACTGCCCGAAATACTTGGCAGATAAGAAGGATGGCAAAGTGAACAAAAGTATATATGATATACATGTTATTGATGTAGTGTTCATAGTAGCTGTAAGTTCATCTAGTGCCCCTTAGTGATTTTTGTGTATTGAAGACTTATAGGTTAAGGGACTAATGTGTTTGTGAGTGTACACAGGTCTATAAGTGTATGAGGAGTTTGATATTTACAGAGAAAGTCGACCCCTAAAAATGATTGTCTTCAACTAAAGACTTTTGATTTCTGAAGACTTTCTGAAGACTTTGAAAGTGAAGAAGTTGGTGTGACCTTGAAGACTTGGATTTCATGCGAGGAACATGAAGCGTGAAGACTTTTGTTTTCGTAGTTTCATTTTCTCTTTCTTGAGTCACAGGAAACACTGTACTGTTAAAGAGGGTCGAGGAAATACTAAGGAAAAATTTCCAAGTGATGCTCAACTCAAAATCCTACACCTACCAATCCTTTCGAGTGAAGCCATTGGAAATCTCATACAGTTCAGTCAATTTCTTCAAAGGATGAGACGAAGTTCTTACGGTCTCTGAGGAATTTGTTACGACTAAGGAGTTAGGAATTCGCCAAAGGTGGATTGCCTACAAGTGAGGAACATGATAGCCCTGAGGAATTTGATAGTCAAATTTCTTACCATTGCTGTGCTACGCGCCAGCTGTCCCAAAATATCTACCCACCTAAAGGTCATATCATTGAAGGGCATTTATGTCTTATCATGCCGGGCTGCTCCCTAGGCTATAAATAGCCGCCCCCTACAACCACTAGCTGGTTGGCTGCTCCGAGAGAAACTAACACTTGTCATTTGAAAGCATCCCATCCTCTGAGGACTTTGAGCGAAAATCATCAAGTGAGGAAAACCCAAACCCAAACACCTACAAACCCAAAGTGATTGAGTATCACTGAAGATATTGATCCTGCGTGTATCCGACGCTTGTTACCTTTGAAGATTGTGCATCTTCCAGACGGTTAGGCATCATGGTCTAGAGCATTCAAGAGGAAATTATGGATCACCGAGTGACCGAGTTTGTGAAGGTTTGGAAGTCACCTGAAGACTTACCATCAGTGATTGGGCGAGGTCTGTGTGACCTTAGCTCAAGGAGAATACGGTGAGGACTGTGTGTCCGGGACTGTGTGTCCTCTGGTTTAAATACCTAGCCGCTCCAACCAGACGTACAACTGTCACAGCAGTTGGAACTGGTCTACCAAATCATTGTCTTCACCAAGTCTACTGGTTCTATTTCCACAACTCTTTCAGTTCCTCATTACTGTGTTGTGTGCTTGTTCATATATGTTCAAAGACTTTGACTGAAGACTTTCTCAATTTCCTCAGTTCAATTTCTTCAGTCTGTTTGTCTTCATCCTGTTTATCATGTGTTTACGCTTTCTGTACTCTGTGCGTGTTTTCATTTCATCATGATGACCATGCTTATGTTACATTATGTTTGCATCTCGAGTACTTATTCATTGCAAGTAGTTCTTCTCTTAGGAATTTCCTCACCCTGAAATTCCTCAGTGAAGAATTCATAAAAATCGTCTATTCACCCCCCCTCTAGTCGACTTAACGCACTTTCAATTGGTATCAGAGCAAGGTACTCCCTTGTTCTGTGTGATTTTGGTTTAACCGTCTGGAGTTTTAATTATGTTGATCGCAGATATGATCAAGGTCTCTGCTGGGTGTCCTACCTTCGATGGGGCGGACTACCCCTACTGGAAGAATAAGATGCGTATGCATCTTGAGGTAGATTGACAATGATCTCTGGTATGTTGTGGAGAATGGTTGTCTCACCTTCCCTGAACACTGCTGATGTGAAGAGATTCAAGCAACTCGATTCTCAAGCAAAGAACATCATATGTGGCCATATGAGCAAAGGGCAGTATGGCAAAGTGAGTGCTTTGGAGACAGCTAAGCTTATCTGGGATAGGCTATCCAAGGTTAATGAAGGATTCTCGACACAGCGTGACTCTCGAGTTGACGTTCTTCGCAATATCTTCAACCGCTTCAAAAGACTCGACAATGAAAATGTTCAGCAAACCTTCGATCGCCGCACTGACATCTCAAATGAGCTTCAAGCACTTGGTGCCACTGACATCACCGACCATGAGGTGGTGAAGAAATTGTTGAGATCACTTGATTCCTCATTTGATACCCTTGCACTGATGATACAAGAACGTGGAGACTATAAGTCACTTGATCCCACTGATATCCTCGAGAGGCTAAACACTCATGAGTTCCAGCTTGCTGAGAAGAGAGATCTATATGGTCCTAGCTATGGCAGATCATGCGCTCTGAAGGCCAAGGCAGTATCTGAATCTGAAGGTGAGGATTCTGGTAGCAGCCTTGGTGATCCTAAGGAACTGAGCCAGGAGCTAACAATGCTCGTGAGGAAATTCCAGAAGTTCTCAAGACGTGGTCGCTTTGGAAAATCATCAAGAAGTGATGATTCCTCATTCCCTGACTACAAGAAGAGACTGTGCCACAAATGCAAGAAACCTGGTCACTACATTCAAGATTGTCCTCAGTGGGAAAAGGAATCGAAGCAGAAGAAATACAAGGATTACAATTCTGATGACTCAAAGAAGAAGAAGAAATCTTCGAAGCCTTCATCATCAAAATCCTCGAATTCTTCATCTCACAAGAAGAGCAGCTCCAAGAAGGCTCGGGCATTCATTGGCAAGGAAATGGACTCTGAAGCTGAATCTGAGGAACATGAGGAAGAGGAAGCATCTGAGGAGTCAGAATCTGGTGTGGCGAGCCTAGCCCTCACTACTGCGTTCGTCAGTAAGTCCATCTTCAACTCTGAAGAAAATGGCTACCACAACAAGGCTGATGATGACGATGATGACTATGCTCCCACCTATTGCTTCATGGCAAAGGGTGCCAAGGTACTCAAATATCCCTCCTCTGAATCAAGTTAGGATGAATCTGATGAAAACCTCAAGCCTAGCTACTCTAAACTTGCTAAGATTGCTGTGAAACAACAAAAGGCCTTTGAAAAGGTTCAAAATATGCTAGAAAAAAGTGATGATATGTTGGGTGAAGAAATGGATCGCACTAAAACCTTGACTGAAAATCTCCAGAGACTTCAGTCTAAGTTTGACAACCTTCAAAGTCATCATAACACTCTCTTATCTGATCATGAGAAGCTTTCTTATGAATTTCTTCAAAGAAAGCAAGATCTTGAAAAGCTAAGGGTGAGTTATGAAGATCTTCAGAAGGAGCGTGATTCATTACTAGCTCAACAAATCAGCGCTGCTCAGGAAGATTTTATTCCTCCATTTTTGAAGTGCATTGAACGTGAATCTGCTAATTCTTCACCTGAATGTTCAAATGCTTCTAATGCTACAAATTCTTCACCTGTCTCTGCTATCACTAATTCCTCATCTGAGGATATTGCTAGTATCACTGACGATGCAGGGCTGAAGGAATTGTATATGATGAGCATGTACAAAAGCCTCAAAGGGCATCATGCTCTTTGTGATGTGCTTAAAAGCAGATCCTCACCAGGAACCCTAAGAAAGAGGGTATTGCCTTTGAGAGGAAACTCAATGATGATGGAACATACTGGAAGCATGAGCAGTACCCCAAAACCTCATGGGTTGCTGCAAAGGGACCTCCAGTAGATCGATCTACTTTATCTGGCTTTACATGTGAATATCCTCATTCCTCTGATGAGTCATTTGACTCCAACTATAAACTGTTCAAGAATCAAAATGGTGAAGTATTTGCTAGATATGTTGGCACTAACTGCAGGAATGGTTCTCCTATGAGGAAAATCTGGGTTCCCAAAAGGTGCCTTGAAAGTCTTCAGGTGAATGTCATCATGACACCACCTGTGAAGAATAGGAACCCCAGATCAAACTCTTCATATGGACCAAATTCTTCATATGGATCCAAGTCCTCATATGGACCAAATTCCTCACATGGATCAAATTCCTCAACTGGATCAAAATCCTCATATGAACATCATCATGCTAACACTTCTGTTTCGCAGGGAAGATCTAAGGGCTATGAATATGTGCATTATTCTTCAAAGCATTATGTTCATAAGTCCTCGAAGAATTTCTCTGCTTATTCATATGCTTATCCTAACTCCTCCTATGTGAAACGAAGTGGACTGGCTTCTATGCCACCTTTCTCTTATGGAGCTAGCAGAATGATGAACTCTTTGCCACCCCTTCAGATGTGGGTGGTGAAGAAAAAGAACTAATCTCTTATGCAGGGTCAGGTCTCCAGACGTGCTTAAACGTCTGAAGAATTTGTTGGAGACCTAAAAAATGTTTGAAAGGACGCAAGCTAATCATGAAGAAATGAATTTTCATTTCTCACGTCCTCATAGTGCTTTATCTGTTCTATTGCTTGATGAATTTGATCTGATGAAATTGATGTCATATTCTTCACTGATGAAGTATATGAGTTCGTAAGTTGCACTAATTCATCTGCAGGATGATCTACCCAAAGCCACTGAGTGGGTCCTCGATAGTGGATGTACAAATCACATGACTGGTGACAAGAATCTATTGATGGATGCTCCCTTATCTCCGCCGTATTTGAAGCATATCACCTATGCTTACAAAGGAAAAAGCAAGGTATTGGGTCTAGGTAAGGTTGCAATCTCAAAGGATCGACACATGGACAAAGTCATGCTTGTCGAGTCCTTAGGATTCAACCTCATGTTAGTCTCAATGCTTTGTGATCTTGATATGGTTGTTATCTTTGGCAAGTATCGTTGTGTTGTGATCATGGAAGCTAACAATTCCAAAGTCTTCGAAGGCTTTAGGAGAGGAGATCTGTATATTGTTGATTTCTCTACATGACCACAACCAGCTATATGTCTACTTGCAAAAGCTTCAGAAGGCTGGCTATGGCATCGATGATTAGGTCATGCTGGCATGAGGAACTTGCACACGCCTTCATGAAGAAGAAGCATGTCATTGGCATTGAGAATGTCAAATTCCTCAAGGATCACTTGTGCGAAGCCTGTGAAGCTGGAAAGATGACCAAGGCCAAGCATCCAGCGAAGACTATCATGACTACCACTCGACCATTTGAATTGCTTCACATGGATCTCCTTGGTCCTAACCACTATTCTGCATTCTCAAATGAAGCATCTCTATATGGCTTGTTATTGTTGATGATTACTGTCGTTGCACATGGGTGCATATTGTCACTTACAAACGTGAAGTGCAGGAAGTCTTCAAACGATTTTCCTCGAGGGCTTCAACCAACTTTGGTGTGAAGATCAAGCACATCAGAAGTGACAACGAAATGAGTTCAAGAATACTGGTCTTGATGAATATCTTGATGAACTTGGTATTACTCATGAGTTATCTGCTCCTTATACTCCTCAGCAGAATGCCGTTGTGGAGCGCAAGAACAGGACTCTTGTTGAGATGGCTCATACTATGCTTGATGAGTACAAGACGCCTCGTCACTTCTGGATTGAGGGAATTGATACTGCGTGCCACATCATCAACGGGGTATATCTTCACAAATTCTTCAAGAAGACTGCTTATGAACTCCTCACTGACAAGAAACCCAATGTGAGTTATTTCAAAGTCTTTGGTGCTAAATGTTGGATTAGAGATCCTCATCACAATTCTAGATTTGCACCGAAAGCACATGAAGGTTTTATGCTTGGTTACAGAAAGGACTCACACACCTACAGAGTCTTCAACAATGTTCACCACAGAGTTGTTGAAACTGTAGATGTGCGGTTCGATGAAACTAATGGCTCACAAAGAGAGCACCTACCTCCCGTGCTAGATGAAAGGTCACCTGAGGAAACCATCAAGTTTAAGGCTATTGAGGATGTCATTCCTACTGAAGAATCTGCTAAGTAAGTCATTCCAGAACATGAAGAACATCATGCTGACACACCTGAGGAAAATGGTGCTGACGAAAATGCTGATCAAATCCTCGCGTTGCAAATGAAGTGCAGATTGAGAAAATCATCAGCGACATCAACATACCACGTCCTCTCACATGCTCAAGAGCTTCACATTTGTTTAACTTTTGTGGGCACTTTGCTTTTGTCTCTATCACAGAGCCCACTAAGGTAGATGAAGCATTTCTGGAGCCTGAATGGATTCAAGCTATGCAAGAGGAATTACATCAATTCGAGCTCAACAATGTCTGGGAACTGGTCAAACGTCCGGACCCGCGCAAGCACAATATCATTGGCACAAAGTGGATCTACCGCAACAAGCAAGATGAAAATGGCCTTGTGGTGAGGAATAAGGCACGGCTTGTAGCTCAAGGCTACACACAGGTTGAAGGAATTGATTTTGATGAAACTTTTGCACCTGTTGCTAGACTTGAGGCTATTCGCATATTACTTGCTTATGCTAACCATCATGATATCATCTTATATCGAATGGATGTGAAAAGTGCATTCCTCAATTTTAAGCTTGAGGAAGAAGTATATGTTGCTCAACCCCTAGGCTTTGAAGATCCAAAGCATCCTGATCAAGTCTATAGACTCAATAAGGCCCTATATGGCCTCAAGCAGGCCCCTCGGGCGTGGTATGATACTTTGAAGGAATTCCTCATGAAGAAAGGCTTCAAACCCGGTTCACTTGACCCAACTCTTTTCACTAAATCTTATGATGGTGAATTTCTTGTGTGCCAAATATATGTTGATGATATCATCTTTGGTTGTACTGACCAACGTTACAGTGATGAATTTGCCTATATGATGAGTGAAGAATATCAAATGTCTATGATGGGAGAATTGAAATTCTTCTTAGGTCTTGAAATTCGTCAACAGCGCAATGGCATATTCATGTCTCAGGAGAAATACCTCAAGGATGTACTGAGGAAATTCGGCATGAAAGATTGCAAAGGCATCAAAATCCCTATGCCCACACATGGCCATCTATGCATTGATGAAAATGGTATTGACTTCGATCGAACGGTATACCACTCCATAATTGGTTCTTTATTTTATTTATGTGCATCTAGGCCAGATATTATGCTTAGTGCTTGCATGTGTGCCCGCTTTCAAGCTACACCGAAGGAATCACACCATAAGGTTGTTAAGCATATTCTTCGATATCTAGCTCACGCACCAACACTTGGATTATGGTATCCCAAGGGCTCGGCTTTTGATCTCATTGGATATTCAGACTCTGACTATGTTGGTGATCGTGTGGACCACAAGTCAATATCAGGCACATGCCATTTCCTCGGACGATGCTTGGTCTGTTGGTCCTCGAAGAAACAGAACTACGTATCATCTCTTCTTTGAAAATTGAGTACATTGCTGCTAGTTCTTGTTGTGCTCAATTGCTATGTCTGAAGCAAACTCTCAAGGACTATGGCGTCAACATGAAGAATGTGCCTCTCTACTGTGACAATGAGAGTGCCATCAAGATTGCTCATAACCCAGTTCAGCACTCGAAGACAAAGCACATTCAGATTCGTTATCATTTTCTTCGTGATCATGTGTTGAAGGGCGACATCTCTATTGAGCATGTGAAGACTGAAGAACAGCTAGCCGATATCTTCACAAAGCCCTTGGATGAGAAGAGATTTAGCAAGTTGCGGTGTGAGCTAAATATCCTAGAATCTTTGATTATCTTTTGAAAAGGACACACATCCTAACACTTATGCAAAATTGATGACTTAGATGTGCAACACACGAAGAAATGTTTTTCTTCAATCAATGAAGACTAACACTCTAAGTGTGAAGAAATTAACGAAGAATTTGATTCTCATAGCCCTACGACAATTGTACGCGGTGTCTGAAATCATCATTCTTATACGGTGGGTCACGCCACCAACAAAAGTTGAAAATCTTCTATTTGGGTTTTTCTTCATTTTTGAAATTCCTCAGTTGTTCAATTTCTTCAACTTTTATATGTCTTCACTCTTTTCGTTGATGTTCTTCATTGGCTATATATATGAGTTTATGTCCTCTACAACATTCACTTATTGCTAT
The DNA here is from genome assembly GCA_021605145.1 of Aegilops bicornis. Taxonomy (NCBI): domain Eukaryota; kingdom Viridiplantae; phylum Streptophyta; class Magnoliopsida; order Poales; family Poaceae; genus Aegilops; species Aegilops bicornis. The sequence continues at coordinate 592,351,614 of CM038672.1, read as the reverse complement.
TTCTTCAAGTTGCCTTTCCCGCTAAGTGAATGTGATCGGACCCTTCCCCCTGTATGCTAAACTCAACCCAGTCTATTCACAAATTCTTCATGTGCGTTCTATTTGAAACTCGTTCAAAATCTTCACTGTGTCCTTGTCAGTTGAAGTGTTTGCGAATGAAACTTTAAAATTATCTTATCTGAATTTTCGGCGTTTGCTGTTCAAACCGTTCCACATTCCACGATGGATTTATCTATTCACCCACGATCTCGCACGATTGCCACCTCTCAGTACGTGGGTGACACATGTCACACGAATGAGAAGGGTGAGGGAGTCCTGGATTAGGGGGTATCCGGACAGCCGGACTATATCCTTTGGCCAGACTGTTGGACTATGAAGATACAAGAATGAAGACTTCGTCTCGTGTCCGGATGGGACTCTCTTGGCGTGGAAGGCAAGCTTGGCGATACGGATATGTAGATCTCCTTCTGTTGTAACCGACTCTGTGTAACCCTAGCCCCCTCCGGTGTCTATATAAACCGGAGGTTTAGTCCGTAAGACAACAACAATCATACCATAGGCTAGCTTATAGGGTTTAGCCTCTACGATCTCGTGGTAGATCAACTCTTGTAATACTCATATTCATAAAATTCAATCAAGCAGGTAGTAGGGTATTACCTCCATAGAGAGGGCCCGAACCTGTGTAAACATCGTGTCCCTTGCCTCCTGTTACCATCCGCCTTAGATGCACAGTTCGGGACCCCCTACCCGAGACCTGCCGATTTTGACACCGACAAAGGTCAGGGGCACGTTCGTTCAATTTCCTCGGGAGAGCAGTTTTTCACCACGGCTATAAGTACCCCCTCCCTTCCTCACTCCATTTTTACTCCGCTCGACCTCGCTCCCTCGCTCGAGCTATCAAAACCTAGCGCCGCCGCAACTTCCATCGTCGCCGGTGAGGAAGAGCTTCACTGCCTCGACCACGTCAGCGTCGTACTCGCGCCGGCCGCGGATATCTTCACTCCGCCGCTGTCGTAGCTATCTTCCTCTGCCAAGTTAGGGCATGGAAGATCTGAACTGACGAACTTCTAAATCTACACTTCAAAGTTCGTCGTGTTTTTCGTCAAGGGTAATTAAAAGTTACTTTTACTACCCTTGTTGATTCTGATGTTTTCTACAAAATCTTCAAAAGGTGTTTATTCTTCAAATCTTCACACACTAAACACCTCACATAACATCTATTCTTGATCTCTTTCCCTAAGCAACATTTTTCTTCAAGATTCCTTAATTGTGTGGATTTTCAGTCTGTACAACTCTAGAACCTAAGTCAAAGAACGCTTAGTGAAATTCCTCAAGACTCATCTGGTCAAATTCCTCAAACTTGTTCTATTTGCAAAAACTTCTGAGAACGCATATGACCTCTCCAAATTCTTCGCAAATATATTCTGTTCACAGGTACACATGTCCACTGCTGAATCTCTAGGTTCTCATCAACTTAACTCATTTGCAGCATTCCTTGAAGAAAAGTTGCACACCTCTTCAAAGAATTCTATCGTTCAAATTCCTCGGCTGAAGAAAATGGCTGACGGCAAGAAACCTCAGAAGGGAGGAAAGAAATTGGAAGTCAACACAAAGTTTGAAATCCCTGAGGATATCTATGATGAATATTGCACTCCTGATGAGGCCAAACATGGCAAGGAGACCAAGAATGAGCACAAAGTGCGTATTCAGAGGATAGAGAGGAGATGGGCCAGAGAATGGAGGGAATATCGCTACATCACTCCCAAGTACATGAAGAAATTCGCTGTACACCCTCCATGCCCAAGCCCTCCATTGGCACCTGGCCAAGAAGCTAATCCCTCTAGCATCAGAAGAGGTGAAGAATTTCCAAAGGAATGGGCTAAGCGTCAAGCCAAGCTGGCCAAAGTGGCAAAAGAAGCAGTGAAGAAATTCAATGAAGATTCTGCTGGTGCTGCTATTGAGTCCTCTGCTAGCAAGCCTAAGAAGGCCATGCCCAAGAAGCCCGCATACAAGCCCATGGCTTCTGCACCAATATCCTCACAGCCAAGATCATCTGCAATGCCCTCATGGCCCAGCTCAGCAAAGCCCTCACGGAAAATTCCTTAACCTGCACCAGCTCCTCCAAAGTCCTCAGCTCCTCCTTCCAAATCCTCAGCATCTGCGCATCTCGCCTCGTGCCAAAGGACAATAGGCATCTCTATTGCCTCAAGAGCCTTTGCAAGTTCTTCAGCTCCTCCGCATTCTTCAACTGGCCCCACTCTGCTGAAGACTAAGGCCACAGCTGGACAAGGTTCTCGACCAAGTCCTCACAAGAAGTAGGTCCTTTTCCAAGTGCCGTCTGATGACGATGAAGCTGATGATGAGGAACTCGCTGAGATCATCAGAGACAGACAACACATGCCGCTAGAGCCAAAGGCAGTAATGTGCCATTGATGCTGGATCCAAAGTTGATCCTCGACTTCATCAACTTGTGGCATAAGGACCCCAACACACCTCTGCCTGAGTTGAACCTCACTCCTGGTCAAAGTCATGTGTTGACTGCCTTCATTGATGAAGAGAAATGGAAATATGAATAGGGGAGGAAGGTGAAGAAAGCACAGTACAAGAAACAGTGCTTTCTGAAGCAAAATGTTTTGAAGCTTTCACCTGAAGTACTTGTAGCTCTGCAATCAGAGATCAAGAATTAAAATGATGAATTTGATCGTTACTATGCTGACTAGCTTGGAGCCAAGGTTAGATTTGTGAAGTGAACTGAGAAATTGATTACCAATGTTGCAGCCCCAACGCAACAAGAAATTCCTTAGGCTGAGGCATCTGCTCATCCTATAGAAGATCACGCCAGCACCGCTGATGAAAATCAGGTTGCTGATGAAACTGCTAGTACCAGGGCTAATGACTGCATTCTAGCCGCTGATGACACTGCCAGGGCAACCACTAGTGTTGCGCCTGAAGAAATAGTCAGGCCAGCTGAAGCTTCAACCACCGTGCCTGAAGATACTGATCATGCCAGGGCAACTGCATTAGCTGTGCCTAAAGAAAATGAACCAATTTCATCTGCTCCTCCAACACCTACACCTACACCAAGTCCAATTCTTCCTTCTGCATCAGATGTGAAGAAGACCAAGGCTGCGAAGCGTGCAACTATGAAGAAAAGGAAAGCATCAACTTCATCAGAATCTTCAACTCCAAAGAAGATAAAGAAATTGACAAGCTCTCTTGAGAATCCAATTGATGTTGTTCCAGTCTCATGCATGCCATCAAAGGAACTCATTCCCTTTGGTGAAGACTATGCGATCCCAAGCGGATCTGATGAAGATATTCATTCTGCTGCTTCTTCGGAGCAGTTGGATGAAGAAATTGAAGTGAATGATATCCCTTCAACCCTAGTTGTCTCATCGCCCGTGCCTCAATTCACAGCTGAAGAGGCAGGCGTTGAAGAATTGAGTGAAGAAGATGAAGATGTGGACATTGGGAGCACCACACCTGTGACGAATGATGACTTTTGGGAAAGCCAGCACCCCAACTCTCCTTTGTTCACGCCACTGCCTCAAATTCCTCAGTCCCCAGTGCATACTAAAGGTCAGGTTTGGAAACTTGAATTACACTGCTGATATCCGCGGAGACTACATCTTCGACGGATTCGGGCCCATGCCAGGTGTGTCGCACGATCACGACGAGCACGATATAGCTCTGCCGTCGGACGGTGTTCAGGAGATCACGCCAGCGACTACTCCGGCCTCTAGTCAGGAGCAGATCTCGCCATCCGAGGATGAGAGGATAGACTCCGCCACGGAGGCCGCGCCCTCAATGTCGATAGAGCCGAATACTGACCTTACCCTTCACGAGAGCCGTGTCGCCGAACTGCTGGACTCGTCCTCGGCCACGGACTCCGTACCACCCGCGCCCATACCTATCGATCCGATTGGGTGTCGATCATGGAGTTCACCTCCGCAGATATCTTTCAGCACTCGCCCTTTGGTGACATACTGAACTCATTGAAATCTCTCTCCCTGTCCGGAGAACCTTGGCGAACTATGTCCGGCTAGAGTGGGATGCACTGACGAAGAAATTCAATACCCACCCACCACCCACTTAGTAGCCACTGCCGATTTATTTAAGCGACATGCTCGACTTGACTCAAGACATATATGGTATGGACACCGATGCCGGAGGCGAACAGGAACCACTGCCCACAGGGCACTGGACCGCCACCTCATCATATGATATATACATGGTGGACACACCCAAAGAAGGCAATGGCGACAAGACAACGGAGGATGACCCTCCAAGAAGCAACCCCAAAGACCGACGCTGGCGCGCGCTCTAAGTCTCGCCACAAAGAAAAGCGATGATACGGCACTAGAGATAACAAGATTACTCGGACAAAGGTGCGAAGATGATGACAATCCCCTCGAGCGATCAAGAGGCGGAGGATGAACAAGCCATCCCTCCTAAGAGAGCGGCAGAGGGAGAAAGCGGAGGGCGACAACTATACGCCCTCCTCAAGGCAAAGTGAGCCTCGACGACGAAGAATTTGTCGTGCCCGAGGATCCGTCGGCGAGGCGCTTTAAGCGCCGATTTATTGCCACAGCAAACAGCCTGAGGAAAAAGCAGCAACAGCTTCGAGCTGATCAGGATCTGCTAGCAGATAGATGGACTGAAGTCCTTGCGGCTGAGGAGTATGAACTCGAACGCCCTTCCAGAGGTCACCCCGCGTTTGATGCGGCTGATCGGCCACCCCGTGGCCGAGATAGAGAGGCAGTACGGCCTGAAAATCAGCCTGCACCCCGCCGCCATTCAAACAAACATACCAAGGCAACGGGAAACACGCAAGACCTGCGAGACATATTGGAAGACAGGGCAAAACACGCTAGATCGATCTATGGATCACGGGGCCGTGCCCCTACAAGGGACGGTGACCGCCTCGCCGGATCTGATAAAAGCAATTCCGGACGGGCCGAATACAGCAGGCAGGACTCATACGAGCTGCGTCACGACATAGCCCAGCACAGAGGTGCGGCACACCCCCTATGCTTCACCAACGAAGTAATGGAGCATGAATTTCCAGAAGGTTTTTAACCTATAAATATCGAATCATACGATGGTACAACAGATCCCGCGGTATGGATTGAGGACTTCCTCCTCCACATCCACATGGCCCGCGGTAATAATCTACATGCCATCAAGTACCTCCCGTTAAAACTCAAAGGATCAGCTCGGCATTGGCTGAATAGCCTGCCAGCAGACTCCGTCGGCTGTTGGGAGGATCTGGAAGACACATTTCTCGATAATTTCCAGGGCACTTATGTGCGACCACCAGATGCCGATGACTTGAGCCTCATAATTCAGCAGCCAGGGGAATCGGCCAGGCAATTCTGGACACGGTTCCTAACAAAGAAAAACCAAATTGTCGACTGTCCGGATGCAAAAGCCTTAGCGGCATTCAATCACAACAGCCGTGACGAGTGGCTCGCCCGGCACCTCAGCCAGGAAAAGCCGATATCAATGGCAGCCCTCACAACACTCATGACCCACTTTTGCGCGGGAGAGGATAGCTGGTTGGCTCGTAGCAATAACATATCAAGGAACCTTGGCACTTCGGATACCAAGGACAGCAACGGCAGGTCACATCGCAGCAAATACAAGCGCCGCAACAACGGTGATAACGCCGAGGGCATGGCAGTCAATGCCGGATTCAAAGGCTCTAAATCCAGTCAGCGGAAAAAGCCATTCAAAAGAAGTACTCCGGGCCCGTCCAATTTGGACCGCATACTCGATCACTCGTGTCAAATACACAACACCCCCGATAAGCCAGCCAATCACACCAACAGAGAATGCTGGGTGTTCAGCAGGCCGGAAGTTAAATACCGAAGACAAGGACAAGGGGCTGCACAATGATGACGAGGAGGAGCCACGGCCGCCGAACACGGGAGAGGTTCCCCCCACAAGTGAGGACAGTAAACATGACATACGCAACCCACATCCCCAAAAGGGAACGGAAGCATGCACTAAGGGACGTATACGCGATGGAGCCCGTCACCCCAAAGTTCAACCCATGGTCCTCTTGTCCGATCACATTTGATTGTAGGGACCACCCCACGAGTATCCGTCATGGCGGATCTGCCGCATTGGTCCTAGACCCAATCATCGACGGATATCACCTCACTCGAGTTCTTATGGACGGCGGCAGAAGCCTGAACCCGCTTTACCAGGATACAGTGCGCAAAATTGGTATAGACCCCTCAAGGATCAAACCCACCAAAACGACCTTTAAAGGCGTCATCCAGTGTAGAGGCCATCAGACGGGCTCAATCACACTGGAAGTGGTCTTCGGATCTCTGGACAACTTCCGAAGCGAGGAGTTAATCTTTGATATCGTCTCGTTCCGCAGCGGCTATCATGCACTGCTCGAGCGCACCGCATTTGCAAGATTTAATGCGGTATCGCATTACGCATACGTCAAGCTCAAGATGCCAGGACCTAGGGGGTCATCACAGTCAATGGAAACACAGAACGCTCGCTTCATACGGAGGAGCACACTGCGGCCCTCGCAGCAGAAGCACAAAGCAGCCTTTTGAGGCAATCCACCAGTTCGGCGATCAAGCCCCCGGGCACCGTCAAGCGCGTATGGAATAACCTGCAACAGGATCACCTGGCATGCTCAGAGCTCACCTAGCAATTCGGCCCCCGCCCTAGTCTTAGTACAACGGCAAAGTCCGTCCCACGCGTGCACAATTATGCATTGAAAATACCATGGGTATAGGCGGGGGCACGATCACGGTGTGTCCCACAATGCGGTTTAACCACACTAGGGGCTTCCTACCTTCATCACTCTCTCTCTTTCAGGACTCTACTCTCTGGAAGCCTTGTCCGGCAGTACGGTAGCCGGACACATGATACAACACCCAAGGAGGCAGTGAAGTTACGCCATACAACATGTAATCCCTGTGTGGTCTCGATAACGAGCTAAATACCTATTTTAAGATACCAGTCCGCATCTTGCCCTTGGATGGGACATGTCAAATAGTCCTATTGTTTGCTTACCGCACCACTTGTATCAGTATGCTTTAACGCATTTCTTAAATAAACAATGCATAGTACTAGTCTATTATTGCATCCTATATTCTTATATATATATATATATATATATATATATATATATATATATGCTTATCTATGACAATCAACACCTGTACACTGTGGTACGGTAAATACGCCAGGGGCTTTCGTATACCCCATAATTCGGCGTGAGAAGTTCGAACAATTTCGACAGTGCGGCACCCCGAACTTATAGCATTATATGCATCAGCTCCTAATCATGTCTTGGGTCAATAGTTGAGTTTGCCCGGCTCCCATGTTTTGGTACCTTACATTCCGCTATATCGGCTAAGGTAGCACTGGGAGAACTACTGCGATTGTGCCCCGGTTCTTCCGGCCGAGCACCTCAGTAGAGAAAGCTAAAACTGACTGTCATGATGAGGCGAGAGCTGGTCGCTGTTCGAGAGGTCTCAAGTCCCTAAAGACTTTTTCCGCTTCGGGCGAGGAGCCGGCCTTCTCCAGCTTAGGCATGTATAGCGCCCCAAATTCGTCTTTCCAAAGACTAGGGGCTTCACCAAAATTTAAAATTGTAGACTTCTATGGCTAAGTGAGAGCGATAAAGCATTATAGTCCGACTGTCTGGTTCATTGCGCTGAACACCTCCCTCGAAGGACCCAAGAATGGGAAAAAGAGTGCTCAGATTTATCCCGAACACCCCAGCACTAGTTGCATGGGGGCAGAAGCCGACGACTAGCAACTCTCAGAATTTTTAACGGCCGCACATAAGGTAATATTTTAAATACAAAAGCGTTGCATAACGAACATGAACTAGTTTTCATAAATACATGGATCACATGAGCAAGTTCATTCAAAGATTACATCTTTGGTACATTCGTCCGCCACGAGACGGGCACCCTTCAGGACACTTCCATAATACATTTCGGGGTGGCGATGCTCCTTGCCCTGTAGCGGCCCCTCCTTCACCAGCTTTTCGGCGTCCATCTTCGCCCAGTGCACCTTTGCACGGGCAAGAGCCCTACGTGCACCTTCGATGCAGACGGACCGCTTTATGACTTCCAGTCGTGGGCATGCATCTACAAGCCGCCTCACCAGGCCGAAGTAGCTATTGGGAAGGGAATCGCCAGGCCACATCCGAACTATAAGGCCCCTCATGGCATGTTCGGCCGCCTTGTGGAGCTCGACCAGTTGCTTCAGCTGGTCGCTCACGGGCATCGGGTGTTCGGTCCCGATATCGAGACTAGAACAACTTCTCCGTCGAGCTTCCCTCCTCGGATTGGTAGAACTCCGCGGCGTCAGACACACTACGGGGCAGATCTGCGAACGCTCCTGGAGAGCTCCGAACTCGGGTAAGTAAAAGGAAATCTTCTTTCGCATGCCTACTTTGCATAATGAATGCCTTACCCGCCGCTATCTTTCACCGCCTCAACTTACTGGAGGGCCTTATGGGCTTCGGCCTTGGCATTTTTTGCACTTTCGAGGGCACAGGCAAGCTCGGACTCTCGCGTCCTCGAGTCAAGCTCTAGGGACTCATGCTTCTTGACGAGCACCTGGAGCTCTTGCTGCACCTCACCTACCCGGGCTTCGTGTCTTTCTCGCTCAGTGCGCTCCTTGGCCGCTTTGTTTTCGGCCTCGGACAGCGCCTTCTTGAGGGTCGCCACTTCGATCGTGGCCCCTGGCAAAATTCATGATAATCCTATTATTCTGCAACCAACTCTTTCTTTTTTCATATTGACAAGGTATAGCTTACCTTTATTCTCCTTGAGCTGCCTCTTGGCAAGGCCGAGCTCTTCCTTGGATCGCTCAAGGTCCTGCTGTAGTGCGGCGACCTCCGCAGTATGTGCGGCAGCGGCCAGCAGGGAAGCCTGCAGATTCACATAGACATACTATAGTTAGACTCCTGCGATTATTATTCGATCCTCTATTCGGCTTTTCTTCACGAACGCCAAATAGTGCATCAGGGGCTACTGTCTATGCGGTGATATTTCCCTATAATTTAATTACTTACCTCAAAGCCTGTTAGGAGGCTGGCGCAAGATTCAGTTAGCCCGCTTTTGGCGGACTGAACCTTCTCCATCACTGCACTCATGATAGTGCGGTGCTCTTCGTCAATGGAAGCGCCTTGGAGCGCTTCCAGCAAGTTGTCCGGTGCCTCTGGACGGACAGAGGTCACCGTCACGGGCGGCTTGCCCCTCTTCACAGGGGGTCGCCTAACAGAGTTCGGAACCACTGAAGGTTCCGGCGTGGTGTTCGACTGGAGGCCGAACTCGGATCCCATGGGAGTCTTGCTCCCTTTGCGCCCAGGGTCCGGAGTGTCGCCTTGAGGCGCCTCCAGGACTACCTCCCCTTGGCTCGGTGCCCTTTGAGACAACACCTCGATAATGTCCGTAGGGCGAGGGGTGGAGGCGGTCGGAAGTGAATCACTGTTCATATCCGACGGGTCCAAAGAACCATCCGACAAAGATACGTCGATATGGGCTCGGGACGGACTACATAATCATGTTTGACGTGATGAGAAACAGTGCGATAAAATATATCAAGAATTATTATGGTATCCGATTACTTACGACTTCGCCAGGGGCTTGTCCCTGGGCAACCACTCGTAAATCCTTTGTGGGCGGTCGTGGAGCAGTCCGGAAGGAGGGTCCTTCCTTTCTTGGACCCTTCGGCCTCCCCGGCTGGGGCGGCCTTCCTTTTCTTGTCTCCCCCGGCTCGGAGAGAATTTTCCTCTTCCTCCTCGTCGTCGTGGGAGGAGTGCGCCTCGGAGTGTTCGGACGATGAGTCCAACACAACCTTGCGCCGGAGACCCTGTCGGGTCCCCGTGGCCTTCTTCTTGGTCGTCTTCGCTGGCACCTAGTAAGGTGCCGGAGTCAGCATCTCCCTTAGGAGAGCGCCTGCTGGATCTCGGGCAGGGGGGCTGGGCAGTCAATCCGCTCGGCCGTCTCCACCCAGTCATGTCAAAGGCATGAGGGCTTAGATCCTGCATATGATTAAACTGAGGATACTAAACATCCTGTGATGTGTAAAACCTACGGATTGGCGGGCGCTGCGCTGAGTCCATGATTCTTAGTAAGGGAGGAGGTACCTCGGCGCCTTTAAACAGCACCTTCCAGACGTCCTTGTGCATCGTGGTCGAAGAGCTCCTGCAGCGTCGGTGCTCGGCCGGTCGAACTCCCACAAATTGAATACCCGTTGTTGACACGGGAGAATCCGTGGAAGAGCATGACCTGGACCACGTTGGCGGGCTTGATTTTCCTGTTCATCATGTTCTTGATGCAGGTCTGGAGTCCGGTCAGCTCTACGGGTTACCCAGGACAGGCCCTTCTCTTTCCGGGAGGTGAGTCAGCGTGGGGATTCGGATCGGAACTTCGGGGCCGCCACCCGGTTGGTGTCGCGTGGCTCGGTGATGTAGAACCACCCGATTGCCACCTTTATGGTCTCCACATAGGAGCCCTCGAGCCATGTGACATTGGGCATTTTGCCCACCATGGCGCCGCCGCATTCCGCTTGCTGGCCGCCTACAACCTTCGGCTTGACATTGTAGGTCTCTAGCCACAGGCCGAAGTGGGGCTGGATGCGGAGGAAGGCCTCGCACACGACGATAAACGCCGAGATTTTGAGGATGAAGTTCGGGGCCAGGTCATGGAAGTCCAGCCCGTAGTAGAACATGAGGCCGCAGACGAATGGGTGAAGAGGAAATCCCAGTCCGCAGACGAACTGGGTGAGGAAGACTACCCTCTCGTAAGGTTCCGGGGTAGGGACAATCTGCCCCGCATCGAGCAGCCGGTGCGCGATGTCTGCGACGAAGTATCCAGCTCCCCGCAGCTTCTTGATGTCCTCCTTCATGAGGATTTCACCCACTTGCCTCCCGCTCCAGACATGATTGGAGCGGTTTGAGGAGAGAAGGTGCAAGCTTGGGCGTTGGAGCTCGAGTGCGCAACAATGGATATGCGAGAGGGAAGAAGGCGTGGGTGAAAAAGGTGAAGTCCTTATCCCTTTATAAAGGCGGACGAAACTATGCGCCCCCACTTGCCTAGTAAAACTCGCTTGGTCCCCAAGCGCCGTAATTGATGGCACGGTTGGGTTATCCACGTCCGTATTGATGAGAATCCGGTGATAAGGGGACACGATCTCTGCTTCGACAAGACGTACCTAGGAAACTGCCTCGCAATATGTGCGGTGGCTGGTTGTGAAAAATGGTTCGAATAATGACCGGGCCATGGTGTGATGTCATGCTATAATACATCAGCAGATTAGATTTGTGGAAATATTATTCTCTCTACGATGGCATGTGGAACTTGTTTTGTAGAGCCGGACACTATCCTTGTGTTCAAGATATTCTATGGAGTATTCGAAGGGGGAACCCGCCTTGCAATGCAAAAAACAATCTGCGCGCCGGACCCATCGTCATTGAAGCTTTGGTTCAGGGAGACTCTTGAGGAGTCTGGATTAGGGGGTATCCAGACAGCCGGACTATGTCCTTTGGCCGGACTGTTGGACTATGAAGACACAAGAATGAAGACTTCGTCTCGTGTCCGGATGGGACTCTCTTGGTGTGGAAGGCAAGCTTGGCGATACAGATATGTAGATCTACTTCTGTTGTAACCGACTCTGTGTAACCCTAGCCCCCTCCGGTGTATATTTAAACCAGAGGGTTTAGTCCGTAGGACAACAACAATCATACCATAGGCTAGCTTCTAGGGTTTAGCCTCTAAGATCTCGTGGTAGATCAACTCTTGTAATACTCATATTCATCAAGATCAATCAAGCAGGAAGTAGGGTATTACCTCCATAGAGAGGGCCCGAACCTGGGTAAACATCGTGTCCCTTGCCTCCTATTACCATCTGCCTTAGACGCACAGTTCGGGACCCCCTACCCGAGATCCACTGGTTTTGACACCGACAAAGGGTCAGGGGCACGTTCGTCCAATTTCCTCGGGAGAGCAGTTTTTCACCACGGCTATAAGTATCCCCCTCCCTTCCTCACTTCGTTTTTACTCCGCTCGACCTTGCTCCCTCGCTCGAGCTATCAAAACCTAGCGCCGATGCTACTTCCATCGTCGACGGTGAGGAAGAGCTTCACTGCCTCGACCTCGTTGCCGTCGTACTCGCGCCGGCCGCGGATTTCTTCACTCCGCCGCTGCCGTAGCTATCTTCCTCTGCCAAGTTAGGGCGTGGAATATCTGAACTGACGAACTTCTAAATCTACACTTCACAGTTCGTCGTTTTCTTCGTCAAGGGTAATTAAAAGTTACTTTTACTACCCTTGTTGATTCTGATGTTTTCTACAAAATCTTCAAAAGGTGTTTATTCTTCAAATCTTCACACACTAAACACCTCACATAACATCTATTCTTGATCTCTTTCCCTAAGCAACATTTTTCTTCAAGATTCCTCAATCGTGTGGATTTTCAATATGTACAACTCTGGAACCTAAGTCAAAGAACGGTTAGTGAAATTCCTCAAGACTCATCTGGTCAAATTCCTCAAACTTGTTCTATTTGCAAAAACTTCTGAGAACGCATATGACCTCTCCAAATTCTTCGCAAATATATTCTGTTCATAGGTACACATGTCCACTGCTGAATCTCTAGGTTCTCATCAACTTAACTCATTTGCAGCGTTCCTCAAAGAAAAGTTGCACGCCTCTTCGGAGAATTCTATCGTTCAAATTCCCCGGCTGAAGAAAATGGCTGACGGCAAGAAACCTCAGAAGGGAGGAAAGAAATTGGAAGTCAACACAGTGTTTGAAATCTCTGAGGATATCTATGATGAATATTTCACTCCTGATGAGGCCAAACATGGCAAGGAGACCAACAATGAGCGCAAAGTGCGTATTCAGAGGATAGAGAGGAGATGGGCCAGGGAATGGAGGAATATCGCTACGTCACTCCCAAGTACATGAAGAAATTCGCTGTACACCCTCCATGCCCAAGACCTCCATTGGCACCTGGCCAAGAAGCTGATCCCTCTAGCATCAGAAGAGGTGAAGAATTTCCAAAGGAATGGGCTAAGCGTCAAGCCAAGCTGGCCAAAGTGGCATGAAGCGATGAAGAAATTCAATGAAGATTCTGCTTTGGTCTTGACGTTGAGGCCTCTGCTAGCAAGCCTAAGAAGGCCATGCCCAAGAAGCCCGCATACAAGCCCATGGCTTCTGCACCAATATCCTCACAGCCAAGCTCATCTGCAATGCCCTCATGGCCCAGCTCAGTAAAGCCCTCACGGAAAATTCCTCAACCTGCACCAGCTCCTCTAAGGTCCTCAGCTCCTCCTTCCAAATCCCCAGTACCTGCGCATCTCGCCTCGTGCCAAAGGACAACAGGCATCTCTATTGCCTCAAGAGCCACTGCAAGTTCTTCAGCACCTCCGCATTCTTCAACTGGCCTCACTCTGCTGAAGACTAAGGCCACTGCTGGACGAGGTTCTCGACCAAGTCCTCACAAGAAGCAGGTCGCTTTCCAAGTGCCGTCTGGTGATGATGAAGCTGATGATGAGGAACTCGCTGAAATCATCAAAGAAAGACAACACAGGACGCTAGAGCCAAAGGCAATAATGTGCCATTGATGCTGGATCCAAAGTTAATCCTCGACTTCATCGACTTGTGGCATAAGGATCCCAAGACACCTCTGCCTGAGTTGAACCTCACTCATGGTCAAAGTCATGTGTTGACTGCCTTCATTGATGAAGATAAATGGAAATATGAACAGGGGAGGAAGGTGAAGAAAGCACAGTACAAGAAACAACGCTTTCTGAAGCAAAATGTTTTGAAGCTTTCACCTGAAGAACTTGTAGCTCTGCAATCAGAGATCAAGAATTTAAATGATGAATTTGATCGTTACTATGCTAACTGGCTTGGAGCCAAGGTGAAAGTGCAATCATGCCCTTGAATCATATTTTGATGTTGATGACAACACATATGCTCGGGACTAATCATGTTTATCAAGTATATCTCAGGATTGTGTTCCAAAGACCGTATGCATGGATCATGACTAGGGACAAAATGCATATAACTCAAGAATGGAGATACATGGTGTTAACTTCATTTATGGTTTGTTCTTGAGTATAGGGATCCGCACTATTAAGAGGGATCGATGGATCTGTGAAAAACTTGCTCAAAGCTGGTATCTATATACCTTACCTTGGACGTCCGGCTCTCTACGGACGCCCGGTCCTTCTGATTGCCGGACGTCCGGGCGCTTCCGGACGTCCGACACTTCCTAACAGAAACATTTTACGGATGTCCGGAACCCTCCGGACGTCCGACACCTTCGCATCGAAACTTTCTTACGGATGTCCGGCCCTTTCAGACGGCCGTATCTGTACACTGATTTGTGAGTCACATTTTTGCGAAACACTTTTGCGGACGTCCGAACTCTCCGGACGTCAAACACTTTCACATCGAAGCATTCTTACGGATGTCGGGCCTGTTCGGACGACCGTATCCTGTACATTGGTTTGTGGGTCACACTTTTCACAGCGATCGGTCGTCCGATGGTAGCCGGACGTCCGAACCCATTAGACCTCCGGACGGCCGGCGTTCTCGGACGTCCGGCCATCCTGTACCCCAAACGGTCACCTTTTTCCCACCACATATATATACTCCTTCCCCTTGCTCGGGTTTGGGTTGACCATTCACTTTGAACAAATCCTAGAACACTTCACTCACTCTCTCTCAACTCTCCACACCAAATCTTAGATCCCCAAGGGGTTTGAGAGCTTTGAAAAGAAGTTGTCCGATCAAGTGATAGATCCACTTCTCCTCCTTCTTTGCACCCAAGGAATTCATGATTTGAGCAAGTCTTGAGCAAATTCCCATTGATCTTATTACTCTTGGAGGTTGGAGACTCCTAGGCGGTAGGAGTCTTCGGAGAGGAATCGACTTTTGTGATTACCCCGGATAAGTTTGTGAGGGTTTGGAGACCACCCCAAGGTCTACCACTAGTGGTTGAGAAACATCTTAGTGGTGTTGTCTCAAAGGGAGAATAGGGTGAGCCTTCGTGGCGTTGGTGTGCCTTCGTGGTAACATCCACCTCTCTAACGGTGACTAGCTTCCCTCCAAGGAAGTGAACATCGACATACATCCTTGTCTCCCGGAGTTGCGGTTATTCCTAACCCTAACTCTATACTTGTGGCTACTTGTTTCGGTTTGCACTTACTTACATCATATTGTGCTTGCTCACTTATATGCTTGTGTTACTTACCTAGTACTTCGTACCTATTAGCAATTGTTAGGCTCACTTTCATATTCCGCACTATTGCCTAAAATTGCTAAGTAATAATTAAAATTTGTAATTGTACCTATTCACCCCCTCTAGGTCCATCTCGATCCTTTCAATTGGTATCGAGCCTCGTGCTCTATTCTTGTGGCTTAACCGCCCTAGGCGAGATGAACCCAGATGGGACTCCCTTGTTGTAGATCCTAAGGATAAAGGCGGGGCTTCTTCGAAGTCAAGTCCTTTACGTCGGAGGATCTAGAGCGAACCCTTGCTAAGCAAAAGAGGAGCATGATGCTTCCCTTGAGGCCTTGGTCCAAATGAGATTAGCCACGTTGTCCTCGGTGCTTGCACCACTCTCGGGTGGTCTTGCCTCAAGGCCAAGCTGTGCCTACTCCATCACTTGGTCAACAACCTCCTAACAATGAACACGCCAGTGTTCCTTGGCTTTATGCAAGACCTCAGGTTGAGAAACCAAGATATAATCCTCAAGGCAGTCCTCCTTTTCTTAGTGCCACTTCTGATTTTCATTTGTGGAGAGTTGCTATGCAGGACCATCTTCGACATGGAAACGGTGAGATGTTGGAGATCTTGGAGTATGGCTATCATGTGGTTGATCCAAAGAACCCCACTCCAAGAGAAATATATGACAAGAACCTCAATGACACTGCAATCATGTGGATAAGGAGAGGCTTGGATGAAAAGCAAAGGAGACCGTTCATACACATCGAAGTGCCAAGGAACTATGGGAAACTGTTATGCGATCCAAAAGCTGGCACCTCTACCCTCCGGAGTGCGCAATATGAAATTGCCAAGGGCAATTGCAAAACTTTGTATGGAGAAAGGTGAAACCCCAATCAACTCCATGAGCGTCTCATGACACTCACTGCCGATATTGAGTCATGTGAGTGTGACAAGACACAAGATGGATTCAACATGACTAAGAGGTTCCTTGTGGATAAGTTACTCCATGCTCTTGCTCCATTTCACCATCAAATGGTGTGGGACATAAGACAACATCATACCTTCAAGGAAATGACTACAGATGACATCGTATCCACCTTTCAACTATATGAAGAGTCAAAGACTAATGCCACAAAACATCTTGCCATGCATGGTTCTCCATCATCAAAGATCAATCTTGCATTGAAGGCCAAGCATGTATGTGAAGATGAACAAAGTGAAGAAGAAGAAGAGGATAGCGAAGATGGTGATGAGATTGAATCGACGAGGGCCCTACATATGAAGACATGGCTCTTTTTGTCAAGAAGTTTAAGCCTTGAGTAAGTTCAAGGGAAGATTCCAAAAGAAGAAAGTAAGAAAATGCTACAACTGTGAAGAAACCAATCACTTCTCCAACGAGTGCCCTTATGAGAAGAGAGAAGATAAGCCAAGGTTTCCCAAGACCTTTCCCAAGAAGAAGTTGCCAAATCCTTTGAACTCCAAGCTCAAGAGGAGAGATGGAAAGGCAATGGTTGCTCAAGAAGAATCTGATCCGGATGATGTTAGTGGTGTTGCGGAGTTGCTCAAGACTCTCAAAACACCTTGAGGTTAGTAAACAAGAGTGGTGATGTGGTCACCTACAACTACATGAAAGATTACAAGGGCAACGCTCACAAATGCCTAATGGCAAAGGCCATGGTTGAAGAAGAAGAGGACCAAAGCTCTTCTGACAAGGTCAAGGTAACTCCACGATCAAATCCTCCTCTTTTCACGCCATCTACTTCTAGTGATGAGTATCTTGATGTGGAGGATAGTCATGAGGATGATGATCTAACTGATCCTATGCTTGCTAAACTTAATAAGTTCATGTGCTCCCTCAAAGGAAGGAAGCTCACTATGTTTCACGTATGCTTATGGAGATGGTGAGTAAGTACACCATCTCCATTAAGGAACTCGAAACCCTCGTCATCGAGGAAAAGGAAAAATATGAAATCCTTGAGCGGAAAGTCAAATATGAGGAAGCACGAAATGATGAACTATGTTTAAAAATTGGTACAAATATTGATGTTCATACTAAAGATCTTGCCTCCTTGAAAAAGGCTATTGGCTCTTGTGAAGAGTTGATGAATGATAAAAGTAAGCTTGCAAAGTCTCATGCCTCTCTCACTAAGGATTGTGAGCTTCTATCCGTGTCCCTCAAGACTAAGGAAGAAGAGCTCACCCTTCTTACAAAGAGTTTTGAGACACTCAAACTTAATTATCTTGAAACTCTAGCCAAGGCTTACTCATCTCCTATTATCAATGTTGATGCATGTTCTACTAACTCTAGTAGTGATCTAGCATCCATCCTTGAGGAGAATCGGTCTCTCAAAGCTCAAATCGAGAAAGGGCTCATGACATGTGCTCAAGGGCAAAAGAACCTTAATGAGGTGTTGAGCCAACACAATGAAGCGTTCACCAAAGAGGGACTCGGGTTTGACCCAAGCACAAGCAAGAAGAAGACGTCCTCCCAAAATTGCACCACTCCTTTAAAAAGAAACCTTTGTACGAGAAGGACACAAGGAGAAAGGTAAGGTTGTTAGTGGGAAGGCCACAAGGGCTTGCCCACTCTCAACAAGCCAAAGAGTTCATGCCTCCATCCTATGTGCTGCGTAAGACTAAGGATGGAGAAGTTTATCTAAAGTTTGTTGGCCCCCAAAAGGCATTTCGTTTTATGCTATTTGGGTCCCTAAGACCCTTGTGACTAACTTGAGAGGTCCCATTGTAAAATGGGTGCCTCTAACCAAGTAATAATTGTGTGTAGGTAGCTTTCTTGATTGGAGTAAAATGGGTGATTGATAGTGGATGTACAAATCATATGACCGGAGATAGCAAATTGCTCTCTGATTTCATGGAAGCTATTCAACCATTTATGAGCATTATGTTTGGTGGAGGATCAAAAGGACAGTACTTGGGTTGGGTAAGGTGGTTATCACCAATGACATGTCTCTTGCAAATGTCATGCTTGTCCAATCCCTTAAATATCATTTGCTTTCTGTCCGCCAATTGGCTTACATTGGTTATGATACACTATTTGGACTAACGAATGTGAAAGTCTTTAAGAGAGATACTCTCAAAGTGGCCTTTTTTGGAGAGTTGGATGGCAACCTTTACCGGTTGATTTCTCGAAAGAGAGCACATTCCATGCAACTTGTCTAATGGCCAAGGCCGACAAGGGGTGGCTATGGCATCGCCGGCTAGCCCATGTCGGCATGAGGAATCTCCAAGATCTCTTAAAGGGAATCACATCCTTGGACTAACAAATGTCTCTTTTGAGAAAGATCGTGTAATGCGGTGCATGTATAGCAGGAAGCAACATCAATCAAAGCACCCACCCAAGAATATTGTGTCTACTTCAAGGCCTTTGGAGCTCCTTCATGTGGATCTCTTTGGGCCTCCTTCATGGGATAGTCTTGGTGGGAAAAAGTATGGACTTGTCATTGTTGATGATTACTCAAGATATACATGGGTGTTTTTCCTCAAGTCCAAGGATCTAAACGAAGATCACTTTCATTGACTTTGCCAAGCAAGCACAACGCAAGTTTGACAAAGAAATCTTGGCAATAAGAAGTGACAATGGATCTGAGTTCAAAAACTATACCTTGGAAGAATTCCTTAGTGATGAAGGGATTGAGCATCAATATTCAGCTCCATACACTCCTCAGCAAAATGGTGTAGCCGAAAGGAAGAACCGCACACTTGTGGAGATGGCAAGGTCCATGTTGGATGAATACAAGTCACCACATAGTTTACGGGCGAAGCTGTTAACACCGCATGTCATGCATCAAACCCGGCTTTTCCTCGCACTATCTTGGAAAAAGACTCCATATGAGCTTCTAACTGGAAACAAGCCAAATGTCAAGTACTTTCGTGTATTTGGGTGCCAATGTTTCATCCTCAACAAAAGAGAAAGGTTAGGAAAATTTCAATCCAAAACAATTGGCGGTATATTTGTTGGCTATGGATCAAACTCTCACGCATATAGAGTCTACAACAAATCCAATGGATGTGTTGTAGAAACTTGTGACGTGGTGTTTGATGAATTTAATAGCTCCCATGGGGAGCAAGTTGATCTAAGTGATGTAGGTGAAGAAGATTCTTCTCAAGACATTTTGACCATGGGCGTTGGTGCACTTCTTCCTATGGAACAAGAACCTCATGATGATGAAGAAGAAGATAGAAGTCTCCCACATCATCAAACTACTTCAACATTCATAACACCACAAGCCCCTATTGCTCAACCGATACCTTTAGCCCAAGTTGAAGAGGATGATCAAGTTCCTCCTCATGACAATCTTCAAGAACAAGAACAAGAAAGTCCAATCATTGATGATGAACCTCAACAAATGCAATATGAACAAGAAGATCTTCCTCCACACATTAATGATCCATATGTTGAAGATGTGGATGATGGACATGAAGTTGAACCTCGTGAAACCCTTACCTCTATCATGCCACGAGTGGCCGGTCGTGTCGATGTTGACAAAATACTCACCGGCATATCGGAAGGTAGAGTCACTCGTAAACACTTGACCAACTTTTGTGCTCACTTCTCTTTTGTGTCTAGTTTTGAACCCATCAAGGTACAAGATGCAATGATAGACAACGATTGGCTAGTTGCTATGCAAGAAGAGTTGAACAGTTTTGAACGCAACCAAGTGTGGTGCGTTAGTCAAAAGGCCACCTACCGAACACAACGTCATTGGAACAAAATGGATTTTCAAGAACAAACAAGATGAGAATGGTGTAATCATCCGGAACAAGGCAAGGTTAGTGGCACAAGGGTACTCACAAGTTGAAGGTTTGGACTTTGGTGAGACCTTTGCCCCCGTTGCCCGTCTTGAATCCATTCGCATCTTACTTGCTTATGCTGCTTTCAATGGTTTTACATTACATCAAATGGATGTGAAGAGTGCTTTTCTTAACGGTCCTCTACAAGAAGAAGTATATGTATCACAACCACAGGTTCGTTGATCCCGATCACAAAGACTATGTGTACAAACTTCATAAGGCTTTGTATGGCCTCAAACAAGCACCTCGTGCTTGGTATGATCATCTTAAGAAGTTTTTACTCGATGATGGTTTTGTGAGAGGGGTGATCGATCCTACTCTTTTTACTAAGAGGGATAAGGGTGATTTGATCTTATGCCAAATCTATGTAGATGATATCATTTTTGGTTCTCCTAACATTCATTTGTGCAAGAAGTTTGCGGCTTCAATGACCACGAATTTTGAAATGTCACTCAATGCGGATTTGAAGTTCTTCCTTGGTTTTCAAATTCAACAATTTCAAGAAGGAATTTTCTTGTCTCAAGCAAAGTACCTCAAGGATATCCTAGAGAAGTTTGGTATGTCGATGCTAGTCCATGTAAGACACCAATGCCAACGAAAATAACACTCACTTGAAGACACAGACGGTATCCTTGACCCATCTAAATACCGCTCCATGATTGGTTCATTGCTTTATCTTTGTGCATCTAGACCAGACATCATGTTTAATGTATGCATGTGTGCTAGATTTCAAGCTTCCCCTAGGGAAAGTCATCATAAAGGCGGTTAAGCATATTCTTAGATACCTTGTTCACACCCCAAAGTTGGGTCTATGGTATCCCAAGGATGCTAAGTTTGATCTCATTGGATACACGGATGCGGATTGGGCGGAGACAAAGTGGATCGTAAGTCCACCTCCGGTGCATGTCAATTTCTTGGGCGCTCTTTGGTAAGTTGGTCATCGAAGAAACAAAATTGTATTGCCCTCTCTACCGCAGAAATTTGAATACATTGCTGCCGCCGGTTGTGCAACTCAGTTATTATGGATGAGGCAAACTTTGAAGGATTATGGTATCACCTATAGACATGTGCCTCTTTTATGTGATAATGAAAGTGCTATCAACATTCTTTGAGAACCCCAAGGATCATCTCCGCACCAAACACATTGATATTAGATATCACTTCTTGAGAGATCATGTTGAGAAAGGCGATATTCACATTGATCACATTGGGACAGATTTGCAAGCTGGCGGATATTTTCACGAAACCATTGGATGAAGCAAGGTTACGTCGACTTAGGCGTGAACTTGGTATCTTGGAGCTTGACAACATTATGTGAAATCTAGTACTCATCCATGCTTAAACTTAATGTCTAGTCGTGATGTAGGCATATATTTAGGGGAGACACTCAATTCATGAGTTCTCTCACCTTACATAATGCATAAATTGAACAAACACTCTCAAAGTTATCATAGTTTAATATGATGGAGTAGTTTATGCCTATGATTGAGTAAGGTGGGATCTGATTTCCTACATAAATAAGTTTCTTTGTGAGAAAATGTTTTCCTCATCATCATTATCAGCCCTCTGTCCAAACTTCTAGCTCGGACGTCCAGGAGGGTTCCGGACGTCCGAGTGGTATTTCCTTTGCGGACGTCCATAAAACTCCGGACGTCCGTATATTCTACTCTGGTTATTTTCGACGGTCGTCGGCCTCGCCGGAACGTCCGTAAACTCATTCTGGTTCACTCAAGTTTGGCCTAGCAAATGAAGCCTCGGACGTCCGGAAGACTCGGACGTCCGTAAGAACCGCTTCTGTTACAATATGCCCGGTCGTCAAGCGCCATCGACGTCCGTAAAAGCAACCTGTTATCCTTCTTTGCTGATGGTCCTGACTCGGTTGTCCGCATTTCCGGATGTCCGGTCGCATATATAACTCCGGACGTCCGGAGGCCCTGACGTCCGTGACGCTTTCTCTGGGTCTATATACTGCACCCTAGGTTTTCTTAGTCAACCAACCGCCCGCCGCCGTACGTCTCTCCAGTCAGCCGTCGCCGCCGTTTTCTGTCGTGTGGCCCCTCCTCGCGACCGCCCGCCGCCGTACCCCTCGCCGGGGTGTCTCCCCGCCGCGGATCTGAGACTTGCCGTCCGGCCTGTCCAGCCGTTCTGCTCGGGGCTTCTCTCCCCGTCCGTCCTTGATCCCTGCTCCGGTACGTCGTTTGGCTCCTCCGTGCTCTTCCTCGCCTAGTAGGGCAAACCCCCCCTTTTCTCTTCACTTGTCACCCTGGTCTATGGAGGGGTGTTGACATGTGCTTTCCTTCTCCCCTAGGTCCTGATGCCTCGGTCCAAGCACTCCTTGCATACGCAAGCAAGTCGCGGAGGGCCGGAGCGTCCGTCTCGTCGTGGTGGTTCCAACGACTCCGAGGAGGAAGATCGCCCTCGAAGCGTGCAGCTCGTCCTCACAGCTCGTCGAGTGATTCCTCTTGGAGGGTCAGATTTTGAGGATGAGCTTGAAGAGGTGGATCCGTCCCCGATGATTGGCGTCCGCGTCGCTGCCCCCAAGCCCGGCACTCGTCGTCCAACATTTCAACCTCCTCCTCCTCCGGTGCAACCCCACGGTGATGCCCGTCACATCTCCATTGAGCCTCCACTATCACTAGGCCGTCATGTTAAGCGTTTCAATGAAGTCCCGAAATCTTCATATCTCAAATTGCGTCGTGATGTCGATCAATTTCTTGTTGCTAGGGATTCTCGGGATAGTCGTTTCGCACGAATGTCCAAGCCGACATCTTCACCACGATTGTCATTCCTAAAGGCTTGTCACTTCATGTTTGCATCGATCTTGAGCACATTCGCACTCATCCGGAGAAATATCCGGGAGCCATTGAGCTCATTGAGTCGTCAAACCTAGCTGCCCCATTCGCCTTTCAACACGATTTTAAACAGGCTGCCATCCATCAGTTTTATGCCACTTGTTACTTTGCTCCCGATAACACTTTGTCACATGGATGACCTCCGACATCGCTCTCTGACAAGATCTTATGCTGAGTTTGTCACCGCACTTGGATTTCCGACACTGGGTTCAAAATCCACAAAGATGACCCCAACCATAAGCCCAAAGGCATTGCGGTCTGCGGATCTCCTTAGACCCATATCATCTTTGTCTAATCTTGAAAAACAAAAGGGTCTAAACCAAGTCTCTATTTGGCGTTTTCCATTCAACATCATTTATCGATGTGTCATCCGCACCATTTATCCCAAGATGGGTGACAAGGGTTCCTGTAGCAGCTCTTGCATTGATCTCATGCATCGCCTTTACACATCTCCTAAAGGGAAGATAAATGTTCCACACTTTTCTATGGCATGAGATTCGCCTTGCTAGCTTCCGGCAAGACAAGCGGGCTTTTCCTCATGCACCTTTTCTTCAGGCATTTATCGAGAGTGTAGCTCCCTTTCCCATTGCACGCACTCATATACATGAGAGATGGGTCATCCCACCTCACATGGCGGTGACCATGTTCCTCCTTCTCCCTTCTTGCTACTCACACTGCCGCTAGTTTTCCCTCGCACGCTAACCATCCTCATTCGGTGATGCCTCCTTTGGGCGCATTGCTCTTTTTCTTGGGAAGGCTCATTCTGCCATGATGATTATGTTCACCTTCCTTTTCTCCCAACTCCACGTTGTGGTCACTAGCTTGGTCACTTCCAAGAACGCTCTGAAGGCTCGTCTGCGAGACTCGGCGTATATGATGTGAGTGACGATGAGCGTCTTCTGCAGAACCCCTTACGATTTTGGTTTTCCCTCCGGTCTGAGTGGGCTGATTTCTTTGTGAGACTGGTGGCAGTGGTGTTCATGATGATGATGATGAGGATGAGCTTTAATACTATCATATCATTCCCCTCTTTGTTTTTTTTTGGATACTTGATGCCAAAGGGGGAGTAGGCTCCATATGCATTACTTTAGCTCATTATGTAATCGAACCTATGTTAGGAGTAGTTTGTTGAACTATGTTATGGGATTGTTGAACTATGTTATTGAGTTTGTTAGTTATGAATCTATATGATATATGAATTGATCAGTTTGTTGGTTATGAGTTTGGTGAATCTATATGAATTGATCTATATGAAGTGATCCAACTATTGTGGCATCAGTTTGAGGGGGAGCCCTCTCGCTACTCGCTACCTATTCTTGTTATGGTTATTATGGTTATTGAGCTCCACAACAAATACTTCCGATTACTATTATGAGTATGCATATGAGTTGTCATCAACTACCAAAAGGGGAGATTGAAAGTGCAATCATGCCCTTGAATCATATTTTGATGTTGATGACAACACATATGCTCGGACTAATCATGTTTATCAAGTATATCTCAGGATTGTGTTCCAAAGACCGTATGCATGGATCATGACTAGGGACAAAAAGCATATAACTCAAGAATGGAGATACAAGGTGTTAACTTCATTTATGGTTTGTTCTTGAGTATAGGGATCCCGCACTATTAAGAGGGGATCGATGGATCTGTGAAAAACTTGCTCAAAGCTGGTATCTATATACCTTACCTTGGACGTCCGGCTCTCTACGGACGTCCGGTCCTTCTGATTGCGGACGTCCGGACGCTTCCGGACGTCCGACACTTCCACAACAGAAACATTTTTACGGATGTCCGGAACCCTGGACGTCCGACACCTTCGCATCGAAACTTTCTTACGGATGTCGGCCCTTTCAGACGGACGTATCGTATCTGTGACACCGATTTGTGAGTCACATTTTTGCGAAACACTTTTGCGGACGTCCGGAACTCTCCGGACGTCCGACACTTTCACATCGAAGCATTCTTACGGATGTCGGGCCTGTTCGGACGACCGTATCCTATACATTGGTTTGTGGGTCACACTTTTCACAATGATCGGTCGTCCGATGATCGCCGGACGTCCGGACCCATTTAGACCTCGGACGGCCGGCGTTCTGGGACGTCCGGCCATCCTGTACCCCTAAACGGTCACCTTTTCCCACCACATATATATACTCCTTCCCCTTGCTCGGGTTTGGGTTGACCATTCACTTTGAACAAATCCTAGAACACTTCACTCACTCTCTCTCAACTCTCCACACCAAATCTTAGATCCCCAAGGGGTTTGAGAGCTTTGAAAAGAAGTTGTCCGATCAAGTGATAGATCCACTTCTCCTCCTTCTTTGCACCCAAGGAATTCATGATTTGAGCAAGTCTTGAGCAAATCCCCATTGATCTTATTACTCTTGGAGGTTGGAGACTCCTAGGCGGTAGGAGTCTTTCGAAGAGGAATCGACTTTTGTGATTACCCCCGGATAAGTTTGTGAGGGTTTGGAGACCACCCCAAGGTCTACCACTAGTGGTTGAGAAACATCTTCGTGGTGTTGTCTCAAAGGGAGAATAGGGTGAGCCTTCGTGGCGTTGGTGTGCCTTCGTGGTAACATCCACCTCTCTAATGGTGACTAGCTTCCCTCAAGGAAGTGAACATCGGCATACATCCTTGTCTCTCGGAGTTGCGGTTATTCCTAACCCTAACTCTATACTTGTGGCTACTTGTTTTGGTTTGCACTTACTTACATCATATTGTGCTTGCTCACTTATATGCTTGTGTTACTTACCTAGTACTTCGTACCTATTAGCAATTGTTAGGCTCACTTTCATATTCCGCACTATTGCCTAAAATTGCTAAGTAATAATTAAAATTTGTAATTGTACCTATTCACCCCCCCCTCTAGGTCCATCTCGATCCTTTCACAAGGTCAGATTTGTGAAGTTAACTGAGAAATTGATTACCAATGTTGCAGCCCCAACGCAACAAGAAATTCCTCAGGCTGAGGCATCTGCTCAGCCTATAGAAGATCACGCCAGCACCGCTGATGAAAATCAGGCTGCTGATGAAACTGCTAGTACCAGGGCTAATGACTGCATTCCAACCGCTGATGACACTGCCAGGGCAACCACTAGTGTTGCGCCTGAAGAAATAGTCAGTCCAGCTGAAGCTTCAACCGCTGTGCCTGAAGAAACCGATCATGCCAGGGTAACTGCAATAGTTGTGCCTGAAGAAAATGAACCAATTTCATCTGCTCCTCCAGCACCTACACCAAGTCCAATTCTTCCTTCTGCATCAGATGCGAAGAAGACCAAGGCTGCGAAGCGTGCAACTGTGAAGAAAAGGAAATCATCAACTTCATCAGAATCTTCAACTCCAAAGAAGAAAAAGAAATTGACAAGATCTCTTGAGAATCCAATTGATGTTGTTCCAGTTTCATGCATGCCATCAAAGGAACTCATTCGCTTTGGTGAAGACTATGCGATCTCAAGCGGATCCGATGAAGATATTCTTTCTGCTGCTTCTTCGGAGCAGTTGGATGAAGAAATTGAAGTGAATGATATCCCTTCAACCCCAGTTGTCTCATCGCCCGTGCCTCAATTCACAGCTGAAGAGGCAGGCGTTGAAGAATTGAGTGAAGAAGATGAAGACGTGGACATTGGGAGCACCACACCTGTGATGAATGATGACTTTTGGGAAAGCCAGCACCCCAACTCTCCTTTGTTCACGCCACTGCAACAAATTCCTCAGTGCCCAGTCCATACTAAAGTTCAAATGGGCTCTGAAGAACCTCACACCACTCCGTCCATTCATGAAGAGATTCCAGCCACTAGTGCTGATGAACGAGCTGCTGAAGAATTGAAGACCCAGGCTGCCACTGACGAAGGAACTGAAATTCCTCAGCTTGTGGATCCTGAGATTGTGATTCCTGAGGTTGTGATGCAATTGACTGAATCTCCTCAGCCCAAGCCAAAGGATCCTTTCTCAAAGAAGCAAAATTCAAGGCCGATGACTTCTTCCACGAGCATGTGTTCTTCACGGATTACAACCCATATGACTCTGCTCATCTTAGAAAGAAATGTTTCTGGACTGCCAGCCAAGCCAACTTATATTCTTCACTGCTTTTCAACAAAGACAAAGTCTTCGACCATGAGCATATTCCTCACGTGGACATGGAATCACTGCCTTGCTTCACGCCAGTCCTCAGTGTTCTTCATGACACTGGACTGCTCAACTTCTGCACCTATATTGTTGATTGGAATGAAGAGCTAATTCTTCGGTTATATGCAACACTGCACATGATAGGAAATGCTGAAGATGTGAACTCTTGGGTATTTTTCGGAGTAATGGGCCACGGGTAGGCAAACCCGAGCCCCTGGACCTTTCAAAACATCGGGGCAGACTGCGCCCCTCAAGACCCCAAGACGAAGAGCCGCCTTCTGGGAGTCGGCGGCAGAGCCGCCGACTGCCCCTCCTAGCTGAGTCCCAGAGACGGCCTCGAGATAGGCCGACTCCTAGCCAGTGACTTCCGGAGAAGCCGGCTATGGGGAGCCGGCCCGCGACTCCAACTACCTCCTGCCTATGCGACTGCGGACGGGATGGGATGAGGCTGCCTCGCAGCCCATCCCTGCCCCGTTCAAAAAGGACAGACGTGGCCACAGAGCGCCGTACTGACAAAGACCTCCGTCCGGCGTGGCACTGTTGCCACGCCGGCCCTGACATCAGCCCCGTGGGCAGATCCCTGTACCCACGGCCCCGTCTGCATGCGACCCAAAGACGGCGGGACCCGCCTGTCGGCGGGAGTGCAGAAGACGGCGAGAGCGCCCCAAGACGGACCCGCTGGGAGTCGGCCTCCGAGAGTCGGCCGGCCCCTCCCACGGGCTCCGTGCGCCATTAACCAGACAAGACAGGGAGTGGCAACAGTGATCGCCCGTCAGGCGGCGGCACTGTTGCCATGACCCCATGACCAAGCTCGTGTCATTAGAAGCACGACTACAGTAATCCGCAGCCGGCAAGACCCGCCCGCGGCGGACAAGGGCTGTTGGCCCCATCTTGGACCGTCGGCGAGGCCCACTAGTCGGCGGGCCCAGTAAGTCGGCGGAGAAGACGGCGACTTAAGAGATCGACGGCTGGGACTGCGCCCGGCCGGTTTTCATTGTACCCGGGTAGGCCTATATAAGCCCCCCGGGGCACGCATGCAAGAGGTTGGACCCTAATAGTTTTAGACACACATAGAGGGAAGAGAGGAGCTAGCCGTGCCCTTCTCCTTCCTCACCCCGAACAGCTCAAGGAGCAACCTTGTACCCACTTTGCCATAGTGATCATGCGGAGACCCCGCAAAGCAGCAGTGGGGGTGTTATCTCCACGGAGAGCCACGAAGGCTGGGTAAGATTAGCGGCGTGCATGCCTTCGCCTCATCCGTTTCGAGGCACGGTGACGTTCTACTCGCCCCCACCATGATAAGCCATCCTTTGGCATATGTCGCACTCTAACCCCGAGCATTTGGCGCCCACCATGGGGCAAGGTGCACCGTCTTGGGAGACTCGCTGCGGGCAGGAACCCTTTTCCTCCTGGCGGCGGCCAGCCTTTGGCACGCCAGACGGAGTTCGCGCTGACGCTACAGATGGCGTTGAGATACTTCTTGTGACCAGCTGCCCTCGCCGAACTTGTCGGGCGAGGTTCGCCTCTTGACGAGCTCGCATCCGACGCAGAACGGGCGGCCCGAGAGCCTCCTCGCGGGCCTCCTCGAGCAACTCCACGTCGCCGGGCGAGCACGCCACCGACACAGAGTCCGTAGGCTCCACCGACCCGATGCTGGTCGACTCCGACACCGCGTCGCTCGACGCGTTCCCCACCAACGTGGTGGTCTATGATGAGCCGCTCGCTCTCGCTGAGAGCGGCGGAAGCACCGTCACGGAAGTGCTCGTCATCGGTCATAGCGAGCCTTATGGTGAAGGAGCTTATGACCCTCTCGACGCGGTTCTGCAAGACCTGACCGCGCCTATTCCGGAAGACGCTGACGCCGGGGCGCTGGAGGCACGCCGCCTTCAGCTCCTCGTAGGCGCGAAGAAGCTGGCAAGCATGAGATGCTTGTCAGAAGCCTACCAGCTTGAGATGGATCGCGCTGTGGGCGGCTCGCCGGCTCCGACTGGGCCTAGCGGCCTAGGCGCGGTCCAACAGCGCGGCGTAGCCATCGCCAACCTGTTCGGGGCAAATCGCCACATGTATGCCACGCCGCGGAGAACATCCGCGCCGCCCGGGCGGCGGCGGGCGAAGCTGAATAACCGAGGGCGAGGAGCGCCGCCTAATGACGGAGCGAGTCCAGCAGCTCCTCGACGCGGCTGCCGCGCAAGACAAAGCCGGCTGCCGCACGGAAGCGCCGCGACGACAACACGGCGACTTGCCTTCCCGCCGAGATCAAGGCGCGACATCTCGGACGCCGACTGGCGGTGTCCGTGGAAGAAAAAACAAGGATCCGGCTGTCAGCCATAGTCGGACCCACATCTCCATCGAGCGCGACCAAGACGGCCGCCCAAGAGCAGTGGAACGGCGGGACGACTATCTGCCTCCTTCTCCCCGCAGAGAAAGGCGAGTCTCCCCGCCACCCGTCGAGCATCCGACTCTCAGCGACCGCCTTGGCCGCCAAGAGGGAGTCGGAGAAAACGACGCCCGCCACCGGATCGACCGACTCCACCGATCCCTAGTGCTGGAAGAGGAAGACGAGTTGGGCCCGCCGTGTTTCGGACATCGCATCCGAGACGAGCCCTTCCCCAGAGGGTTCACACTCCCCCGAGATACACCCAATATACACCGGCTCCGTGAAGCCGGAGGACTGGCTAGTTGACTACTCCACGGCCCGTCGGCATAGCGAGCGAAACAAGCGTTGCCGTGAAGTATGTTCCCCTCATGCTCGAGGCACGGCAGGACATGGTTGAACAGCTTTGAAGCCCCGCAAAGATCAACAGCTGGGTCGACTTCACCGAGGCCTTCGTCCGCAACTTCACGAGCACATACAAGCGACCTCCCAAGCCTCGCCAGCTTTCCTTGTGCGTGCAAGGCCCCAACGAGTCTACTCGCGACTACCTCACGCGCTGGGCCGAGCTCTGGAACTCCTACGAGGGAGTGCACGAGGTGCAGGCTATTGAGTACTTCACCGCCAGGTGCAGAGAAGGCACCCTCCTCAAGCACAAGCTCCTTTGTGACGAGCCGGAAACCCTCGACGAGCTGCTGATCATAGCAGACAAGTACGCCACAGCCGACTCCTCCATGAAGACGGAGATTGAAGTCAGTGCGACTGGCAAGGTGGCTCCTCAGGCTCCCAGAACTCCGGCTGGCGACACCAGTCGGCGACAACAGCAGAATGATCACAAGCGCAAGGTCCCGCAGCCGGCTTCCAACAGCCGACAGGTGGCGACAGTCGAAGACCAACAACCGGAGGGGCAGCCTCGGCCAAAGCGGCTTACGAAAGGCGGCAAATCCAAGCTGGTTGCCGGCCTTCTCTTCTGGAAAGACACTAGATGGTCCTGTAAGTTCCATAGCGGCGCAAAGCCGTCAAACCACACCACCCGAAAGTGCCAGCGGCTCACCGGGATCGCCAAGGAGACGGCCTCCCTACCTCCCCGCTGCTGGGCTGCCGCTGCACCGCCCTTGTCAGCTCGAAACCGGTCGGCGATACAAGACGAGTACCGAGAAGAGCATGGAGCTTATGTAGTGTTCACCGGTGTGGCCGACGACGCAAGAAGGCGGCTGCGGCAGGAAGTGAACGCAGTAGCTTCAGATACTCCAGAATTCATGTACTGGTCCGAGAAACCTATCAGTTGGAGCCGAGCTGATCACCCAGAGGTGATGCCGAATTCGGGCTCCTATACGGTCTTGGGAGCCACCCTTGCCGTGGATAGGCGGGCGCTCGCTTCTCATGAGTGCCGATAGACGGAGCCAAGAAAGATCAACATCACATACAAGGATACAATGGAGAAGTTAGGAATCAAGCAGAGACAGCTTCAGAGCAGCTGACCGTGTTCCACGGCATTGTACAGCCTTTCCCGCTCACCGATCGGCAAGATCACGATAAGCGTCCTCTTTGGGGACAAAGATCATTTTCGCCGAGAGCCAGTCTGGTTCGAAGTGGTGGACCTCGAAAGCCCGTACCATGCTCAGCTTGGCCGACCTGCTTTGGCCAAGTTCATGGCGGTCCCCCACTATGCCTACCTCAAAATGAAGATGCCGAGTACCAAGGGGATTCTGACCATAGCCGGCGACTACAGAAAGTCGTCCGCTGTAGCTGAAAGCGTCGGCTGGCCGAGTCCCCGGTGATCGCGGTGAGAAGCGGCTTCTTGATCGGGTTGTGGCAATGGCGGCAAGCAGCAGAGATGTCGCCAACCCCAAAGGAGTCGGAAGTCGAGGGCTCGTTCAAGCCGCCAAAGAGACAAAGAAGATACCCTTGGACCCGGAGCACCCGAAGAGGTACGCTATCGTAGGTGCAAACCTTGACAGTAAATAGGAAGGCGAGCTCGTCGATTTCCTCCGTGAGAATCGGGACATATCCGATCTGATGTGAAGCCCGTCAGGCAGCCCTTGCGCCGCCTGTTAGAAGAGAAGAGAAGAGTTGTTGGAGAAGAGATAGCCCGGCTCCTCGCAGCCGGTTTCATCATGGAAGTGTTCTTTCCAGAATGGTTAGCGAACCCGGTCCTAGTGCTGAAGAAGAACAAGCAGTGGCGGATGTGTATTGACTACACAAGCCTCAACAAAGCTTGCCCCAAGGACCCGTTCGCTCTGCCGAGAATTGATCAGGTGATAGACTCCACAGCCGGATGCGAGCTGTTGAGCTTCTTAGATGCATACTCAGGATATCACCAGATCAAGCTGAACCCGGCCGACAGATTGAAGACCGCCTTCATCACGCCGTTTGGAGCCTTCGCTACACGACCATGACGTTCGGCTTAAGGAATGCGGCGCCACCTTTCAGCGTTGCATGCGAAGTGCCTCCTCAAGCAGCTTGGCGAAGCATCACGTCTACGTGGGCGATGTGGTGGTGAAGACGGAGAAGCGAGGAACACTGTTGGAAGACCTCAAGGAGACCTTTGAGAATCTGCGCCGATTCCAGATCAAGCTCAATCCTGAGAAGTGCATCTTCGGAGTACCAGCCGACCAACTCCTTGGTTTCCTGGTCTCCGAACGCGGCATAGAGTGCAACCCCGTGAAGATTAAGGCAATCGAGAGGATGGAAGTACCCCGCCGACTGCTAGATGTGCAAAAGTTCACCGGCTGTTTGGCATCCATCAGCCGATTCATCGGCAGTTGAAGAAAGCTCTTCCTTTGTACCAGCTCATGAAGAAGACCACCTTCTTGAATGGAACTAAAGCGGATGAAGCTTTTCTCCAGTTGAAGAAAATGCTGACTACTCCCCTGTCTTTGGCCCCGACTCCCAAGGAGCCCATGCTCCAGATATTGCTGCCACCAATGAGGGTAGTCAAGACCGATCATTGTAGTTGAGCGCAAGGAGGAAGGAAGGCAAAGGCGCTACATCGAGAGACCGGTATATTACCTGAGCGAAGTATTGTCGACCTCCAAGCAGAACTACCCCCACTACCAGAAGATGTGTTATGGCGTGCACTTTGCCGCCAATAAGTTGAAGCCTTACTTTCAAGAGGATCCAATCACCGTGGTTTGCACAGCCCCACTAGCCGAGATCATCGGAAGCCGAGATGCTTCTGGCGGAGTGGCCAAATGGGCCATAGAGCTGGCCCCCTACACCATCTATTACCAGCCCCGCACCGCTATCAAGTCGCAAGCACTGGCCGACTTCCTCGTTGGCTGGGCGAGACCCGATACACCGCTTGGCCGAGCTCCACCCATTGGCGGATGCACTTCGATGGCTCCAAAATGCGTACCAGCTTTGGAGCCGGCGTGGTCCTCACTTCCCCCAAAGGTGACAAGCTCAAGTACGCGCTGCAGATCCATTTCACCGCCTCCAACAACGTCGCCGAATACGAGGCGCTCATTCACGGGCTCCGACTTGCCAAAGAGCTTGGCATTCGCCGGATCCTGTGTTATGGTGACTCCGACTTGGTGGTCCAGCAGTCATCCGGCGACTGGGACGCCAAAGATGCAAACATGGCGAGCTACCATTTCCTGGTACAGGAGCTGAGTGGATATTTTGAGGGGTGTGAGTTCCTCCACGTGCCAAGAAACGACAACGACCAAGCGAGATACCACAGCAAGAATCGGCTCCACCTGCCAGCAATACCATCCGGCGTCGCCTTGGCGCCTCCTCAAGCCATCTGTCAAGCCTTCACCAGAATCAGACTCCATTTTTGTCTTGGCTCCCGTGAAGAAGTCGGATCCGACTCAAAGCCTCGTGAGACGACACAAGAATTCTTGCAGATGGCCCCAAGAATGCCTTGATCAAAGCCGGCCCGGGGCTGCGGCCACCATGCGAAGACTTGAGAACTCGGCCGGGGACTCGCGCCGGTCGGCCGGGGACTTCTTCAACCCAACAAGCTGCTGCGGACTCCAACCGCCGCCTCCCGGCCCGGCCGCCCTCGTCCAAGTAGCAAGATCTTTGGAAGTCGAAGAAATAGCAGCACCCTCATGGGCCCAGCCCATCTGAGGTTCCTAGTAAGCGGAGAGTTACCAGCCGATGAGACCTTGGCTCGGCAAAGAAGTACGCCGCGTGGAAGCCTACACTATAGTCAGCAGAGAGCTGGTCAGCGCGGCGTCCTTTGGTGTCTACCAGCGTTGCGTCTAGCCAGAGCAAGGCCAAGCGATCCTCGAAGACATTCATCAAGGCGAGTGCGGCCATCATGCGGCCTCAAGAGCACTCGTCGCCAAAGCCTTCCGACACGGTTTCTTCTGGCCAACTGCCCTAGAAGAGGCCAAGGAATTAGTTCAAAAATGCAAGGGGTGCCAGGTGTTCCGCTCCAAGCCGTTTCAGCCGGCTTCTGCACTCAAGACTATCCCCATCGCTTTGGCCTTTCTTTGTTTGGGGCCTGGATATGGTGGGACCATTCAAAATGGCACGAGGCGGCCTAACTCACTTACTCGTCGCGGTGGACAAGTTCACCAAGTGGATAGAAGCAAAACCCATCAAGAAGTTGAATGGCCCTACTGCAGTGACTTTCATCACCGACATCATGACTCGGTACGGCGTACCACACAACATCATCATCGACAATGGCACAAATTTTGCCAAAGGCGCCCTGGCCCGTTTCTGCGCGAAGCAAGGCATCCGACTGGACTTAGCGCCCGTTGCCCATCCGCAGTCAAACGGCCAGGTGGAGCGAGCGAACGGCCTCATCCTGTCTGGCATCAAGCCTCGATTGGTCGAACCACTGGAGCGTTCGGCCGGCTGCTGGCTTGAGGAGTTGCCAGCCGTCCTCTAGAGTCTGCGCACGACTCCAAACAAGTCAATCGGCTTCACACCCTTCTTCCTCGTCTGATTGCGAAGCCGTCATCCCAGCGGATATAGAGTTCGACTCCCGTGAGTCACCATGTACACCGAAGAGGAAGCGAGTAAGTAGCACGTGAAGATGGCGTCGTCTGTTTGGAAGAGGGCGGCTGTTGGCACTCGGCCGGTCCAGCATCTACCAGCGAGCCTGCGCCGCTACTACAACAAGAAGGTCAAGCCAAGATCATTCCTAGAGGGCGACCTTGTGCTCCGATCCGATCCAAATAACAACCGCCAAAGCACAAAGTATCCGGCGCCTTGGGAAGGCCCATTCATTGTCAGCAAAGTGCCGGGCAACGACTCCTACTACCTGATCGACGCTTAGAAGCCCCGAGCACGCAAGAGGGACGACACCGGCAAAGAGACTGAACGGCCATGGAATGCGAATCTCCTCAAGAAGATTTTCTGATTGATGCAGTATGTACCATGCTACCTTTTGTGTTTAAAGTACCAAGACTTCGGGCCCCCCGAGACGAGCTCACGGACTGCCCCCTTTTGTTGTCTGTATGATAAGAATTATGCCTTCGAGTATATTACTCTTTGTTATGCTGCTTGGCACCGGGCTCGACCAGTCGGCCCGGGGACTCGCCGTCCTACGCTATGAAATGGTTCCTGCAGTCAGACAAGTAATGTGCGGTGCCCAAGCCGTCTGCTGTCAGAAACCTTCCAGGCCTCAAGACGGCCAGCCGCGACCTCCAGCCAGTCGGCGGTTCGGCTGGGAGTGCGCAGAACCGGCATGGAAAGATAGAATTAAAATAATATTTACACAGCATAGGCCCTTGGCCTGATCTTCGGGCAGAGGTTCAAAATACACCCCGCAGGTGGAATTGTGCGAATTAACAAGTTCTTTTCAAAGACTATCAAAGCAGATAAAACAAAGGCGAGACATCGGCCTAGGAAGCGGCGGACGGGGTCGGAAGGCCGGAGGAGACGGCGGCGTCAGGCGCCGGGGTGGCCGGCTGGGCGGTCTTGGCTTGATCGTCTCGGCGGCGGCCCCAGACAGGCGCGGCTCGTTCTTTGGAGGCCTTGATCGGCCGAGGCTGGTCGCCGCTCCGTCCTCTGGCGCCTCCATGTCGTCTCCGTGCTCCGACTCGTCTTCCTCCTCGGCGCTGGAGTCGATCACCTCCGCCGAGTCCTCATCGTAGTCCGGGTTCATCCCAAAACCACTCCGTCGGCGCCTCCCCACCGTCCTCAGCCCGCTCAGGGACGAAGACGCTGGTGTCCGTGTAGTCGGCAATCGCCACCGCACGCTCGACGAGGGCGTCCTCCGCAGCCAGCGGCTCCGCCTGGGCCTCGGCCGAACGCGGCCAGCCGGTCCAGATCCAGCCACAGATACCACGCCTTGATGAATTCCGGGGCCAGCGCGCTCGGCCAGACGCGAGAACCCTTCCGGGCCTCAAGGCGGCCCGGCCGCGACCTCGGCCCGGTCGGCGGTTGGTGGGAGTCTTGTGAACGGCATGTCCGGCCACGAGGCAGTGATCGCTGGGTGCCGACACGCTGAAGCCGGCGCAACATCCGATGGGCGACCGGCGAATGACCTCAATGCTCGAGAGCTGCTCGTCCAAGGTCCGAAGCGTTAGCGGCGATCTCGGCACCACTCACCCTTGGCGCCTCGCGATCAGCCTCGATGGCTTGATTGGCGCTGCGTGTGGCGGGTAAGAAGTCTGCCAAGGCGAAGAAGAAGCAAGTCAAAAACCGAGTCGGCCCGACCTATAGTCGGCGGCCCAAAGGAAGAAGTAAAAAGAAACTCCCGTCAACGATGTCCTCAATTTCATGGAAGCCGGAGGTCAGTAGTGCTTCCTTGTCGGTCCAGGAGGAGTGCTCACCCTAGAACTCGGCCAGGAGAGCAGCCTCTCTCTTCTCCGCCTTGTCCTGCGCCACCTTAAGCAGCTCCCTCTGCTCCGCCAGCTGCGTAGTCAGCAGGTCGCGCTTCTGGCGAGCTTGACTTTGCATTCCTCCTCCTTGGCACACAAGGCGGTGTTGGCGTGCCAGCTGCCGCCCGAAGAGTGGCGTTAGCCTCTGAAGAATAAAAGAAGAAAAGACGCAAA
The DNA here is from genome assembly GCA_021605145.1 of Aegilops bicornis. Lineage (NCBI taxonomy): Eukaryota > Viridiplantae > Streptophyta > Magnoliopsida > Poales > Poaceae > Aegilops > Aegilops bicornis. Next base: position 592,315,255 of record CM038672.1, on the reverse strand, counting down.
GTCGTCAGCTAAGAAGGTCACTAGGGAAGATCCGGCCCATTGCTTGAGTGATCGCCGAATCTCGAGGACTACAACCAGCAGTGCGCCAGTAGCGCCAAGAAGAAAGAAAACTCACCTCGGCTCCTCGACAAGTCGGAGTCCGCTTGCCCAGCTCCTCAACGTTGCGGTTGAAGGCAAGTGGCGCTGGAGGTTGTGATACTCTGCGATAAGAATTTCGAGCAAAGGTAAAAATTTGGAAGTCAGAGATAGAGTTCGAGCCGCTGCTCGCCAGCGACACGAAACTCGGTGACTACACCCAGTGGGTGCGCTGGCGCGCCCCCACAGAGAAGAGCGAGAAAAATAACTCAAAGAAGAAACATACCCGCACGGCGGCTCGCGACGCCAGGTGCGCCTTGGTGCAGTTCTGGATGGCGTCGCCCTCAGCTCGCAACCGCTGGGCGTCGAGCGCCCGTGTTTAAGCGGGCCTATGCGCCTCCTCGCACTCCACCCAACGGGCGCGGCGCTTTGTCGCCTCGGCGTCTGGAATGGCCGAGTGGCGCCCGGTCTCCAAGGGCGGCGCCGAGGTCGCCTTCTCAAACGGCGTGGCGAGGCGATTTTGAAGGAGCAACCTCGCCACGCAACCGTTGCCGTCGCTTCGGCACAAAGAAGTCCGGGCTGTTTACCTCACTCGCGCAGCTCTCGGGCGACGGAGGCGGTGGGGGCGGCACGGCCGTGCCCGATAGGGAGGCCTCGCTGCCTTCCCTCTCTTTGACGGGGAACTCACTGCCGGCTCCTTCTGTCTGCCCCGAGAACTCCGGCGGCGGCGGCGCAGAGTTCAGCGGGGTGACGAGCAGCGCCGAATGGAGGTGCGCGGCCTCCTCGGCTCGCCTCTTGGCTGCGACGGCGGCTTCTCTTTTCTCCAGCCGCCTCTGGGCGGAAGCTGCCGCCTTCTCGGCCTCCGCCTTCTCGGGCAGGCGGCCTCCTCCTCGTCGTGCTTCTCCTGCGCGTTCCGCTCCGTCGCCTCCCGGGAGGTCGGCGCGAGGTCAATCCGCCGAGTATTGGCGACGTTCTGCCGACCCCATGACGGAGGCGGCGGCGACCGCTCAAGGTGAGAAGGCCACGATGAGAAAAAAGACATAAAAAGACTTGGACAAAGGCGGACGAGAAGAAAACAAGACCAAACAAGAAGCACTTACGCAGAGACCAGCGGCGGCTTCTTCACTTCCTTCGCGAGCGGTTAGGCCTCAGCGACCGCCTCTTGGCTGGGTCATGGCGGCCGTCCCCACGAACTTCTTCGCTGGCCGCTTGGCAAGCTCGGCCCGGCGGCGCTTCTTCCGCCGCCTCGACCACCCAAGCGGCGGAGGAACCCGCTGGATGGCCGACCTTCCGGTTGGCGGCGGGGCGACTTCCCTTCGCCCGTCATCTTCAGGCCAGTCGGCGAAGGTCGCCGAAGGCCTGAAGTCGTCGGCCCCTCCTCCTCCCTCGGCGTCGGTCTCCATCGCTGCCACCCCCAAGTCGGGGTCGTCGGCGTCGCTCTCCGCCTGGTCGGGGAAGAATTCACGGGCCGACCCCGTGGTGCCGGCCGAGGGCTGCATGAGGTGGTTCTGACTCGGAAAGAATCAAAGAAGATCAGAGTCGGATTCGGCTGAAAAAGGAAACAGAAAAGCAAGAGAGATGACTTACCACAGGCGGGGGGTTGGCGCGCGAGTACGGCTCCTTGCCGAACTGCCATTCCTCCGTGAGGCCGCAGTTCGCCAGGAAGTTCACCGTGTCCGCCACCTCCTCGTGGGGCATGTCTTTGAAGCACAGCCGACTGGGGTCCCGGCGGCCGCTCATCTGACAGATGAGATGAGGCCGGCCTTGGAGAGGAAGAACTCGGCGCACCACGAAGGCGGCCAGCAAGTCGGCCCCAGTCAGGCCCTCCATCACAAGACTGCGTCGGCTGACGTAGCGGGCGGGCGCTGTGAGTCGGCGTCTGGCCCGATGGGACTAGCTGAAGTCGCCCGCCAACTCGCCGGCCTCCTAAAGGCGGCAGGTTGACGATTGCCTTACAGGCGACATTCTTCACGTGAAATCTGAAGGCCACATCTTCACCGACTTGATCGGTGGGATGGCAGGGAAGGGGTTGTCGGTCACGGCCTCCTCATTGCGATGAAAGTGCCAAGACCACGGCCCGGCATGACGGCGTGTGTGCCGAGCTTGGCCTGTAAGAATTCCGCCCACAGCTCGATGGTGGGGAGAACGCCAAGAAAGCCTTTGCACAAGGAGGCGAAGGAGGCCAGCAGCACCACCGTGTTTGGAGGGAGGTGGTGCGGCTGAAGCCCGTGGAACTCCAGGAAGGCGCGGAAGAAGACGCTCGCCGGCAGCCCTAGCCCGCGCATGAGGTGCGAGCGGAATATGACCCGCCATACTGGCCGGCGTTCTGGGAGCAGGGGTCCCCAGAGACCTGCTCACACTGCGGGCGTCTTGGCGTGGCTCAAAGGAGGCCCAGGACAGGCCATCTTCATCAACGCAAGCTCAAGACGCTCGCTAGGGGCCAAGCCTCGTGGGGCGGACCACAAGGAGCTTCCTCAGGCACGGCCTCGTCAGGCTAGCTCATGAGGAGGCAGAGAGTTCAAGGCAGGGTTCCTCGCGAGGTGCCCATGACGCAAGCCATTACGACCAAGAGGCGCCCGATCGAGGCGCCAGCCCATGATGTCCTCCTTTCCTCTTTGGTGCAAAGGAGCAAGCGCGGCGAGAGCATCAAGCAAAGGCATCCGTTTGATTAAGCGAGACCAAGACCAGCCCCAGCGGCTGGAAGGAGTCATGTGGAGCCCAAGCAGGCGTCATCACGGAGCCTTTGGCGGGCGAGGACCAACTTTAGTCAGGATAAGTGTACCCGCTCTTCCCCTTCAAAATGGCCAATTGTTGGCGCCCTTCCCGCTCAATTTTTGGGAAGAGGCCCAGGGCCTTAGCCTATATAAGCAGAGCTGGCCACCATAGTAGAGGCAGCTAGATCGAGATCTGGCCTTTGGAATCCAGAGAGAGAGATAGAGACCCGATCCTCAAGCTAGGCGGCGAACACCACCTAGCAGTTCATCACACCCACCAAGAACAGACCCTCGCGAGGTTGTTCTTCCCTATACTGTTCCTCATCAGCCCAAGAGGCAATTCACCACGCCACAAACTAGAGTAGGGTATTACACCACAACGGTGGCCCGGACTAGTATAGATCTTGTGTCTCTTGTGCTGTTCTTTTTAGTAGTTTAGGTTCCTGCGATTCGGCGAGGTACGAGACGGTGGAGGGTTGGATCTCCGCGCACACCCCAGTGTTCGAACCTCAAGGGTCTGCCGGAACCCGAAGTCCGACATTTGGCGCGCCGGGTAAGTGCGCGGAATCTGCTGCAATAGCCTCATTCTTCCCCGACCACCGCATAACCATATCGGCGCCCGTCAGTCGCGCCCGAATGTAAGCCGCCCTGCGCCTCCCGTGTCGCCCGGACAGCTCCGTCGTGGCGCCCTCGTCGTTCCCGTCACACGCAACGCGCCGCCACGGCCCGGCGAAAACGAGCAACAAGCATCGTCCAGCACCACCGTCCATGAGGCGGACGGCCGCACCGCCACGCCTTCGCTCACCACCGCTGGTTCTTCGTCCCGAGCGCGCCTTGGCAGCCACTGGAAGGCCCGAGCTGCACTCATCGCGGCAAACGAGCTCCTGCACTACCGCCCCATCGACGACGTCTACGAAGAATGGCTCGACCGAGTCGCCGAGCTCGTCCGCGCTGCAGGAGGCGCCCACACGCCGTCCATCTCGCTGCACCGCACCCCGCCCCGCACGGGCGATGAAGCTCCCGGGGCGCCTCAGCCGCCTCCTCCCCAAGAAGGCGCCCTGGCCCCAAGCCGCGCGGTCCCTGGGCGGAACCCGCTCCGCCAGGCGCCGGCGCGGCAAGAGCAGAGCTGCCAAGAAGTTCCTCGCCCACAAGAAGCTGCCTGAGCGCTCCCTGCTCCAGCGCGTCAAGACCCTGCGCTGCCCCCAGCCGCGGCGTAGGGAGGCCCACAAGACCAAGCTCTCTGTCGTCCGAGGCCCCCCGCGGCCACGGCGGGCTGCCGCGCCTTCACCTCCAGGCTGCTTGCCGTCGCGTGGCCAAGTTCAAGCAGACACTGCCTCCTCGCTCTGGCCCAGCACAGGTGACCCCTACGGAGTTCCTCCAGCTCTGAGCTGGGCATCGAGCTGCCAGCGGGATGAGAAGGTTATGGCAAACTGGTTTCCCATAGGCGCTCAAGGCCGGAGCCCGCACTTTTGGCTCTGAATCGGCCCCGAGCACGATCTCTTCTGGACCGAGATGCGTGCCGCTTCATCGCCAACTTCCGAGGTACTCGCGATCGCCACCCGCAGAAGCGACATCGCGCCGAATAAAGCAGCAGCCGGAAACCCTGCAAAGTACATCCATCGCTTCAACAACGGCGCCTCAAGATCCCAGAGTAGCGGAGGAGGCCATCATCTACTGCCTTCTCCGACGGCGGCGTGCTGTGACGTCAAGATGAAGGAGGAGCTGGCGATGCATGAAGATCTGTGCACCTCCTTGGAGTTGTTCAACTTGGCGACCAAGTGCGCCCGGGGCTGAGGAGGGCGCCTCTCCTCCTCGAGCTGCTGCCGTGGATCCCGAAGAGAAGAAGTCCAAGGCCAGGGCGTGAAGCGCAAAGGGGCTCTTGTACTCATGGCCCGAACGGACACCAAGCAAAGGCGAGAGATCAGCCCGGAGTCCTCCAAGGGCAGCGATGCTGCGTGTACCACGACCTCCACACCCACAACACCAATGAATGCCAAGAGCTCCGGGCGTCTGGCGAAGGAAGGGTCGTGAGCCCAGGCCTTGGCAGCGGACGGGGCTCTGACGAGGAGAAGGAAGAAGGAATCTGGGGCCAGCTGGGAAGACGCGGCCAGCGCCAAGGTGGCGCGACCAACCTCGTGAGGACCGCTGGCTAGACCCACCTCGCGAGGGAGGCTGGAGGGATCAACCTCGCGAGGATCGCCCGCGAGAACGCATGCCTCCCTCGCTGCCGCGCCGCCAAGGAGAATTGAAGACCGTCATCGGGGCGAGGGATGGGGCGGAAGCGCGTGCGATCGCTTGCATCTGGCGGAGCTCAAGCCCCAGCCTCTCTGCGCATCTTCAAGCAGTTCGCCCCGAAGTGAATGCAGATCCTCCCAAGCTCGAGGCCACGCGCCCTCTCGAGGTGGTCGGCGTGCGCCATCACGTTCAGCTCGGCGGACCAGCTCAAGTCTTGCGCAGCCATAGCGGAGTTCTCCGATGCTTTGTTCCCCAATCATCGACAATGTGCTAGTCACCAAGACCCTCATCGGCGGCGGAGCAGGGCTCAACGTCATGTCCATGGAAACATTCAACAATCTTCAAGTGCCTTACGATCGGCTTCAGCCAACCAAGCCTTTCTCTTGGAGTCACCGACGGCTCCACAGTCCCGATCGGGCAGGTCCGCCTTCTGTCACCTTGGGGCTCGCGACAACTACCACACCGAGCTCATCGACCGGCGTCGCCCACATTACTTTGCCATTAGCGCCATCCTCGGGTACCCGGCGTTGGCCAAATTCATGGCGTAACCCACCACGGCTACAACGTCCTCAAGATGCCGAGAAGCGGCGGGGTCATCCACGGTGCCACTGTGAAGAGAGAGCAGTGTGCTCCACAGGCGAGCCTTTTCGAGCCGCGCATCATTTGGAAGACCCAGACCACAGCAGCAGGAGGCCTCCCGAGGCTGCACCCAAGAAGAAGAAGACATCGACCGGCCCGGCTCCTCAAGAGACAGGCCCCTCAGGGCCCGCACCAGGCCAGGGGGAGCCTCCTTCCATCGCATAGGAAAGCGTGACCGGCGCCCTCCTTAGGCAGTGCTCGGGGGCTCTCCCCTGGAGAGCCACCGACCTCGCCAAGGTCTCGAGGGAGGCGCTTGGGCACCACGTGGAGGCGTGTTTCGAAGCACGTTTCCCGCAAGCAGGAGCAAGACCAGGAGGGAAGAACCCTCAAGAGTTCGTCAGCAAGGCCATTCAGGAGCTACAGGAGTCAAGGGTTACGAGGGGCAGCCGCCGCCTACCCGCTGTGGCCCCCCATCCAGGCGAGGATGGTGGGCTGCGCGTCTGCATCGACATACCGGGGCTCAACCGAGCCGCATCTCAAGAGCGCCTCTGGCCCTCGCGAGTGGGACGTTGCGAGGTCCGCCCCCTGACTACGACGCATGCCTTATGGCACATGCCAGCAGTCTTGCGCACCAGCGTCTCATGAGGACCATCACGGAGGCTCAAGAGGTCGAGCACGCGCGCAGCCTGGCGGAGATGGAGATGGCCCGCGAGGAGCCGCCAGCGCCTCCGGAGCCTCCCGAGGCCCCTGGGCCTGGGGGCTCGTGAGGATCGGCTCCCGCAGCCCACCGACTCTGCTACACCAACACCCCTTCATCTTCAACATCACCAGGTGACATCTTTAAGTTTTGTTTCAGGCTGGGAGCGCCTTCAGGGCCGCATTATTCCTAGGCCGCGTGGGTCCGTCCCTGCGGCATGTATCCCTTTTTAGTTCATGTCATTAGCTTATCTGTTGGGCGCCCCTCGGGCTGCATCACCCCAAGCCGCTCGGGCCAGTCCAGTGACATGTACCCTCCTACTTTTTCCTTAGGATTATGCTCTCGCTCCACCATGCTTGTTATTTGGTACCTTCTCACGGGTGGCGGAATCTTGCAGCGTTAAAGGGGGTGCCTGAGCATCGCGACTTCGGGGCTCCTCTTGGCTCTCCGTCCCTCACCCTCTGGTCTTGTCCATGGCATCGCGATCCGGCTTGCCCGGCTGACGGTGGGACCAGCCCTAGAGCCGGGACAGGGGCGTAGAGTTTAAATCATCTAACCCGGCTTATGCGTTAAAGGCGGGTGCCTAAGCATCGCGACTCGGGGCTCCCTACCGGCTCTCGGCCCTCACCCTCTGGTCTTGTCCATGGCATCGCGACACAGCTTGCCAATGACGGTGAGACCATCCGAGAACCGGACCGAGGGGCGAGTTGCCGCATCTGACCTAGCTTAGCAGCGTTAAAGGGGGGTGCCTGAGCATCGCGACTCAGGGCTCCTACTGGCTCTCCGGCCCTCACCCTCTGGTCTCGTCCATGGCATCGCGACCTAGCTTGCCAGCGACGGCTGAGACCAGCCCGAGAGCCAGGACCCGAGGACGTAGAGTTGCGTCATCTAACCTAGCTTGCGCATTAAAGGGGGGGTGCCTGAGCATCGCGACTCAGGGATCCTACCGGCTCTCCGGCCCTCACCCTCTGGTCTTGTCCATGGCATCGCGACCTGGCTTGCCGGCTGACAGGTGAGACCAGCCCGAGAGCCGGGACCAAAGGCGTGAAACACCGACATCGGCCAAATTTGCGAGAACACACTCAAAGATAAGGCCCGAGCAGTGCAACCCGCCTTGAGGTAGGGCCCGTGGAGTCTGTCTTTGGCTCACGGGTGCCCAGATACCTCGTCCAGCCCTACCCGTGCGGCCACGTGTCGCAGGTGGGGCTGTATACGCCAGGGGCTCCTCCCGGAGGGGAGCCCCCTCCACGTTCAGTGGAAGCACCATGCTCCTTGTTGGTGGCGACAACTGCCGAGGAGCGGCTATGCCCAGACGCATCTTGAGCGCTATGCTCAGCGCTGGTGATAAACAAGCGAGGTGGCCTCGGGTCGCATCAACCTCGAGGAGCCCGAGCTTCGGTGTCCGGCCTCGTGCGCCTCCCCTCGGGAGGCGCCCGCCTTGAGGCTGGGCACGGGGGCTGCGCCTGGGTCACGCCCAGACGCATGCCACCCAGCCAGGCCCCTCGGGCGTGGTTCATCACACGTCACTCCCCGAGCGGAGCCAAGGTACGAATGCCATTTGAGCGTCATGGGGGACTCCTGAGCATCGCGACTCAGGAGCCTAACTGGTCACGTAGCCCCTCACCCCTTAGTTCCGAAAGGCTAACAGCGGTTGAGGTATCTTGTGGCCGGGCTCTGCACACGTAGAAACGGTGGATCCGCTGTCTCACCTCCCTACTTGTTGTTAAATGGCGCCAAGGGGACTCCTGAGCATCGCGACTCAGAGCCTAACTTGTCACGTAGCCCCTCACTCCTTGGTCCCGTCCTGGTTGCAGTCGGGGCTAACGGCCGAGGTATCTTGGGGCAGACTCTGCCGGCGTAGGAACATAAGCAAGTAGGAAGCACAAATTTCAAGGAATTCAAAAGCAAAATATTACAGTCCCACCTTGTTATCGCAATACCAAATGCAAGTTTAAACGCCTCCCGAGGGCATGATACATGTGCAGGAATTAAAAGCAAGACAGGAGCCACAACGGAGTCATTTGTCGGCGGTGGAGCAGCATGGAGTGGGCTCGCCTCGTGAAGCAGCGGGGCGGCAGCGCCTTCGCCCGGCTTGGTCTTGAAGGCCGGAACTTCCCCAGCAGGAGCCTCCGTGCAACCCTTCACAGCCTCGGCAGCGGCAGCTGCATGCTTGCCGCTTGCTGGCTCCAGCAGGTTGTCCATGTCGACGCTGGGATCGCGAAGATAGATGTGGGTGAGGATCCGCGTCAGTGCCGCAGAAGACAAGACCGCGCCTCGGCCTCAGCCGCGGGGCCAAGACCAAGGGAAACATCTTCAAGAGCGCGAACCAGGAAGGGAAGCAGCTTGGCGGGGCCGTCCTCTGCGCCGGCCAGTGGGCTCTCTAGGCCGCTATCATAAAGCTCCCTCAAGAGGCGCGAGCCTTCACCTCCATATCCATGAAGGCCACGCGATCTTACGCAGAACCAGCGCCTTGTCGTCCGGATCGAGCTTCCTCGCCTCCGGCTCCTGCTCCAGTAGCGCCTAGGCGGTCGTGGCGCTTCTTCGGCTTGGCCTCCCGGTCCTTGGCCGCCTCGCGAGCCTTCATGCTTTCCTCCTGCTCACGGAGGCGGGCCTCCTCGGCGAGCTGGTTCTGCGAGCCCTTGGCTCGCCCTCCGGCGTCTCTGGCGACCTCGGATCTGGCTGCCTCCCCGGGAGCAGCGTCGCGGGCAATCTTCGCCTCACGAACAGCTTGCTTCTCCTCGTCAAGCCGCCATCGAGGCCTGGACCAGCACCGCCCGAATCAAAGCATCTGGCGAATCGGCCGAAGCCAGCTCCAAACGCCCAGCCATCGACGCGGGTGGCGCCAGAAGATCCTGCCGCAGCGGTCCAGTCCCGATAATGGCGCGATCGAGAACAGCATTCGGAGGAGCAGCGGTCGGTGGAAGTAGGAGGAGAAGACGATTGCGTGACCATCGCATACGAGGCGGAACCAGCGGCGCCACGACAGCGATGGAGGCAGCACCAAGCAAAGGGCACCTCGGGTCGCGCTGGGTCAAGGGGTTGAAGCTTCGCCCAGCTGGCTCGGCCGAACCTCTCAAGGATGCCCGGCAGGAGAGGCTGGTGTCGAGATCACCTTCTTTTTTACGGCAGAGGCACCGCCCGGATGGGGACCTCAGAGCCCCCGCCGGTTTCTTTGCCGCATGAGCGCGCCGGCTGGTGAAGGACATGGACATCGAGATCTTGTCGACGGAGCAATAATCAAGGCGAAGCGAGCACTTACGGTCGCCATTGGTGGACTCGAGCAGCCTCCGGCCATACTTGAAGCCCGAGAGCCGGCTGCAGGGATCAGGTTCAAGGGGACCGGGAGCAGGAGGCGCGTCTGTGGATTGCCCAGGGGCCGGGGCAGACCCGCGGGGGACTAGCCCAGTCCGGTCCTTCTTCGGGATCGAGGGCAGGCTCCTGCCTCCACGCTCATCCTCATCCTCGTCGTCGTCACTCTGGGGGAGGCGGAGAACGCGGGACCTGCGCTGTAGGGGAGGAGCCCTTGACTCCGCTCCCGAATCAACCCCCCTCTCCCGCCTCTCCTTCCTCCACCTCTTCGCTGGAGTCAAAAGAGGACACGTCCACTAGGTCCTCCGGAGCCTGCACGGGCACAGGCCCGTCCCCATTGAAGACAGGCATGGGCCCCACTACCTGCTCCCAATCCTCACGAAGGAACAAGGGCACGGGGCGCCCTCCTGTCTCGCCACATCACCCCCAACCAAGGACTGGAGGACCGTTGCCAGATCCTCGCTGGCCAGGACCACGGGGCTCGAGTGAGGCCTCCACGCCAGGCGAAATCTTGGCGAAGCGGAGCAGTTGGTGCTCGAGAACTCCCAAAGCAGCGACGGCCCGGCCGCCCGCCCGCTGCTTGGTCGGCTTCAGATCTGCATCCATCTTCTCGGCAAAGACCGTGCAGGGGATCCCGAAGCTCCGCTCGGGACGGTCGTCGGAGCTCGGCGGGGCTCCATGGGCAGGATCAGCCGAGGTGGATCGCCCGGCATCCACCAAGACCCACTTGCTCTGAAGCCCTCAATCTGCTTCCGGGGTTTGAAATGGCGATGGCTCCGCCGTATGCGATGAAGCTTCAGCGCCTTGTGAGCGGAACCACGGAGGTTCGGAGGAAAAAGTAGTGGCGCAGCAAGGCCACGAGGGCTTCACCCCAACATGGGCCTCACAATAGTAGGCGAAGATTGCGGAAGAAGGACGGAGTTGGGATGGAGGTGCAGAGCTTGAATGTTGTAATGGCGGAGGATGGAGAAGAAGAACTCAGAAAAAGGAGGCACCAGACCAGCAATGATGGCGCTCACGAAGAACGGGTAGAAGGTACTCCCCCTACCCTCAGGGGCGGCGGAGCCGGCCTTGAACGCTCCCGCTCTGTTGACGCCCTGCGCCTCCGCCATCCGGCGCACCAGGGCGAGGCTCGCCCCTGACACATTTGGCGGGTCCAAGGTAGGAGAGTACCAGGCTCCGGCCAGGGTTTGGCGAGGAGCCGTGACTGGCTAGGGCACGCAGGCGGAGCGGATCTGAAGATCTTGGAAGCAGAGAGGAGAGGCGCAAGAAAGGGGATCTGAGCAGCAACTGGCGAAAGTAAAGGAGGCAAGGAAGATGTCGCTCTGTTATCAACCCACGCGGTTGCAGAGGCGCACACGTCCAATCAACCGCCACGCGGCGCCCAAGGGCGCAAGCTGTTAGGGTCCGCGACACTTCGCACTTGCCCTTTCGCCTCTCTGCTCGGCCAAGTTCGGGCGCGCCATGGGCATGGAACTCTTGTCGGCGTTACGGGAACGGGGCCCCAGAACTTGCTGCTGCGGCGTGGCTCAAAGGAGGCCCAGGACAGCCCATCTTCATCAACGCAAGCTTAAGACCCTCGCGAGGGACCAAGCCTCATGGGGCGGACGACAAGGAGCTTCCTCAGGCACGGCCTCGTCAGGATAGCTCATGAGGAGGCGGAGAGTTCAAGGCAGGGTACCTCGCGAGGTGCCCATGACGCAAGCCATGACGACCAAGGGCGCCCGGTCGAGGCGCCAGCCCGCTTGATGTCCTCCTTTCCTCTTTGGTGCAAAGGGAGCAAGCGCAGGCGAGAGCATCAAGCAAAGGCATCCGTTTCGGTGCAACAAGACCAAGACCAGCCCCAACGGCTGGAAGGGAGTCATTGTGGAGCCCAAGCAGGCGTCATCACCAGAGCCTTTGGCAGGCGAGGACCAACTTTAGTCAGGATAAGTGTACCCGCTCTTCCCCTTCAAAATGGCCAATTGTTGGCGCCCTTCCCGCTCAATTTTTGGGAAGAGGCCCAGGGCCTTAGCCTATATAAGCAGAGCTGGCCACCATACTAGAGGCAGCTAGATCGAGATCTGGCCTTTGGAATCCAGAGAGAGAGATAGAGACCCGATCCTCAAGCTAGAGCGGCGGAACACCACCTAGCAGTTCATCACACCCACCAAGAACAGACCCTCGCGAGGTTGTTCTTCCCTGTACTGTTCCTCATCAGCCCAAGAGGCAATTCACCACGCCACAAACTAGAATAGGGTATTACACCACAACGGTGGCCCGAACTAGTATAAATCTTGTGTCTCTTGTGCTGTTATTTTTAGTAGTTTAGGTTCCTGCGATTCGGCGAGGTACGAGACGGTGGAGGGTTGGATCTCCGCGCGCACCCCAGTGTTCGAACCTCAAGGGTCTGCCGGAACCCGAAGTCCGACACGCCCTCCTCCGGTGCCGGCGTTATTTCGCCTGCCGGCGCGGCGCTGGTCCGCACTAGGTTGGTGCCGGGGATGCGGCGCGTCTGGAGGAGGAACTTGATGATGTCGTCGTCCACTACGGAGCCGTCCCACACGTCGGGCTGTGGCCAGGGGAGGCGCTTGATGGCGGAGGAAGAGCTCATCTCCAGGGCGTGGCGGCGTGGTCCGGCAGCGAGGCAGGAAGGAAGGCAAGCAAAAAGGAAAGGGAGCGAGAGGAAGCGAGGAAAGTGGGTGCGCGTGCGTCGCCGCCCCCCCTCATCCCGCCTACTTATAGGCGCCTAGGCTGAGAAGCCGATGGGGCGGGCGTGGGACTAACTGCGCCCAGTACCCCACGCCCCCATGATTTAACCCACGACGTTATCGCACGCTTGATAACAGCGTGAAACCCAACCGCCCGCTGCGGCCGCATAGCGGATCCGCCCGTGCGCGCCGAGGCGCGTAGTGGTGGGCCCACCGACGGGCTGTCTAGTCACGCCGTGGGTGGGCAGACCAGCCTGCCGCGTGGCGCGGCGTGGCGGGCCAGCGGCGAGCGGCTACTGAAGCTTATCGAGCACGCTGCGGATCCCGCCACGACCTTCAAAAGCTTTGAGGAGCAAGACGGCCTCTGCAAGGCCGACTCGGCTAATCGGCTCGAGAGACGGCGAGCCAAGCCAATTCTTCCATCGAGGGATGAAACTGTTGAGGCTCCTCGACATGTTGCCCTCGGCGACTCACCAGACCGGGGACTACTGTGAAGTAATGGGCCACGGGTAGGCAAACCCGAGCCCTGGACCTTTCAAAACATCGGGGCAGATCGCCCCTCATGACCCCAAGACGAAGAGCCGCCTTACAGGAGTCGGCAGAGCCGCCGCCGCCCCCTCCCAGCCGAGTCCCAGAGACGGCCTCGAGATAGGCCGACTCCCAGCCAGCGACTTCCAGAGAAGCCGGCTATGGGGAGCCGGCCCGCGACTTCAGCTACCTCCTGCCTATGCGACTGCGGACGGGATGGGATGAGGCTGCCTCGCAGCCCATCCCTGCCTCGTTCACAAAGGACAGGCGTGGCCACAGAGCGCCGTACTGACAAAGATCTCCGTCCGGCGCGGCACTGTTGCCACGCCGGCCCTGACATCAGCCCCGTGGGCAGATCCCTGTACCCACGACGGCCTGTCTGTACGACCCAAAGACGGCGGGACCCGCCTGTCGGCGGGAGTGCAGAAGACGGCGAGAGCGCCCCAAGACGGACCCGCTGGGAGTCGGCCTCCGAGAGTCGGCCGGCCCCTCCCACGGGCTCCGTGCGCCATTATCGAACAAGACAGGAGTGGCAGCGGTGATCGCCCGTCGAGCGGTGGCCTTGCCATGACCCCATGACCAAGCTTCGCGTCATTAGAAGCACGGCTACGATAATCCGCAGGCAAGACCCGCCCGGGCGGACAAGGGTTGTCGGCCCCATCTGGACCGTCGGCCGGGCCCACTAGTCGGCCGGGCCCGAAGTCGGCGTAGAAGGCGGCGACTTAAGATCGACGGCTGGGACTGCGCCCGGCCGGATTACCATTGTTACCCGGGTAGGCCTATATCAACCCCCCCGGAGCACCCATGCAAGAGGTTGGACCCTAACAGTTTTAGACACACAGAGAGGGAAGAGAGGAGCTAGCCGTGCCCTTCTCCTTCCTCACCCCGAACAGCTCAAGGAGCAACCTTGTACCCACTTTGACATAGTGATCATGTGGAGACCCAGCATGAGCAGCGAGGGGTGTTATCTCCACGGAGAGCCCTGAAGCTGGGTAAGATTCACCGGCGTGGATGCCTTCGCCTCATCCCGTTTCCAGGCACCGGCGACGTCCTACTCGACCCCACCATTATAAGCCATCCTTTGGCATATGTCGCACCCAACCCCCGACAGTATTGGACTGGATGACAGAGAATACTCACTTCAAAGCACCGGCCTCTGAATTGCTTCATGCCCTACCTGTCAGTCCTCCCCTTGAAGGTGCTCGTTGTATATATCATGAACCTGAGCTTACAGATCACTACATGCAAGTGTTAATGAAGCCGCTGAAGCCCGGTCAAGCCCCAAGGAAGGAATTGCAGTATGTGCCTCGGGCTGTCTATCGCATTCGGACGAAGACTTTGAGTCCAATCAAAGTCCACGACTCGAATGAAGAAGAGGTCGTTGGCATCATGAAGAATCTGTTTTTCAACATCATTCATGGTGTTCATGTCAACTACCATGATTTCTTCATGAGGAATCTAGCCAATGTTGCATTGTCTCCTTTTGAGTTGAAGCCTTACGCTCCTTGGATTATGAGATTCCTCAGAACAAGGTCTTCACTCAACTACAAGGCTGACTTTCAAAATCATCTCAACTACTTGCCCCCCGTTGAAGTCTTCAAACGGACATTTTCCTCAGCTGATGAAAAGGGCAAGGCCACTGCTGTTACTGATGAAGGCATTCGTCCATTGGATGGTCAATTCCGCAAAGCTGCATCCTACTCCACCAATGATGACTCTTCCACTCATGACTCTGCCGCCAATGCTTCAAAAAAATCCTCAAGGCACAGCTCCAAGGGTGATGACTGATTGTGAGCTTCTCCTCAGTCTTCACCACAAGGTCGATCACAACCACAAATGGGTTAAGCGATAGTTTGGTTCAATTTTTCACAACATGACTACTACGCACAATGCAGTGAAGAAAAACCATTACTACCTCCATGAAGTCTTCGGTCGCACCTAGGTTGTTCAGTCACATCTTTATGGTGAAGAAGGTCTGAAGCAAATGGGTCTCAAGCAGGACTTTGACTGGTCTCAGCCACCAGCAAAGAAATTCAAGAAATTCAAAGTTCCCTCCTTGGTGGCCAGCTCATATTCCTCATCGCGCGACACAGATGAGCATGAAAATTTGGACGACACTGCGGCAGGCCCTACTACAACAACCAACCCCAACAACGCTGGCGCTCCTCCATCAACATGATATTCTTCAGGAGCGTTAGTCCTCACTTTTCGACCGTTTTGGTCATTCGATGACAAAGGGAGAGAAATTTGAGTTAGTCTTCAAGCGGGTCTCTCTATATGGGCATTTTTTTGCTAAGTTGCAACTCTTGTTCTTTTGAAAACTTTGCTGGATCGAGTTGTAAACTTGAACCCGATGGTGGTCTGATACTTTTGTTGTGTTCTTCTGCATGCTTATTCCTCTTATATGTTAATGCACGCATGTTGAATTACATTAGTCACTATTTTTCATCATGCATTTCAAATTCTTCATATCATATGTTAAATGCGTGTATGAATTACAAGATATAGGGGGAGATTTCCATGATTCTACTCTTCAAATGTGCATTGCTTCAAAAGCAAATTCGTCACCATGCACATCTCCAGGGGGAGTTCTTCTATATCTTGCAATCAAATTCCTCAATATCAGTACTTACACTTCATATGTTCTATCCCCACTGAAAACTTAACCTATATAGTCATCAATCACCAAAAAGGGGGAGATTGTAAGTGCATCTAATACCCCTTAGTGATTTTGGTGTATTGAAGACTTATAGGTTAAGGGACTAATGTGTTTGTGAGTGTACACAAGTCTATAAGTCTATGAGGAGTTTGATATTTACAGAGAAAGTCGACCCCTAAAAATGATTGTTTTCAACTGAAGACTTTTGATTTCTGAAGACTTTTTGAAGACTTTGAAAGTGAAGAAATTGGTGTGACCGTGAAGACTTGGATTTCATGCGAGGAACATGAAGCATGAAGACTTTTGTTTTCGTAGTTTCATTTTCTCTTTCTTGAGTCATAGGAAACACCGTACTATTAAAGGGGGTCGAGGAAATACCAAGGAAAATTTTCCAAGTGATGCTCAACTCAAAATCCTACACCTACCAATCCTTTCGAGAGAAGCCATTGGGAATCTCATATAGTTCAGTCAATTTCCTCAGTGACAGAGACGAAGTTCTTCTGGTCTCTGAGGAATTTGTTCCGACTGAGGAGTTAGGAATTCGCCAGTGCGGATTGCCTACAAGTGAGGGACATGATAGCCCTGAGGAATTTGATAGTCAAATTTCCGACCGTTCTTGTATGCTCTGGCATTTGTCCCAAAATATCTACCCACCAAATAGTCATATCATTGAAGGGCATTTATGTCTTATCATGTCGGGCTGCTCCCTAGGCTATAAATAGCCGCCCCCTACAACCACTAGCTGGTTGGCTGCTCCGAGAGAAACTGACACTTGTCATTTGAGAGCATCCCATCCTCCAAGGACTTTGGCGAAAAATCATCAAGTGAGGAAAACCCAAACCCAAACACCTACAAACCCAAAGTGATTGAGCATCACTGAAGAGATTGATCCTGCGTGGATCCGACGCTTGTTACCTTTAAAGACTGTGCATCTTCCAGACGGTTAGGCGTCATGGTCTAGAGCATCCAAGAGGAAATTGTGGATCGCCGAGTGACCGGGTTTGTGAAGGTTTGGAAGTCACCTGAAGACTTACCACAAGTGATTGGGCGAGGTCTATGTGACCTTAGCTCAAGGAGAATACGGTGAGGACTGTGTGTCCGGGTCTGTGTTTCCTCAGGTTTAAATACCTAGCCGCTCCAACCAGACGTACAACTGTCACAGCAGTTGGAACTGGTCTACCAAATCATTATCTTCACCAAGCCCTCTTTTGGTTCTATTTCCTCAACTCTTTCATTTCCTCATTCTTGTGTTGTGTGCTTGTTCATATATGTTCAAAGACTTTGTTGAAGACTTTCTCAATTTCCTCAGTTCAATTTCTTCAGTCTGTTTGTCTTCATCCTGTTTATCCTGTGTTTACGCTTTCTGTACTCTGTGCGTGTTTTCATTTCATCATGATGACCTTGCTTATGTTCTGTTATGTTTCCATCTGAGTACCTATTCCGCTGCAAATAGTTCTTCTCTTAGGAATTTCCTCACCCTGAAATTCCTCAGTGAAGAATTCATAAAAATCGCCTATTCACCCCCCTCTAGTCGACTTAACGCACTTTCAGTAGGCCCTGGGTATTTAATACTAGTTTAGTTGCTATGATTAGTAACTTGAAATAGGAGTTATAAAATGAACAGAGACTAGTTGAGGGCGAGGTGACGATGTCTGTTGCAAGTGATTCCAAGGTTGATAAGATCACCATCGCACACTCCCTTTACCTTTGGGATTAGTGTTGAACCTAAAATAAATGTTATTTGGTGTTTGCGTTGAGCATAATATGATTGGATCAAGTTTATTGCAATACAGTTATTCATTTAAGTAAAAGAATAATTGTTATTCTGTTTACGTGAATAAAACCTTCTGTGGTCATACACCCAAGGTGAATGGTTTTTTGAATCTCGATCGCAGTGATACACATATTCATAATGTTGATGCCAAAAGATGCAAGTCGATGATGATAGTGCAACATATTTGTGGCACTGCCGTTTAGGTCATATTGGTGTAAAGCGCCTGAAGAAACTCCATGCTGATGGGCTTTTGGAATCACTTGATGCTTGCGAACCATGCCTCATGGGAAAGATGACTAAGACTCCCTTCTCCGGAACAATGGAGCGAGCCACTGACTTATTGGAAATAATACATACCGATGTATGCGGTCCGATGAGTGCTGAGGCTCGCGACAGGTATCATTATTTTCTGACCTTCATAGATGATTTGAGCAGATACAGGTATATCTACTTAATGAAACATGAGTCTGAAACATTTGAAAAGTTCAAAGAATTTCAGAGTGAAGTAGAAAATCGTCGTAACAAGAAAATAAAGTTTTCTACGATCTGATCGCAGATGCGAATATTTGAGTTACGAGTTTGGTCTTTAGTTGAAACAATGTGGAATAGTTTCGCAACTCACGCCACCTGGAACACCATAGTGTAATGGTGTGTCCGAACGTCGTAACCGCACTTTATTAGATATGTTGCGATCTATGATGTCTCTTACTAATTTACCACTATCATTTTGGGATTATGCATTAGAGAGAGCTGCATTCACGTTAAATAGGGCACCATCTAAATCCGTTGAGATGACACCGTATGAACTATGGTTTGGCAAGAATCCTAAGCTGTCGTTTCTTGAAGTTTGGGGCTGCAATGCTTATGTGAAAAAGCTTCAACTTGATAAGCTCGAACCCAAATCAGAGAAATGCGTCTTCATAGGATACCCAAAGGAAACTGTTGGGTACACCTTCTATCACAGATCCGAAGGCAAGATATTCGTTGCTAAGAATGGATCCTTTCTAGAAAAGGAGTTTCTCTCGAAAGAAGTGAATGGGAGGAAAGTAGAACTTGATGAGGTAATTGTACCTTCTCCCGAATTGGAAAGTAGTTCATCACAGAAATCAGTTCCAGTGATTCCTACACCAATTAGGAAGCTTATGATGATAATCATGAAATTTCGGACCAAGTTACTACTGAACCTTCGTAGGTCAACCAGAGTAAGGTACGCACTAGAGTGGTACGGTAGTCCTGTTCTGGAGGTCATGTTACTTGTCCATGACGAACCTACGAACCTCCCGTGAAATGGCTTGAGGCCATGAAATCTGAGATGGGATCCATGTATGAGAAAAAGTATGGAATTTGGTTGACTTGCCCGAGGATCGGCAAGCCATAGAGAATAAATGGATCTTCAAGAAAAATACTGACGCTGACGGTAATGTTACTGTCTACAAAGCTCGACTTGTTGCGAAAGGTTTTTGACAAGTTCTAGGAGTTGACTACGATGAGTCATTATCACCCGTAGCGATGCTTAAGTCTATCTGAATCTTGTTAGCAATTGTCGCATTTTATGAAATCTGGCAAATGGATATCAAAAATTACATTCCTTAATGGATTTATTAAAGAAGAGTTGTATGTGATACAACCAGAAGGTTTTGTCAATCCTAAAGGTGCTAACAAAATGTGCAAGCTCTAGCGATCCATGTATGGACTGGTGCTAGCATCTCAGAGTTGGAATATACGCTTTGATGAGTTGATCAAAGTATATAGTTTTATACAGACTTGTGGTGAAGCCTGTATTTACAAGAAAGTGAGTGGGAGCACTACAGTCTTTCTGATAAGTATATGTGAATGCATATTCTTGATCGGGAATGATGTAGAATTTTTTGGAAAGCATAAAGAAGTATTTGAAAGGAGTTTTTTCAAAGAAATACCTCGGTGAAGCTGCTTATATATTGGGCATCAAGATCTATAGAGATAGAACAAGACGCTTGATAAAATTTTCAATGAGTACATACCTTGACAAGATTTTGAAGTAGTTCAAAATGGAACAACCAAAGAAAGAGTTCTTGTCTGTGTTGCAAAGGTGTGAAGTTGAGTAAGACTCAAAACCCGAGCACGGTAGAAAATAGAAAGAGAATGAAAGTCATTCCCTATGCCTCGGCCATAGGTTCTATAAAGTATGCTATGCTGTGTACTAGACCTATTGTGTACCTTGCCATGAGTTTGGCGAGGGGGTACGATAGTGATCCAGGAGTGGATCACTGTAGAACATTCGAAGTTATTCTTAGTTACCTAAGAGGACTAAGGAAATATCTCTTGGTTATGGAGGTGATAAAGAGTTCGTCGTAAAGATTTACGTCGATGCAAGATTTGGCACCGATCTGGGTGACTCTGAGTCTCGATCTAGATACATATTGAAAGTGGGATCAATTACCTAGAGTAGCTTCGTGCAAAGCATTGTAGACACATAAATTTCCAAAATACATACTGATCTGAATGTGGCAGACCTGTAGACTAAAACTTCTCTCACAAGCAAAACATGATCACACCTTATTACTCTTGGGTGTTAATCACATAGCGATGTGAACTAGATTATTGACTCTAGTAAGAGTGTTGGTTACATGGCAATGTGAACTATGGGTGTTAAACACATAAAGATGTGAACTATTGGTGTTAAATCACATGGCGATGTGAACTAGATTATTGACTCTAGTGCAAGTGGGAGACTGAAGGAAATATGCCCTAGAGGCAATAATAAAGTTGTTATTTATATTTCCTTATATCATGATAAATGTTTATTATTCATGCTAAAATTGTATTAACCGGAAACTTAGTACATGTGTGAATACATAGACAAACAGAGTGTCCCTAGTATGCCTCTACTAGACTAGCTCGTTAATGAAAGATGGTTAAGTTTCCTGACCATAGACATGTGTTGTCATTTGATCAACACGATCACATCATTAGAGAATGATGTGATGGACAAGACCCATCCGTTAGCTTAGCATTATGATCGTTAAGTTTATTGCTATTGCTTTCTTCATGACTTATACATATTCCTCTGACTATGAGATTATGCAACTCCAAAATTGTCGGCTTTCTGGGAACGGGTGTCCCCAGACTTGCCTGCCTACGGCCCACGGCGTGGCTCCACCAGCGGGCCCGTACGACCCATCTTCACCAGTAAGCACCCAAGACCCTCGCGAGGGGCCAAGCCTCACGAGGCGGACGACACAAGACCTCCTCAGGGGCGGCCTCATCAGGCTGGCTCGTGAGGGGCGGAGAGATCAAGGCAAGGGACACCTCGCGAGGTTCCTGTGATGCAAGCCATGACGATCACAGCCAGGCGGGCGCCAAGCGGGCGCCCATGCGCGCCTTTGGTGCTAAAGGGGAAAGCGCAGGCGAGGAGTCCCGAGGCATCAGGCAAAGGTTTCCATATCAGTGCAATGAGACCAAGACCAGCAGGACGGTAGGACGGAGGTCACCATGGAGCCCATGACGGCATCACCACTAGAGCCTTTGGCAGGCGAAGACTACTTTTGTCAGGATAAGCTGTACTAGCTGTCCCCCTTCAAACTTGGCCGTTATGGGATCCCGTCCCGCTTAATATTTGGGAAGAGAACCGGGGCCTCTATAAATAGGACTAGCCACCTCCATAGCAGGGGGATCGAAACCTCGACCAGCTCACCAAGCACAAGAACACCTCACCTCAGGAGGCTGTTCTTCCCTTGTAACTGTTCATCCTCAGCCCGAGAGGCAATCCACTACACCACATTGGAGTAGGGTATTACACCACATCGGTGGCCTGAACCAGTATAAATCTTGTGTCCCTCTGTTCTATGAGTTCGTCGAGCTAGGCCGTGAGATCCTTGAGCAAGCGAGTCATCGAGGGAGAGAGAGATCTTCATGCGCACCCCAGTGTTCGAACCTTGAGGGTTTTGCCGGAACCCGTGATCCGACATTTGGCGCGCCATGTAGGGGTGCGCCGAAGCTTTCTTTCCGTTGATCCGGGCTCCATCCTCCTACCTGTCCCATGGCCGACGCTCGCCGAGCTCGCGCTGAGCGCCGGGCTGCCCTTGCTGCCCGTGTCGCCCAGACGGCTCCTGTCGGCAGGCCTCCCCATCGTTCTCCGTCACCCTCCGCCAATGCCGCCACCGGTCCGGCGGGGAATGAGCAGCAAGCTTCATGGCTGCATCCCTCCGTGAGGTGGGACGGCCGCACTGCCACCCCGTAGCTGACTCCCGCCGGTTCGTCGTCTCACGCTCGTCGCGGGGCCGTGGATGTGTAGGCTGCTCTGTTCACGGCGCGCGAGCTCCTGTGCTACCGCCCAACCGATGACCTCTACGAGGAGTGTCTGGACCGCATCGCCGAGCTCGTTAGTGCCATTGGGGGCTCTCCTGCACCGTCACTCTCGCTGCCTCGTCCACCCCCAGCCGCGGGCAACGTGACCCATGGAGGGCCTCCGCCGCCTCCACGTCAAGACGTCGTCCTCGCACCGAGACGTGCGACCCCTCGGCACGATCCCCCGTGCAAGGTGCCTGCGCGTGAAGAAGGAAGCTGCTATGAGGTCCCTCGACCACAGTAGGACGCCCCTGCACTCCCTGCGCCACCACGTCAAGACCGTGCACCGCCCGTGGTGGCTGTGCGCGGATGTCAAGACCAGCCTCCGCCTCCACCACGAGGCCCAGCAACCATAGCAGGCTGTCGCGCCTTCACCCCCGAGCTGCGCAGCATCATCTGGCCCGGGAAGTTTAAGACCAACCTGCCGCCGCGTTACGATGGCACACCCGACCCTGCGGAGTTCTTGCAGCTCTACGAGCTAAGCATCGTGGCGGCCAACGGCGACGAAAAAGTCATGGCGAACTGGTTCCCCATGGCTCTCAAGGGCGGCGCCTGCTCGTGGCTCCTGAACCTGCCCGTGGGATCCATCTCCTCCTGGGGCGAGATGCGAGACCGCTTCGTCGCCAACTTTTAGGGCACTCGCGACCGCCCTCCGGCCGCGGGTGACCTGCGTTGCATCAAGCAGCAACCCGGAGAAACCCTGCAGAAATACATCCAGCGCTTCAACTGTGCCCGCCTCAAGATCCCTAAGGTGAAGGACGAGGCCATCATCTCCACGTTTTCTGACGGCGTCCGCGACGTCAAGATGAAGGAGGAGCTCGCTATCCATGAAGACCTGTGCACATCTCTGGAGTTGTTCAACCTGGCGACCAAGTGCGCGAGAGCCGAGGAAGGGCGTCTCTCCCTCGTCGAGCTCCCGTCGGCGGAACCAGAAGACAAGAAGGCCAAGGTCAAGGACATGAAACGCAAGGGTGCGGCCGTGCTCGCGGCCGAGCCGAAGGTGAAGCGTGGCCGCGACCACCTGGAGTCATCCAGGAGTAGCCGTCCAGGATCAGCCTCGTGAGGACCGCCCTCAGGGCAAGGCTGGCCTTCCTCCTCTGCCGCCGCCACCAAGAAGGAATGACGACCAGGACGAGGGGGCTGGGGGCTTCCAGGAGCCTCGTGCCATTGCCTGCATCTTGGGCGGTGCGGAGGCCCTAGCCTCTCAGTGCCTCTTTAAGCAGTCTGCTCACAAGGTGAACGCGGCCCTCCCCAGGCTCGAAGCCACGCGCCCACTCAGGTGGTCTAAATGCGCCATCACCTTCAGCTCAGCTGACCAGCTCAAGTGCGCGGCAACTGACGGCGCCCTCCCGATGCTCTGTCGCCCGTCAACAGCAACGTTCGTCAACGGTGGCGCATGACTTAATGTCCTGTCTGTCGAGACATTCGACAGCCTCCAACTGCCATATGATAAGCTACAGCCTACCAAGCCTTTCTCAGGAGCGACTGACGGCTCCACCACCCCAGTCGGGCAGGTCCGCCTTCCGGTCACCTTCGGCCAATGCAACAACTACCGCACCGAGCTCATCGATTTCGACGTCGCCCACATTCGTCTTCCCTACAACACCATCCTTGGGTATCCGGCCCTGGCCAAGTTCATTGCGGTAACCGATCATGGATAAAACGTCCTCAAGATGCCAGGAAGTGGCGGAATCATCACAGTCCCCTGCGAAGAGAAGGATGCGGTGAGCTCACTCGAGCGCGCTTACCAAGCCGCGGCGGTCGAGGACCCAGACAACAAAGGAATCCTGTACTCTCCTAGGGCCATCCCCAGGAAGAAGAAGCAGCTGCTCCATGCAGGGCCTCAGGAGAGCGGCGTCTCCAGCAGCATGACCTCAGGACCAGCGCCCGCGGATGGGGTGCCTCCCTCTCGCGCATAGGAAGCCGCGCCCGGCGCCCCTCGGGCAAGGCTCGGGGGATCTCTTCTGGAGGGCCTCAGACCTCGCCAATGTCACGAGGGAGGCGCTTGGGCACCACGTGGAGGTGTGCTTTGCGGCATGTTTCCCTCAGGAAGGCACCGTGCAAGGAGTGCTCGGCGCTCAGGAGTTCATCGTAAAGACCACTCAGGAGCTGCAGGATGCAAGGGCCATGCGCGGCGACCGCCGCCCACCTGGCGCGGCCCCCCATCCGGGAGAGGATGGCGAGCTGCGCGTCTGCATCGATATCCCAGGGCTCAACCGGGCTGCATCTCAGGAGCGCTTCTGGCCTTCGCGTGTGGGATGCTGCGAGGGCCCACCTCACAGCTATGTTCGCATGCCGTTTGGCCTGCCGAGCATGGCGGCCGCCTTCCAGCGCAGTCTGCGGAGCATCCTGGCGGCTCAGGAGGCCAGGCACCACGCAGTCCGGGCAGAGATGGAGACGGTCCTCAAGGAACCGCCTGGACCCCCAGGGTCTCGGAGGCTCATGAGGAGCGACCCCTTCACCACGCATCTTCAGCTGCCCCGACATCTCTTCGACAACTAAACCAGGTGACATTTTCCAAGTTCATTTAGCTGGGAGTGCCCCTCGGGTTGCATCATTCCCAGGCTGCATGGTCCAGTCCCTACGGCATGTATCCTTTTGCGTCTTTAGCTTACTCTGCTGGGAGCGCCCCTCGGGCTGCATCATTCCCAGGCCGCTTGGGTCCGACCCAGTGGCATGTATAGTTCCTGCATTTACCTAAGCTAGCTTTCTTTTCATGCATGATCTATCTATGATTAGCACCTGCTTGATTATCACCCACCACCGGAGCTGCTCATGCTGGCACGACGCTTGTGCTGGGGTCCGTCCCTGCAACATCGACAAATCTGAGCGGTCGAGCTCTGACTCACGGCACGCCCCGCGCACATCACCTCACCAGGCCCTCAGTGCCATCACCTTCTTATGGAGCAACCAGAGACAGACCGACAATTGCAGCGGCAATCTGCGTCCCTCCTCGCGCTAACCTGCAGGAACCTCCCGAGGAGAACAACAGGCGGTGCCACGGCTCTCTCTTCTCCCATGTAATTCTCTTGCGCATTAAAAGGGGGGCTCCTGAGCATCACGACTCAGGAGCTCCCACTGGCTCTCTCGCCCTCACCCCCTGGCCTTGACCATGGCATCGTGACCTGGCATACCAGCGGCGGCCGAGCTCGCTCGAGGGCCGGGACCTGAGGACGTTGAGCACATAGAAGAGCCGGGAGAAGAGGGAGAAGCCTGTGCGGGCCTAACCTGGCTACGCTACGGCCGTCGATGCGCGAGACAGGCGCATCGCAAGGAATCGAACCAAGATCACCGAGATAAGTCATATATTCGAGTCAAGCCCAACGCTTTTACACAGGATGTTGAGCTTTCGTCGCCTTGTTTCGGCAGCGCAAGCCCTCTTTTTCGGCCTCAGGGAACTGCTTGCACGCCAAGGGGGAGCTCTCGAGCATCGCGCCTCAGGAGATCTCACCGGGCCTCGTGCCGCTCACCTCCTGGCCTTGACCACGGCATCGCGACCTGGCATACCAGCGACGGCTGAAGCCTGACTGGGGACTGGGACCCGCGGGCATAGAGCGCTAAGTTGCCGCAAGAATGCAAAGGAGGGAGAGCGAGGTCGAAGCAAGGCGCACTGCTGCAGATCTCACCACCTTCACTAACGCTCTTCCGCTTTAGCAACCTCGCCCCACTTTCGGTCTTTGGGTAACTGCTTGCACACTAAAGGGGACCCCCCGAGCATCCGCCTCGGAAGCTCTCGCCGGACCTCGGGCCGCTCACCTCTTGGCCTTGACCACGGCATCGCGACCTGGCATACCAAATGACAGCAGCCTGCACTGGGACTGGACTGTCACAACAGAGCGCCGGGGCTACATGAGGGCACAAAGGGTCGACTAGCTCAAGCGGGATACGCGATCACAACACTGGACAAAAGGCTATATTGCATTAGGCCAAAAGCACTACAAGTTCTTTACACACCCCCACGGGGCTCATCTTGATTCCTTGCAGGGAACAAAAGGGAAAAGAAGCCCTAGCTACTACGGCAGATGCCATCATCAACGGTGGGCTACCGGAGGCTGGCGCCGACCCAAAAGGGAAAAGAAGCCCTAGCTACTACGGCGAGATCTTGGGGGCACGTAGCTGTCGTTCGCTCGTCTCCGAGGTCTCGTAAGGCCTGGGAGAGTCGCTGGACTCCCAAGCGCCGCCACTACTGCTGGAGGAGCTGCAGGCAGGACCAAGAGCAGGTTCAGCAATGGCTACTCCACCAACCTAGTGACCCCCTCCTGGGCAGCAATCCAGGCGGCGGCCTTCCTCGTCAAAGACCTTGAAGAACATGGTGGAGGCGCCATCGTACTCAAAGTGGATGGCAAGGGCGCCCTTTGAACGGCAGGCTCGGGCAAGCTCAACCCAGCCACGGGTCATGAAGATCTGGCCCGGGGAGACGGCTTCAACCTCCGCTCCAGTCGCCGGGGTGTCGCAGTCGGCATGCTGCAGCCAAAGCTCGAGGGGGGCCCTCGGCGGCATCTCGACAGAGAAGAACTACGGGAAGCGAATCCAAGTACGCGGGGGCATCGCGCCCACATCACGAACTCACGCAAGGAGTCCATGGCGTGGAATCCTGGGGCGACAGCATGCGTCACCGCGGCGCGGTGCCCACGGCCCCGCCGTTGGCGGTGCCGCTCGCCGTCTCTTCCTCCGGAGCCCTCTGCGCGGGCGTACAGGGGCAGCGGATACCCGGGAGGTGGCCGCTCGCACCAAGGCCTCGACACCTCCGGCCTCACGACCGCGCCGCGGCAGTGAGCTACTACCTCTTGAGCACTGCGTTGGATTTCCCCGAAGAGGAGAGGATGATGCAGCAAAGTAGCGTAAGTATTTCCCTCAGTTTTTGAGAACCAAGGTATCAATCCAGTAGGAGGCCACGCACAAGTCCCTCGTACCTGCACAAAACGATAGCTCCTCGCAACCAACGCGATTAGGGGTTGTCAATCCCTTCACAGTCACTTATGAAGTGAGATCTGATAGAGATGATAGATAATATTTTTGGTATTTTTTGGTATAGAGATGCAAAGTGAAAAGTAAAAGGCAAAGTAAAAACAAAGTAAGTAATAAAGTGATGGAGATTGATATGATGAGACTAGACCCGGGGGCCATACGTTTCACTAGTGGCTTCTCTCAAGAGCATAAGTATTCTACGGTGGGTGAACAAATTACTGTTGAGCAATTGACAGTATTGAGCATAGTTATGAGTATATCTAGGTATGATCATGTATATATGCATCACGTCCGAGACAAGTAGACCGAAATGATTCTGCATCTACTACTATTACTCCACTCATCGACCGCTATCCAGCATGCATCTAGAGTATTAAGTTAAAAACAGAGTAACCCCTTAAGCAAGATGACATGATGTAGAGGAATAAAATCATGCAATATGATAAATACCCCATCTTGTTATCCTCGATGGCAACAATACAATACGTGCCTTGCAACCCTTTACATCCTTTGGGTAAGGACACCGCAAGATTGAACCCAAAGCTAAACACTTCTCCCATTGCAAGAACTACCAATCTAGTTGGCCAAACCAAGCGGATAATTCAAGAGACTTGCAAAGATAACCAATCATACATAAAAAGAATTCAGAGAAGATTCAAATATTATTCATAGATAAACTGGATCATAAACCCACAATTCATCGGTCTCAACAAACACACCGCAAAAAGAAGATTACATCGAATAGATCTCCACGAGAGTGGGGGAGAACATTGTATTGAGATCCAAAAAGAGAGAAGAAGCCATCTAGCTACTAGCTATGGACCCGAAGGTGTGAAGTAAACTACTCACACTTCATCGGAGGGGCTATGGTGTTGATGTAGAAGCCCTCCATGGTGGAGGCCCCCTCCGTGAGCTCGGAATAGGCCCCAAGATGGGATCTCGTGGATACACGAAGTTGCGGCGGTGGAATTAAGTTTTGGTTCCTGTTACGATTGTTTGAAGTGCGTGGGTATATATAGGAAGAAGGAGTACGTCGGTGGAGCAACAGGGGCCCACGAGGCGTGGGCGCCACAGGCGCCCACCCGCGTGACCGCCTCTTTCATTCCTTGGAGTAGGGTCCAAGTCCCCTGGATCACGTTCGGTGAGAAAATCACGTTTCCGAAGGTTTCATTCCGTTTGGACTCCGTTTGATATTATGTTTCTTCCAAACACTGAAATAGGCAAAAAACAACAATTCTGCGATGGGCCTCCGGTTAATAGGTTAGTCCCAAAAATAATATAAAAGTGGAAAATAAAGCCCAATATAGTCCAAAATAGTAGATAAAGTAGCATGGAGCAATAAAAAATTATAGATACGTTGGAGACGTATCAGGCATCCCCAAGCTTAATTCCTGCTCGTCCTTGAGGAGGTAAATGATAAAAAGAGAATTTTTGATGCGGAGTGATACTTTGGCATAATTTCAATGTAAATCTTCTTAATTGTGGTATGAATATTCAGATCCGAAAGATTCAATACAAAAGTTCATATTGACATAAAAAATAATAATACTTCAAGCATACTAACTAAGCAATTATGTCTTCTCAAAATAACATGGCCAAAGAAAGTTATCCCTACAAAATCATATAGTCTGGCTATGCTCCATCTTCCCCACACAAAATATTTAAATCAAGCACAACCCGATGACAAGCCAAGCAATTGTTTCATACTTTAACATTTTCAAAACTTTTCAATCTTCACGCAATACATGAGCGTGAGCCATGGATATAGCACTATATGTGGAATAGAATGGTGGTTGTGGAGAAGACAAAAAGGGAGAAGATAGTCTCACATCAACTAGGCGTATCAACGGGCTATGGAGATGCCCATCAAGAGATATCAATGTGAGTGAGTAGGGATTGCCATGCAACGGATGCACTAGAGCTATAAGTATATGAAAGCTCAACAAAAGAAACTAAGTGGGTGTGCATCCAACTCGCTAGCTCACGAGGACCTATGGAATTTGAGGAAGCCCATCATTGGAATATACAAGCCAAGTTCTATAATGAAAAATTCCCACTAGTATATGAAAGTGACAAAATGAGAGACTCTCTATCATGAAGATCTTGGTGCTACTTTGAAGCACAAGTGTGGTAAAAGGATAGTAGCATTGTCCCTTCTCTCTTTTTCTCTCATTTTTTATTTGGGCCTTTTTTATGGCCTCTTTTTTTAATTTTTCTTTTATTTTTCATTTTTCATCCGGAGTCTCATCCCGACTTGTGGGGGAAACATAGTCTCCATCATCCTTTCCTCACTGGGACAATGCTCTAATAATGATGATCATCACACTTTTATTTACTTACAACTCAAGAATTACAACTCGATACTTAGAACAAAATATGACTCTATATGAATGCCTCCGGCGGTGTAACGGGATATGCAATGAATCAAGAGTGACATGTATGAAAGAATTATGAATGGTGGCTTTGCCACAAATACGATGTCAACTTAATGATCATGCTAGCAATATGACAATGATGGAGCGTGTCATAATAAACGGAACGGTGGAAAGTTGCATGGCAATATATCTCGGAATGGCTATGGAAATGCCATGATAGGTAGGTATGGTGGCTGTTTTGAGGAAGATATATGGTGGGTGTATGATACCGGTGAAAAGTGCAGCGGTATTAGAGAGGCTAGCAATGGTGGAAGGATGGGAAAAAGTGCGTATAATCCATGGACTCAACATTAGTCATAAAGAACTCATATACTTATTGCAAAAATCTAGAAGTTATCAAAGCAAAGTATTACGCGCATGCTCCTAGGGGATAGATTGGTAGGAAAAGACCATCGCTCGTCCCCGACCGCCACTCATAAGGAAGACAATCAATAAATAAATCATGCTCCGAGTTCATCACATAACGGTTCACCATACATGCATGCTACGGGAATCACAAACTTAAACACAAGTATTCTGTAAATTCACAACTACTCAACTAGCATGACTCTAATATCACCATCTTCATATCTCAAAACAATTATCAAGCATCAAACTTTTCTTAGTATTCAACGCACTCAAAAGAAAGTTTCACATATCTTGAATACCAAGTATATTATCATTAAGCAAATTACCATGCTATTAACGACTCTCAAAATAATCTAAGTGAAGCATGAGATATCAATAGTTTCTTTAAAACAAATCCACCACCGTTCTCTAAAAGATCTAAGTGAAGCACTAGAGCAAAAATGATCACGCTCAAAAGATATAAGTGAAGCACTATGAGCAAAACTATCAAGCTCAAAAGATATAAGTGAAGCACATATAGTATTCTAGCAAATTCCAATTCATGTATGGCTCTCTCAAAAGGTGTGTACATCAAGGATGATTGTGGTAAACTAACAAGCAAAGATGCAAATAATACAAGACGCTCCAAGCAAAACACTTATCATGTGGTGAATAAAAATATAGCTCCAAGTAAATTACCGATGGAAGTAGACGAAAGAGGGGATGCCTTCCGGGGCATCCCCAAACTTTGAATTTTTGGTGTCCTTGGATTATCTTGGGGGTGCCATGGGCATCCCCAAGCTTAGGCTCTAGCCACTCCTTGTTCCATAATCCATCAAAAGAATTCACCCAAAACTTGAAAACTTCACAACACAAAACTCAATAGTAATCTCGTGAGCTCCGTTAGAGAAAGAAAACAAAAGACTACTTTAATATACTGTAATGAACTCATTCTTTATTTTTATTGGTGTTAAACCTACTGTATTCCAACTTCTCTATGGATTATAAACTATTTTACTAGCCATAGATTCATCAAAATAAGCAAACCACACACGATAAACAGAATCTGTCAAAAACAGAACAGTCTGTAGTAATCTGTAACTAACGCGAACTTCTAGAACTCCAAAAACTCTACGAAACTTAGACGACCTATAAAATTTGTTTATTGATCAGCAGCAATTGGAATCAATATTTTATCACGTTCTGGTGATTTTTAATAATTCGGGCACTGAGCGCAAAGTTTCTGGAAATTACAGCAAGATCAAATAACTATCATCCAAGAAGATCCAATAGGTCTAGCTTGCCACAAACACTAATTAAAACATAAAACCACATCTAAACAGAGGCTAGATGGATAATTTATTCCTAAACAGAAGCAAAAACCAAAAAAACTAAAAATAAATTTGGGTTGCCTTCCAACAAGCGCTTTTCTTGAAAGCCTTTTTAGCTAGGCATTGAGATTCAATGATGCTCACAAGAAAGACAAGAATTGAGGCACAAAGAGAGCATCATAAAACTTATGACAAACACACTTAAGTCTAACATACTTCCTTTGCATAGGCATATTATAGGCAAACAAATTATCGTAGCAAGCAAAAACTAGCATACGCAAGGAAGCGGAAAGGAACAATAGCAATCTCAACATAACGAGAGGCAATTTAGTAACATGAAAATTTCTACAACCATATTTTCCTCTCTCATAATAATTACATGTAGGATCATAAGAAAATTCAACAATATAGCTATCATAAAACATATTCTTAACACGATCCACATGTGTGCAAAGTTGACACTCTTCCAAAATAGTGGGATTAACATTAACTGAAGTCATGACCTCTCCAAACCCACTTTTATCAAAAATTTCATAAGGTTGAATATTCTCCAAATATGTGGGATCTAAAGTTGACACTCTTCAAAACCCACTTTCAATATTATTGCAAACACTATTATCAATCTCATATTCATCATGGGGATTAAATAAATTTTCAAGATCATAAGAAGAATCACCCCAATCATGATCATTGCAACAAGTAGATGACATAGCAAAACTAGCATCCCCAAGCTTAGGGTTTTGCATATTTTTAGCACAATTGACATCATAGTAAAATCATTGCAATCATGCTTTTTATTCAAAGATCTATCGTGAATTTCTTCATAAAGTACTTCACCACAATTTTTAGATTAACGAATTTCAGGCAAAACCTCATAAAGATAATCTAGTGCACTCAATTCACTAGCAATAGGTTCATCATAATTGGATCTCTTAAAGAGATTAGAAAGTGTATGAGGATCCATAAACTTTTAGCAAGCGAAGATGCAAGCAAAAAGAAGGCACATGGTAACATAAGATTGAACGGAGGAAGGGCGAATAAAACGGCAAGGGTGAAGTGGGGGAGAGGAAAATGAGAGGCAAATGGAAAATAATGTAATGCGAGAGATAGGGATTGTGTTGGGTCCTTGGTATGCTTGACTTGCTCTTGCATGAGCCTCCCCGGCAACGGCGCCAGAAATTCTTCTTGCTACCTCTTGAGCATTGCGTTGGATTTCCCCGAAGAGGAGAGGAGGATGCAACGAAGTAGCGTAAGTATTTCCCTCAGTTTTCGAGAACCAAGGTATCAATCCAGTAGGAGGCCACGCACAAGTCCCTCGTACCTGCACAAAATGACAGCTCCTCGCAACCAACGCGATTAGGGTTGTCAATCCCTTCATGGTCACTTACAAGAGTGAGATCTGATAGAGATGATAGATACGATTTTTGGTATTTTTTGGTATAGATATGCAAAGTGAAAAGTAAAAGGCAAAGTAAAAACAAAGCAAGAAATAAAGTGATGGAGATTGATATGATGAGAATAGACCCGGGGGCCATAGGTTTCACTAGTGGCTTCTCTCAAGAGCATAAGTATTCTACGGTGGGTGAACAAATTACTGTTGAGCAATTGACAGAATTGAGCATAGTTATGAGTATATCTAGGTATGATCATGTATATAGGCATCACGTCCGAGACAAGTAGACCTAAGCGATTACGCATGTACTACTATTACTCCACTCATCGACCGCTATCCAGCATGCATCTAGAGTATTAAGTTAAAAATAGAGTAACGCCTTAAGCAAGATGACATGATGTAGAGGAATAAATTCATGCAATATGATAAATATCCCATCTTGTTATCCTCGATGGCAACAATACAATACGTGCCTTGCAACCCTTTCTATCACTGAGTAAGGACACCGCAAGATTGAACCCAAAGCTAAACACTTCTCCCATTGCAAGAACTACCAATCTAGTTGGCCAAACCAAACGGATAATTCGAAGAGACTTGCAAAGATAACCAATCATACATCAAAGAATTCAGAGAAGATTCAAATATTATTCATAGATAAGCTGGATCATAAACCCACAATTCATCGGTCTCAACAAGCACACCGCAAAAAGAAGATTACATTGAATAGATCTCCACGAGAGAGGGGGAGAACATTGTATTGAGATCCAAATAGAGAGAAGAAGCCATCTAGCTACTAGCTATGGACCCGAAGGTCTGAAGTAAACTACTCACACTTCATCGGAGGGGCTATGGTGTTGACGTAGAAGCCCTCCGTGGTGGATGCCCCTTCGGCGGAGCTCCGGAACAGGCCCCAAGATGGGATCTCGTGGATAAAGGAAGTTGCGGCGGTGGAATTAAGTTTTTTGCTCCTGTTCTGATCGTTTGGGGGTACGTAGGTATATATAGGAGGAAGGAGTACGTCGGTGGAGCAATAGGGGGCCCACGAGGCAGGGGGTGCGCCCTAGGGGGGCGCCCTCCACCCTCGTGACTGCCTCTTTCGTTCCTTGGAGTAGGGTCCAAGTCCCCTGGATCACGTTCGATGAGAAAATCACGTTTTCGAAGGTTTCATTCCGTTTGGACTCCGTTTGATATTACATTTCTTAGAAACACTGAAATAGGCAAAAAGCGACAATTACAGGTTGGGCCTCCGGTTAATAGGTTAGTCCCAAAAATAATATAAAAGTGGAAAATAAAGCCCAATATAGTCCAAAACAGTACATAAAGTAGCATGGAGCAATAAAAAATTATAGATACGTTGGAGACGTATCATGAGCCAGCCTCTTCTTCAGTCCAAGGGGCCCGAGCTCGTCGAGGAGGGTCTTTCCCTTGTCTGCGGACGAGAACCTCCGAATCGGCGCCATGGGTGTCGCTGCTAGTAATGGAGCGAGGAAGAAGAAGCGAGCGGAACGGGAAGAGATGGGCAACGGGGGCTCCGCCCCTTCCTCCCATTTATAGCCAGAGGGAGGCCAACCGTCGGCCTCCACGATCACAGGTAATGATAACCCTTTTTGCATGGAGCAGGGACTCATCAAGTCGGGCAGTTGCCGAGGCTGCGTGGGGAAGTGGAGACGCCCATGTCCAACCCATCGTCACACGTCGACCAAGGCCGCAGGCTGGTGGGGCCCGCAGCGCTTCGCACTTGCCCCTTGGCTTCGCCCCGAAGCCAAGTCCGAGCGCGCCTTGGGCCCGGGGGCTACTGTCGGTGTTCTGGGAACGGGGGTCCCCAGACTTGCCTTCCTACGGCCCACTGTGTGGCTCCACCAGTGGGCCCGTACGACCCATCTTCACCAGCAAGCACCCAAGACCCTCGCGAGGGGCCAAGCCTCGCGAGGCCGACGACACAAGACCTCCTCAGGTGCGGCCTCATCAGGCTGGCTCGCGAGGGGCAGAGAGATAAAGGCAAGGGACACCTCGCGAGGTTCCTATGACGCAAGCCATGACAACCACAGCCAGGCAGGCGTCCGCGCGCGCAGTGTCCTTGTTTCCTCTTTGGTGCTAAAGGGGCAAGCACAGGCGGGGAGTCCCGAGGCATCAGGCAAAGGTTTCCATATCAGTGCAACGAGACCAAGACCAGCAGGACGGCAGGATGGGGGTCACCGTGGAGCCCAAGACGACATCACCACTAGAGCCTTTGGTAGGCGAAGACTACTTTTATCAGGATAAGTTGTACTAGTTGTCCCCCTTCAAACTTGGCTGTTGTGGGATCCCTTCCCGCTCAATATTTGGGAAGAGGACCGGGGCCTCTATAAATAGGACTAGCCACCTCCATAGCAGGGGGATCGAAACCTCGACCAGCTCACCAAGCACAAGAACACCTCACCTCAGGAGGCTGTTCTTCCCTTGTAACTGTTCATCCTCAGCCCGAGAGGCAATCCACCACACCACACTAGAGTAGGGTATTAAACCACATCGGTGGCCCGAACCAGTATAAATCTTGTGTCCCTCTGTTCTTTGAGTTCATCAAGCTAGGCCGTGAGATCCTTGAGCAAGCGAGTCATCGAGGGAGAGAGAGATCTTCTTGCGCACCCCAGTGTTCGAACCTTGAGGGTTTTGCCAGAACCCGTGATCAGACATGAATACCGGAGGAACACTTTGTGTGCTATCAAATGTCACAACGTAACTAGGTGATTATAAAGATGCTCTACAGGTGTCTCCGATGGTGTTTGTTGGGTTGGCATAGATCAAGATTAGGATTTGTCACTCCGTGTATCGGAGAGGTATCTCTGGGCCCTCTCGGTAATGCACATCACTACAAACCTTGCAAGCAATGTGACTAATGAGTTAGTTACGGGATGATGCATTACGAAACGAGTAAAGAGACTTGAGGGTAACGATATTGAACTAGGTATGATGATACCGACGATCAAATCTCGAGCAAGTAACATACCGATGATAAAGGGAATGACGTATGTTGTTATGCGATTTGACCGATAAAGATCTTCGTAGAATATGTAGGAGCCAATATGAGCATCCAGGTTCCGATGACGATTTGTATTATGAGTTATGTGATTTGATGACCGAATGTTGTTCGGAGTCCCGGATGAGATCACAGACATGATGAGGAGTCTCAAATTGGTCGAGAGGTAAAGATCGATATATAGGAAGGTTATATTCGGACACCGAAATGGTTCCGAAGTGTTTCGGGTATTTCCCGAAGTACCGGGAGGTTACCGGAACCCCCCGGGGAGTTATTGGGCCTTAATGGGCTTTAGGGGAAAGGAAAGAAGGGCCTCAAGGGGTGGCCGTGCGCCCCCCCATGGGCTGGTCCTAATTGGACTAGGAGGAGGCGGCGCCCCCTCCTTCCTTCTCCCCTCTTCTCCCTTCCCTGCTTCTCCTTGACGGTGTCCTGGACAAGGGGGTACTCACCACGTCGTCTCCCGATCAGTTGGATTGGGCCGAGGACCCCCATGGCCGTTTGCTCATGGGCCAGTTTGGGCAGCCGATGTATACACAAGGAAGATTCCACAAGACTTGGTGATCAAGACAAGGACTCCTCTCCACCGGCGTATTCGACTAGGACTCTTGTTATCCTATGCCTTTGGTATGTTATATAAGCCGAGGCTAGGCTAGTCGATAGATCATTATGACATTACTCATCATACCCTTAGGTCTTAGACCACAACATATGATCTCGAGGTATATCAACTCTTGTAATACTCATATTCATCAAGATCAATCAAGCAGGAAGTAGGGTATTACCTCCATAGAGGGGGCCCGAACCTAGGAAAACATCGGGTCCCCTATCTCCTATTACCATCGATCTTAGACGCACAGTTCGGGACCCCCTACCCGAGATCCGCCGGTTTTGACACCGACAATGGTTCTTTCATTGAGAGTTCTGCTGTGTGATCGGCAAAAGATCAATGGCTCACCTATAGATCAACTGCGATATCATCATCGCCGGCTCAACTGGTCACCTTGGCTTGATCGAGGACTGTGCCATGCCTCCAATCGTCATGTTCAGACGAGGGCCTTCATCAACATTAACTCCGATCTCTATCATAACCATGGAGGAATCATCCATGGAGCTTGGGGCTCAACGTCAACATTGCCCTCGGGCGACCGTGCTGTTTTTCTGAACAGCAAACTTGTATCCGCTACCACCACCTCCTCGAGCATCGCTTTGACGATTCCTTCGATGGAATTGTGCGGAATTGAGTCTACAACAACACTGTAAAATTTCGTCGCGTTCCGATGGAGCAATCTCCGCCGATCTCCGATATACCGGAGCCCTGTCGAATCTGGACGGGGATCTGGACGAGTTTGGATCATGGTGTCCGGCGTCTAGTTCGGACATCCTTTGGAAGATCCAACCGTTTATCGGCTGCGGAATTCCTATATGTACCACTTCTCAAAATTTCAGCTCAATCCGACCGTCCAAACTCCGGGAACCTTCCGATTAGTGCATTACTTTTCGGATCTGTTTTCTATGCGAATACGAATCCGACCTGAGTTCATCTTTCTTCATGAACGGGATATTGGACAACCTTTTTGGAAGAATCTCTTTGTAGGGTATCGTGTTTTGTTTCTGAACACATGCTCACAAATTTTGCTCCCTTTCGGAGGTACTCTTCACCGTCACGCTGGTGTCAAACCAATCCGGTAACATTGCTTCATGTCAGACAACTTGCGCTAGACAGATTGTCGCTTCATCGAGCCGAGCCTAACCTTATGGGATCATCAGCTCGGCAAGCCAAACAAGAGTTTGGAATCACGAAGGCTAAACCATCACCAACACCAGCGCCCCACGGATTGCACGGGTCAGGCGCGCCGACATCGCCACTCGGTCACTTCATCAATCCGGCATTGACCACATCACATGTTATGACCAGCATCGGCATGGCTGCACTGTAGCTTCTTCGAGCCGATGTCCATCACACCGAACTACTTCAACACCTCGGCTGACATGGCAGCTGCAACATCTCCTTACCGACCCACTCCGTCATCTCGGCTAGACCGGGGGCTTCGCCATCTCTTCATCAACCTACCCCGGAGACTTCGGCGTCACCAGCCGACCAGCTTCGTCACGTTAGCTGGACCAGGGGCTTTGCCTCGGCGAGCCAACCTTTGTCAGCATCGCCATGCCATCGCTTCATCAATGGGTGTGTGGATCAAGTCCCAGTTCTAGGAGTAGCCTTTCTTCATATTGCTACAACAGACAAACCAGGTGCTATTAATCCTAGTAATTTTCTTGCCTGGGTTTATTTTTTCCAAGGAATTATTACTCTGGTTTGTTTCATCATTTGTACACAGGTCTATCAAATGATGGTCGTATTAATAATGACGGCGTGGTGGTTCGGTCGATTTCCGATATCTGATTCGGCGAATGCCGCATCCGGAACCCGGACCGGCCTGTGAATTCAAGCTTTGCCACGCCTTCACCGCGTCACGCCGACGCTCTGCATCGACATTGACTTTGGCGCCAGGCCACTTCCCTTTAAATAAATTATTTATTACTCACTTTGCATAAATTATTTATTATGCAATACTTTTTTAATTTATTACTATTATTACTATTAGCTCCGGTTTGCACTATTTTTTATGCACAGGTAAATGATCCGAGTCGGGCAGTGTTGCCACCTCGGCTGGACGGGGGGCTTCGTCAGCACTTCATTAACCCACGCCGGGGACTTTGGCGTCACTCTGCTGGCCTGAATTGGCCGTGTTATGTCGCCACATCGGAGTGCCAGCCTCTTCACTCCGCCATCTCAGGACCGGCTTGGGGAATGAAACCTTGTCCTACATCAAACTCGAACCGCGTCATCAATGCCGAACACATTAACCAACTAAGTCGCTTTCATGCTCAAAGACTTTCAGTTTTAAATTTTGTTCGGTTCAACCAAGCATTATACTTTTTTGGCAAAGAAGTTGTTTATGAAAAAATTCCTTGTCATAACTTCGTTTATGACACACAAATTCAAATACCCCGTTTACTTGGGGGCTTCCTTTATGAAGCTTTTCCTCTTGCATATGATTATACTTGTATGGCTTCGTTCCATTTTCGTGTATTACGCCACAATATGCACCATATTGACTTAATTGTTCTGCCGGCTGGGTTGCCTTGCTCCTGTGTTTACCCCTACGTTCCCGATTGTTCGGCTAGGGAGTAAAGGGAGCACCTCTGCGATTGTCACGATCGGGTCATCCGAGTTCGGACCGCAGACTGGGTGAAGTCTCATAGTAACAATGAGCAACCGAAGAAAGGTATCGGTGGGGGTACTATTTTCTTCGAAGATGCTTCTTACACTTCGTTAGTAATATAGCATAAGTTCCTGAAGCGGCGCTTTATGCATTACAACCTTATGGTCCGATTGCTCGGTTATCGGAAACACCATCGATATTCTCGATGTTGGAGTACATAACACTTTTCGGCCCTTAACCGAAGAGGGAGAAGCCGACGGTCGGTTAAGACGCGTTCAAAGTTCGGGTGAACACAAATATGATATAAGTACTTCGGTACATACAATCATTATACATAAAATTATTTTACCCAAGTCACTTGGGGGCTCATAAATTTACATGAGCTGTTTTATAATAAGTATTTTCTCCTTGGTCGTTGCAAAATATTTTTGTATCACTCCTTTTTTCGACGCGAGTGTGTGGTCAATAGCCGGGGAGCCTAGTTTTCTCTCTCAAAGCCATTCGAGTTTAGTTTGCTAAACTTGCCTAACGAGCAGTACTCCGCCTTTGGATAGGAGGTTGCAGCCGTGGGCTGACCCGCTTGAGGTCTTGAGATCAGATGTGTCATATTAATGCACGATAGAAGCACAATTTTTAAGACCAATTTTGGATTGGCACCGAACACTTGATCTAGTTCGGTCGTCAAGTTTTTACTGAAGTTTTTTGGTTTTCCAAGCCTATGGCACTTTTAAACTATTTGTGTGTTTCCAGCATAAGTCTCACAGTGCAACGCCGGACACCTTTAGAGATTCGGCAAAATCATTCTCGGATATTGCTATATATGCATCGGTTTCGAATTGTGTCCTTGGTCAATAGTTGGGTTGCCCGGCTCCTGTGCTTGCCTCCTACATTCCGCTTTGTTCGTCTAGGTGTGCAAAGGGAGAACCACTGCGATTGTGCTTCCAGCTCGCATGGTTAAGCACCTCAGCAGAGAAAGCCGAAAACTGACTGTCACAATAAGCGTAAACTGGTCAGCGATCTGATGACCATGTTAAATGACGGGCCGTTCATAACATTGGCCGAAGTATTTACGGCTTGACCTCGACTGTCACCGAACACTAACCGGGGGCTAGTTACTGGCCTCCCAACTTTAAGCTCCTATGACTAAGTGAAAGTTATAAAGCCCGCATATCTGATTGCCTTGTTTCCGCTAACACAACCGCCTTCGGGCACTGAGATGTCGGCTAAGGGTTGTCTTGTTATTGCGGAAACACCCTGCGTAGTATCTACAAAGGGGTAGAAACCGGCGATGGGCCACTTTCAAATGATAAACAGTCGCAACGGAGTCAAAATAAACCTATATCATCAGTGTTATATTCATTATACAAGTGCCGCCTTTCGTAATTATCGTTATAAAGCCATAAATATGCATCGATTTGAATTAAGATTTTGGCCAAGCTAGGTTGCCTGGCTCCTGTGATTACCCCTACGTTCCCGATTGTTCAGCTAGGAGGTAAAGGGAGCACCTCTATGATTGTTACTTCCGGGTCATCCGTGTTGGTACCTCAGACTGGGAGAAGCCGAAAGCTAGCCATCTTAAAGAATATAATTGGTCGGCAATGACGGAAGTGAAAATTTTGGTTCATTTAGACCACATAGTTCGGAAACTTTCCCCGAACTAAATCCTCAATATTTTTCTCCCACATTGATCGGAGGTGAGGTTTCATGATCATGCTTAGCATGATAACCTAAAGAAAGGAACTGATAGCGGGACTATTTTCTTTGGAAGACATTTCTTAGGTTAAGCAGTAATATAACATATCTCTTTGTGTACCTTTGATTATAAAACCATATGGCCAGATTGCCTTGTTTGTCATAAATCTTCGCCCTCCTAAAGGCTTTATAAAGTAGGACAAACACTCCTCGGCTACTTGCCGAGGAGGTGGAAGCCGATGGTCGGTTAACAAAGTTTTGTACAATGCGGATCCGAGCATTAATGATGTAAAGTACTTGGATACATAGAACCATTACACATAATTTGTGATTTTACTCTGGATATCGATCCTTAATTCGGCCACCCGTGCCCACATTAAGGCTCGGGGGCTACTGGGCTTTGTGCTCATTATTTACTAATATTACAAGGGCACATCGATCCCCTGATCTGGTGTTGCCACCCAACCAGTGTCTCGGGGGCTACGGCATTGGCAATCCAATGCAGAAAATTTAAGTGCAATATAGTTTTCGAGGAGATTATGATCCTCAGGTTGGTCGGCCGCACCCAACCTGAGTCTCGAGGACTTTGCACACCGCTTTTGTACCTCAAGTATTACGCCGAGCTAGGAATTGATCCTCAGGCCGATTTTGCGAATCAACCTGAGTCTCATGGGCTACTGGGATCAGCGGTCTTATGTCATCCTTCAGGTGCATCTCGGGTTTTAGACCGATACACACCTTGTGGGCTACTGGCTATACATCTCGGCAGAGAATAAATTGCACCAATCAAAAATATTGACAAAAAATCGGCCCGCAGTCGGGGTGGTGCACCACCTCGGAAACAGTCCGGCATAAAGCTCGGGTGCCAGTGGCTGGCTCCATAGAGGGCATTTCCGGCATTAAGCTCGGCTAAACACCTTCAACTTTGTTGAACAAAGGTGATCTATGACACCTCGGATATAGTCCGGTGTTGGAGCTTGGACATAGTCCGACGTTGGAGCTCGGATACAGTCCGGCATTGGAGCTTGGATACATTCTGGCATTGGAGCTCGGAAGCGGTCCAACGTTGGTGCTCGGCTGCAAAAGATACCTCGAATACGGTCCGGCGTTGGAGCTCAGACACAAGAGGACACTGTCGCCCGGGAACAACTTCAAACCCGAGGTGTGGCATAAAAATAACAAGGCATTGATAAAGGCCGAAAACTTAAAGGGGGCTCCTCGGATACCCGACGTGTAAGCTCTTCGGATTC
Organism: Aegilops bicornis; assembly: GCA_021605145.1. NCBI lineage: Eukaryota > Viridiplantae > Streptophyta > Magnoliopsida > Poales > Poaceae > Aegilops > Aegilops bicornis. Next base: position 592,274,033 of record CM038672.1, on the reverse strand, counting down.
ACTTCGGCGATCCTCAAGATTGAAGATGAGAAGATTTGTTGAACCAGTTTTCAAGACCGACGACCGAAGATGAAGAACAGTTCGGAAGAATCGAGGAGCATCCCCAACTTGAAGACCGGTTCAGGGGGCTACTGACGGTGTCCTGGACTAGGGGCACTCACCACGTCGTCTCCCGATCATTTGGATTGGGCCGAGGACCCCCATGGCCGTTTGCTCATGGGCCAGTTCGGGCAGCTAATGTATACACAAGGAAGATTCCACAAGACTTGGTGATCAAGACAAGGACACCTCTCCACTGGCGTATTCGACTAGGACTCTTGTTATCCTATGCCTCCGGTATGTTGTATAAGCCGATGCTAGGCTAGTCGATAGACCATTATGACATTACTCATCATACCCTTAGGTCTTAGACCACAACATATGATCTCGAGGTAGATCAACTCTTGTAATACTCATATTCATCAAGATCAATTAAGCAGGAAATAGGGTATTACCTCCATAGAGAGGGCCCGAACCTGGGTAAACATCGTGTCCCCTGTCTCCTGTTACCATCGAACTTAGACGCACAGTTCGGGACCACCTACCCGAGATCCACCAGTTTTGACACCGACAGCCCCCTCCTTCCTTCTCCCCTCTTCTCCCTTCCCTCCTTCTCCTAGTTGGAATAGGAAAGGGGGGGGGGCGAATCCTGCTTGGACCGGGAGTCCAAGTAGGACTCCCTCCCTTGCGCGCCCCCTCTAGGGCCGGCCTCCTCTTCCCCCCTCCTTTATATACGTGGGACGGGGGCACCCCAAAGACACACCAAGTATTCTCTTAGCCGTGTGCCGTGCCCCCTCCATAGTTACACACCTCGGTCATATCATCGTAGTGCTTAGGCGGAGCCCTATGCCGGTAACTTCATCATCACCATCGCCACGCTGTCATGCTGACGGAACTCTCCCTCGCCCTCAACTGGATCAAGAGATCGAGGGACGTCATCGAGCAGAACGTGTGCTGAACCCGAAGGTGCCGTACATTCGGTACTTGGATCGGTTGGATCACGAAGATGTTCGACTACATCAACCGCGTTACTAAACGCTTCCGCTTTCGGTCTACGAGGGTACGTGGACACACTCTCCCCACTCGTTGCTATGCTTCTCCTAGATAGATCTTGCATGATCGCAGGAAAATTTTGAAATACTACATTCCCCAACACAATCCATTGAAGAGAATATCACAAGCTTGTGCATTGTACTGTAACATCTTCAATTCTTCCACGGCCGCTTCACGATCCGGTTCTCTACCATCTTCGAGGAAATCACCTTGCAAGCGAACACGCACAACAACCCAAACTGCGGTGTTATGACCAAGAATATGTATTTTCATCTTATGCTTTCAACTAGCAAAATTTGTACCATCAAAATAAGGACCTCTATGGTGATAGTTACCCTCGCTAGATGCCATACTCTCCTAGGTTGTGAAACCAAGGCTATGATCACCAAAGCTATGGAAATCAAGGAAAATGGAGACCAAAGCTCTAATACCACTTGTAGGATCGAAAGTATTTCTAGAGTGGGGTGATTAGACTACATGAACAAATAAAAATCTATCCTTTTCCCAATTTTAGTTGTGGGCAGGTTTTAGCAATTAGCACAAGTCAAGCAATCAACCTACACATGCAATTCTAAGAGTATAGCAGCGGAAAGTAAAAGATTTCATATGAAGGTAAAGGGAAGGGTTTGATAAGGCAAACGCAATGGAGACACGAAGATTTTTGGCGTGGTTCCGATAGGTGGTGCTATCGTACGTCCATGTTGATGGAGACTTCAACCCACGAAGGGTAACGGTTGCGTGAGTCAACAGAGGCTTGATACGTCTCCAACGTATCTATAATTTTTGATTGTTCCATGCTATTATATTATCTGTTTTGGATATTTTATATGCATTAAAATGCTATTTTATATTATTTTTGGGACTAACCTATTAACCTAGAGCCCAGTGCCAGTTCCCGTTTTCCCCTGTTTTTTGAGTTTCGCAGAAAAGGAATATGAAATGGAGTCCAAACGGAATAAAACCTTCGCGATGATTTTTCTTGGACCAGAAGACAACCAAGAGACTTGGAGATAAAGTCGGAAGAGCCACAAGGATGGAGGGCGCGCCCAGGGGGGTAGGGCGCGCCCCCACCCTTGTGGGCCCCTCTTGCACCTCCTGACCTAATTCTTTCACCTATATATTCCCATATATCCCCAAACCACCAAAGGCATCCACAAAAACACTCTTCCACTGCCGCAACCTTCTGTACCCGTGAGATCCAATCTAGGGACCTTTACCGGCAACCTGCCGAAGGGGGATTCGATCATGGAGGGCTTCTACATCAACACCATTGCCCTTCCGATGAAGCGTGACTAGATTACCATAGACCTACGGGTCCATAGCTAGTAGCTAGATGGCTTCTTCTCTCTCTTTGATTCTCGATACCATGTTCTCCTCGATGTTCTTAGAGATCTATTCGATGTAATACTTTTTTGCGGTGTGTTTGCCGAGATCCAATGAATTGTGAATTTATGATCAGCTTATCCATGAATATTATTTGAATCTCTTCTGAATTCTTATATGCATGATTTGATATCTTTGTAATTCTCTTTGAACTATCGGTTTGGTTTGGCCAACTAGATTGGTTTTTCTTGCAATGGGAGAAGTGCTTAGCTTCGGGTTCAATCTTGCGGTGTCCTTTCCCAGTGACAGTAGGGGTAGCAAGGCACGTATTGTATTGTTGCCATCGAGGATAAAAAGATGGGGTTTTCATCATATTGCTTGAGTTAATTCCTCTACGTCATGTCATCTTACTTAATGCATTACTCCATTTTTTATGAACTTAATAATCTAGATGCATGCTAGATAGTGGTCGATGTGTGGAGTAATAGTAGTAGATGCAGAATCGTTTCGGTCTACTTGACACGGACGTGATGCCTATATTCATGATCATTGCCTTCGATATCGTCATAACTTTGCGCTTTTCTATCAATTGCTCGACAGTAGTTTGTTCACCCACCGTATTATTTGCTATCTTGAGAGAAGCCACTAGTGATACCTATGGCCCCCGGGTCTATTTTCCATCATGTAAGTTTTCGATCTACAATATTAATTTCCGATCTACTGTTTTTGCAATCTTTTACTTTCCGATCTATAAACCAAAAATACCAAAAATATTTATTCTACCATTTATCTATCTCTATCAGATCTTACTTTTGCAAGTAACCGTGAAGGGATTGATAACCCCTTTATTGTCTTGGGTGCAAGTTGTTTGATTGTTTGTGCAGGTATTCGATGATTTGTGCATTGTCTCCTACTGGATTGATAACTTGGTTCTCAAACCGAGGGAAATACTCATCTCTACTTTGTTGCATCACCCTTTCCTCTTCAAGGGAAAAGCCAACGCAAGCTCAAGAAGTAGCAGGGATCCACCCATGAAGGGTCCACGAAGAAGCAACATTGTCTATCCCACCATGGCCATCGTCCACGAAGGACTTGCCTCACTCGGGTAGATCTTCACGAAGCAGGCGATCTCCTTGCCCTTACAAACTTCTTGGTTCAACTCCACATCATGAGGAGGCTCCAAGCGACACCTAACCAATCTAGGAGACACCACTCTCCAAAAGGTAATAGATGGTGTGTAGATGATGACCTCCTTGCTCTTGTGCTTCAAATGATATTCTCCCCAACACTCAACTCTCTCACAGATTTGGCTATGGTGAAAGAGGTATTTGAGTGGAAAGCAACTTGGGGAAGGCTAGAAATCAAGGTTCAAAAAGGTTGGAATGGAATCTCTTGATCTCAACATATGAGTAGGTGGTTCTCTCACAGAAAATGTATGGTGGAAGTATAGGCACGTTCTGATGGCTCTCTCTCGAATAGAGAAGGGGGTTGAAGGGTATATATAGCCTCCACACAAAACCCAACCATTACACACTTTTGACTCATCTCGGTGGCACCGATTAGGAAACTCAGTGGCAGCGATCTGTTCAAAAATATGAACATTAGGAATCTCGATGGGACCGATGTGCTAGGGCTTAGGGCAAACATCATCTCGGTGGTGTCGATTGCATCAACTCGGTGGGACTGAAGTGAAGCAATAAGCAACAGAGAATTATTCAAGCCAACTCGATGAGACCGGTTGCATAAACTCGATGGAACCGAAGCGAATGCAATAGATCACACAGCGCTGGCAAGGCCGTCTCGGTGGGACCGAGATCCGTATCGGTGTGACCGAACTGTTAGGGTTTCTGGCAGTGGCTATGCCAAATGAACTCGATGGATTCGAGTAGGAAGAATCGGTGGGGCCGAGTTTGGAATTAGGGTTTTGACATATTTGGATGGAGAAAGTGGCTGAGGATTTTGGAGCAATATCACTAAGCACTTGAGAAAGTAGACCATTAAGCAACACCTCATCCCCTTTTAATAGTATTGGCTTTCCTATGGACTCAATGTGATCTTGGATCACTAAAATAGAAATGAAGAGTCTTGAGCTTTTGCCAATATTTGTCCTTAGCATTTTGAGGGGTCCATATCTCTAGTCCATGCCATGCTAATCATTGAACATCCTGAAATATTTATCTTGAGTGGATATTAGTTCAATGAGCTATGTGTTGCTATGAATTACCAAAACCACCCGAGGATTAGTTGCACTTTCACATCATGTCCGTGACAAGTAGACAGACTCCTGCTTGCATCTACTAATATTACTCCACCAATTGACTGCTATCCAGCATGCATCTATGGTATTAAGTTCATGACAACAAAGTAACATTTTAAGTAAGATGACATGATGTAAACAAAGTAAACCCAATCAATATGAATAAAATCCGTCGTTTTATCCTTAGTAGCAAAAATACAGTACGTGCCTCGCTACCCTTTTCGTCACTGGGTGAGGACACTTCAAGATTGAACCTACAGAGCACCTCTCCCACTGAAGATAAATCAATATAGTTGGCCAAACCAAACGGATAGATCGAAGAGAAATGCAATGCTATCATAATCATGCATAATAAAGTTCACAAAAAACTCAGTTACTGTCGGGGGTTGGGTGCGACATATGCCAAAGGATGGCTTATCATGGTGGGGGTGAGTAGAACGTCGCCGGTGCCTGGAAACGGGATGAGGCGAAGGCATGCACGCCGGTGAATCTTACCCAGCTTTAGGGCTCTCCGTGGAGATAACACCCCTACTGCTGCTCTGCGGGGTCTCCACATGATCACTATGGCAAAGTGGGTACAAGGTTGCTCCTTGAGCTGTTCGGGGTGAGGAAGGAGAAGGGCATGGCTAGCTCTCTTCTTCCCTCTATATGTGTCTAAAACTATTAGGGTCCAACCTCTTGCATGGGTGCCCCGGGGGGTTCATATAGGCCTACCCCCCGGGGGTACAATGGTAATCCGGCTGGGCATAGGTCCCAGCCGTCAGTCTCTTAGGTCGTTGTCTTCTCCGGCGACTTCTGGGGCCCGCCGACTAGTGGGCCCCGCCGACGGTCCATCATGGGGCCGACAATCCTTGTCTGCCGCGGGCGGGTCTTGCCGGCTGCTGATTACTGTAGCCGCGCTTCTAATGACGCGGGCTTGGTCATGGGGTCATGGCAACAGCGCCGCCGCCTGGCGGTCGATCAGTGTTGCCATTCCCTGTCTCGTCTGGTTAATGGCGTGCGGGCCCGTGGGAGGGGCCAGCCAACTCCCAACGGGTCCGTCTTCCAGCGCTCTCGCCGACTCCTGCACCCCCGTCGACAGCGGGTCCCGCCGTCTCTGGGTCGTACAGACAGGCCGTCGTGGGTGCGAGGATCTGCCAGGTTGATGTCAAGGCCGGCGTGGCGGCAGTCTGCCGTCTTGGGACGGAGATCTCCACAAGACGGGCGATCAGGCCATGCCTGCCCTTCATGAACAGGGCCGAGATGGGCCGTGCAGCGGCCACGCCCCGCCCCGCCCGTAATTGCGTGGGTAGGAGATGGTTGGAGTAGCGGGCCGACTCCCCATAGCCGGCTTCTCCGGAAGCCGCTAGTTGGGAGTCGGCTCATCTCGAGGTCGTCTCTGGGACTCGGCTGAGGGGGCAGTCGGCGGCCCCGCCGCCGACTCTCAGAAGGCGGCTCTTCGTCTTGGGGTCTTAAGGGGCGCAGTCTGCCCCGATGTTTTGAAAGGTTCAGGGGCTCGGGTGTGCCTACCCGTGGCCCATTACTCCGACAGTAGTCCCCGAAGCTGGTGAGGCACCGAGGGCAACATGTCGAGGAGCCTCAGCAGTTTCATCTCTCTGGTGGAAAAATTTGGGCTTGGCTCGCGGTCTTTCTCTTGGGCCGACTAGCTGGAGTCTGTCTCGCAGGAGGCCGTCTTGCTCCTCAAAGGGTTTGAAGGTCGTGGCGGGATCCGGGTAGCGTGCCTGATAAGCTTCCAGGCAGCTGCCCATCGAGGGCCCGTCGCGCGACGCCACGCGGCAGGGTCAGTCTGCGCACCCACGCGCGTGAGGAGACAGGCCCGTCAGGCGGGGCCCGCCACTACCGCGCCTCAGCGCATGGGCGGATCTGTTGCGGCCGCGCGGGCGGTTGGGTTCCCCATGTCGTTACTGCGCGCAGTAACTTCGTGGGTTTAAATTGTGGGGGCGTGGGGTACTGGGCGCAGTTAATCCCACGCCCGCCCCATCGGCTTCTCAGCCCAGGCACCTATAAATAGGCGGGAAGAGGGGGGGCTGCGACGCACGCGCACCCATCTCCCCGCTTCCCCGCTTCCTCTTGCTCCTTCTCCTCCTTGCTTCGTCTTCCTCTCGCCTCCGCCGCGCCGAACCACGCCACGCCGCGGAGATGAGCTCTTCCTCCGCCGCTGCACTTCCCGCCGTGCGCTCCGGCATGTGGGACGGCTCCGAAGTAGATGACGACATTATCGAGTTCCTCCGCCAGACGCGCCGCATCCCCGGCACAAACCTAGTGTGGACCCGCTCCGCGCTGGCGGGTGAAATAATGCCGGCGCCGGAGGAGGGTGAGCGGGTCATACTCTGCTCGCACCTCATGCGCGGTCTGGGGCTGCCGGCGAGCGGCTTCTTCCGCGCCTTCCTAAAGTTCCACAGGCTCCAGCCGCACCACCTCACTCCGAACACGGTGGTGCTGCTGGCCGCCTTCGCCTCCTTGTGCGAAGGCTTCCTTGGCGTTCTCCCCACCATCAAGCTGTGGGGGAATTCTTCCAGGCCAAGCTCGACACACATGTCGCCGGCGTGCCGGCTTTGTGCGGCACCTTCATCGCGATGCGGAGGCCGGTGGCTGACAACTCCTTCCCTGCCGTCCCGCTGATCAAGTCGGTGAAGATGTGGCAGCGCTCATACTTTTATGTGAAGAATGTTGCTCCAGAAGGCGAATGGGTCAACCTGCCGCCTTACGGAGCCGGCGAGTTGGCAGGGCGGCTCCCCAGCTGGTCCCATCGGGCCAGGACGCTGACTCCTGCAGCGCCCGGCATTGCCATGCGACTCAGTCTTGGCCGATCGGAGGGCTGGACTGGGGCCGACTTTGGCCGCCTTCGTGGCGCGCCGAGTCCTTCCGCTCAAGGCCGACCTCATCCGATCTCCGGATGAGCGGCCACCGGGACCCCAGTCGGCTGTGCTCCAAGGACATCCCCCACGCGGAGGTGGCGGACACGGTGAACTTCCTGGCGAACTGCAGTCTCACGGCGGAATGGCAGTTCGGCAAGGAGCCGTACTCGCGCGCCAACCCCCCGCCTGTGTTAAGTCATCCCTCTTCCTCTTCTGTTTTCTTTTTTAGCCGAATCCGACTCTGATTTTCTTTGGTTTTTCCGAGTCAGAACCCCCTCATGCATCCCTCAGCCAGCACTATGGGGCCGACCCGTGAGTTCGTCCCCGACCGGGTGGAGAGCGACGTTGACGACCCCGACTTAAGGGTGGCGGCGATGGAGGCCGACGCCGAAGCAGGGGGAGGAGGAGGGGCCGACGACTTCAGGCCCTCGGCGACCTTCGCCGACTGGCCTGAAGATGACGGTGAGAGGGAAGTCGTCCCCCGCCGCCAACCGGTCGGCCATCCAGCGCGAAGTTCCTCCGCCCGGCTTGGGTGGTCGAGTCGGCGAAAGAAGCGCTGGCGGCCGAGCTTGCGGCGATCGGCGAAGAAGTTCAGGGGACGGCCGCGACCAGTGAGAAGAGGCGGTCGCAAGGCTAACCGCTCGCAAGGAAGTGAATAAGCCGCCGCTGGTCTCTGCGTAAGTGCTTCTTACTTTGTCTTGTTTTCTTCTGGTTCGTCTTGTCCAAATCTTTTATATGTCTTCTTCTCATCAGGGCTCCTCTCACCTTGGAGAGGGTCGCCGCCGCCTCCGTCATGGGGTCAGCAGAGACGTCCGCTAGTACTCGGCGGATTGACCCTGCCGCCGACCTCCGGGAGGCGACGGAGCAGAACGCGCAGGAGAAGCGCGACGAGGAGGAGGCCGCCCGCCTGGAGAAGGCGGCAGCTTCCGCCCAGAAGAGGCTGGAGGAGGCCGAAGCCGCCGTCGCAACCAAGAGGCGAGCCGAGGAGGCCGCGCGCCTCCAGTCGGCGCTGCTCGTCACCCCGCTGAGCTCTGCGCCGCCGCCGCCGGAGTTCACGGGGCAGACGATGGGAGCCGGCAGCGAGTTCCCCGTCATGGAGAGGGAAGGCGGCGAGGCCTCCCTGTCGGGCACGGCCGTGCCGCCCCCGCCGCCTCCGCCGCCGTCTGAGAGCACGCGAGGTAAACAGCCGGCGGACTCGCCTGTGCTGCCGACTGACGATGAAGCTGTGGCAAGGCTGCTCCTTCAAGTCGCCTCGCCAGCGCGCCGCCGTCTTGAGAAGGCGACTTCGGCGCCGCGCCATTTGGAGACCGCGGCCGCCTGTTCGGCCATTCCAAATGCCGAGGCGACAAGCGCCGCGCCCGTTGGGTGGGTGCGAGGAGGCGGCACAGGCCCGCTGAACACGGCGCTTCTGGACGTCCAGACGAAGCTGCGAGCTGAGGGCGACGCCATCCAGAACTGCATCAAGGCGCACCTGGCGTCGCGAGCCGCCGTGCGGGTATGTTTCTTCTTTGAGTTTTTTCCTGTTCTTCTACGTAGAGGCGCCAGCACTCCTGCTGAGTGTAGTCCTCGAAGTTTCGGGCCGGGCTGCTGGCGGTGACTCGAACTCTATCTCTTGATTTCCAAATTTTTACCTTTGTCCGAAATTCTTATCGCAGGAGTATCACAACCTGGCGCTTGCGCTTTCAACCGCAACGCGTTGAGGAGCTGGGCAAGCGGACTGCCGACTTGTCGAGGAGCCGAGGTGGGTTTTCTTTCTTCTTGGAAGGCGCTGGCGCACCATGGGCTGTAATCCCGAGATTCGGGCCGATTGCTGGCAGTCGGGCGGATCTTCTGGCGACCTTCTTAGCTGACGACTTCACGCCCTTCTTCTTTTTATTCTTGAGAGGCCAACGCCACTCTTGACGGCGGCTGGGCGCAGCCGACACCGCCTTATGCGTGCCAAGGGGAGGAATGCAACAAGCTTCGCCGCAGAGCGCGACGCGACGATCTTGACGCAGTGGCGGAGCGAGGGAGATGCTTAAGGCGGCAGGACAAGGCGGAGAAGAGAGAGGCTGCTCTCTGGCTGAGTTCGAGAGCGAGCGCTCCTCCTGGACCAACAAGGAAGCACTGCTGACCTCCGGCTTCCATGAAATTGAGGACATCGTCGACGGTGAGTTTCTTTACTTTCCTCCTTTGGGCCGCCGACTATAGGTCAGGCCGACTCCTGGTTTTTGATTTGCTTCATTTTCGCCTTGACAGACTTCTTCCCCGGCCACACGCAGGCGGCCAATCAAGCCATCGAGGCTGATCGCGAGGCGCAAAGGGTGAGTGGTGCTGAGATCGCTGCCAACGCCCCCCGGACCCTTGACGAGCAGCTCCTGAGCATTGAGGCTCGCCCTGCGGTCGCCCATCAACGCCGCGCCAGCCTTCAGCTGCGTGTCGGTGCCCAGCGATCGCTGCCCTCAGGCCGGACATGCCGGTTCTGCAGACTCCTAGCCGGACTGCCGACCGGCCGGAGGTCGCTGGCCGTCTGGAGGCTCGGAAGGTTCCGCGGCCCGGCCGAAGCGCGCCGGGCCTTGGAATTCGCCAAGGCGTGGTATCGTGGCTGGATCTGGACCGGCTAGCCAGCTGCTCGGTCCGAGGCCCAGCGGAATTGCTGCGGAAGCGCCCTGCCGAAGGCGGGCGGTGATCGCCGATCACACGGACACCAGCGTCTTTGTCCCTCGAAGCGGGCCGAGGACGGCGGGAGGCGCCGCCCGGAGTGGTTCGGGATGAACCCGGATTACGACGAGGACTCGGCGGAGTTGATCGGCTCTAGCACCGAGGAGGAAGGCGAGGCGGAGGATGGAGATGAGATGGAGGCGCCAGAAGACGGAGCGGGCGACCAGCCTCAGCTCGACCGCGCCTCCAGCAACGAGACGCCCGTGCAGGCGGCTGCCGCCGGAGATGATCAGCCGAGACTTGACCCGGCCGCCCGGCGCCCCAGCGTCGCCGTCTCCTCCGGCCCCGAACCCGTCTGCCGCTTCCTAGGCTCTTTGTCTCGCCTTTATTTTATCTGCTTTGATAGTCTTTTAAAAAATTTGTTAATTCGCACAATTCCACCCGCGGGGTGTATTTTGAACCTCTGCCCGAAGATTCGGCCAAGGGCCTAAGCTGTGTAAATATTATCCTAATTTTATCTTTCCTTGCTCATTGCTCTTATGGCTTTTTCCTTTGCTGCCTTCCCGTAGACGCCGCCTTGCCCATCGGACAACCGCTCTGCGGACTGCCGTTTGGGTCAAGTGCTTAGCTACCTTTGAGAAGGCAAGTACTTGGCCATTTTTTAGAGTCTTTTAAACAAGTTGGGTAGAAAGCAGCAAGCCGACTACTTAAGAGTCGGTTTTTGCAAAAAGGGGCTGGAAGCGGGCTTAAATTATGTTTATGCTTTGGGTCCTTAGCAATTTTTCGTGTGGGCGCCCGTTCTTCCTTACTCCTGCCCACCAAACAGTCGCTCTACGAGCTGCGGCTTCTGACAGGAGACGGCTTAGGCACCGCACGTTACTTGTCTAACTGCAGGAAGCATTTCATAGCCCAAGGCGGCGAGTCCCCGGGCCGACAAGTCGAGCCCAGTGCCAAACAACATAACAAAGAGTAACATACTCGAAAGCATAATTCTTATCATACAGATAACAAAAGAGGGCAGTCCCCGAGCTCGTCTCAGGGGGCCCGAAGTCTCGGTACTTTAAACACAAAAGGGGGCAGTCCCCGAGCTTATGTAGTGTTCACCAGTGTGGCTGACGACCGACGAGTGCTCTTGAGGCCGCATCTTCATCTTGAGGTAGGCGTAGTGGGGGACCGCCATGAACTTGGCCAGAGCAGGTCGGCCAAGCAGAGCGTGGTACGGGCTTTCGAGGTCCACCACTTCGAACCAGATCGGCTCGGCGAAAATGATCTTTGTCCCCAAAGAGGACGCCCTATCGAGGATCTTGCCGATCGGTGAGCAGGAAAGGCCGGTACAATGCCGTGGAACACAGTCCGGCTGCTCTGAAGCTGTCTTTGCTTGATTCTAACTTCTCCATCGTGTCCTTATACGGGATGTTGATGCTGCTGCCTCCGTCTATCAGCACTCGCGAGAAGCGAGCGGCCTGCCTATCCGCGGCAAGGGTGGCTCCCAAGACTAGGGCGTAGGAGCCCGGATTCAGCATCACCTCTGGGTGATCAACTCGGCTCCAACTGATAGGTTTCTCGGACCAGTGCATGAATTGAAGTGTCCGATGCTATCGCATTCACTTCTTGCTTCTTTGCCTGCACAGTGCGTCGGTCGTCAGCCACACTGGTGAACACTACATAAGCTCAATGCTCTTCTGGGTACTCGTCTTGTCTTGGCGATTGGCTGACGGTATTTCTGGGGCAGCGGTGGAGGCGGCCGCCAATGACGAAGCGGGGCGGCAGAGGCCGTCTCCTTGGCGATCTGGTGAGCGGTGGCACTTCCGGTGGTGTGGTTTGATGGCTTCGCTACCGCTATGGAACTTGCGAGGACCATCTAGAGTGCGCTTTCGTAAGAGAAGGCGGCAACCAGTTGGACTTGCCGCCTTTACGCCGCCATGGATGCTGCCCCTCTGGCTCCTGGTCTTCGACTTTCGCCACCTGCCGGCTGTTGGAAGCTGGCTGCGGGCCTTACGCTTGTGATCATTCTATTGCTGTCGCCGACTGGTGTTGCCAGCCGGAGTTCTGGGAGCCTAAGGAGCCACCTTGCGGTCATGACCGACTTCAATCTCCGTCTTCATGGAGGAGTCGGCCGTATGCATTTGTGTGCTATGATCAGCAGCTCGTCAAGGGTCTCCGGCTCGTCGCAAAAGGAGCTTGTGCTTGAGGGTGCCTTCTACGCACCCGGGCGGTGAAGTACTCGATAGCCTGCACCTCGTGCACTCCCTCAGAGGAGTTTCAAGCTCGCCCAAATAGCGTGAGGTAGTCGCGAGTTGACTCGTTGGGGCCTTGCACGCACAAGGAAAATTTGGCGAGGCTTGGGAGGTCGCTTGTATGTGCTCGTGAAGTTGCGGATGAAGGCCTCGGTGAAGTCGACCCAGCTGTTGATCTTTGTGGGGCTTCAAGCTGTTCAACCATGTCCGGCCGTGCCTCGGAGCATGAGCGGAACATACTTTACGGCAACGCGCTTGTTGCCGTTTGCTATGTTGACGGCCGTGGAGTAGTCAACTAGCCAGTCTTCCGGCTTCACGGAGCCGGTGTATTTGGGTGTATCTCGGGGGAGTGTGAACCCTCTGGGGAAGGGCTCGTCTCGGATGTGAGGTCCAAACAGGCGGGCCCAACTTCGTCTTCCTCTTCCAGCGCCAGGGATCGGTGGAGTCGGTCGATCCGGTGGCGGGCGTCGTTTTCTCCGACTCCCTCTCGGCGGCCAAGGCGGTCGCCGAGAGTCGGATGCTCGACCGGTGGCGGGGAGACTCGCCTTTCTCTACGGGGAGGAGGAGGCAGATAGTCGCCCCGCCGCTCCACTGCTCTCGGGCGGCCGTCTTGGCCGCGCTCGATGGAGATGTGAGTCCGACTGTGGCTGACAGCCGGATCCTTGTTTTTTCTTCCACGGACACCGCCGGGCGGCCCGAGACGTCGCGCTTTGATCTCGGGCGGGAAGACAAGTCACCGTGTTGTCGTCGCGCGGCGCCTCCGGCGGCAGCCGGCTTCATCTGCGCGCGGCCGCCGAGGAGCTGCTGGACTCGCTCCATCATCAGCGGCGCCTCGCCCTCCGGTTATCCATTTCGTCCGCCGCCGCTGGGCGGCGCGGATGTTCTCCGCGGGCGTGGCGTACATGTGGCGATTGGCCCCAACAGGTTGGCGATAGCTACGCGCGCCATTGTTGACGGCACCTAGGCGGTTAGGCGGGCCGAGCCGGGCGAGCCGCCACAGCGCGATCCATCTCACGCTGGTAGGCTTCCGACAGCCGCCTCATGCTTGTCGCCTTCTTGGCGCCGAGAGCTGAAGGCGGCGTGCCTCCGGCATCCAGCGGCCGTTTTCCGTAATAGGCGCGGTCGTCTTGCGAGCCGTCGAGAGGTTCATGAGTTCCTTCACCGAAAGGCTCGCTATGACCGATGACGAGCACTTCCGTGACGGTGCTTCCGCCGCTCTCCGCGCGAGGGAGCGGCTCATCGTAGACCACCACGTTGGTGGGGAATGCGTCGAGCGACGCGGTGTCGGAGTCGACCAACATTGGGTCGGTGGAGCCTACGGACTCCAGGTCGGTGGCAGGCTCGCCGGCGACATGGAGTTGTTCGAGGAGGCCCGCGAGGAGGCTCTCGGGGCCGCCCGTACTGCGTCGGCCGATGCAGGCTCGTCGGAGAGGTGAACCTCGCCGACAAGTTCGGGCGAGGCAGCTGGCGCGCAGGCGATCTCAGCGCCATGTAGCGTCGGTGCAGACTCGTTCGGCGTGCTGTGCTGGCTGCGCTTCGCCAGAAGGAAGGGTTCCCGCCGAGCAGGTCTCCTGGACGACGGTGCACCTAGCCCCATGATGGGCGCCAAATGTCGGGGTTGGGTGCGACATATGCCAAAGGATGGCTTATCATGGTGGGGCGAGTAGAACGTCGCGGTGCGTGAAACGCAGGATGAGACGAAGGCATGCACGCCGGAGGATCTTACCCATCTTCAGGGCTCTCCGTGGAGATAACACCCCTACTGCTGCTCTGCGGGGTCTCCGCATGATCACTATGGCAAAGTGGGTACAAGGTTGCTCCTTGAGCTGTTCGGGGTGAGGAAGGAGAAGGGCACGGCTAGCTCTCTTCTTCCCTCTATCTGTGTCTAAAACTATTAGGGTCCAACCTCTTGCATGGGTGCCCCGGGGGGTTTATATAGGCCTACCCCCGGGGGTACAATGGTAATCCGGCTGGGCGTAGGTCCCAGGCTGGCCTCTTAGGTCGCCGTCTTCTCCGCCGACTTACGGGGCCCGCCGACTAGTGGGCCTCACGACGGTTCAAAGATGGGGCCGACAATCCTTGTCTGCCGCGGGCGGGTCTTGCCGGCTGCTGATTACTGTAGCCGCGTTTCTAATGACGCGGGCTTGGTCATGGGGTCATGGCAAGAGCGCCGCCACCTGGCAGGCAATCACTGTTGCCATACCCTGTCTCGTCTGGTTAATGGCGTGCGGGCCCGTGGGAGGGGCCAGCCGACTCCTGGGGGCGGACTCCCAACGGGTTCGTCTTCCTGCGCTCTCGCCGACTCATGCACCCCCGCCGATAGGTGGATCCCGCCGTCTCTGGGTCGTACAGACAGGCCGTGGAGTCTGAGGGGATCCGCGAGGGCTAATGTCGAGGCAGGCGTGGCGAAAGTGCAGCTGGGACGGAGATCTCCGTCGAGAAAAGGCGCGTGGCCATCCCCGCCTTGAACAGGGAAGGGATGGGCGCTGGCAACCACGCCCGCCCGCCCATAATTGCGTGGGTAGGAGATGGTTGGAGTCGCGGGCCGACTCCCCATAGTCGGCTTCTTCGGAAGCCGCCACTTGGGAGTCGGCTCATCTCGAGGTCATCTCTGGGACTCGGCTGAGGGGGCAGTCGGCGGCCCCGCCGCCGACTCTCGGAAGGCGGTTCTTCGTCTTGGGGTCTTGAGGGGCGCAGTCTGCCCCCATGTTTTGAAAGGTTCAGGGGCTCGGGTGTGCCTACCCGTGGCCCATTACTCCGACAGTTACTTTCATTGAATAATCTTTTCATAAACCCACAAGTCGTCGGATCCCAACAAACACACCGCAAAATAAGATTACACTACAACAAAAAGACACATCCATGACATTTTGGGCTGAACGAAATTTTTTCTGTCATGCTTATGACACTTCTATGATGATAATTGTGACAAAACCCTGTATCATCATAGATGTGGTGGGCTCCTACTTCTATGACAAAAAATCATTATAGAAAATGGGCTTTTCGTCCTGGGCGGGGCGGAGCCGCAGCTGCATGACATTCTTTGGGCCATCCATGACGGAAAAAACCATGGTAGAAGCTTGGGCGAGGAAACTATCGGGGAGTTCCCGGTTACGGTGGGTGGTCGGGGGCCGAGCGATGCGCGTTTCTCTCATACACGTACGTGCGTGGGTGCGAGGCGTTGGGCTCTAACTGAACCCGAGCGAGGCGTTCGCCTACTGAACCCGAGCGATCGATCGATCCCTGCCTGTTAACTGAACCTGATCGAGCGATTCCTTCGCTACTGCTGCTAACTGAAGCCGATCGAACCTACTGCCTCTTGATGAACAGTGAGCGTTGTTAGGGGGGTGGATGAACAGGATCCTGTGGTAGTAGAGGCCGTTGCCGCTGGATGAACAGGACCCCGATCGAGCTGGTTGGGGTGGATGAACAGGACCCCGTGGAGGGCTGGATGAACAGGACCCCGTGGAGGGCTGGTTGAACAGTAGCCGGTGGAGGGCTGGATGAACAGTAACCCGTGGAGGGGTGGTTGAACAGGACCCCGTGGAGAGGGCTGGTTGAACAGTAGCCGGTGGAGGAGCGGTGGAGACTGGATGAACAGGAGCCCATGGATGAACAGTCGTAGGTGGAGGTTGGAGGAGGTCAACGATGGATGAATAGTAGCTCATGGAGGCAGGAGGAGGTCGACGATGGAGATGAACAGTAGCCCGTGGAGTCCCGTTTTGCGGTACGCCTGTCGGCGTTCTGGGAACGGGGTTCCCCAGACCTGCCTGCCTGCGGCCCATGGCGTGGCTAAGCCAGCAGGCCCTACGGCCCGTCTTCATCAACAAGGCATCCAAGACCCTCGCGAGGGTCCAAGCCTCGCGAGGCGGACGACGCAAGACCTCTTCTGGAGCGGCCTAGCCAGGCAGGCTCGCGAGGAGCGGAGAAATCAAGGCAGGGCAAACCTCACGAGGCCCTCATGACGTGAGCCATGACGCACGACACCAGGCGGGCGCCAGGTGGGCGCGAGCACGCGCAGCGTCCTTATTTCCTCTTTGGTTCAAAGAAGGCCAACGCACGCGAAGAGTACCGAGTCATCAGGCAAAGGTTGCTATATTGGTGCAACAAGACCAAGACCAGGAGGACGGTGAGACAGAGCTTTTCACAGGCGAAGACCGCTTTTGTCAGGATAGCTTGTACCAGCTGTCCCCCCTTCAAATTCGCCCGCCATTGTTGGCTCCCTTCCCGCTCGATATTTGGGAAGAGGACCGGGGCCTCTATAAATAGGTCTAGCCACCACAGTAGTAGGCATCGGATCCAGAGACGCGCACAAGCTCGTACGCACAAGAACACCTCAACCTTAGGAGGCTGTTCTTCCCTTGTACTATTCATCATCAGCCCAAGAGGCAATCCACCACCACCACATTGGAGTAGGGTATTACACCACAACGGTGGCCCGAACCAGTATAAATCTCCTGTTTTTCTGTGTTGCGAGTTCGTCGAGTTCGTCCGCGAGATCTTAGCGAGCTAGGGCGTAGATTGGTAGGAGGGAAAATACTTCGCGCGCACCCCAGTGTTCGAACCTTAAGGGTTTGCCGGAACCCCATATCCGACATTTGGCGCGCCAGGTAGGGGTGCACCGTAGCATACTTTCCATCAGTTCGTCGCTCCGTCGCTCCGTCGTCTCCATGGCGGACGCTCGCCGTGCTCGAGATGAGCGTCGGGCTGCCCTCACCGCTCGCGTCGCTCAGACGGCTCCCATTGGCGGGCCACCTCGTCGTTCTCCGTCTCCCACCGCCAACGCTGCCACCGTCCCGGCAGGGAACGGGCAGCAGGCGTCCTCGCTCCATCCTTCGGTGCGGCAGGACGGCCGCACCACAACTCCATCACTCACCCCTGCCGGTTCTTCGTCCCACGCGCATCGCGCTCCCACGGAGGCACGGGCCGTGCTCCTCGCTGCGAACGAGCTCCTGCGCTACCACCCCGTCGATGACCTCTACGTGGAGCGGCTCGACCGTGTCGCCGAGCTTGTCCGCGCCGTAGGAGGCACTCCGGCGTCGTCCCACTTTGTGCCTCCCCCTCAACCAGCCGCGAGCGATGGGGCTCATGGCGTGCCTCCACCACCTCAGCCCCAAGACGGAGCCTTGGCACCAAGGCGCGCGGCTCCGCGGCGTGATCCACCATGCCCGGCGCCCGCGCGCGAAGAGAGAATATGCTAAGAAATTCCGCGGCCGCGAGAAGCTGCACCTGCGCTCCCAAGGCCACCTCGTCAAGACCGCGCACCGCCCGCAGCAACGCAGCGCGGCCCTCGTCAAGACCAAGCTCCACCTCCGAAGCGGGGCCCGGCAACCACGGCTGCCTGCCACGCCTTCACCCCCGAGCTGCGTAGCGTCGCCTGGCCGGGCAAGTTCAAGCCGGATCTGCCTCCTCGCTACGACGGCACAGCCGACCCCGCGGAGTTCCTACAGCTCTATGATTTGAGCATCGAAGCGGCCAACGGCGACGAAGAAGTCATGGCGAACTGGTTTCCCATGGCTCTCAAGGATGGAGCTCGCTCGTGGCTCGTGAACCTGCAGCATGGCTCAATCTCTTCCTGGGACGAGATGCGCGACCGCATCTTCACCAACTTCAAGGGCACACGCGACCGCCCACCGGCCGCGGGTGATCTATGGTGCATCAAGCAGCAACCGGGAGAGACCCTCCAGAAGTACATCCAGCGCTTCAACAACACCCGCCTCAAGATCCCCAAGGTCACGGATGAGGCCATCATCTCCGCGTTTTCCGATAGCGTCCGTGACATCAAGATGAAGGAAGAGCTCACCATCCACGAGGAGCTTTGCACCTCTCAGGAGCTGTTCAACCTGGCGACCAAGTGTGCAAGATCTGAGGAGGGGCGCCTTTTTCTCCTTGAGCTGCCAGTCGCAGGAGCGGAGGAGAAGAAGGCCAAGGCCAAGGACGTGAAGCGCAAGGAGGCAGCTGTGCTCGCAGCGGAGCCAGACACCAAGCGGGGCAGAGATCAGCCCGAGTCATCCAAGAACAGCCGACCGTTCCGCGCCTTCCACAACCTGAACACCCACAACACAAGCGACTGTCAATAACTCAGAGCCATACGGGAAGGACGCTACGGTCGATGCCCCGAGCGCAATGACTGGGGCTACGGCCGCGGAGGAGGACGTGGAGGCGGACGCTGGGACGACCGTGGCCCGTGCCAGGAGTGGCGCGACCGGCCTCGTGAGGACCGCTGGCAGGACCAACCTCGCGAGGGCGCCTGGAGGGACCCGCCTCATGAGGATCGCCCCAAGGGCAACACCGGTCTTCCCCCGCTGCCGCCACCAAGGAGGAACGACGATCACCACCAGGACGAGGGGGCTGGGGGCTTCCAGGAGCTGCGTGCGATCGCCTGCATCTTGGGTGGCGCCCAGGCCCCAGCCTCTCAGCGCATCTTCAAACAGTTCGCTCGCGAGGTGAACGCGGTGCTCCCCAAGCTCGAGGCCATGCGCCCGCTCAGGTGGTCCCAATGTGCCATCACTTTCAACTCGGCTGATCAACTCAATGCTGTGTTCCCCAGTTATCAGCAATGTGCAGGTCACCAAGACCCTCATTGACGGTGGCGCAGGGCTCAACGTCCTGTCCGTCGACACGTTCGACAACCTCCAAGTGCCATATGAACAGCTCCAGCCCCCCAAGCCTTTCTCAGGAGTGACCGACGGTTCCACCACACCGATAGGGCAGGTCCGCCTGCCTGCCACCTTCGGGGAGCGCAAGAACTACCGCACCGAGCTCATCGACTTCGATGTCGCGCACATCCGCCTGCCGTACAATGCCATCCTCGGGTATCCATCCCTGGCCAAGTTCATGGCAGTCACTCATCACGGCTACAACGTTCTCAAGATGCCAGGAAGCAGAGGAATCATCACGGTCCAGTGCGAAGAAAGGGATGCGGTGTGCTCCCTTGAGCGCGCCTTCCAAGCCACAGCGATCGACGACCCCGACAGTAGAAGTGAAGGCCCTCCGGAGGCCATTCCCAAGAAGAAGCAGCCGCACCACGGAGGACCTCAGGAAGATGGCGTCACAGCAGGAGCCTCGTCAGGATCAGCGCCCGCTCTGGGGGTGCCTCCCTCCATCGCATAGGAAGGCGCGCCCGGCGCCCTTCTCGGGCAGGGCTCGGGGGCTCTCTTCTGGAGGGCCTCAGACTTTGCCAACCTCACGAGGGAGGTGCTTGGGCACCACTTGGAGGCGTGCTTCACGGCACGTGACCCTCAGGAGAGCACAGGGCAAGGAGTGCCCACCACTCAGGAGTTCATCACCAAGACCACTCAGGAACTGCAAGAAGTAAGATCCATGCGCAGCGACAGCCGCTCACGAGGCGCAGCCCCCCCATCCCGGCGAGGATGCTGGGCTGCATGTTTGCATCAACGTTCCCGGGCTCAACAGGGCCACATCTCAGGAGTGTTTCTGGCCTTCGCGTGTGGGCCGCTGCGAGGGCCCGCCTCACAGCTACGTTCGCATGCCCTTCGGCTTGCCGAGCGTGAGGTCAGCCTAGCAACGCGACCTGCGGCGTGTCCTGGCGGCTCGGGAGGCCAGGTACCACACCTTCCTGGAGGAGATGGAGACGGTCTTTAGGGAACCTCCTGAGCCCCCCAGAGCCTCCTGAGGCTCAGGGTCCCGGTGGCTCATGAGGAGTCATTTCTTCAGCGCACGCCTTCAGCTGCACCAACTCTACTTCGTCTACAGAACCAGGTGACATCTTCCAAGTTCGTTTAAGCTGGGAGCACCCCTCGGGCTGCATTATTCCCAGGCCACATGGGTCCGTCCCTGTGGCATGTATCCCTTTTGCTTTTGTCTTTAGCTTACCTTGCTGGGGGCGCCCCTCGGGCTGCATCATCCCCAAGCTGCTCGGGCCGGACCCAGTGGCATGTATCTTCCCGCATTTATCCTAGTTGATCTGCTCTCCATGCTTAACCTGCCAATGGCTATCGTCTGCTCGATCATCGCCTCCCTCGGGGCCTCCACACAGGCACAACGCTGGTGCATGGGTCCGTCCCTGTCCCGTCGACAAATCTGAGCGGTCGAGCTCTGGCTCACGGCACGCCCCGCGCACGTCATCTCACCAGGCCCTCAGTGCCTTCGCCTCATCCATAGCAACCAGCGGCAGGCTGACAGCTGTAACGGCAAACCGTGTTTCTTCTCATGCCAGTTCATAGGGATCCCGTGAGAAGGATAGCAGGCGGCACCGCGAGTCTCCTTTTCTCTCGTGCAATTCGCTTGCGCGTTAAAAGGGGGGCTCCTGAGCATCGCGACTCAGGAGCTCTTACTGGCTCTCCAGCCCTCACCCCCTGGCCTTGACCACGGCATCGCGACCTGGCATACCAGCGGCGGCTGAGCTCGCTCGAGGGCCGGGACCTGAGGATGTAGAGCACTAAGGAGAGCACGAGGTAAGGGAAACTCGTATGGGCCGGACTAGCTATGCCGCACAAGTAGGCGCGCGGCTCTAGCGCAACGTCAGGAGTCACCATGAAATGAACAAGATAAGTCCTGCACTCGGATCGGCTAAATGTTTGGGCCTAATGGTCGCTCACGCCTTGCCGCAACCCCGTTGCGGCCACGTCAACTCCCTTTCTCGCCTTACCATGGCTGCTTGAGCGCTAAGGGGGACCTCCTGAGCATCGCGCCTCAGGGGCTCTTACTGGACCTCGGGCCGCGCACCTCCTGGCCTTGACCACGGCACGCGACCTGGCATACCAGCGACGGCTGTAGCCGCCTTGGGACCGGGACCCGTCAGCGTAGAGCAACAAGCTATCGCGAGGAAAGAAAGGGGGGACCGAGCCTTAACGGGACATGTGCTCACCAAGTTTTCAAAACAAGGAAGATAAGCACAAAAGATGTTGCAGATCCTTACATGCCCCCACGGGGTGATTCATGGTTCTTCGCAGGAAACAAAAGCTAATACTAAGGGGAATCCTCTCTACATCCCTCCGTGGCGGACGCCATTATCAATAGTGGGCCACGGGAGGCCTGCGCCAACCCCATCCAGATCAGCGGCGGCGATGGCCGGACGCCGCAGCTCTGCTCCGGGCGCGGCGAGAGCTTGGGGGCACGTAGCTGTCGTCGCTCATCTCTGGAGTCTCGTAAAGCTCAGGAGAGCTGCTGGATTCCCAAGGGCTGCTGCTGCTGGAGTAGCCGCGAGTGGAGCGCGCACCAGTTTGGCGCTCCTCTCCGGAGCAGCACTCCAGGTGGCGGCCCTCGGCGTCGAAGACCTTCCAGAAGAGCATGGAAGCGCCATCGTACTCGAAGTGGATCACGAGGGCGCCCCTCTCGCGGCCGACCCGTGCGATCTCCCCCCAGCCGCGGGTCATGAAGATCTTGCCGGCGGGAATCACTTTGATCTTCACTCTGGTCGTCGGAGCGTTGCAGTCGGCGTGCTGCAACCAGAGCTCGAGAGGCCCCCTCGACGGCATCACGTCAGAGAAGAACCACGGGAAGCGGATCCAGGAGCTTGGAGGCATCAGCGCCCTCAGCACCAGCTCACGCGAGGAGTCTGCGGCATGAATCCCGGGGGGGGGGGGGGGGCGGCATGCGTCGCCGTGGTGCGGCGACCCTGGGCGCGGCGTCGGCTGCGTTGCTCGTCGCTCCGACCTCCCGAGCCCTCGGCCCAGGCGTATAAGGGTAGCGGGTACCCCGGAGGAGGCCGCTCGCACCAAGGCATCGACACCACCTGCATCGCCGCATCATCACAGCGGTGGATCGACCTCTTCTTCGGCGGAAGTGGCCCCGGATCATCACGGGGAGCCTTTCCTTTATCTTCGATAAAAAACCGTCTGATGGGCACCATTGTTGTCAGCAGTGGAGCAAGGAGGAAGAAGCAAGCAAGCGAGGAAGAGATGGGCGACGGGGGCTCCGCCCCCCTCCCCATTTATAGCACGAGAAGGCCAACCGGCGTCTCCCACGATCACAGGTAATGATGGTTTTCCTTGCATGTCGTAGGGACTTGTCAAGTCGTGTAGTTGTCGAGGCAACATGGGGAAGCGGAGACACCCACGTCCAATCAACCGCCACGCGTCGACCGAGGCCGCAGGCTTTTGGGGCCCGCGGTGCTCCGAACTTGACCCTTGGCTTCGCCGCGAAGCCAAGCCCGAGTGCACCTTGGGCCCGGGGGCTACTGTCGGCGTTCTGGGAACGGGGGTCCCCAGACTTGCCTGCCTGTGGCCCACGGCGTGGCTAAGCCAGTAGGCTGTACGGCCCGTCTTCATCAACAAGGCATCCAAGACCCTTGCGAGGGTCCAAGCCTCGCGAGGTGGAAGACGCAAGACCTCCTCTGGAGCGGCCTAGCCAGGCAGGCTCGCGAGGAGCGGAGATATCAAGCCGGGGCAAACCTCACGAGACCCTCATGACGTGAGCCATGACGCACGACACCAGGCGGGCGCCAGCGCGCGCAGCGTCGTTATTTCCTCTTTGGTGCTAGGAAGGCCAGCGCAGGCGAAGAGTACCGAGGCATCAGGCAAAGGTTGCTATATTGGTGCAACAAGACCAAGACCAGGAGGACAGCGAGACGGAGGTCATCATGGAGCCCAAGACGGCGTCACCACCAGAGCTTTTCGCAGGCAAAGACCGGTTTTGTCAGGATAGCTTGTACTAGCTGTCCCCCTTCAAATTCGCCCGCCTTTGTTGGCTCCCTTCTCGCTCGATATTTGGAAGAGGACCGGGGCCTCTATATATAGGTCTAGCCACCATAGTAGTAGGCATCGGATCCAGAGACGCCAAGACAAGCTCAGACAAGACAAGAACACCTCAACCTCAGGAGGTTGTTCTTCCCTTGTACTGTTCATCATCTGCCCAAGAGGCAATCCACCACCACCACACTGGAGTAGGGTATTACACCACAATGGTGGCCCGAACCAGTATAAATCTCGTGTCTTTCTATGTTTCGAGTACGTCGAGTTCATCCACGAGATCTTAGCGAGCTAGGGCATAGATTGGTCGGAGGGAAAATACTTCACGCGCACCCCAGTGTTTGAACCTTAAGGGTTTGCTAGAACCCCATATCCGACAATGCCACACCCCTCCCGATGAACATGACCCCTGTTTCGGCCGTAGCGCTCCAACACAAGTCCGTTTCCTCCGTTTTGTGGTATGTCACACCCCTCCCGATCAACAGGACCCGTTTTGACCATAGGAGGTTGAAGAGAAGTCCGTTTCCTCCATTTTGTGGTACGCCACACCCCTCCCGGTGAACAGGATCTAGTTTCGACCGCAGGTGGTCGAACACAAGGCCGTTTCCTCCGTTCTACGGTACGCCAGGCCTCATTTCGATCGGCTGTTCCATCCAAGCCGGTTGGCTCCCGATGAACACGACGCATTCCGTTGCCCCCGATGAAAACGACAATGCAGTTTCTCCGTTCTGACCCAGCCGGTTGGCTGCTGGTGAACAGGACGCCGTCGCTGCCTCTCCATGTACACGGGCCCTGGCCGTACATATCGCGAGTAGGCGTTCGAGACCCCACCCATATGTACATATGTGGCCGTATTTTTTGGCGTGTGGCTGTATGTACGTGTACAAGGTTTAGACGGGACGGCCTGAACTGCTACGTGGGGGGCTCTACTATAACATGTCCGCTACTTACTCGGCCACGGTTCATCATTGCAGAGCGACCGACCGACCATTATGTATGTACACGTTCGCGACAAGACAGACAACGGTACGTACGCTTCGACCGGGTGGGTCCCAGTTGTCAGGAAGGATAAGGACGCACTTCATTGCGTGCGAAGATATAGCTGCTGGGTCCCAGCTATCAGGGGGGAATCATTTTTTGCTTGTAATAAGGACACACTTCCTTGCATGCGAAGATGTAGCTGGTGGGTCCCAGCTGTCAGGGGGAGAAAACATTATTTTCAGGGTAAAAAGGATGTAGTTGCATGCATGCGTCCATGGGCATGGTGCGTCCCCACTATCAGCCTCTCACGTACAGTTATCTTTCAATGACTCTCGTTTGTTGACCAAGTTGACCACACCGTGCCGAGGCACCAAGGCCGGTGGACGACGGCGAGGCCCCAGAGTGGAACAACCCGGAGATGGGGAAGACGCAGCAGTGGAGTCATAGATGGAGAGGAGTGGGAAAATTGACTGGTTCGGGTGCGCGACAGCACTGCCACCCACGGGAGA